>OX344724.1:30328408-30928408 GCA_947034835.1 Ballota nigra
CCGTCTTCTCCACCCGGGGGTTTAGAACCTAGATCAACACCTGGAGGAACTGTAATACCGGCCTTCGGATTAGCATATGAAAAGTTCTCATTCTTCCTCCATGTGTTTTGAGGAGGCTGTTGGCCTCCTTGATACTCTTGTGTGTTACTCCATTGATTTTGAGGAGGCTGTGGGCCTGGAGGTACAAATGGTTGGCCATAAGAAGGCCTTCCATATTGATTGCCACCTTGTGGATACCCGCCTTGATTGTAGTAAGGTCCTCCCATATAGTTGGCTACCTCCTGCTGAACTGGGGGCTGATCCACTTTCTCACTCACTGCTACATTCCCTCCAACCATACTCTGCCCAATCTCAATGTTGTTTATCTTTTCCATCATGGCCGTCAACAGCTTCCTCGTCCCCTCATTCTCCTCTAGCTTAAAAGCTCTCTGAAAGTCTGGGTCCCGTTCCATGCCCCGGCATTCATGACAATATTGTCAACAATTTCTCTACACCTCACTGTACCTTGGTTCAGAAAAGCTCCACTCGCACATGCATCTAAATGGGCTTGGCCAGCCTTGCTAGCTCCACTATAGAAGAATGCCATGATATCTCTCACATTATACCCGTGCTACGGGCACTCAATCAACATGTTTGAGTATCTCTCCCACGCTTGGCGTAAATTCTCTCCTGGCTTCTGGCGAAAGGAAGAGATCTCAATCCTTTCTTTAATAGTTCTCGATGGAGGGTAGAATCGCTCGAGGAACAGACGCTCGAGCTCGGCCCATGTGGTTACGCCTCCCCGTGGGAACGTGTTATCATACCACTCCTTTGCTATTCCCGTCAATGAGAATGGGAACAGTCTAAGGCTCTTGGCATCTTCAGACATGCCATTATAATTGAATGTGGAGGCTATCATCAGAAAACTCCTCAGATGAGTATGAGGGTTCTCCTTCCCGACCTCCCCCTTGAACTGGTTCTCAGTAAGCATCTTAAGAATTCCAGGGGAAATTGAGAAGTTATTTGCCTCAACATGAGGCAATGCCACTCCATCATAGTACCGTTGTGGCTGCGCTGCAAACCTTCCTCGAATAGCCATATTCTGATCTGCATTCTGAGGAATGTACTGCGGATTAGCAGGTGGTACTGGTACTTGTTGGGGTGGTGGTGGTTGATAAATCGGTGGTGGATTGTAAACAGGAGGTGGAGGATATGGGTATGGTGGATACAGATAAGGTGGGTATGGATAAGGTGGGTAAGGTAAGTTGTTTTGTGGTACGTTAGGATATGGGTAAGCAGGGTTGTTCTAAGGATGTTGGACAATGTTATGAGCTGGATTGTTTAAGTTTTGTGTACTCGGGTTCTGGCTCTGACTGTCTCCTATCGGATCTTGGTTTTTACTGGTATTGCCTTCAGTACCGTCAGCCCGGTTCAATGTCTGATTAAACTCATTCTCGACATCATCCAACTCATTAGTAATGTCCATTGGTTCTTTCCCTCTGGCAGCGTTCATCCTTCTTAAGAAGGCTCGGTTTCTTCTTGCTATTGTCTCAGGATGCAACGGTAATCTCTCTTCGCTCGTATTGCCTTGTGAGCGTATTTTCATAAACCTGAAACACTAACAAAGAATAAAAATGCAACTGCCGAATACGTACAAAATAAAACAGAAAAGTAAAGCACTCACTACTAACTACTAAGCTATCTACAAGTCCTATTCAAAAGATATACAACGCCATCCCCAGCAACGGCGCCATTGACTTATAGCGAATATACCAGCTATCTACTAGTAGCTTCCCCGCAAGAGTACGGGTTCACTGTAGTATGGGCAAGTATAGGGACCAAGTATTATCGAACCCAAGGGATAAAGGGTATGCAAATAGATCCCTGAAGATCTATGCGTTGTAGTTAATATGAGTGAAATGTTTTTGGATTTTTGAGAAAAATTAATTAAAATAGACTAAACTATCCTACGAATGCAAACAGAAAATTAAACTAAGAATTTAAGATGTGTTTTCAAATAAGATTTGGTGATGCTTAGGATAGGAATTCCTACGTATACTAACGGAGCAGGTACATAATCAAAATAATTGTGACGCGCAAGAGATAATCTAAGTTAAAGATTGTAAGATGAAAGCTCAAGACTTAATACCCTAATACTTTATCCTAGCAATCGACTTCACTAATCCACTAACAAGTTAATAGATCGTGCTCAATTAAAGAGACCCTAATTTAACTAAGGTGATATGGTCGTCCTCCTTCGCTAAACTGGTAGATGAATTAACCCTTTCTAAACCCTCTCGTTTAGTCTACTGATTGTTAAAGAGTGATAAGGTCGTCCTCTCTCTAACACTTTTCGAACGAATTTCAAAGGCAAAGTTAAGATTGATTTTAAGAATTCATTAATTAAGAGAATTAAAACCTAACGTCATGAATTACCCTAATTACGTATCCACAACCTACTTCTACGAGTTCATCCTACACCAAGCATGCAAGGGTTTTAGCTAGACATGGGTTTTACGTAAACAAGAACGATTGAATAAATAACGAACATGAACATAATGATTAGAACGAAGAAAAGATCAAACATAAACTAGGGTTTAAAGAAATAAAGGCTGAGAACTGAAATTAAATCAATAAAACGAAATTTCAATGTATTCAAGAACAAAGGTCTCAAAGAAAGAAACTAAAAATCAAAATCCGAACTATGAATGCGTAAATAAAACCTCAAATTCGTAAAACTAAAGCTTGCTCGTCTCTTCTCCTCCTTCTCTCTCTAAAAACTAAGTCTAAAGCAATTTGGAATGTGACCCCCCCCCCAAAAACGTATTCGGAAAGGTATAAATAAGGATCGGGCCGAAACGGGAGTTAATGGGCCGAAAAAATGAACTTGGAAATTTGCTCTCGGGAGGCGCTCGAGCTGTCCCGCTCGAGCGGACGCGCTCGAGCTTAGTGGTCGAGTGGAACAGTTGGTTGAGCAGAGGCGGTCGAGGGGTAGTGCTCGAGCAAGCAAAACTTTTTGTAAGTCAGGGGCGCTCGAGCTGTCGAGCTTGAGCAGAGGCGCTCGAGTGCATTGGTCGAATGGAACATGAGGTCGAGCGGAGACGCTCGAGTGCTCTCGCTCGAGCACTTTTCAGCAGCAGTACACTTGTTCGTAAAATCTTTATATCTCCTCAACCGGAAGTCCGTTTTGGCCGATTCAAAGTCCTACGAACTCCTCTTTTCGCCGTCTATCCACCTATTAGGATCAAAGAGACAAATTCATCAATGTATAGAAATCATGCTTAATTGACTCTAAATACTCAATAAAACCGACCAAAACTAGGGTATTTCTAGTGACGAATCATGACAATTTCACGCCTAATCACTTATATATTGTTAATTTTCGAAATTCATATATGAAAATAACAAGATTTGGATCTTCTTGAATTTAAGAGATAATCTTGTATTCCAAGAATACATATCTTCCATAATATCTTTCCAACAAAATCAACAAAATATTTTCTCTCTCTATGTCACTAAATTTAGAAAATAATAAGAAAAATCAGTAATACTAATTTTATTTTATTTTAATCACCTTTTATTATTGGGCTACTTAAGGGGCCTTTAGGAGAATTAAGATTGGACCTTCACTGGGCTACTAAATATCAATATTGAGCCCCAATATTAATTGCACTATCCATCTTAATCTGTATTACGATAATATGGGCTCCCGGTTATTATTTTCCGCATTTAGAATTATTTAGTCCATTAATTAATTGATCCTCTGAATAGCTCTAAATTAATTAATATCTTTCACCTTGGAGTAAGACAACTCAACATTATTATCCGTACCGGAGAAACTTATTCTCCACTTGCAAGATTTGGTATGATAAATCTTCTGAGTCCACCAAGGGGACAAATCACACGAGCCGTACTCATGCACGTTTCTCTGTATTAAATCTTAGCAACCATCGTATGATTAATATTACTGCCCAAAACAAAAGGTTCGAAGTCATGATAATTCTCACTCGACATGGATCAAGGCAATAACTATTAACCACACACGGTCCTATTTAAGTGACGGAGATTAAGAAATCAATAACCACTGAGGTCTAATTCTTCACCTTTCATAACAGAAGAATGTATCCTCGTTGTAGGTCCACTTCAACACATGCAAAATATAATAGTGTAATCTCTTGGTCAAGGCAGGCCAATCTGAGAACTACACATCGACCTTTTGCGGCAGATTGTTCAATTCAACCTGGGTCGTGAATTTGTACATTTAGTTACAAGGATCCGTCAATGTGATCTTCCGTGATTTGGTATCACCACATTAACTACAATATAACACATACTATATGTTGGTCCCACTCGATAGATTAATTGCGGAAGCTTATGTTTAAATGTCTTTCCAAAATCTTTTATAAGAGAGCAATAAACAATAATTAAAATAAAGTGATAAATGACACAAGATATATAGTGGTTCGGATAAATATCCTACGTCCACTCTCCCTTATCACCAAGGGGTCTCACTATCAACCAACTCACAAACTTACTCACTGGAATTTCTGAAGTACCAGCACCTTCTTACAAACTCTTTAGATCTAACGTCGATCTAAAGATAGACTTACTCCAACCTTATCTAACAAGATAAACAGGTTGAGTATGTAAACTCCTTACGAGTAGATGAGTAATTAAGAACAAAAGTGAGTGTGAAAGCGTAGTGATCAAAAGCTTAGTATGGCTATATGCGCGTGAATGCTTCTAGAGCTTTTTCCGATCTGCACTCAAGTATATATAGAGGGGATTAGGGCTAGCCGTTGGAAGGGCTAATCCAATCAGATCCTCTATATATGGAAGCTTCAATCAATCAATTCCCTAATTGATTGATTGGGTTGGTGAGATCTTGATTGATTGTCTTCATATCTTCTCAATCCAATCTTGTTTTGACTTGATTAATCACCAACGGTCAATGCTTCCAATTGCCTAACTCTGATTCTCTCCAGAGAAGGCAGGACCAGACACCAGGCAACCTCGGTGTCTTCTTGTCCTAATCTGGTGAACAACCAGAATACTCAGTAGAATAAGGGGATCAAACTGAGCATCTTTTGTTCCACCAGACTCGTCTGGTCCGGACTCGTCTGGTCTGGGAAAGGTCCTCTGCCTCTGGTCTGATCTCCTCTGGTGAAGTCCTCTGGTGGAGTCCTCTGGTGAAGTCCTCTGGTGGGGTCTTCTGGTGACTCTTCTGGTGAGGTCTTCTGGTTTGGCAGTTCCCCCTAGACTAAGTCCTAACTAAACCTCATCTGGCTAACAGGTCCAGATGGTCCTATTACAACTTCTGGTTTTTTTTAACTCATCAAAACTAACAAATTTTTATCCTAACAATTTCCCCCTTTTTGATGGAGTTAAAACACTACCAGAACTGATCAAAATTAAAACAAAGGCAAGAAAACAATAAAGGGATGAGACCTTAGAATAGATCTCATCAGGCAAATAATAAGACAACGAGGAGTTGTCTTTAGAACAGAGAAGATATGTATTTTTCATTAATAATCAGAGGACAAAATATTACAGATTACATTGAAGTTCATTGTCCTATTCTAGGCATATTTTCTGTTCTCTTTAGGGATAAGAAACCAGTCAAGGAACCTATCCTGGACGGCCTTCAACTCTGCAGAAGATGTTGGGGTGAAATTCACCAACACCTTGGTCTTGTAAAGCTTCTTCAGTTCTGCCCAATCCACCTGGTTCCCAATCATGGGAGTGTTAAGATAAGTAAATTCAGGAGCAGTCACCTCCAGGTTGAACTCAATGGTTGAATCCATCAGCTGCTTGTACAAGTCTGCATCATAGGCTTGCATCCAAGAATGGAAGGTTCTGTTGATCAGCTCATCATCTTCTGGTGCTGGCCTCTGGATATAATGCTGAATGAACCAGAGGGTCTTGGCTTCTCTCCATCTCTCAATCAGAGGATACGGCACAGTAGAGTCAAAAGACCCTTCTGTCCTTAGTGGCAAGATGTTCATAACTTCCACAGGAGCTTTCCTCTTCTGACCTGAGCCACCTGCACCAGAAGAAATACCAGCTTCTCTGGCCTTCTTGTTTTGTCTCCTAACATATCTGAGCCTCTGCTCTTCATCTATGTTCTTCCTGATTCTGGCTTGCCTCTCTTCTGGAGTCTCTTCCTTGTATCTCTTCTCTGCTTCTTCGACAACAGATTCAAGGAAACTCTTCTTAACTTTTCTAATCTTCCTCTTAGTAGGACCAGGAATGGTAGAGGGATCCTGCTCGGCTTCAGATGACTCTTCTTCTGCAGCAAGTTGTTTAGCCATAGTAAGAGACTTCAACTCTTCTTTCTTCTTCTTCTGCAACTCAGCCTGGGCCAGAGTGTTCTCCAACAGGTCCAGACGAGCTCCATGGCTAAAAAGAGTCTCATTTGTGGTCTTCGCCAGATCAGTTCTGGCCTTCTCTTCCCCCTTTTTAACTTCATCAAGGAGGGGCTCCACTACCTGCCTTATGAGATCAGGCAAGGCAGTGTTGGAGGAAGAGTGAAGATCACGAAGCTGCTTGGCCTCCTCCAGGTAAGCCTTAGACTCTGCAACAAGTCTTTCTTGCTTCTCCAACATCTCCTGGAGGGAGTCCTTCAGCCTAGCAGTTTGAATCATCTGGCTGGCCATTTCCACTTTGAGTACAGAAACTGGCCTCATCTGCTCCATCACGTGCTCCTGGAGCTGCTTCTGGCTATGCATTACATCTAATTTGACAAACAAGCCATTAGCCTTGAATGAAGCTTTAACCTCTGCCAGAGTGGATTTGATCTGCTTCAGGAAGATTTTCCTCTCTTGCTTAATCTGGTGCTCTATCATAGCAGGGGCCATATGTTGAATGGCTTTGGAAAAGCACCCTATCTGCATGATCTGCTCGTTGAAGAAAGCCTTCATCTTCTGGAGCACAGCAGGAGACATCTCAAAGTCCTCCTCGTCTGAATAAAGCTCTGGAGGGAAGACAAAGTGAGGACCAAACTTGTAAGTGGGGCCCTCTGGAGTGAGCATAACTCCTCTCTGGATGAGCAGGGTACGAATCAAGACTTTAGCTGCACCAGGAGTCTCCAGCTCTGCTGGGTTCTGAATGTTCATCTTCTGCTTCAGCTCAATCTCCCAAGCAGTGAAGTTGGAGGCACCCATTTCCTCAAGTAATAGCATCAGGTCCTCCACATCTTCAAGTCTGGCCTTGCTCCAGACCTTGGCATCAGTAAGCTCTGCCAGAAGTGGTAAGTGCTCCAGAAGAACTGGAAAATGCTCTCTTAGCCAGAGCTGAGCACTTACACTCATACTCTGCCTAATGGGACCCATTTTTGCAGATGAGAAAGTGAAGGGTTTGGGCCCAGAGGCAGAGGAGGAAGGGGCTAAGTCAACAGGCTCAAGTGAAGCTTCCTCATCTTCACTATCATCGCTGGTTAAACAGGTTGGGGAGGGAGGAGGGGCAGGAAATCCCAGAGCCATAGCAATGGTTGGGTCCTGATCTGTATGGGTTTGGGGAGGGTTTGGATTTTGTGAAGTAGAGGTGGTAGGGATTGGTTGCTCTGCACCAGAAGAGGAGGGAATATCTGGTACAGAATGTGTAGGAGGGATTTGGGAGGAGGAAGTGTTTGAAGGGGGGACTTCTGCACCAGAGGAGGTTGAGGGTACCTCTGGTCCAGAAGGTGGGGGAAAGGGGTTAGTGGGGATATGTGTTTGGGAAAGTGGGGGAGAAGGTGTTTGTGTAGGAATGGTAGAGGGAGTATAGACAGGTGTATCTGGGATAGTCTGCTCTGGTGGAAAAATGGGGTTACCAGAGGCAGATGGGGTTTGGGGATTGTTATCTGGGGGAGAGGTAGAAGGGGAAACAAGATTTATGGGGGAGGAAGAGGGAAAGGAAGGGTTTACCTCTGCTGGGTCAACACCAGCAGGCACAACAAGCTCTGGAGCATCCTCCATCAACTGGGAAGCATCCTCAATGGCCTTCTCCAAGGCCTCTCCAAGATCAGATCCAGAGTCTGAATCTTGAAGAAGGGCTCTCTTGGCCTTGGATTTCCTCACAAGAGGCACTTCATCTTCTTCCTCTTCCTCTTCTGATGGCTCATCCACCAGAAGGGTTTTCTTTGCCTTTCTGCTAGTCCTCCTCTTCTTAGCAGAATATCTCCTGGCCTCGTCTGGCTGCTTCCTCTTGGCTGCTCCAGCCTTCTTTACAACTTTATCATCATCACCCTTCTTCTTAAGCACATCAAGAAGGGGAATCTGGTCCTCCTCTGAGGAACCAGAAAAGGCAACGGTTGAAGAACCAGTTGCTTCAGCAGCTTTCTTCTGTGTCTTCTGCTGCTGCTGCTGCTTTCTCTGCCCCTTAGGAGGAGAGGGAATAGATTGAATAGGAGGGGCAGGGATGGCTTGCTCACCATCAGAATCAGGATGGCCATGAAGGGAACCATCCTTGGAGAACATAATCTTGGACTTATGAAAGCCCTTACACCAGGATTGTCTCCATTTCTTCTCTGGAAGAATCGAATCCAGAATTAGGGTGAGTTTTGTGCCCAATGATACATTAGCATTGAACACAAATTGTTGCTCTCCTGGCAACTGGGGGCATTCTTCCTTCTGGATTTTCACCTTGTTCTTCCTCAGCACCCCCCAGAAGAACTCAGCCCAGTTACATTGAACACCATCCAGAATGGCCCTCATAACACAGAGCCTGCCAACGAAGATGGCATCTGTGCTATGGCTCTCACACATGAGAATCTTCACCACAATGTCAAATAGCACCTTATACTTCTGCCTAAGATGCTTGTCCAAGAAACCCTTAGTAATATTCTGGCATGAATTTCTGGCAAACATCTTGAAGGATTCCAACGCCTCTCCTTCTCTGTACTTCAGTGGGTCCACACCTTCCGCAGAAAGGTTACCAAAAAGACCACAGAAGTCTGCCTTAGAGAAAACAAGATCCTCTGAATCAATCTTGGATGAAATATAGTCTTCATGGATCTTCATCCGGATAAGAAACTGTGCAGCATATCCATCCAAGGTACGCAGATCCTTGGGAACCTTTGAGATCAACTCCTCCAGCCCAGAACGTCGGAGAAGTTCCAAAATCTCCAAAGCGGCCGGATTCTTAGTTGAATAGAAGTCCACCACCATTTCTGTCTTGAGTTTCTTGCAGACATAGTCTGGATCGAAATTGCACTTGGGTGCCATAACTGTGAAAGAGAGAGAGAGAGAGAGAGAGAATGCTTTGCAGAGAGAGGTTAGGGTTCGAATAGTATAGAAACGTGAAAGGACAGATTGAAAACAAAATTGGTTTAAATAGAGTAATACGCGTGGCTTGAAAATTAAATGAAGTGTGGACGCGTGTTGTTTCAAATTCAATTTAGGAAACAAAATCAATTTTAGCATTGATTGACATTTTGCACAGTGATTAAATCCGATGGCCATGATGAAAGGCGAAATACAGATTTAATCTGGTGCGTTGGCATAGTCATTGGGACTGGGCATAAAGGGGTTTTGTGGCAGTCAAGAGAAAAAGCAAAATGATTGCCTAGGCCCTATACCCTAGTCTTAAATACACTCCGAAGTTGAAAGGTTTTGAGTGTACTTACTAATTTGAAAAGTGTATCCCAATGATCAGAGGCCAGAGTAGAAAAGACATACCTGTCACCTGATATTGTAACCCGATGATACCACAATTAGTCTGGTGATACTTCTCCTCTGATGGAACTCATCTGGTCCTGGTCAGTAAAGACTTTTGGACATATCTCTGACTCAGCACCTCATCTGGGATAAGTGTCACCTGGTGTATACCTCATCTGGAAGTATACCCTCTCTGATATATCTAATCTGCAGGTATGTTAGCATAAAGAAAATTTATGAAGAAAATTAATAAAATAAGGATACATCTCTGATGTTCCCCATAAATCAAATCTGTCTCTGGATCCAACAAACCTAACTCAAAGGCTAATTCTCTGAATCTGGTCTCAGCCAAAGGCTTGGTTAAAATATCTGCTCTCTGCCTCTCTGTTGCAATCTTTTCCATCCTTATATCTCCCTTCTCAACATGATCTCTGATAAAATGATGCCTTATATCAACATGTTTGCATCTGGTATGAAGAACTGGATTCTGGGTGATTGCAATGGCACTATTACTATCACAGAAAATAGGAATATCCTTGGCTCTAATCTGGTAATCCCTAAGCTGTTGACTAATCCAAAGAAGCTGTGAGCAACAGCTCCCTGCAGCCATGTACTCTGCTTCTGTTGTGGATGTAGCAACTGAAGTCTGCTTCTTTGAAAACCAGGATACCAATTTATTCCCTAAAAATTGGCATGTTCCACTTGTAGATTTCCTATCTATTCTGCACCCACCATAGTCTGAATCTGAATAACCACTTAATTCTAAATTGTCATCTGCAGGATACCATAATCCTAAATTCACAGTTCCCTTAAGGTATTTCAATATTTTCTTAGCTGCTTCCAAGTGACTCTTCTTGGGGTTAGCTTGAAATCTGGCACAAACTCCTACAGCAAAAGTAATATCTGGTCTGCTTGCAGTCAGATACAAAAGAGAACCAATAAGTGCTCTGTACTGAGTCAGGTCCACACTCTCTCCAGACTCATCTGGATCCATGTTGAAATTTGTCATCATAGGGATCTTGGCTGCTCTGCTAGATCCTATTCCAAATTTCTCTAACATGTTTCTGGTGTACTTAGCTTGATTAATAAAAATTCCCTTCTCTGATTGCTTAACCTGCAAACCCAAAAAGTAATTCAATTCTCCCATCATGGACATCTCAAACTGTCCCTGCATGAGCTCACCAAACTTCTCACACAGCTTCTTGTTAGGGGATCCAAATATGATGTCATCAACATATATTTGGACCAGAAGGATGTCCTTTCCTTCTTCTTTCCTAAACAAGGTCCTATCAATCTTACCTTTATTAAAACCATTGTCCAGAAGAAATTGAGATAGAGTGTCATACCATGCTCTGGGTGCCTGCTTCAGCCCATAAAGAGCTTTCTTAAGCTTAAACACCTTGTCACCTTGTTCAAAACCAGGAGGTTGTTCCACATACACTTCCTCAATGAGAATCCCATTAAGAAAGGCAGATTTCACATCCATCTGGTATACTTTGAACTTCATGTGAGAAGCATATGCTAAGAACAATCTGATGGCTTCTAGTCTGGCAACAGGAGCAAAAGTCTCATCATAGTCTATTCTTTCAGACTGAGAATAGCCCTGGGCCACTAGCCTTGCCTTGTTCCTAGTAATGACATCATTCTCATCTTTCTTATTTTTGAAAACCCACTTAGTGCCTATCACCTTTTGATGTCTTGGTCTGTCTACCAGCTCCCAAACATCCTGTCTGGTGAATTGATTCAATTCCTCCTGCATAGCCACAATCCAATTTGAATCTTTCAGTGCCTCCTTGATGTTCTTGGGCTCAATCAAGGACACATAGCAACTGAATAAGGCAGCTAAGTTAATAGTTCTCCTAGTCTGGACACCCTTAGTTGGATCTCCTAAGATCAGGTCATTGGGGTGATCAACCAGGGTCCTCCTTCCCGTGGTCTTGCCTGGGTGATCATCTTCTGCAGTACCTTGGTGATTATCACCACCTGCAGAAGAGCTTCCCCCTACAGGAGTTCCAACCTCTTCTGGTTCTGCTCCTTGTGAAGGCTGCTGCTTCAGAGAACCAGGAGATGGGTCATCATCTGAATCTGAATCTGAATCAAGAATAGGTGGATTGACCTTGATAACTCTGGGTGTAGTCTGATTCTGGGTCTCATCTGAAGACTTAGAATCCACCTTGCACTCAAACGTAGATTCATCAAAAACAACATGAGGTGTTTCCTCCACACAAAGTGAATTCTTACTAAAAACTCTAAAAGCTTTACTGGTGCTGGAATATCCCAAAAATATTCCATCAGCCACTTTAGCATCAAAGGTTCTTAATTTAGATTTCCCATTGTCATGGATGAAACACTTACACCCAAAAACATGAAAATATGAAACAGATGGGGTTTTACCTTTCCATACCTCATATGGGGTCTTATTGTGTCTCTGGGCAATCAGGCACCTGTTCTGAGTGTAACAAGCTGTATTGATGGCCTCTGCCCAAAATCTCTGTGGAGTGTTGTACTCTGCCAGAAGTGTTCTTGCAGCTTCTTTGAGAGTCCTATTTCTCCTTTCTGCAACTCCATTTTGTTGAGGTGTTCTGGCAGCAGATGTCTCATGAAAAATCCCATGGTCCTTGCAATAATCTGCAATATGTGAATTCAAAAACTTTGTTCCTTTGTCACTCCTGATCCTGACTATGCTCTGGTTCTGCTCATTCTGAATCTGCTTGAAGAACTCTGGCAGCTTAGTCATAGTTTCATTTTTCTTAAACAAGAACACTACCCAAGTGTATCTTGAAAAGTCATCTACTATTACTAAGGTGTACTTCCTTCCACTGAAACTAAGAGGAGAAACAGGTCCAAACAGGTCCATGTGAAGTAGTTGAAGTACTCTGGTTGTGGTTGTGCTCTGGACATCCTTAAAGGAAGTCTTGGGTTGTTTACCCTTCTGGCATGAACCACAAACCTGATCCTTCTTAAACACTTCATTAGGAAGACCTCGAATGAGACCTTTTCTGGCAATCTTGTTCAATGTTTTGAAGTTAAGATGACACAATCTCTTGTGCCAAATCCAGCTGTTCTCTGCAGATCCTTTAGCAACCAGGCAAGCATTTCTTGGGCAACTGCTAAAATCTGCAAGATAAATGTTACCCTTCCTCAAGCCTATATTAGCAAGATATCATTATAATCAGAAGAGAAAACAGTGCATGAATCACTAGAAAACTTCACTGAGTATCCCTTGTCACAGAATTGGGATACTCAAAGCAGATTATGCTTGAGTCCTTCTACGTAGTAGACTTCATCTACAGATACTCCATTGAAGGTCAACTTTCCAACTCCTCTGGTGACTCCATAGTTGTTGTCACCAAACATCACTCTTGGTCCATTCAATGGCTTGAAATCTTGGAGATTATCCTTCTGGAAGGTCATGTGCTTGGAACATCCACTATCAATGTACCAGACATGGTTGCTTGAAAATCCTTTCTCCAATGGACTCTTATCTACCTGCAGAGAGATCAATTAGGTCCCCTACTAGTGCTGGGTCCTGATTGGTTAGTTGCAGGTTTTGTAGGAATCCACAGATAAAGATCATCTCTTGATGGATGAGGAGATCTTATCTTTCTTCCAAATCTATCTACCAGCACTTGTCCTCTTACTATGACAGGTCTGGTGTACCTTTTCTTAAGGATACTGGTGTACCTTTTCTTATAAGGACACCTTTCCTATAAACAGGTCTGGTCTGATAAGGACACCTTTCCTATAAACAGGTCTGGTGTACCTTTTCTTAAATCTGGCCTTTGGAATGGCCTGCCTCAAAGACATGGTCTTAAAGGTCTGGTTGTAAGGGTACATCCTAGAAGAACCATCTCTGGTGTCATAACTACCCAGATCAGTTGGTTTTCTATAGATGGGTCTGGAAGACCTCCTCTGGTTCTGATAATTAGACCTGTTCTGGTGATTATAGTTCCTTTGAGTATACCTATTCTGGAATTGATTCTTCTGAGAAAATTGTCTCTGGGGTACCTGGTTCTGTTGAACATTGTTCCTTCTCTGGTAGTTATTACTCTGATTGGTATTCCCCCTTTTTGAGTGTTTCCTTTGAGGTCCCCTAATCTGTTTAGGTTCCCTTTGAGGATTTCTCTGGGGTCCTCCAATTTGAGTAATTCCTACTCCTTGGGACCCATTGTTCACAGAACCATCAATCTTTAGTGGTTCCCCTTTTTGACACTTAGTCTCTAGCATCTTCTCTTCCAGAACAGTTAACTCTTCTGGACCATTTGTTATGTGATTAACAGAGTGATTCCTTTTCCAATCAGGATTGTGAACCACCTTGTAACCATTACCAGTTAAGTCTTTATCATTCCAGATTTCTACCAATTTACCAGCTCTTACAGACTTGTCTTTGTTATAGAGGTACTTGTGAGTTTTAGTGGTAATTCCAGAATATCCTAAACCACTCTTATCACAAATGCGCTGAGAAGACTCTGATATGATAGATACAACAGATGGTATCTTAGGAGCTTCTCTGGGCATAGGTATCTCCTCTATGTTGTGAACAACTTGTTTTCCCTTGATAAGAGTTTGGTATTTGGCTCTGAGTTCAGTGATCTCATCCTCTTGAGAGTTTCTTTCTTTCATGAGTTGATCTACCAGAGTATCTCTTTCTGTGATCTTTTCCTGAAGTTCAGAGACTTCTTTGGAATGATCTTTCATGAGTTCTCTGGTGGATTTATGCCCATGAGAGAGAGATTGAACTTCAGCTCTGAGCCTACCATTCTCTTTCTCAAGTTTTTGACAGAGTTGGACACAATTTTGGAGATCTGATAGCATTTGTTGCATATCAGACTCTCTGGAGTTACCAGATGAATTAGAGGATTCAGTACATTTGGAATTAGATAAAACAAGAGTAGTTTCATTTACCTCAGTGATGTCTGCCATGAGACACACATCATCATCTGATCCAAAGTCAGAAGAAGAAGAACTGGAACTAGTATCCTCCTCCTCTGCTTCTGCCAGCAGTGCTCTCTTATCTGCATACCTCCTATCTCTCTTGATTCTTTTCTCTTCTCTTTCCCTAGGAGTAAGCTGAGGACAATCATAACTATAGTGACCAGTCTTGTTGCATGTGTAGCAGGCATTGTCTCCTCTGGGACTAGGACTTGGCTCTCTCCTCCTCTGGTTGTATTCTGATCTGGCAGGGCTACTTTCTCTCCTCTGGTAGTCAGGTCTGCCAGAGCTACCATCCCTCCTCTGATGATCTGATCTCCCAGAGTTGCCAGGGTTGTCATCTCTCCTCCTCTCTGGAGTTCTGAATCTGGTCTCCCTTGAGTCTCCAGATGTCTTCTCCTTCTCTGCAGGCTTGAAAGAACTCTTCTTGTTTCTGGTAGACTCCTTCCAATGCCTTTTGTACCTGCCATATTTTGAACTCATTTTGTCTAATTTATGAGTTAGAAGTGCTACCTGCTCCTTGAGGCTCAAGTCATCTGCAGTAGACTCCTTTGGCTTGGCATCAGATTTGAGAGTTGAAGAGAATGCAACTCCTTTCTGGCCAGAAGAGGAAACCTCTTCTGTTTGATCCTCCTCTTGAAGATCATATTCGTAAGCTTTGAGATCAGACAACAGAAGATGGTGATCCAGAGTGTTGAGATCCTTGTTGTCCTTGATCACAGTGACTTTAATTCTCCACCTGCTTGTTAGTGAACGTAATATTTTACTATTAATCTCTTTTTCAGAATAGGTCTTACCTAAGGCACTAGCCTTGTTTAAGAGATTCGTGAGACGCATGTCCAGCTGGTCAATGGTCTCGTCTGGTTTCATCTTAAATATGTCAAAAGAGTGTTGAACAGCTTGGAGCTTGTTATCTTTAATCTTCTCTGTTCCTTCACAGAGCAGAGCTAACTTGTCCCACATCTCTTTTGCAGTGGTGCACGTCCTGACCTTTTCAATTACTTCTTTAGTGAGAGTGTTGATAATCTCAGTCCTCGCCACCTGGTCCAGGTTATGTAGCTTTCTCTCATCGTTGTCAAGTTCGTCTTTCTTTTTGAGGATTCGTTGTCTGGGAACTCTATCCTCTGCAGCGTCGCTAGTTTCTTCTCTGGACTCAGACCTGCCACTATCAATAGGAGTCCAATAAAATTTAATGGGGCCACTTTCAACCACATCTAACATGCGGTGGTGAATAGCTCCAAGATGATTACTCATCATGAAGCTCCAGTGGCTATAATCCTCGAACGAGAATTCTGGCAGTTTGCGACTCTTATAAGAAGATTTCGAAGATATATTGATAAGAAATTTAGGGAAATAACAAGAACTTGAATAAAAACACTAAAGAGCAATGGATCTGCCCGGTGACCACCAAAAGCTTTTCAAAGCAGTGGTCGTTGGACACACTGCTCTGATACCACTTGTTGGTCCCACTCGATAGATTAATTGCGGAAGCTTATGTTTAAATGTCTTTCCAAAATCTTTTATAAGAGAGAAATAAACAATAATTAAAATAAAGTGATAAATGACACAAGATATATAGTGGTTCGGATAAATATCCTACGTCCACTCTCCCTTATCACCAAGGGGTCTCACTATCAACCAACTCACAAACTTACTCACTGGAATTTCTGAAGTACCAGCACCTTCTTACAAACTCTTTAGATCTAACGTCGATCTAAAGATAGACATACTCCAACCTTATCTAACAAGATAAACAGGTTGAGTATGTAAACTCCTTACGAGTAGATGAGTAATTAAGAACAAAAGTGAGTGCGAAAGCGTAGTGATCAAAAGCTTAGTATGGCTATATGCGCGTGAATGCTTCTAGAGCTTTTTCCGATCTGCACTCAAGTATATATAGAGGGGATTAGGGCTAGCCGTTGGAAGGGCTAATCCAATCAGATCCTCTATATATGGAAGCTTCAATCAATCAATTCCCTAATTGATTGATTGGGTTGGTGAGATCTTGATTGATTGTCTTCATATCTTCTCAATCCAATCTTGTTTTGACTTGATTAATCACCAACGGTCAATGCTTCCAATTGCCTAACTCTGATTCTCTCCAGAGAAGGCAGGACCAGACACCAGGCAACCTCGGTGTCTTCTTGTCCTAATCTGGTGAACAACCAGAATACTCAGTAGAATAAGGGGATCAAACTGAGCATCTTTTGTTCCACCAGACTCGTCTGGTCCGGACTCGTCTGGTCTGGGGAAGGTCCTCTGCCTCTGGTCTGATCTCCTCTGGTGAAGTCCTCTGGTGGAGTCCTCTGGTGAAGTCCTCTGGTGGGGTCTTCTGGTGACTCTTCTGGTGAGGTCTTCTGGTTTGGCAGTTCCCCCTAGACTAAGTCCTAACTAAACCTCATCTGGCTAACAGGTCCAGATGGTCCTATTACAACTTCTGGTTTGTTTTAACTCATCAAAACTAACAAATTTTTATCCTAACACTATATATAGAACGGGTTGCAATAAATATTTAACATTCATTCATATTCAAAGCAATAGTGATAAAATATTTATTCTTATAAAACAAGTGTTTAATACATGAGTTATACGAAATAAAAAATATATTTTCACGTATAACTCCAACAGGTTGAGGCTTATCGAAAGATACAAAAGAACAACAAGGGCAAGGCCCCTCAGGGTGAATCTCACCATGCCAGTGTGCCTGAAGCAGATTTTGACATAGACAACGGTGATCTTTCGAGCTTAGAGTTCAAAGATTTTGGAGACAAAGAGTGATTTACATAATTAGACATTATTAGTATCCTGACTTAGGCATTGAGATTTGTCTCCTTTCATTTAGGACAAATGAATTGGAATTTTCACTCCATCTTTGCCTAGAAGGCAGATGAACTAATTAAGTTCTCCGATACCATCTCAATAAAATATCAACTATTTATGGAAAATCCCTGAAGGATTGTATTCATCAACAAAAATTAATATCTTATTGAAAAAAAAATCATCGTTTATAAAAATCCCTGAAGGATTATATTCATCGACAAAAATTAATAAAATCGATAGCAGAAAATATCGATAGATGAAAACTATGGTTGATGCCAAATAATTGTTAAGGTGGTTGAGATCGAAGATTTCCCAAGCAAATCTCAGCATACCAGTTTTCCTGAAGCAAACATGGACATTGTCAGTGATATGACATTAAAGACTATGAGTTGTCAAGATACATAGTGTCATTATTTTGTGATTTTTTATGCATGTTATGACTATATGCTTTGTCATAATAAATATTTGGGAAAAATTACAACTCAATTATAGGATGTCTTTAACAACTCCAACAGAGTTACTGAATCACATATTTATATAGAAAATCCCCGGTTAAAATTGATGTTCCTGAAGGACAAAATATTACATGCTATTGAATCTAAAGCACGCCTAAAACGTGGAAGACCTCGGTAACAAAATCCAACCTCCTAAAGAGTTGTAGATGTGGTCTTAAAATCCAATTTAGATTCATACAAATTATAGCATGAGCGGTTAGTCCATCTAAAATAATAACGTGATATGTCGGATTTTGTCTAAGGTCAATGGCTATAATACGTCAAACCCTTTAATAAATAAATTCATTTATATGTCATGTACAAAGGGTGAACTTAGAGTACAGCTGAATCGTACTAAAGTTGGAATTGACTCTCCCAATTTTAATAGTTTTATATAGATATTTGTGGACTGATTAACCTAGTATGGGGACCATTTTGATAGTTAATGGCCATAATTAATGCTTTCACACGATGAACTTATGTATGCTTGTTATCCACCTGTAATCATGTTTTTTCCAAGCATATTGCAAAACTATTGAGCTTAGTCCTCATTTCCCAAATTATAAAAATTAAATCCATTCGAATGGATATTGCCAGTAAGCTCGCATTGGCAGCATTCAATGTTTATTATATGGCATTGGGAAATTAAAGTGAAGCATTAAGTCACTTACGTCAATAGTCTAGCTGAGTCACTAATATGATGCATCAAACTAATTGCTAGACCGTTATTGTAAAATTCCAACTTCGTTACATGTTAGGAGCATGAAATTTACATGTAGCTAATCGAATTCAAATCCGACCCACTGCATATCATTAGTACTCCCCACTACAACTAATGCGCAGAAAATACACATCATTTCCCATCTGCGAACATTCTATTGTGCAGTACGCGTACCACCACAACACGTTAACAACCCTGTTAGCTGACTGCATAATTGATGAAGAGTCTATTCTCTACATTAGAGGGAGATTAGAATCCAAAAATTAGATGAATGTCGAGAAGTTTCCTTAAAGGAAAAAAATCGAGATATTTTCCTTGAAGGAAAAAGACCAAGAAATTTCCATGAAGAAAAAAGATCTTCGATATTTAGACTCATGCACAAGTTAAACTGAACTTAAAGTTCAAAAGATAAATAACTTGCAATATATAGCAAGTAATCTGCCAGATGCGTTTACTGACTACAAAGGTGTGACTAAATAACATATACCTGCTGTTAATGCATCCCAAAGGGTAGAGGTCCCAATGAAAAAGAGTATGCATGCCCCCACAGGCCAGAAGCGTAAAGGACCTATAAAAGAAACAACACACCTAGAATGAAAGCTAGCAAAACTGGTCAGTCAAACTTGAAATCTTCAAAAGAGATTCATCATGAAGACGAAGAATCATAGTAACAAAGCACGTGCATAAAATGATCTAATACTAGGATTGCGGAACGACTAGATCAAATACATAAGGAAAATGATGTGAATCTGGTTAATATGAGATCAATAAATAAATACAGGAGAAAAAATATAAATTAGTTGTCAACAACATATCTGTGCCCATAATTGCTCTTTCTAAAATCTAGATCCAATACCTAAGTTAGGTGTCGAAGCACTATGATTTGGTTGCAATAAGGAAGAAGCAAAAATGTGGCAGAGCTAAACTCGCTAAAAATAAAATTTGGTTCTATCGTACTGTAACCAACAAATTTTCGTATTTAAAATATTATTAAATGTGAAAAAGAATTACAAAGAGTAATTATAAATCAAGCAATTATTTGGGTATAATCTCTATCGAATCCTCTGATTCTTCTCTTGAGAGTTGACTTTGACTTGATTCTGGATTTTGCGGAGACTGGTCTGTGGCCGAAGCTTGTCTGATGATAATGATCATATTAATTTGAGGGCATCGAGCCATATTTCGAATTAATTGTTGGTGTTGAAAATTCTGTGGAGGTAGACACTGGGTCGTTGCGCCCACAAAGAGTTTGGGGTTGAAGAATGTCGATCGTAGGGGCTTAGCACTGTGATCTCGGATCGAAGACCATTGTTGGATGACTTTCTGCGTAGAACTTGAGAGGTTTCCCTGGGAAACTTGAAGAACATCAGTGAGAAAATGCAGATGAACTTCCGCGAAGAACTTGAGAGGTTTCCGTAGGAAACTTGAAGAACTTCGAAGGGAAGAACGTTGACCGGAGGGGCTTAGGACAGTGATCCCGGATTAGACACTGTTGTTGAAGCTGCGAAGAACACCGTTGGAGTCGCGAAGAACGTCATCGGAGTCGTTTCAAGAACTTCCCATTTATGGGACTGATGGTCACACCGTCTTTAGAGATCAACTTGTATGCGTCATTTGTATAAACTTCTTTCACCATATGTGGCTCATCCCACTTAGGTAGAAATATGTTCCCAATGTGATGTGTAACTATGATGGGTCTTCTTACGGCAAGCACGAGGTAGCAAACTTGGAAGGAACGTGTCTTCACTTTCTTGTTGAATGTTCGGGAAACCTGTAACGCCCCGAATCCAGAATATATTAATTATATCGAATTCGAAGTATTATTGTGATCAAAAGTCTGAACTATAAATTTTTTGAAGGAAATATAACGGAATTGAATGATGAGTTTCATGCAGCGGATAAGTAGGGAGAAATATTATAATAATGTATCGCACACTTAAGTATATCTATATATATATAAAGTTGGATAGAGGGTTACGTATCTTCAGGATAATACACACTGAGTTTTAGTAACCGAAACACACGGTAAATAGTATCATCTTGCATAGCAGTAGCGATAACATTTATTTAGGAATAGAATAATATGCATCATTGTATTATTAATAGTATTTTAAGCAAGCGGGAAACTTTGTATCTTCTGCATCACTGTCCTTGCTCCCCGTAATCGAAATCTTCAAAGGGGTTAGGAAAATGGGGCGTGATATTTGAATTCTCACGTATGGGTGATTTGCAACGTCATGGGATTGGTAAATCGGAAATATATTAAGTTATACTAATTGATAAAGTATTTAGTTTATTTAAGCGGTTGACATATAACCAAGATTACAATATTCCATAGAAAAAACAGTTCATATAATAATTTATTGGTATTAAGCATATTTTGCATAATATAATTGAAGTAGCACAAGTTAATTCACATTAGGGCAGAGCCCAAAGACATATTCACGTATTGTCAAAAACTGTCAAACCATATTCATACGATCATAATTTGTTGGTCCCAAAAATATCCAGCGGAAAGCGTTTTTAAGTTTATTTTTAAGAAAACCCTTTAAAGAAATGCTAAAAGAAATTGCAGAAAATAAAGAACACAAGGATTTATAGTGGTTCGGACCAACTTGTCCTACGTCCACTCTCCCTTTCTCCAAAGGGGACTTACTCTCCAACCAACGTACTCACTAACCACTGGAATTTCGAAGTACCAGCTCCTTCGTACAACTTGCTTCAATCTTACGATCTAAGCCTTACACCAATCAATCTATACAGATAAGGATTGTGTGAATGGTCCAACTATAACTCCTAAAGAGTGTATATAAACTTGAAAGGACAAAGTGAGTGAGTGGAAGAGTTCGTGTGTTCTTGGTGTGCTCTCGCGCGACTCATGTTGCTTGAACTAATCTAAGCACTCCTTTATAGTTGTGAATTAACTAGCCGTTGGAGAGCTAGCAATTCAAACAACCATAATTGAAGGGATATAATCAATCAAAGATTGATTAGTTGATTTTCAATCAATCAATCAAATCCTCCATCAGTTGACTTCCAGATTGCCTTCTTCTCCATCATTGAACTCCTAGATTTCCTTGTCTCCAGATTACACGCAGCCTCCATGTGGGTGAACTAATCCGCCTCCCTCGTCTGGTCAGGACTCTTCTGGTCTGGGTCTTCTGGTCTGGTCTGGTCTTATCTGGTCAGGTAACACTTCTGCTCTGAACCTCATCTGGGAGAGGTCTTCTGGTCAGACTCCTCTGGTCAGGCTCCTCTGGTCAGACTCCTCTGGTCAGGCTCCTCTGGTCAGACTCCTCTGGCAGACTCCTCTGGTCAGGCTCCTCTGGTCAGACTCCTCTGGCAGACTCCTCTGGTCAGAGCTCATCTGGTCCATACCTCATCTGGTCACCTCCTCTGATCAGACTCCTCTGGTCACCTCTCATCTGGTCACCTCCTCTGATCAGACTCCTCTGGTCACCTCTCATCTGGTCACCTTCTCTGGTCACCTCATCTGGTCACCTTCTCTGGTCACCTCATCTGGTCACCTTCTCTGGTCAGCACAGATTTCTTCCCCCTTAACCAAAGACCTATTCTAGACCAAGACTAATCTGTAGCTGACTAACAGGTTCAGCTAGTCCTATTACAAGTTCTTGTTTTAACATCTTCAAAACATATAATCTATATCCTAACAATTTCCCCTTTTTTGATGATGTTAAAACTAAAAGAACTTTAAATAAAACAAGACAAGAAAATTTTGAAATAACAAATAGAGATTCTAGCAGGCTGGGTCAACTGATCTTCCCCCTCAAAGTATGCTCAGCTGATATTGGGGCAAAACATCAGCTGGTCTCCTTGTGTATCTGCAGGCAATCAACTTTTTGGTACCCTACTGGGTCCAGGGGAGTTAGCACAATATTTAGGAAGCCACAAGAATAGATCATCCCTTTTTGAATCAGGTGATCTTATCTTTCTTCCATACATATCCACAAAAACACATTGAACATAAGAAGCTTCGACATGGTTATTTCTTCTAGAGGCTCTTCTTCTCTTATTAGCTTGTCCAGTAGAAGGAATAACTTGTCTTAAAGCAACAGACTTGAAATTCTTTTGATAAGGATAAGTCTTACTAGAACCATCAAAGGTTCCAGCTGGTCTGGCAGATGACTTGAAAGTCCTCTGCAGGTGAGTAGGAGTCATCTGGTTCTGCTTCTTTTGAGAAGATCCAGACTGTCTTCTACTCTGCTGGCCTGGCTGAGGTATTTTATTTTGGGTATAGCCCTTCTTAAAATTCCTCCTCTGCCTTTTGGGTTTTTGAGTTTTAGGACTCATCTGCCCATTAGGCGGAGTTGCCTGGTCAGCTGGCCTTTTACCCTTATCAATAAAATTACTAGTCTGTTCTTCTTTCTGAACATGTGAGGATTCAGGTTTGGTATAACCAAGGCCTGTTTTATCATGCTCTCTTTGAGATGAGGCAGCTATGTGTGACACATCATTGTTTGCTGTAGTCAGCTGCTCCAGTCTCAGCTTGAGCTTGTCCTCATTATATTTTACAATTTTGTTTTGATGGAAGAGTTCATCGAACTTAGCTTTCAGCAGAGTATATTCATTGTCTTTCTCAATGTTTTCAACAAGCAACTTTTCTATCAGCTTAGTTTGTTCATCACATCTAGTTTTCAAGTCAGTGGACTCTTCTACCAATGTTTGAACCTGTACAGCTGGTAGATCAGTTGGGTTGCCTAAACATTGTGAAAGCTTCTGGTTTTCTGCTTTCAACTTTGTGTTCTCTTCTTCCAATTTTTGACAAAGTTGTATAGAAGATTGGAGATCTAATAGCATCTTCTGCATATCAGACTCCTCTGATTGTCCAGAACAAGAAGAAGATGAAAAAGAAGAGGGAGTTCGATCATATACCTCGTCTGTTACCAGACATATCTCTTCATCTGGTCCATAATTGGATGATGAACCAGAAGTGGATACCTCTTCTTCCTCATCTGCGAAGCTCCTTTTGGAGTACCTCCTGGTGTCTCTTCTACTGCATCTCTTTGAGCCCATTTTCTGCAAAATTTGTTAGCACAACAAATATTTGGGTTTTCGAGAAAAAATGGATCTGCCCTGGTGACCACCAAAATAATTTCAAAACAGTGGTCTGTAGGACACACTGCTCTGATACCACTTGTTGGTCCCAAAAATATCCAGCGGAAAGCGTTTTTAAGTTTATTTTTAAGAAAACCCTTTAAAGAAATGCTAAAAGAAATTGCAGAAATTTAAAGTGCAGAAAATAAAGAACACAAGGATTTATAGTGGTTCGGACCAACTTGTCCTACGTCCACTCTCCCTTTCTCCAAAGGGGACTTACTCTCCAACCAACGTACTCACTAACCACTGGAATTTCGAAGTACCAGCTCCTTCGTACAACTTGCTTCAATCTTACGATCTAAGCCTTACACCAATCTATCTATACAGATAAGGATTGTGTGAATGGTCCAACTATAACTCCTAAAGAGTGTATATAAACTTGAAAGGACAAAGTGAGTGAGTGGAAGAGTTCGTGTGTCCTTGGTGTGCTCTCGTGCGACTCATGTTACTTGAACTAATCCAAGCACTCCTTTATAGTTGTGAATTAATTAGCCGTTGGAGAGCTAGCAATTCAAACAACCATAATTGAAGGGATATAATCAATCAAAGATTGATTATATGATTGATTAGTTGATTTTCAATCAATTAATCAAATCCTCCATCAGTTGACTTCCAGATTGCCTTCTTCTCCATCATTGAACTCCTAGATTTCCTTGTCTCCAGATTACACGCAGCCTCCATATGGGTGAACTAATCTGCCTCCCTCGTCTGGTCAGGACTCGTCTGGTCTGGGGTCTTCTGGTCTGGTCAGGTAACACTTCTGCTCTGAACCTCATCTGGGAGAGGTCTTCTGGTCAGACTCCTCTGGTCAGGCTCCTCTGGTCAAACTCCTCTGGTCAGGCTCCTCTGGTCAGACTCCTCTGGCAGACTCCTCTGGTCAGGCTCCTCTGGTCAGACTCCTCTTGTCAGACTCCTCTTGTCAGAGCTCATCTGGTCACCTCCTCTGATCAGACTCCTCTGGTCACCTCTCATCTGGTCACCTCCTCTGATCAGACTCCTCTGGTCACCTCTCATCTGGTCACCTTCTCTGGTCACCTCATCTGGTCACCTTCTCTGATCACCTTATCTGGTCACCTTCTCTGGTCAGCACAGATTTTTTCCCCCTTAACCAAAGACCTATTCTAGACCAAGACTAATCTGTAGCTGACTAACAGGTTCAGCTAGTTCTATTACAAGTTCTTGTTTTAACATCTTCAAAACATCTAATCTATATCCTAACATAGTTAATACCAACAAACTTACTCTTTTCAACCACAACAAACTTACTCCTTCCAATCATCATCAAACTTACTTCATCCAACCACAACAAGCCTCAAAATATAAGCAAACCATCAATGGCCTTATTCCCAGTGCGCAACGTAGGCGGCTGACCCGGGGACCAGATATATTTGAATCAACAACCTACATTCCGAGGGCGTCCCTGATAGCTCCCCGGAGGTTAGATTAAAAACTCAATCCCAACTCCATACTTACTAACTTCCCTTCCTTTTATAAAACTGACACTTCAAACTATATAGAGAAAATTACTTGATTGACAACTGAACTGATTCATGCTCACATAAGGTACTTAATCATATAATGGTGATCGATTTATAAAATAATAGGCATTATACATCACATATAGTTATACCACACAATTCAAACAATTATATAATAGGGATTACATTTATGTTGGATTAATTGTTTTAGATTGATTTGGTCGAGTTCAGAAAATACCGGCACAACGTTATTATTAGCAGATCAATCAACCGATCATCACCCACCTGATCTTTCTGAGACCTGAGAATAATGTACAAGCAGATGGTCGAGTCCTCCGTGCGTGTCCCGAATAGTACAGAATCCTAAAAGGGAGTAATCCGATTAAAAGATCAACTTTGGAATTTGAAAGGCCTAAGAGCTTGAGTCTCGAGGATTGAGTAGATTGTTGTCTTTAGAAAACTATCGAAAGCTTAAGTTTCCAAAGGTTGATTTCTATTTGATAAGTACACCCCTTTTTAAGAGGAGGTGTATTAGGGGGTGTATTTACTAATTTCCCTTGTCTCTTTAACTAAAAGCCTTTTATAAATTTAAAAGTATATTCATAATATTTATTATTCTTGGAACTACTTAAAATAATAAGATAATTATTTAAAAAGTACTAATAAGGATAAAGAAAATGTTTTTCTTTCTAAGATTTATATTTCTCATTTTAAAAGAATTCTTTAAATATAATTTCATATTTTATAAAAAAAAAAAAGTTCCCTTATTAAGACTTATTAATAGACTTTGATTTTTATAAGAAATTTATATTATAAACTAATATAGTTTATAAAAAGGTATTCTTCTTTTCTAAAACAAAGGATCATATTAATTTTTCCCAAAAAACTATTTTTATTTGATGCTAGCTTGGATATTAAAAAGACTTATCTTGTGTTTCTAATTTTCTAATAGTCGCACAAGGGGAAGACGAGTTTCCATTTGTCTACGGATTCAAAACAAAAGCGTTTAACAATTGAGAATCATCATCCAACAATAATATCAACACATTAATTCAAAGATACTAATGGACTAAGCCAATTATTACCATTCAATTTATACTAAAATCCACAATTTCATAAAAGTAACCAACTAAGTCAAAAATGATACTAAACAACTCAAGTGGTGACACTAAACAAGTCAAAGCAATAATACTAGTCCACTAAGTTCAAACACTACAACAATCTCAAAACAATAGTACTCCATAATTTAACCACTGCTACTAAAATACTAAACCAAAGTTCAAGAGGGTTACAACCCAAACAACAATCACTGAAAAAAAATAGGAATTCAACAGAAGAAGAAATAGGAATTCAACAGATTCATCATCTACTCCATTTCTTGTTACACGGCTCTGAAATGGTCTCGATTATAATTCCAAAATTTATGAAAGAAGAAAACGAAGGTAGAAATCTTACATTCTCTGGGTTCGAGGCGGTAAACGGGCGGCCTAACGGTGTCAATTGAAAACTTGGTGGTTCGCTTACAGAAATTGGGCAACCTAACGATATCGTTTGGGGATTCGGAAAAATAAATCAAATAGCCTAACGACATCGTTCGAGGTCTCCAAAAATTCCGGCAGCAGGGGTTTGGCTCGGCATCATCTCGGAAGAGGAGAAACAAAGAGAGGGGTTACGGTGTTGAAATTGAAATAAATCAAAGTTGCGATTTAATCAGAAATTAAATAGGGATGAAATTGAAAAGGAGATTTAGACCTTACTGGAAAAAGAAGAAAGAGGCGGCGGCGTTACGTAGCGAAGCGGGAGGCATCGCGGCGGCGGCTCTTCCATCGCGCAATAGAGGTGTAGGTGGCGGCATTGGGGCACGGCATCGGCGGTTGGGCTGCGGCTGCATGAGAAAGACGTCGGCTGGGGCGGTGGCACGACAACGAGAGAGAAAGAGAGAGAGCAGCGGCGAGAGGGCTGGGACCACGGCGGCCGAAACGGCGGCGCTTCACGAAGCGCGACGCCGCATCGTGATGGCTGGAGGCAGAAGGTTGGCGGCGGTCGTTCACCGTGAAGGGGAGGGAGGGCAGCGGTCGCTCGCCGGATTCAAAGAGAGAGAGGTGGGCGTGGCTTTTGTGAGTAGAGAGAAGGCAGAGCGAAATTAGAGAGAGAGAGAGAGAAATATGGAAAACTGAATTTTTGGCTTGAATGAAAAATGAGGAGAGAGGATTGATCTTTCTATTATATACAGATGTTTACCAAAAGAACTTAACTGAAATCCTATTACTCATTTCAAGTCTGTATCCTCCTAAGATTTTCACATAAAAATAAAACTAAAAGGTTAATTACTAAATAATGAGTGACCAAGAATTAGTCTCGTAAATCCTGATATTTTAGTTCCCAAAAGACACGGTTTTGGTTCATGAATAATTCTTATTTAATTATTAATAAAAAATTTAGATTCAAACAATATTTTAATATATTTGAACTATATTTGTATATTTTTTTATAAAAATATACGGATCGAAATCCCTAATTTAAACTTGAAGATTTAATTTCTCATAGTCCTTTATTCGTTTGAAAGATCCGATTCTTTCTACGAATTTAGGAATTTGAAAAAGGGTATATATATATATTTAAATTACACAATAGCACACAAAATAAATAAAGTTAAAAGAAACAAAGATAAGAAAATAAAATGAGGTTTCTATTAATGAAAAAGGGTATAGAACGGGACAGGGTATTACAAAACCCGAGCTTGATAGCATTCAAGGCTTTGTTTTGCTTCGAGTCTTTTCTCATCAAGAGCCTCTAACTCCGCAGGACGTAGGCGTGCACTCTCTTTTTCGGTCAATCTTTCTTGTATTGTCATCCTTAGTGATAAGATTTTCTTCTAGAGTGGAACAATGGCTTCCACTCCATATACTAAAGAATAAGGAGTGGCTTGTGTAGGTATTCGATAGGTGGTTCGATATGCCCATAAATCTTCATTCATTATCTCATGACAATCACACTTTGATTTGGAAACCACTTTCTTCAATAAGTTGCACAAGGTTTTGTTGAAGGCTTCAGCGAGCTCATTTGCAGCTGCGTTGTACGTAGAAGATTTTCATTGCTTAAAGTTGAACTTCTCACAAAGCTTGTTGATATGATGTTGCTGAATGACGTCCCATTATCGGTGATGATGTAGCGAGGAACTCCATATCTATAGATGATGTTGATGCGGATGAAGTCAGTGATGTTCTCCTTCTTCACTTCTCTCAAAGGTATGGCTTCGGCCCACTTGGAGAAGTAATCCATTGCGCCTAGAATATATTGATGACCACCAGAAGACTTCGTTAGTGGCCCTACCACATCTAAACCCCAAGCATCGAATGTCCAAGAGGCGACAGTTGGATGCAAAGGTTCCGGAGGTTAGTAGATGAGGTTTGTGTGAAACTAGCACGCTTGACATCTTTGTGCATACTCCATGCAATCTTTCACCATGGTTGGCCAATAGTAGCCCATTCTCTTTATACAGAAACGCAACTTGGGTCCCGACTTATGAACACCACATATTCCAGAGTGAGCTTCGTTCATTGCTTGCGTAACTTCTTCATCACCTAGGCATCTCAAGAAGATCCCGTCAAATGATCGCCTATAAAGCACACCTTTGTAGTAGATGAGGTTTGTGTGAAACTAGCACGCTTGACATCTTTGTGCATACTCCATGCAATCTTTCACCATGGTTGGCCAATAGTAGCCCATTCTCTTTATACAGAAATGCAACTTGGGTCCCGACTTATGAACACCACATATTCCAGAGTGAGCTTCGTTCATTGCTTGCGTAACTTCTTCATCACCTAGGCATCTCAAGAAGATCCCGTCAAATGATCGCCTATAAAGCACACCTTTGTAGTATATGAATCGAGGGGCACGTCGTCTAATGTCTGCCCTTTGCCTTGGATCGCTCGAAAACTTTCCATACTTCATGTAATCAACAAATGGTTGACGCCAATCTTCTTTCTCAATTTCGTATACTTCAATAGCGTGACTTTCTATTTCCTCTTCATCGGTACCATCTTCGAAGATAGGTGGCATGACCCAACTCTTACATATCAGGATCCACGGGGAACGTAGTATTGGCAAGCAAGGGGTCGATCCACGGGGAACGTAGAAATCAAAATTATGCCTTTTGGAATAATTAATGGGACAAACAAGTAGGGGGGTTTGGAATGATTTTTCTAAAACTACTAAAGCAATAAATTAAATAAACTAAGCAAACAAATAACACAATATAAATTCAATTAATTAATGGATTCCAATTCGTTGTTCAATCTCCACTTGGTTTTGACTATGCTACCCAAATGTATTATTCGCTCAACTTATCTCACGGATTATTGACCCTCGATAAACAACAAGCTCTGTTCACCGGTTTTATCCCTTAATAATATTCAATTGAAACAAGCTCTCCAACGAACCTTTCTAACCAAACAGTCTAGATACGCTCTTAGATTTAATTTGGTAGAAGCATTAAGTCCTAGGATAAAGATCAAACAAATTCCCAAACACACAAGCTCGGTTCGAAAGAATTCGATTTATATCACCCTAGTAAAATACCAGTTGCTACCAATTGTCATATAATTGCAATAATTACGGATTACGAAATATGAACTAGCAAACATGCACGAAATAATTAACCTACACTATGCCAGAAATAGCTTTCGACAACGGGGAAAAGACAACGGGTATTGGTTCTGACCGTGGTCTTAAGCGTAAATCCCGTTGTCTTAGGTATCCTCGTTGTCTTAAATTCAAGGTTCACAACAAAAGACCACGGGTTTAAGCCCCCGTTGTCTTTTCCCGTGGTCTTAACTCAAGTTTCGCAACATAAGACGACGGGTTTAATCTCCGTTGTCTTTTCCCGTAGTCTTAATTTTATTTTTTATTTTTTATTTATTTAATTAATAGTAAAAAAATAAGGATATAAAATGGACAAACATTATTTTGACCTCACTTCTCTCACTGCTTTCTCGCTCTCACCCGTATGTTCTTCGATCTCGCTCTCAACGTTCATCCCTCACCACCACAACCGTCCATCGCCCAATGCCACCTCCACCACCACCGACTGTCACCCACCGCCACCTCACCACCACCACCGTCCATCGCACAACACCACCTCCCTCACCGTCATCTGTTTTCTCTTATGCTAGGAATCGCACCTTCGTGAACCGCCGGCTTCGTCCACCATCGTGAACCACCGACTTCGTCTACTGTCGTGAACCGGCTGCTCGTCCTCCGCCGTGAATCGCCTGAGTCAAATTCCCCCAGGTAATTAAGCCCTAATTTTTGCCGTAGCACTAATTTCTTTCACCTACGGTTTAAAGCCCTAATTCTCCCTAGGTATTTCAGGTATTTGCTTAGTGTTGATTCAAGATACAACAGTGAAATTAAAATTTTGCAACCTTCTCTAATCACGTTACGCTCGTTGACAATTACTCTGTTTGTCAGTGTCTCTGTCTCTATTGAATGTACTGTGAATTTATTTGTGAATTTACTAAATCTCTCTCTCTCTCTCTCTCTCTCTCTCTCTCTCTCTCTCTCTCTCTCTCTCTCTCTCTCTATCACACTGTATTTACGTGTGGCCTTAGTGTGTGCCTGTATGTTTTCATTAATCTTGAGTGTTAACTAGAAGAAGCCCTGTTTAATATTACTTGAATTAATAAGAATATGTAACCTGCTTGTATTGTTGCCTTTTGTGGATCCACTTGTTTAATCTTACGTGAAACAAAGAAAATAGAGTATGTATTATATTATAACTTGATAGTTATTTGGGTGGAGGAAGATGATAATTAATTTGTAAAATGATGACTAGTTGGAACAAGTATCAACAGTGTTGGTGTCTTAGTGATTATTGTTTATGAGAAGAAGTGTGCATATGTAGCGTTGTAGCTCAATGATAGCATATGTCGAATTTTGGGGTTCAATCCATCTCCTTCATGTTTCTTTTCTACTAAATATATCAGAGTATTGATTGGAATTCAGATGTGTGGTAGACGCGTGATTCAGATTTGAATGTTGGTGTGGTGGGGATTGTAGTGGTTTGAACAAAATGAAAAGACTTGTGGGGATGTTTCTTGCTTTAATTAATGCCCTGAGGGTCTAAACCCATTCAACACCTTGACTCTCAGCTTGTCTGAGAGTGTGATTATTTCCTCAATGTCCTCTAAACTATAGAATGCAAGGACATTTCTCTTGTTTGTATCCAATGGCTGTTTCAGAAACAGAAAAATGTGTGCATGTTGAGTTAATTCATGTACAATTTAAGTTGCAGTTATTTTTAAAATTTACATTAGATTAAGTTGTCCTGTTTCTAAAGCAGAGTTAATGATGAGTTGCTTGATAAGGTAAAAAAGAAGAAGCTCCACTTTATGGAGTCAAAGAGCAGCACATTAAGCAGTGAGTTTTATGGTTCCAGGACTTCTCAGCTTACGCTTCATTACGCAGACTACTGCTGAAGTTTTATGGCAGGGGAGGGAGAAGCCTTTGGTTTATCTCGACTCACTAAAGGAGGCTCATTTGTATCATCTTGAAGGCATGAAAAATGGTCCATCTCATTTAGCCTTCTTTGTGTAAACACTTCGATTGTTTACTTTCCAAGCGCATGCATGTGAATTCTAGTTATACATATTTAATGCCAATACAAAAGTAATGGTCTTCCTGATGAATTTCAGCACTAAGAACTTGATACATCATTAGATGATCACCTTGTATATCTCTTTAGTGTTTGGAGGCAGTGGATGCGAGGAAGAAATATCCCAAGGAGTTTGAACAATGGAGAGAAGATCCCTCCAATTTTTGCATCAACGACATTTATCCTACAAGAAAACTCTGGGAGACGGCTCGCGAAGCTTGGTTGGAAATCTTGTTCACACCGGTTTGACCTTTTTCTTTAAATTACCTATACATTTATTCTTTCCACGGTTGAATACACATTTATTCTTTCCACAGTTGAATACACATTTAGCTGGCCTTGTTTTGGTGGGCATGGAGAAAATTTCTTTGTCGTCACACATAAATCGATCCTAATAGCATTGATCTACACTGCTCTTGGACTCGACCCCGAGAGGTAACCTGTAAATCTCGATAGATTTTGGTATTGTAAACATCATATTAGTGCCCAATTAATCGAACATTTTTCTACACCAAGAACTGATGAACTATATTAGGTTGTTGAGCATTTTGAGTTCATTGCAGATTCCGAGCAATCGATGTTAACAATGGTGGATTGTGTGTGTTTAACTTTAACAAGCGTGGGGAAGCAATGCTGCAAGCCTTGAATTCTGCTTTACTAACTTTTTTATTTTTCACCATCTATTATTCAGACCTTATATTGTTTTCCTCTATGTATATATTGTTCATCAATCTGGGTTATTCTGAGATGTGCATCATGGATTGGAATGGTCAATTTTTTGTTCGGTTTTAATTTTATGTTCAGAAGTTTGGGTTTCGCATCAGTTTTTCGACTTTATTTTTGATCGGGCCACTTCCGCAAAGTTAATATTTTTTTACCTCCTTGTTATATCATATCTCATGTTCTTATCTCTTACCTCAATCTCTTCAACTTTTACCATTTTCAGGAGACAGAAGAGCATATTACTGTTCTAAATCTGAAGATTGAAGATCAGAAGGCTTCACAAAGTCACCTTTTACAACTGAATCCTTATAAAGTCACCCCATGGCGGCATTCCAGATATGCTTGGAGGTTTGGATGGCATCCTCCCTTCTTGCTGACGGTTTGGCAGTTGCTGGATAGGTATTCATATATAATTATTTTTAATCAAGACTCTTTGTACAAATAATGTAATCATACTATTAATTCAATGATTATGATAGGCAATTTTGGCTTGTGCATTTGCTGAGAAAGACTATCAAAAAGCCATGGCCGCTGCCACATGAGTACTCCAGGTAATAATATATTGGCAGTTAGTTCTACGAAAATAGAGTTTAAGTAATTTTCCAAATTTCGCAAATGGGATTTGTGCTAGGAGTGGGGCTTGCTCTCTTTGTGGGACTTGGTCTTCACTTTGGATCAGGAATTTTTACCAAAGACAAGAATGCTATACAAATGGTAGCCATAGGAATACCGGTAAATAACTACCCTGCCTAAATCAATATATATTATATATCAACTTAATTTTGGTCTAACTGAAAATTCGTTATATAATCGGTTTGTAGCAGCAACACAGCCTATAAACTCATTGGCATTCGTCTTTGACGGTATCAATATTAACTGAAATTACTAAGGAGCATATGGAAATAGCAGGAGAAACAAATGCTAAAGTTTATTCTGTTTATTTGGCTATTTATGATGTAGTAGTATTTGGATTCCACATGTTAGGTCCATTTACCTTAGTTGCTCGATCTAATGTGGCTTTAATCATTTACATCAAGGTGTGTTAATATTCTAATAATAGTACCTGCTGCCAACAAAATGTCTGTTACATGCTGCCAAGACGGATTTTGAAAGCCCATCTCGTTTGTTTCAGGGGATTTTAGAGGTGGATTTCAAATCCACCACCTATAATACCAATACAAAAACCTATTTTTTTTTTATTTCACACACTCCCAATTTCCCATACACAACTAACCATTAAACACCCACATTTTTTTATTATACTTCTCTCTTCTCTTAAAATGCTCTCCTTAATTCATATAAATACTTAATGTCCATCAAGAATAAAAAGTGGCAGTTTTGATTCCCGTAAAAAAAGTTAAAAAAAAAAAGTGGCAGTTTTGATCAATATAGAACATTTCAGGATGATAAAATTCTGTAATCCAGTTAAAAGTTCATCTTGAATAGGTTTACACATCCCCCTTAAAGTGGTCACCAGATTCTCCTATATGATTGATACACTAAGACTTTAACCCTGATAATTATTTCTGCACCCATTACTTCTCTCTATTTCTTGCAACCTTACTACCAGCAAGTAATATGCATATAATGGCTTGCATCAGCTTCAATAACATTATATTAGATCCTCTTTTCTTATATAGTGAGGACACTTATGTATATTACTCTTAACATCTTTCTGCTGAGTGTTCATATTGTGTGACATGTCTAGCTTGGCGTACATGAGATCTCATAGAACCTAGTTTAACTCTCTCAGCTTCTGACATCTTCCCCACCATAGTTAACTTTGTCCATAATAGGTTCGTGTGCCACAATGGGATATTTAATCATTAATTTTTCTACGGCGTGACTTGGTTGTCAGCGATATTGACAAGCATTCTATATCTAATGTTCACCCTAAGTCTTACAAGTAAGTTCCTTTTGCTACAGTATGTTCAAGTATCGGTTATAATATGCAGGTGGTTCCTATGATTAATGCAGAAAAATATTCTTAGATGTGTGAACTAAATTTCACTTAGTTGGCCTGCCAGATGCTCTAATCCTATGACCTTAAGAACTCCGATGAATTAATTGTTTTTATATGCCAAGGTGCTTATCCTTATATAATAAATTTTGGGTTCTTGCTAATTTCTATAATTGGCTTTTTTAAAATTTTATTTGCTAATTTCATGACATCCCCTCATCTCCCATTAACATGGAGTATGAAATATTCTCAAGTTTAATGTTTCTACTTCAAAGGTTACCTTATTCATTTGTTTGAGGATTTATTATTTTAATATAGTTCAGTGTTGATGTAATGCATACTTATTTTGCATCATTTAAATAAATGTTAAATTCATTCTCATTTTTTAATTTTTTCGTTTGTAGGAAACATTTGTCTTGAGATAGAAGACGGAAGACGGAAGAGAAGATATTGGAACTAATAGCTAGGTTCTTGTGTTTTTGTAATAATTTTATAGGTTACATTCTCGAATTATAAGTTGTTTGAATCAGTTGAGTATGGTTCTTGGTGTATATTGAGTTTAATAATGTATTTAAATATTATTTTAATTAGAATTTGATAATATATTATTTATTATATGTTAGTAGTTAAATATGTAAAATTTAATATTGTAAAAAAAAAAAATTAATAACAAACACCTACAACCACGGTTAATTATACCTACGTCAACGGTTTATATAGAAAGGACAACGGGTTTCCACCGTTGTCGTAGGAATTTACGACAACGGGGATTCCCCGTTGTCTTAGGTGTTTTCCCACTGTTGTTGATGGGCTCGTTGTCGTAGCTATAAACTTTTGACAACGGTTTAAACCCGTTGTTATAAGGCTTTATGACAACGGGTTTTTTGAATTTATAACAACGGTGGAACTCCGTTGTCGTAAGTATTTACGACAACGGTTTTATTATAGTTATGACAACGGGGATTCCCCGTTGTCTTAAATGTTTAAGACTACGGTAAAAAAACCGTTGTCAAAAGTCTTGAGCTACGACAACGAGCCCATCAACAACGGTGGAAAAACACCTACGACAACGGGGAATCCCCGTTGTCGTAGCCCTTTTTTGGCATAGTGTTAGATGATATAAATAATCCATGTAATAAGTCTCACGAATAAAACGGGTTCAAATAGCAATCATAAAAAATACAAGTATCAACATCCCCGGAATCGGAATTAAAAGAAATTAACTAGCTAGAATTGATGGTGGAGATCTTCATGGGATTCTTCATCTTCGCTGCTCACGTATGTTGGTATATGGTGGCTGCTCTCCCGTAAATCTTCCTTTTATACTAATTAATTAGGGTTCACCAAATTTCCAAAATCTAATCTTGGAAAAAAAATATGGTCGGCCAACTCCTTGCTGCTCACGAAAAAATTGACTTATGGGCTAATATTGTTGCTGATGACCCAAGTGTCCTTTAAAGAGAATTGGTCTGCTTCTTTCACAATTTGGGCTATTAATTAACAAATGGGCCTTCTTCAACTAAATGGGCCATAAAACCTGAGAGTGGACTGCAATTTCGCGAGTGCGGTTTGGCTGCTGCGCACCAATTTTGTTTCATCCATATCTTGAGCTCCCGAACTCCGATTGACTCGATTCTTTTTCCATTGCAATCTCAATTTCAAGACGTTTCACATGGTTCAACTCTCTTCTCCATTTCTCATCTGTATCAGGCTCAGTAATTTTTCTCCTCTCACTCAAAATATTCCAAACTACCCTGAAATTCGTAGAAAAATATAAAATCAATGCATTGAGACCATAATAGCATAAGTCGAATAATTACGAGCAAAATATAAAATTATTGTTATAAAACAATCAATTGAAGCACACAAATTACTCAATAATTACGATTTATCAACATTTAGTTACAAGGAAAACATGTTGGTCCCGGTACAAGACTGAGTCCCCTGTGACTTCCAAACCGTCAATGTGATCTTTTGTGATCTGGTATCACCACATTAACTACAATGTAACACATACTATATATATTGAACGAGTTGGAATAAATATATAACATTCATTCATATTCAAAGCAAATGTGATAAAAGAATTATTCGCATCAAACAAGTGTTTAATACATGAGTTATACAAAGTAAAAGTATACTTTCACATGTAACTCCAATAGGGGATACCTCAATAGTCAAAACATCCTCGTCTGGAAGGTCATCAGACAACTCCCATTCGGCGGGCATTGGATGATCAGCTAAGAAGTCAACCAAGATTTGTCCTTTCACAACTTTTTGAGGGACGTATATAATCTTGAATTGTTGCAATTGGAGATACCACCTTGCGAGACGATCGGAGAGAACTGGTCTCGTCATAATGTACTTTAGTGGATTGGCTTTCGACATAAGATGAATAGTGTGAGCTTGGAAGTAATGCTTTAAATTTTGAATCGCAAATATCAAGGCTAAACATAGCTTCTCGATGGGGGAATACTTCAACTCGTTTGGAGTCATCATCCTACTAATAGTACAACTCATTTTCTTTTCCGGCTTTATTTAGTTATGTGAGCAGAGCTCCTGCGGAACACTCTTAAGCGGCGATGTAGAGAGTCAATGGACGTCCATGCACCGGGGTAACTAACACAAATGGCTTCATTAAGTAGGACTTGATGCTTTTGAAGGTTGTTACATGATTCATCCCACACCAATGGTGTACCTTTCTTTATGAGAACGACTAAATGGTTGGCACCGCCCGGCCAAGTTTGATATGAACCTTCTAAGATAGCCAACTTTCCTTGTATGCTCTTAAGCTCATGAATATTCTGAGGTTCCGGGATCTTTAATATCGCATCAATCTTTGATTGCTCGATTTCAATCCCTCGATGGCGAATAACAAACCCAAGAAATTTCCCAAACTTAACCCTGAATATGCACTTCAACGGATTCATCAACTGAGGTCTAATTCTTCACATTTCAGAACCGAAGAATTTATCCTCGTTGTAGGTCCTCTTCAACACATACTAAATGTGCTAGTGCAACCTATTGGTCATGACATGCCAATCTGAGAACTACACATCGACCTTTCACGACGGATTGTTCAATTCCACCTGGGTCGTGAATTTGTACGTTTAGTTACAAGGAAAACCGTTAATGTGATCTCCCGTGATCTGGTATCACCACATTAACTACAATATAACACATACTATATATATATATTGAATGGCTTGCAATAAATATATAACATTCATTCATATTCAAAGCAAATGTGATAAAAGAATTATTCTCATAAAACAAGTGTTAAATACATGAGTTATACGAAGTAAAAGCATAATTTTATGTATAACTCCAAAAATCTCCCACTTATACTTAAAGTTTGCTTTTTAGTATATATCATGTGTGTCTAGTGTAGTTTTACGTGACATCTCAGGTCAACCTACACTAACCTAATAATTTATCCCATTTATACTTAAAGCAGATTGACAAAAGTCTTGACACCCATTTCATCCACATGTCTCTCGAATGTACTCTGAGGCAGACCCTTTGTGAATGGATCTACTAGGTTGTCCTCCGACGTATATCTTTGCCACCTCATTATCTACTCTCTTAACGATTTCTCGTATAAGATGGTATTTTCTTTCTATGTGTTTGCTGGCCTTGTGGGGATCTTGGTTCCTTTAAATTTGCAACTGCTCCGACATTATCACAAAAGACAGTAATTGTGCTGGGTAAATTCGGAACAACATCCAAGTCCACTAAGAAGCTCTTGAGCCAAACCGCTTCTTTCGCTACTTCACAAGCAGCTACTTATTCGGCTTCCATGGCCGAATCTGCGATGCATTTCTGCAAATCTACCCGAGGTAGATATTCCGGAGTCTATATTTGATTAAAAATTTGAGTCTGTGTATCCCATGAGAATTAGACCGTCTAATGGTAAATCAGCATTCTATCGCGAGCTCTTCTAAAAAAACTATAGAATGCATTTAACTGCAGTCCAATGAGCTTTCCCGGGGTTATTTTGATATCTTGCCACCATACCCACGACAAAGCAGATATACAGAGTACACAACATTGCATACATAAGGCTTCCTACGGCCAAAGAGTTCGGAACGCATTTCATGTCATCTATCTCCGCAAAAATCTTTGATAGATGGATTCCGTGTCTGAAAGGTACAAAACCTTTCTTGGAATCTTGCATGCTGAAACGCTGTAAAACAGTGTCAATGTATGAAGTTTGCGATGAGCCCAATATCATTTTCTTGCGATCACGGGTGATTTTGATCTCAAGGATGTGACCGGCTTCCCCTAAGTCCTTCATATCAAATTATTTTGACAGCCATACCTTTACATCTGACAATGCCTTTACATTGTTTCCAATGAGAAGAATATCGTCTACGTATAATACTAAGAATACCACCCCAGTTCCGTCACACTTTTTATACACACAACTTTTGAACTCATTTTGATCAAACCCATAAGACTTAATAACTTGATCAAAATACTGGTTACAAGTATGTGATGCTTGCTTAAGTCCATAGATGGACCGCTTGAGCTTGCATATGAGATGCTCTTGGCCTTTCGCAATAAAACCTTCGGGTTGTTACATATAGATATCTAAACCGTCAAGACTTCTGTTTAGAAAGTTGTCTTGACATCCATTTGCCAGATCTCGTAATCTAGATGTGCAGCGATCGACAAGAGAATATGAATGGACATAAGCATGGCTACAGGCGAAAAGGTTTCCTCATAATCAATCCCTTCTTTTTTAGTATATCATTTTTTCCACTAACCTAGCCTCGAAGGTTTCAACCCTTCCGTCCGGTCCTCTTTTCCTCTTGTATACCCACTTGCATCCAATGGGTTCTACCCCACTAGGTGGTTCGACCATCTCCCACACTTAATTATGATCCATTGAACCCATCTCGGCTTCCATTGCTGTTTGCCAAGATTCCGCATCTTTATCTTGAATTGCCTCGTTGTATGTCCATGGGTCCGATTCATCTCTAGGAATCAAATCCAAAGATTTTTCTATTTCCATGAATCTCTCGGGTTGTCTAATAAACCTCCCACTACAACGAGGTTCCAGTTGTGTAGGTGTGACGATTGGTATATCATCTTGTATACTTGGTATCGGGGTTTGCCTTTTAATTCTTCCAAGGCAATTTCACTTTTAGGCTCCTGATTGTTCATATAGTCCTCTTCCAAGAATTTAAAGTGTGTGTTAATCACTGTCTTTTGATCCTTGAGATTATAGAACATACACCCTTTCGTTCCCGCGGGGTATCCTATAAACAGCCTTAATTCTGAACGTGGATCCAATTTACCGGCTTTCTTGTCTAGCACATATGCCGAACATCCCCATATCCTCATGTGTTTCAAACTAGGCTTACACTCGGTCCACAATTCTACCGGGGTTTTAGGAACCAATTTGGATGGCACCAAGTTTAGAATATAAGTCATCGTTTCCAAAGCGTTACCCCAAAACGATTTGGGTAAATTTGAATAACTCATCATGGATCTGACCATTTCTAAAAGAGTCTAGTTCCTTTGTTCCGCCACACCATTCTGTTGAGGGGTTCCCGATGCTGTCAACTGGGATACGATCCCTCCGTCCGATAGGTAGTTCAAGAATTTATCCCTGAGGTATTCGCTTCCACGATCTGATCGTAGAAACTTGATACTCTTTTCCCTATGCTTCACTGCTTCGGCCTTAAACCCCTTGAACTTGTCAAAAGTTTCAGACTTATGCCTCATAAGGTAGATATACCCATATCTCGACTAATTGTCAATAAAAGTGATAAAATACTCATACCCCATTCTTGCTTTGATCGATATTGGACCACACACATCAGTATGAATGAGTTTAACACATTCGTGGCTCTATTCCCCTTGGCTCCAAATGCCCTCTTGGTCATTTTACCCTCTAAACAGGATTCACAAGTTGGAAACGGCTCAACTTGGAGAGACTCCAAGGATCTGTTTTTAACCATCCTTTGTATCTGCTTTAGATTAATATGCCCTAGTCTAAGATGCCATAGAAGTATTTCATTCACGTCCGAAGAACACTTCCTTTTATTAATCGAAATGATCGACGTGTTATTAGATTCAATATTTGAGTGGTGTGCACACATAATCGTATAGAGATTGTTTACCAACGTTCCATGACAGATAAGATCTTTTTTAAAAGAAATAGTAACAACTTTATTAAAAGTAACTGATATCCATAAAAAAATAACTTAGAAACCGAAATTAAATTCTTTCTAAAGTTTGGAACGTATAAAACATCTATTTCAATTAAAAATCTATCTTCAAAAGGCAGGTGCACGTCTCCCACAGCTTCGGCTGCCACTCTCGTAGCATCGCCCAAAGTGATGAAGATCTCATTCTCCCTAAGTCGTCGGGTTGGCTGGAACCCCTGAAGAGTGAAAAAAATTGATCAGTTGCCCTGGTATCCACTATCCAAACGTGGGTAGCATACGCCGAAACATAAGTTTCAACGATTAAAGCATGAGAGTTACCTTTCTTTCCCACCTTATTTGGCTTAGAATAGGCAGACCTCCAATGTCCATTCTCACCGCAATTGAAGCACTTGCTCTTAGTGGATTTCTTAACACCGTACGATTTGATTGTTTTTTCTTTGCCATCAAGAGTGAGAGGGTTGGTTTGGTTCTGACTAACCTTCATTCCCTCAATCTTACCTCCTTCTGGTCTAGATTTTGAGAAGAGGCTCTTAGTCACCAAAACCTCATCCTTGCTCCCTATGTGCAACTCTATCGTTTCCAAAATCTTGAGCAGAGTGTCTAAAGTGAATTTATATTCCGATAACATGTATTCCCAAAAGAACCCATCAAAACTATCCGGTAGAGTTAGGAGTATGGACTCAATTTGTCTTTCCTCACTTTGTTTGGCACCAAGAAACTTAAGTTTATCAAACTCACGCCTAATTCTGAGAACGTGATCCCTTATGGACATTCCCTTAACCATTATCTTCTTGACCTTGTTACGAATGGTGGACAGATTAGCCATGGGGTTCTGATGATAAACATCTATTCAAGGTTATCCATGATTTCAAAACCGGCTTCAATGCCTTATGAATGCGCCTCAAATCTTCAGACAGAAAAGTCAAGATGATGCGCCTCATGTGCTCATTGGAACGCTTCCAATCATCGTACGCTGCCTTTTCCCTATTACTTGACTTATCATTAGGTTTGTCGGGTACGTCAATGTTAAGTATCCAATAGTGTTCTAGTGCGGGAAGGACCATTTTTATGTTTTGTTTCCAATTAAACAGTGGATTAAAGGGTTGCAACATGATAAATTGAGAATAAAACATACATTCATATTAATATCTAGAAAAATACGAAATTATCACATAATTCTATCACATCAATTATATTGAATCCTTAAAATAATATAATCATGCATCAGTCGACATCTCAATATAATTTAAATGCGTGGTGGTCTAAACACATTCAAGCATGTCACAAATATTAATAGTTACAAACCTTTAATTCAAAATTAATAGTCGGCTATCACTTTGACAACATAAAAATTGACAGGGACTCGGTGGGGAGTAATTTAATATCAATTTCTTATGCCTAAGTAATAATTATAATTCAATACATGATGTTGGGACAATGTCATTTTTTAATTGATTCCAAAGACCCTGAAAAGATGTTTGCCTAAGTGTTTATAATAGTCAGGCTAGTCTTGGTTAGGTTTGTAAGTTAGAATATTTTATATTCACAGGTACACAATGAGAGGAGTACTCATTGTTGACAATCAAGACTGAAGCCTGAAGACACAAGAGCATCATCCTGAACTTATAGCAGTCTATCTAAGCTGGCTGAGTAAGTGTCAGGATGAAGAGCACGATCCTGAGATCATTTGTTAGGATAAAAGTTGTTAGTTTTGATGAGATAGAAACAAACCAGGAGATGTAATCGGACCATCTGGACCTGATAGCCAGATGAGGATCTAGATTAGAACTTAGTCTATGGGGAACTGCCAGACCAGAAGAGTCACCAGAAAACTTCATCAGAAAACTCGACCAGAAGACTTTACCAGAGAAGATCAGATTAGAGGCAGAGAAGTATCCCCAGAACCAGACGAGTCCAGAAGACCAGACAAGTCTGGTGAAATAAAAGTGCCTTAGAATCATCTCCTAAATCTAAGGAACTGACTGTTTCACAATCGACTATGGACCAGAGGACCTCTGGGTTATTTGTGTTGTAATTTAGAGGCACGAACACCATGTTCGGCGCAGCGGAACACAGCGATTCACCAACAACGAATCTGCAACATGGTTGTATAACATAAAATATAAAGGATTAATAATAACATATAAATCCTTACAGCGATTTGTAAGCGGAATCCTCAACTATGGTATCCACGTAACGACTTTCTACCAACCCGCACCGATATGCCAGCGTTGAATCTCGAGAAGAATTTGCTTGGAAAATTTTGACTGAAGATTTTATGGAGAAATTATATTTCTTGTATATTTTCGGAATTCCCATAGGAAACATATTTATAGGGATTAACTTGGCTTAATTCCTAAGAAAGATATCGGGCCTAGCCCGTAATATAATCTCTACGGATTATATTTCCCTAGATATGTTCCAACGAATAATATATTTACCATATCTATTATTCTTGTATAATAATATTCCAAATATTATTATTGGGATTTCATATTTAATTAAATCTAATTTAATTAAATAATAGTAATAATTAATTCCAAATATAATTATTATTATATTCTCCATAAATTAAATATTATATCCAATACAATATTTAATCAACCAACTATAATTGGTAAATTGTCATTACTTGTTGAGTGACCCATAGGCCCTCGTATATCGAGTGATTAGTTAAACTAAAGGTCTTAATTGAACCCTAGATAATAAATCAGACATTCTCAATATACGAGGTACGTTGCGAGGAAATCTGCAACTACCTGTAATATTGTAGGCTATTGTGATATCTTCCTTTCATTCACGAATACCAGATTAAGTTTTGAACATGATGAAGTGTCTATTCAAATAACTTAATCATATTATCTCAAATCACTAATTGATCCAGTATATCACACTTAGCCACAAAGTCTAAGTTGATGCACGTCGGCCGACGACTTAGATCCAATTATGATGAGACGACGAGTATTCTCTCTAAATCCACATTGAGGAATAAATCCTATTCTTGGCTCAACTACCACGCACATGCATTTCGTGATGAATCTAATCCATGCCATATCTACCCGTGGAAAGGGTGCAAGCGTCGGTCATGGTCAAAGTTCACTACTCCACACATGTCGTGCGTATTGACCTCAAGTCAGAGGAGTATCACATCGCTCCCACTAACCGAGACACCGTAGACACATTATGTGGAATTAAATCAAACGGTTTCTTGGATGGGTATACCAATACCCTCTAAGGTATCTATGCATCCATCATGAGATACCCGATATCTCGTAGTAAGTGAGATCTTACTACACTCTCTAAGAGTATGATGCAGATCGCACACCAATCTCAATTGCATCATCAATATCCCATTCTTGATGATCCTTGATCGGGGCTATTTGAGAATCATACTGATCGGGGCTATTTGAGAATCATACTTAAGTCATCTGAGTTCTCACTCATTCAATGATAGTAGTGATTCATGGGAACACAAATAAGAATATATGCAAACAATCAAATATCATATTCAGATAAGTTTAACACCATACATTTAATATTAAACCAATAATAATAAATCAAATATGAATATTATCTTAGTATTATGTCATTTCGATGGATTTTCTCTAGGACACTAACACTAACAATCTCCCACTTGGACTAGAGCCAATCACCTACATGTCTAACCCCTTGACCATCAAATATCTAGTGTGTACATGAACAGTGAAAATGATTTGCCAGATTATCCTTTTTGGGAAATGTTTTAATTTCATTTCTCCTATTGATATGATCTCTTGGATCAAATGATAACGTCTCCGTACATGCTTATTTATGTTATCAGATCTCGGTTCCTTTGCTCATGCAATCGCACCAATGTTGTCACAATACGACTCTATTTTACAACTGGCACTCAGAACTAGCCCTAGTTCTCTCAAGAACCTTAAAATCCAGAAAGCCTCAAATGCTTCTGACATAGCAATGTACTTAGCTTCGGTTGTTGAATCTGCGGTCAGATCTTGCTTGGAACTATTCCAACTTACTGCTTCATCATTGAGATTGAAAATATAATTTGACTGTGATTTGTAATCTTCACAGTTTGACTGGAAACTCGCATCAGCATAGCCCGTAACGACTAGCTTTGACTGCCTTCCGTAGACAAGAACATGTCCTTTAGTAAGCCTGAGGTACTTCATAACATTCTTGACAGCAATCCGGTGAGACTCACCTGGATTCTGCTGGTATGTACCAGTGATGTTGACAGTGTAGGCCACATCTGGCATCGTGCAAGTCATGGCGTACATGATGGAACCCAAGGGCAGATGCATATGGAGCGTCCTTCATGTGCTCGACATCAGCTTCACTAGAAGGACAATCCTTCTTCGATAGCTTTATCCCATAATTTGCCGATATAGATCCTCTCTTAGAGTTCTCTATCGCAAAACGCTTCAACACCTTATCTACGTAGGTGGATTGTGACAACCCTACCATCTTCTTGGATATATCCCTATGGATCTTGACCCCTAAGATGTAGTATGCTTCACCAAGATCCTTCATCATGAAGGTCTTTGATAACCAATCTTTCACGGACTGCATTGGCAGGATATTATTTCCTATAATCAATATGCCATTGACATATACAACTATAAAGACAATACTCTTCCCGCTGCATTTACGATAAACGCAAGGATCTTCCAAATTTCAGATGAAGTCAAAAGGATTTGACAGCTTCATCAAATTGGATATTCCAACTCCTAGAAGCTTGCTTCAATCCATAGATGGATCGTTTAAGCTTGCACACAAGATTAAATTTTACCTTAGATATAAAACCCTTCGGTTGAGTCACAAACACTTTCTTATCAATGTTACCATTGAGGAAAGCTGTTTTGACGTCCATCTACCAAAACTCATAATCGTGGTGTGATGCTATCGTAAGTAAAATTCGAATGGACTTGATCTCAGCAACTGGCGAGAAAGTCTCATCATAGTCAATACCTGGTGTCGACTATAACCTTTCGCCACCAACCTATCTTTATAGGTTTGTACTTTGCCATTTGCATTGGTCTAACGCCTGAAGACTCACTTGCAACCTATGGGTGTAGCCCCTTTCTGGCAACTCAATTAAGTTCTAGACTTAATTGGTGTACATCGAGCCCATCTCGGATTTCATGGTTTCATGCCACTTCTCTGAGTCAACATCTAATGGTGCTTCAGTATAAGTTCTAGATTCATTTTTATCCGGGATCTCCACGTCATCATATTCCTCCACGAGGAACCCATAATACCTAGTGGGTGGATTACGAATCCTAGTCAACTTACGGAGTTGTGGTTGTGCAGGCTGTACATTCTGATCGTGAAAATTTTGTGGTGCGGCGACTTCATCGTTGACCGGAGAGTCCTCAAGAGCGACACTTTCAGATGCCTCTTGGGCGGGAGTTTGAACTATGTTATTCTCATTCAGCCCACTTGGAGGTTGTTGCGAAGGCAATGTAACTCCAATTATGCTCCCACTGGCTGAAAGAGGATCACCTTGTGATAAACTTCCACCATGAGAGTCGCTGAATGCTCCCACTAATTCTTTGTCATGTTTCTTTGACAAATCATCAGTCTCTATGTTAATTTGTGGTTCTTGAATTTCTTCAAGTTCTATCTTCTTACGGCTTTGTTCCTTAAAGACATGCTCGTCTTCTAGGAACTTAGCTTACCTAGAAATAATCACTGTTTGTTTCTCCGGCAGATAGAAGTGATATCCTCTTGTCTCCCTAGGATTTCCCATAAAATAACTATTTTCCCCTTTGGATTCCAACTTATCAATTAGCAGATGGCTTCTTGCCATGCCATAGCTCGTATGAAGTCTGCTCAATTGATTTGGATGGAGTCCTATTCAGAATATAGATTGAGGTTTTTAATGCGTATCCCCATAAAAATGTTGGAAGAGAGGAAAAACTCATCATGGACCTTACCATGTCAAACAAGGTTCGGTTTCTCCTTTCGGACACACCGTTCATTTGAGGTGTTCTGGAAGGAGTCCATTGTGAATGGATCCCATGAAGCTTCAAGTAATCCATGAATTCATGGTTGGGGTACTCACCTCCTCGATCCAATCGAAGAGTCTTGATACTCTTACCAAGTTGTTTCTCTACTTCTGCCTTGTACCCCTTGAATTTCTCAAACGATTTTGATTTGTGTTTCATGAGATACACGTATCCGTACCTTGAGTAATCATCGGTAAAGGTGATGAAGTAGCCGAATCGACTCCTAGCTAGAGTAGGCAATGATCCATAAACATCTTTGTGAACCAACTCTAGAACTTCTTTGGCACGTACCCATTTCCCAGAAAAGGGTTTGTTGATCATCTTGCCCATGTGACAAGATTCACAATCACCATAAGACTCTAAGTCTAATGGGGTTAAGTAGTTCAATTTTCTTAACCTTACGATTCTTTTCTCGTTTGCATGACCAAATTTACAATGCCACAAGTAAGTCGGGTTTTCATGATTACTAAGCTTGAGCCATCCTACTTTTTATATTAAGAACATTATGTCCATAACTCAACAAATGCCTAGCAATTTGAACTATTAGTGAACATGTTTATCTTAATAACCACCATACTTGTTCTAGCAGCTAAAACACCTTGTGCTTTCTTCTCGGTTGCTAGAACCTTATAGTCCTTCTTCCAATGTCCCTTTCTATTGCAGTGGGGCACACATCCTTATCAAACCGCTCTTACTTTTGAACTCCACCTTTAGCCTTCAGGAAGTTGGGCTTGGAGCCCTTAGCCTTACTCCTTCGCTTCTTCTCGATTTTCAGGTCAGAAGAAGTAGAAGCACTCACCATGAACACAAGCTTTTCCTTAGCAGTGGAAAACTCAAAAGTCTTAAGCATGTTATGAGGCTCCGGCATTGTTGATTCCATGTTCTTCATATTAAATTTACTACGAAACTAGAATATGAATCGGGGAGCGACTTGTGGATAGCAAATGATGTCGAGCAATCATAACATTGAGTCTGGGAAGCATCATCTTAATGCTTCTTTTGAGTTGTAATGTCTAACGCTGCAGCCTCAACTGAACCAGCCTCATGGGTAAATGGATTGTCGTGTCTAACACGTACTCAATCTCTTCTTGCCTTAGCACCAAACACACGTTTCAGTGCCAGTCCAGAAAATTTTGCCCAGTCAATTTGTTCGTTTCCAAAATATTTTTCAATGATAAGTTTCCATTTCAACAATTGTAGAGAAATAAATTAAAATGGGAATTAAACACAAAATTCCTATGATCAATATTCAACAATCAAAATAAACATGATCTTTTAATTTATTTCGACTCCATTATTTTCACATACTCAACGACCTCATCGGAAGAGTACGAATTTATATCTAATATAAATCGTAATGGACTAGGATCCACATTCCTACTATTACAATGACTGCTTGGGCTGAACATTGCAACAACAGAATTGGTAGGTCTCTAAACCAATTGCCTCACGTAATTCCTAGTTGATTAAACCTAGTTCAATCGGATGTCACCTAATTCTTGTTTCCCTGCTTGGGCTGGTGAAACAGAATTAAGTTGGTTTACAACCATTAAGTGACGACAAACATGTCCCTATAAAAGTCCCGTTAGATGTAGATTCGAGCAAAAGACTTGGGCCTTAAATACTCATTGGAACGAAATCTCCGGTTTACTTTTAATTTTAATGGAAGACATCATTCCATATAATGAAAAACCATATTTTAGTGAGGAACATTTTAAAGGCGGGGTATTAATTACTTAATCGAGATCCAACATGATAACTACGTCACATTTGAGCAATTATTGGGCTCCGCCTACCCAAACATGACATGTGCGGACTAAAATATATTGGGCGTCGTCTACCCAAACATTTAATACAGTCCGACAAATATTAGGTACCGCCTACCCAAACAATTTAATGCGGGCTATATAAGTAATAATGTAAATATCGATTCACATAAGCAGTTATACAAGTGGGGAGCAACTAATTAAGTTCTCATGCTTTATTTCAAAATATAAATTTGCATAAATAAAACATATATTAGATATTTAGCACATAAATTAAATAAACATACAAAATATCTAATAACACGTAAATCAAATAAACGTTCTTAACAATTATTATCCGTAGGTAAAATATTGCTAAAATTAGAAACACCAACAAGCTCTAAGCTTTCGGTCAGTTTCTAAAGTCATTTTCAAAAATTATTTTACCCAAAAATTAATTTATTACAAATTTACGAATTTGGTCCAACCAAACATGCTCTCATCTCGTTTTTTCAGAATTTTGATCCAACCAAATAATTCCTTATTTTAATTTCCAGAAATCTTATAGAATTTGGTCTAACCAAACATGCCCTTATAATTTACCAGAATTTCAAAATAATAACCAAGGGGTAAATTTATAATTTTCATAAAATTCAAAATTACATAAAAACCCTAAAGGACCAAACTGTAATTTTCAGAAAGTCCAAAATTTCAAAATGGTCCAAGGATCAAAATGCCAATTTACAGAATTCTATTTATTGCATAATCTAACCTAGGGACTTAAATACAATTATCTCAAAGAAATCAGAAATTCCATAAAAGACCACAAGGGCCAAAATGCAAATTCTATAACTCTTAATTGCATATAGGACCCAGAGAATTCCAAATTCTCAATATTGGTCCCTATGTCCCTACGTTGTTATACGATCCGATGCAGAACACCGGCCACAGAATTCGGCCGCCATCCGATGGCCGACCGCACCTCGAAGGATGCCCAGCGTCGGGGATTAATTTACACTTGAAATTCATGATGAGGTTTTAAAATTTCAGTGGACAATCTCCGGCATGGACCAGTTGCAGCGTCCACCGAAAACGCCCGTTTAACATTGGCCGAGAACAGAAAAACAACTGGGCCGCCGCCTTACTTGCTGCGAATGAATATTAAGCGTCGCCGCCATAGTTTCCGGCATGGAAATTGCAGCGGTCCCTAGAACCTGATCAACATCGGACGACTCCACGCCCAGCGCGGAAATCACATCCCCTAGTTGACCAGATTGTTGTTGCCGCTATGACTTATTCAACTTTCAGCGAGCGTGGACCAGATCGAAGTTCGCCTAATTAGTCGATGGTTATGGGGATATGGTGTAGAAACTTGATACTCTTTTCCCTATGCTTCTCGGCTTCGGCCTTAAACCCCTTGAACTTGTCAAAAGTTTCAGAATTATGCTTCATAAGGTAGATGTACTCATATCTCGAGTAATTATCAATAAAAGTGATAAAATACTCATACCCCATTCTTGCTTTGATCGACATTGGACCACACACATCGGTATGAATGAGTTTAACACTTTCGTGGCTCTATTCCCCCTGGCTCCAAATGTTAATGTCCTAGAGACAATCCATCGAAATGACATAATACTAAAATAATGTTCAGATTTGGTTTAATAGTATTATTATTGGTTTAATATTAAATGTATGGCGTTACACTTATCTGAATATGATGTTTGATTGTTTGCATATATTCTTATTTGTGTTCCCATGAATCACTACTGTCATTGAGTGAGTGAGAACTCAGATGACTTAAGTATGATTCTCAAATAGCCCCGATCAAGGATCATCAAGAATGGGATATTGATGATGCAATTGAGATTGGTGTGCGATCTACATCATACTCTTAGAGAGTGTAGTAAGATCTCACTTACTACGAGATACCGAGTATCTCATGATGGATGCACAGATACCTTAGAGGGTATTGGTATACCCATCCGAGAAACTGTTTGATGTAATTCCACATAATGTGTCTACGGGTGTCTCGGTTAGTGGGAGCGATGTGATACTCCTCTGACTTGTGGTCAATACGCACGACATGTGTGGAGCGGTGAACTTTGACCATGACCGACGCTTACACCCTTCCGGGTAGATATTGCATGGATTGGGTTCATCATGAAATGCATGTGCATGGTAGTTGAGCCAAGAATAGGATTCATTCCTCAATGTGGATTTAGAGAGAATACTCGTCTTCTCATCATAATTGGATCTATGTCGTCGGTCGACACGCATCAACTTAGACTTTGTGGCTAAGTGTGATATACTTGATCAATTAGTGATTTGAGATAATATGATTAAGTTATTTGAATAGACACTTCATCATGTTCAAGACTTAATCGGGTATTCGCGAATGAAAGGAAGATATCACAATAGTCTACAGTATTACAGGTAGTTGCAGATTTCCTTGCAACGTACTTCGTATATTGAGAATGTCTGATTTATTGTCTAGGGTTCAATTAAGACCGTTAGTTTGACTAATCGCTCGATATACGAGGGCCTATGGGTCAGACAACAAGTAATGGAAATTTACCAATTATAGTTGGTTGATTAAATATAGTATTAGATATAATATTTAATTTATGTAGAATATAATAATAATTATATTTGGAATTAATTATTATTATTATTTAATTAAATTAGATTTAATTAAATATGAAATCCCAATAATAATATTTGGAATATTATTATACAAGAATAATAGATATGATAAAGATATTATTCGTAGGAACGTATCTAGGGAAATATAATCCGTAGAGATTATATTACGGGCTAGGCCCGATATCTTGCATAGGAATTAAGCTAAGTTAATCCCTATAAATATGTGTCTTATGGGAATTCTGAAATACACAAAAAATATAATTTCTCCATAAAATATCAGTCGGAATTTTCCTAGCAAATTCATCTCGAGATTCAATGCTGGCATATCGGTGCGGGTTGGTAGAAAGTCGTTACGTGGATATCGTAGTTGAGGATTCCGCGCAAAAATCACTGTAAGGATTTATATATCGTTATTTATCCTTTAATTGTTATGTTATACAACCATGTTTTAGATTCGTTGGTGAATCGTAATCTTCCGCTGCGCCGAACATGGTGTTCGGCCTTAAACCCCTTGAACTTGTCAAAAGTTTCAGACTTATGCTTCATAAGGTAGATGTACTCATATCTCGAGTAATTTTCAATAAAAGTGATAAAATACTCATACCCCATTCTTGCTTTGATCGATATTGGACCACACACATCAGTATGAACGAGTTTAACACTTCCGTGGCTCTATTCCCCTTGGCTCCAAATGCCATCTTGGTCATTTTACCCTCTAAACAGGATTCGCAAGTTGGAAATGGCTCAACTTGGAGAGACTCCAAGGATCTGTCTTTCACCATCCTTTGTATCTGCTTTAGATTAATATGGCCTAGTCTAGGATGTCATAGAAGTGTTTCGTTCACGTCCGAAGAATGCTTCATTTTATTACTCGAAATGACGACGTGTTATTAGATTCAATATTTGAGTGGTGTGCACACTTAATCGTATAGAGATTGTTTACCAACGTTCCATGACAGATAAGATCTTTCTTAAAAGAAATAGTAACAACTTTATTAAAAGTAACTGAATATCCATAAAAAATAACTTAGAAACCGAAATTAAATTATTTCTAAATTTTGGAACGTATAAAACATCTCTTTAAATTAAAACTCTATCTTCAAAAGGCAGGTGCACGTCTCCCACAGCTTCGGCTGCCACTCTCGTAGCATCGCCCAAAGTGATGAAGGTCTCATTCTCGCTAGGTCGTCGGGTTGGCTGGAACCCCTAAAGAGTGAAACATATATGATCAGTTGCCCTGGTATCCACTATCCAAACATGGGTAGCATACGCCGCAACATAGGTTTCAACGACTAAAGCATGAGAGGTACATTTCTTTCCCACCTTCTTTGTCTTAGCATAGACAGACCTCCAATGTCCCTTCTCACCGCAATTGAAGCACTTGCTCTTAGTGGATTTCTTAACATCGTACAGTTTGATTGTTTTTTCTTTGCCATCAAGAGTGAGAGGGTTAGTTTGGTTCCGACTAACCTCCATTTCCTCAATCTTACATCCTTCTGGTCTAGATTTTGAGAAAAGGCTCTTAGTCACCAAAACCTCTCTTTGCTCCCTATGTGCAACTCTATCGTTTCCAAAATCTTGAGCAGAGTGTATAAAGTGAATTTATATTCCGATAACATGTATTCCCAAAAGAACCCATCAAAACTATCCGGTAGAGTTAGGAGTATGGACTCGATTTGACTTTCCTCACTTTGTTTGGCACCAAGAAACTCAAGCTTATCAAACTCACACCTAATTCTAAGAACGTGATCCCTTACGGACATTCCCTTCACCATTATCTTCTTGACCTTGTTACGAATGGTGGACAGATTAGCCATGGAGTTCTGATGATAAAACATTTATTCAAGGTTATCCATGATTTCAACAGTGGCTTCAATGCCTCATGAATGTGCCTCAAATCTTCAGACAGAAAAGTCAAGATGATGCGTCTCATGTGCTCATTGGAACGCTTCCAATCATCGTACACTGTTTTTTTCCTATTACTTGACTTATCATTAGGTTTGTCGGGTACGTCAATGTTAAGTATCCAATAGTGTTCTAGTGCGGGAAGGACCATTTTTATGTTTTGTTTCCAATTAAACAGTGGATTAAAGGGTTGCAACATGATAAACTGAGAATAAAACATACATTCATATTAATATCTAGAAAAATACGAAATTATCACATAATTCTATCACATCAATTATATTGAAACCCTAAAATAATATAATCTTGCATCAGCCGACATCTCAAAATAATTTAAATGTGCGGTGGTCTAAACACATTCAAGCAGGTCACAAATATTAATAGTTACAAACCTTTAATTGAAAAATAATAGTCGGCTCCTACTTTGAAAACATAAAAATTGACAGGGACTCCGTGGGGGGTAAGTTAATATCAATTTCTTATGCCTAAGTAATAACTATAATTCAATACATGATGTTGGGACAATGTTATTTTTGAATTGATTCCAAAGACCCTGAAAAGATGTTTGCCTAAGTGTTTGTAATAGTCAGGCTAGTCTTTGTTAGGTTTGTAAGTTAGAATTTTTTATATTCACAGGTACACAATGAGAGGAGTACTCATTATTGACAATCAAGACTGAAGCCTGAAGACACAAGAGCACCATCCTGAACTTATGGCAGTCTATCTAAGTTGGTTGAGTAAGTGTCAGGATGAAGAGCATGATCCTGAGATCATTTGTTAGGATAAAAATTGTTAGTTTTGATGAGATAGAAATAAACCAGGAGATGTAATAGGACCATCTGGACCTGTTATACAGATGAGGATCTAGATTAGGACTTAGTCTAGGGGGAACTGTCAGACCAGAAGAGTCACTAGAAGACTTCATCAGAAAACTCGACCAGAAGACATTACCAGAGAAAATCAGATCAGAGGCAGAGAAGTATCCCCAGAACCAGACGAGTCCAGAAGACCAGACGAGTCTGGTGAAATAAAAGTACCTTAGAATCATCTCCTAAATCTAAGTAACTGACTGTTCCACAATCGACTATGGACTAGAGGACCTCTGGGTCATTTGTGTTGGAATTTAGAGGCATGAACACCATGTTCGGCGCAGCGATTCACCAACAACGAATCTGCAACATGGTTGTATAGCATAAAATATAAAGGATTAATAATAACATATAAATCCTTACAGCGATTTGTACGCGGAATCCTCAACTATGGTATCCACGTAACGACTTTCTACTAACCCGCACCGATATGCCAGCGTTGAATCTCGAGACGAATTTGCTAGAAAAATTCCGACTGGAGATTTTATGGAGAAATTATATTTCTTGTATATTTTCGGAATTCCCTTAGGACACATATTTATAGGGATTAACTTGGTTTAATTCCTAAGAAAGATATCGGGCCTAGCCCGTAATATAATCTCTACCGATTATATTTCCCTAGATATGTTCCTACGAATAATATCTTTACCATATCTATTATTCTTGTATAATAATATTCCAAATATTATTATTGGGATTTCATATTTAATTAAATCTAATTAAATTAAATAATAATCATAATAATTAATTCCAAATATAATTATTGTTATATTCTCCATAAATTAAATATTATATCCAATACAATATTTAATCAACCAACTATAATTGGTAAATTGTCATTACTTGCTGTGTGGCCCATAGACCCTCGTATATCGAGCGATTAGTCAAACTACCGGTCTTAATTAAACCCTAAACAATTAATCATACATTCTTAATATACGAGGTACGTTGCGAGGAAATCTGCAACTACCTGTAATACTGTAGGCTATTGTGATATCTTCCTTTCATTCATGAATACCCGATTAAGTCTTGAACATGATGAATTGTCTATTCAAATAACTTAATCATATTATCTCAAATCACCAATTGATCAAGTATATCACACTTAGCCACAAAGTCTAAGTTGATGCGCGTCGGCCGATGACTTAGATCCAATTATGATGAGAAGACGGGTATTCTCTCTAAATCTACATTGAGGAATGAATCCTATTCTTAGCTCAACCACCACGCACATGCATTTCATGATGAACCCAATCCATGTCATATCTACCCGTGGAAGGGTGCAAGCGTCGGTCATGGTCAAAGTTCACCACTCCACACATGTCGTGTGTATTGACCTCAAGTCAGAGGAGTATCACATCGCTCCCACTAACCAACACACCCGTAGACACATTATGTGGAATTACATCAAACGGTTTCTAGGATGGGTATACCAATACCCTCTAAGGTATATGTGCATCCATCATCAGATACCCGATATCTCGTAGTAAGTGAGATCTTACTACACTCTCTAAGAGTATGATGCAGATCGCACACTAATCTCAATTGCATCATCAATATCCCATTCTTGATGATCCTTGATTGGGGCTATTTGAGAATCATGTTTAAGTCATCTGAGTTCTCACTCACTCAATGACAGTAGTGATTCATAGGAACACAAATAAGAATATATGCAAACAATCAAACATCATATTCAGATAAGTGTAACGCCATACATTTAATATTAAACCAATAATAATATTAAATCAAATCTGAATATTATCTTAGTATTATGTCCTTTCAATGGATTGTCTCTAGGACACTAACACTAACAATTTGCTACCTGGTATGTCTACTCTGGAAGAATCAGAGTTTGACCGAGGAAGTTTTCTAACCGTTGGTGTATTTAATGTTGATTGAAGATCGGATTGGAAAGTCAAATGAAGAATCAATCCAAAGGATCTCACCAACCCAGTCAATCAATTAAGGAATTGATTGATTGAAACTTCCATTTATAGGGATCTGATTGGATTAGCTTTCTAACGGATATTTCCCTAATCCTCCCTATAAATACAAGAGTGTTGTTATGAAGAAAGCTCTACATATTTACAATTACTCTAACCAATACAGTACTCTTACGCACTCATTCATATACACTCTTAAAGGAGTTTGTAGTTGGCTTTTAATAGACTCAACTTGTTCATCTGATTTAGATAAGGTTGTAGTTGTTGGTGCTTTAGATCGAAGTCAGATCTAAAGGTTGTAGCAAGGAACTGGTACTTGTTAATTCCAGTGATAGTAAGTTGGTTGGTTGATAGTAAGGCCCCTTTGAAAAGGGAGAGTGGACGTAGGATCATTATATCCGAACCACTATATATCTAGTCTTATTTACTGCTTTATACTCTTATTGTTTCATTTACTTTATTGACATAAAAGGTTTTATCAAAAATAGTTTATTCAAGCTTCCGCATCGCTATAGATTTGACTAGTGGAACCAACATCATTGCTAACTCAGCCTGAAGGGAATAGGACTGCACTGAGTTATTGGGAAAAGACTTGGAGTAGAATCCAAGCAATGCAAAAGGAATGTCAGTGCTGGAAGACGTACGTAGATTAGGACAAACCCGAACTTAGTAAAGACAAGACTGAACTAAAGAATGAGTTCTAATATTCTCACTTACCAAATAACGTGGACCAATCAGAGCGCGCAAAGTCATGTACGGACACTGATTTGAATCTGACATCCCTACAGAATTCAACGGGCAAGCATTAAATGCATCTTACCAAATCCATGTAAGGACGGCTACTGCATGGGAAATATGGCCGTTGAGCATCCTACGTAGAAGATGACTAGAAGTTTATCTCTCCAATGGATAGTTATTCAAATTCATCTATAAATACAGAAGACCTTCAACCCAAGCAAGGTTACGGGAAATTTCGAAGCCAGAAATTACTCAAACTCTCAAGCGTTCAATGCAATCAAAGCATACAAAGAAGCACTCGAAAAACCTTGAATTTCCCAAGTGTTTCTTAAGTTAGAGAGTTATTATGTATTCCACTGAGCTCATTAGATATATCTTAAGCTTAGAGTGATTATACAATCCTTAGAATAGCCTTGTCTTGTAAGGATAATCACACCTTAGTTAGAAACAAATAGAAACCAAAACCCTCTTAGTTAGGTTTGTTGGTGGAAGTTTGTGAGTGAGTTAGAAGGAAGTAAGGGTCAGTGAGACTGATCTTGGTGCACCTTGGCACGTAAAAAAAAGAAGCCAATCCTTAGTGGATTCTCCTGTTCAATCAGGACCGTGGACGTACGAGCTTGAGTCTCTGAACCACGTTAAATTGCCTGAGTCTTTATTGCTTTGATATTTGTTCTTAACTGCTTTACTGCTTAAGTCATTCATTGCACGTTTTATCAAGCTTGAATCAATCAGCCCGATCATTAAACTCAGCGCACTGCCCTTCTAACCACGGCTTCATAAAAAGATAATCAAGTTTTCAGAAAGAAAATTTTAAACAATTATTTAATCTTTCAGGGCTCACACATTCCACACAGAACATAAGTAGATAGTTAGCCAACTGACTTGCACTCAGTGTTGTTAATAGGTGTATTATCTACTCAGTGTTCAACACCACTCTGAGTAAAAGGGGACTCAGTAAGGTTTTAAGAAAGAAAATTTTAATACGTGTATTCCCCTCCCCATACACGTATTACTCAGACTTGTACCGGAATCAATACATGATTATTATTTCATTTTGAGCAAGCCACTCGTGGTGTGGGTTAATACCGCCACTAGTAATAATCCACAATCATCCTTTTGGAATTTATTCATGTGAAATCCGTCTTTTTGGCCGATCCGAGGGGGAAATGTATACCAAAAAGACTTCACAAATAAATAAATTATGGAGGTCAAAATTAATCCAATTTTATTATCCGGAATAAAATCTGGATTAATAATGAAACATACTTAGTAATTTTCGAAAGTAAGGTTATTCTTGGACAATTAAAATTCATGCAAACACATATTATCAAATAATAAATGAACGAAAATAAAACATCCATCAAAACAAAAATTAAAATAAATTGGAGCACTCAAATCCAATTGTCACGGTTTAATTTTCTTTACGTCTTGATGTGAGAAATTGTCCTTGTTACTTTCATCGTTCGTCTCGAAAAGCTCCCACTCGAACAACAATAAATCATCAAAAACGTCCTTCGTTTGGGGTAGGGGCGATGTTAGGCATGGTACATAAAAAAAGAGGCACGAAAATACAGTGGGATGGGCTGGAAGCCCGGAGCGCGGCAGCCCACCTAGTGGGTCGTGCGGTGCTCGGTGCCTGGCGTGGGTGGGCTGCACCCGTCGAGGTGTTCTTCGCCCGTCGCGCACGAGCCGCATGTGCCGTGCAATCCAGTATTTTGTTCGTGCCCATTTTCAGCCCCATGCATGATCCACGTCCATGCACGCGCCACGCATGCATGCGTCGTCCGGGTACGCCATTCTTAATTCTTTGTCTCCGTCTTCGTTCCGATCCGGTTCCAATTTATTTACAAATATAAATAAACCTAGATCTAGACTAGTTTATTACATTAATCAAATCAAAATTAATCTACTCGTGAATTTTCTCACGAGAAAAACAAATTCGAACGAATCGAATTAAAATAATAAACATGCATACGCATGAAAATAAAAAAAACATTAATCATGACAATTGGATACCTGCAAAAAAGATCTAGCAATTCTACTATCCAATTTTAATTTATTGTCAAATAATTTAAATTCCAATTTAAAGATCCGAGCTCGAAAACCGCGGCTCTAATACCAGTTGTTGGGGAATTCAGGGTGTCCGGATCTATTCGGGATGAAATTTAAATACGAATTTAAATCTAATTATTACTAGCATGAATTAACCCTAAATAAATTCATATAGTAACTATTGTTGGTCCCGGTACAAGACTGAGGAATACGTGTATGGGGGGGGGGGGGGAAACACACGTATACCAATTTTCAAACTTAAAACTGACTGAGTCCCCTTCACTCAGAGTGGTAAAGAACTAGGAGCTGATAATACACCCACTGACTACACTTGGTGCGGGTCAGTTGGCTAACTATCAGTTCAAGTTCAGTGCGGAAATGTTTGAGCCCTGATAGTTTAAAGTCTTGTTTAGTTTGCTTTCTGAAAACTTGTTTTACTCAAATCTGAAAGGTGTTTAGTAGGGCAGTGTTCTTTTGAAGATCAGGCTGATTGATTCAGACCTGATAAACTTGAATGCAATGAATGAACGAGTAATATGGCACGAATGCACAATATCAAAGCAGTAAGAACACAAGGAGTTTAACGTGGTTCAGAGTCTCAAGCTCCTACGTCCACGACCTGACTTAACAGGAAATCCACTCAAGGGATTCTTGTTTTTAACGTGTCAAGGTGCACCAAGATCAGTTACCTCACTGATCTATACAAACTCCTCTTACTAACACACTAACTGACTTACTCCCAACAAGCCTATCTTAGGGTTTTGGTTTCAGTTTAGATTCCAACTAGGATGAGATTATCCTTACAAGACAGAGCTAAGCTATGGATTGGATAATCTCTCTAAGCTTAAGATAATTCTATTTAGCACTTGGAATACAGAATAACTCTCAGTTGCTAAGAAACACTTGGGAAATTTGAATGTTTTCGAGTGCTTCTTTTAAAGGCTGAATGCTTTGAATGCTTGAGAGTTTGAGTAATTTCTGGCTTGGAAATTTCCCGTAACCTTGAATGGGTTCAAGGCCTTCTGTATTTATAGGTGGTTTGAATAACTATCCGTTGGAGAGATAGCCTTCTAGCCATCTATGTAGAGGGGCTTCAAACGGACATATCACCATGCAGCAGCCGCCCTAGCATGGATTTGGTATTTGCATTAAATGCACATTAAATGCTTGCCCGTTGAATATGCAGTATGAATTCAGTCTTCATGTCAGGTTCCGTACGTGCGTGTCCTCCTCGGATTGGTCCACGTCATCAGGTTGGTGAGAATGTCAGAACTTATTCCTGGGCTTCAGGCTTGTCTTATTAAGTTCATTTTGTCTTGAGCTCACCGGTCTTGTCCTGACGCTGAAATTCCTTTTGCATTGCTTGGCTCTACTCCAAGTCTTCCCATTAACTCAGTGACAACCTGTTCCCTTCAGGACTGAGTTAGTAATGACCTCAGGGTCATACTCTTCATCACTGACACTTACTCAGCCAGCTTAGAAGACTGCCATAAGTTCAGGATGGTGCTCTTCGTCTTCAGGCTCTGAGTCTTGATTGTATCCAGTGAGTTCTCCTCTCACTGAGTACCTGTGAAGTGTAAAAAGACTAAGCACTAATCCTAACCAAGACTAGCCTGACACAGACATATTAAGGCGAACATCTTTTCAGGGGCTTTGGGATCTTAATCAAAACTGACAGATCCTCAAAACACTTAGAGGAAACAAGACAAACCTATCTATAAGATAAGACAGTGTTAGAGCAATTCTTGATAAAGTACAGAATTTAAACAAGCCAAAAAGACAATGAGTTTTTGTCTGTGGGCAAAAGTAATAGATTTCATTGATAGATGTGGAAATGATTACAATGAATCTAATCTATTACAAAGAAGCCTATGAACACCTAGACTAATCTCATTTCAGGCTTGAGTCTATATCCTGCATAAACTCTTGTCTTTAGCTCGTCAAGTCTTCCAGGTTGGTTCACATATCCTTCAGCTCTGGCTATCTTCAAGACTTCCATCATTATGGCCTTAGTGTCATGCTTTTGAGTTCCAGGAATCAAGGGAGGAGCTCGAATGGTGAACTCAGGAGCCTTCACTTGGACTTGAGCTGCCTCAGCCTCCTCCAAGATCTTCTGGAATAGCTCAGGATGATTGTCCATCATATAGTCAGTGAAGTGGGCATCAATATCGTCAGTGGCGCCCCACTTCTTCACAACAAACCATAGCCTGACAAATTCATCCCTTGCATCAGTCCAAAACTCCTTCAAAGTCTCTGAGACGAACTCATCAACAAAAGCTTCCCTTGCTCCTGATTCTGGCCTACTGACTTGAAGAATTGTTGCTTTCCTAACTGTTGGCTTCTTCCTGTACTTCCTTGGCTCAGGCTTCGCCTTCTTCCTCCTTAGCAGGCTGATCACTGCATCATCTAGTTCGCGTTGTTGAAGCTCATTGATGTCAGTCAGCTTCTCAACCTTCTTCTCCAGAATACGCATCTTCTCCTTCTGAGCGATTTCAGCTCTGCGCATAGCCTCAGTCTTTTCAGATTGATCTCCCCATGCTTCAGCACATAGCTCCACAACTAACTCACCTGAGTAAGTGATGGGATTCTTCCTTGAGCTCATGGGAGACGATCTTTGGACTGGCTCAGGTTGTTGCTTTGAAGGTTCATTAGCCTTTGCCTTTGTTGCCTCTTCCCTCAGCTTGGCAACTAATTGTTCTCCTTCCTTCTCCACGACCGCTAACCTAGCTGACTTCCTTACCCTTAGAATATTTCCATCAGGATTGGCTTCAGGATCAGCTAGGACGGTCTCTCCTTGACTAACTGCCTCAGATGCCTCAGGGCGGGATCTTTTCTTCTTCTTTTCCCCCTTTTTGGCATCATCATTGGCCTCAGATGGGAATGCGTCAGATCCGCTGTTGATTACGAAGGAGGCTAGGGAATGGACATCGTTGATTCCCTCCTTCAATAACTCAACTCCCATTGAAATCCCAGTCCCTGCAAAAGAAACGGAACTGATGGCAGCATTGACTTTCTTCTCAAAGACCTCCATAGAGAGTTGGAGACTTTGTTCAGCCTTGGTGATCCTTTCTTCCACCTTCAAGGACTCACCGCTGACTCTGCTAACCTCAGTCAGAATCTTCGCAGACTCCTCAGTGGCCTTAGCCAAAATGTCCGCCACTGATTGAGAGGTGCGATCCAGCTTTCCTGACTCCAGCTCCAATTTGGACGCTGAGTCCTTCAAGGCCTGAGTGACAATAGCTCCAGTCTGAACTGCAAGCCTGTCCACTGCCTGATTCATCTTTTCGTCCCTGATCGCATCCCTCTCTTCAAGCTTCTTAAGAGTGTTTCTGAGCATCTTCTTTGTGCGCTTCCTCTCATTCTTCACTGACTTGGCCGTGTCAGACATTGTGCGCTTTAACAAGATCAGCTCCCTGTTAGCAAGGGTGTTGTAAGCTGACTTTGTCCACCTGATGTGCTTCGCCAGGGCCTTGGAGTCTTCATCTTTTTCAGCACGTAGCCTCATTACTTCCTCCTGAAGTTCAGCTAGATTTTCTGAGGTTTTCTCCTGTTTGACCTCCACTATGCTTGTAAATTCAGCACGGCCGACCCCGGTTATGATCACATCTTCATCATCAGCGGCCTCATCAGTGATTGGCTGCTTTCCCTTGTCAGCCCCTGCAGCATCAGTCCCTTCTTCAAGGTGCACTGAAGGCAGTTGTGAAGTAGTCATAGCCGCCTCCTCAGGCTCGGCTAAGCTAACTTGAACCTTAGGAACTTGTCCTTCGGAACTGAGAGTCTCCTTGAATGCCTCAACATCATCCTCTCGTGTCTCAGGGCAGGGAATCCCTTCATCGACAGATGTCTCATTGGCAGCTGAGATGTTCTCAACATCCTCAGCCACTGGTCCACCCTTGGCACCAGTGTTCTTATCACCTTCCCCCTGAGCCTGAGGCTCAGAGTCCATCTCATCAACTTCTCGAGCAGTCTCCTCCACTGCCTTTTCCACAGCTCCACCTTGAGCGTCATCATCCTCCTCTTCATCCTCTCAAGGAGCTCATCCACCTTTTCAATGAGGCTGGTTGCCACTCTCTTGGCCTTCCCAGCTGGCTTTCTGGCCTGACCCTTTGCTTTCGCATTGGGATCAGTCAGCCCTAGCACTGAATAGGTGTCACTCAGTGAGGAAAACATTACCTTCTTTGAGGAAAGGGTGTTCTTAAAGTCAAAAGTGTACTCATGGCACGCATGAGCAATCAGGATGGACAATCTTGTGCCAAATGGCAGGATGGCACTGACGGATATGTGCTTCTTCTCCTTGTCACACGTGATCTTGTCCAATCCCGCCAGATGGAGTTGATCGAGAAAGAACTGCTCCCAGTTCGCTTCCACTCCATCAGTGATTGCTCCCATGAGCCTCAGCTTGGGCAGACTCAACTGCTCGTGAGAGCCAGTTGCTCCCATCACAATCTTGGACACCAAGTCCACCAGTGCCCTGTACTCCGGCTTCAGAGTGCTCTTGTTCTGACGGGCCCTGAACTCCGAAGACCCTGACTTGGTCCATTTCCCAAGGAATTCTCCCTCCGAGTTTTCCTTGTAAGTCCTGGGGTTGACGCCTGAGAATGGCAGCTTGAAGACTTCCCTCACCGCCTGCCTGAGATTGATGGTGACCACCTCCGAGTTGTAAAGAGGCTCTCCGTCGCCGTTCTTTTCTCCCGTTGGCTTTAGCGCAGTCACCTTTGTGAAGACTTCCCCCTTCCGCAAGAACATGTTCAAATAAGCTTCCACCACTGTTCTTGGGAGCACGGAAATGGGGCGGGTGGTGAAGTATGTTTCCAACCCGGCGTCGGAAATCCATTTAAAAACGGGTTTGATTTCCTCAACCGTTAGACAGATACCTTCCATGGAGATGACTTGCTCCATGTGTACCAGCTTCTTCTCAACAACATCGACGATCTTGTCGGTTGTCCAGTCGGAATTAAGGAGTGCCATTGTTTTTGAAAGAGAGGTTTTAGAAATTCTGTGTTTGAGCAAGAGAAAACTCAGTGTGCAAATTGTGCGTTGTGTTTGCGTAAAGACCTCAAATGGCACCCTTGATTGATAAGACTAAGTCAGTTACTCAAACGTGGGGTTGAGATTGATTCCTGAATTCGAAAGGTTTTGAAATGAGAGGCCAGGATTAATCTCAGTTTTAATTAAAACCCCAAGTCAGTCATATTCCGTATAAAACGGACACGTATATGAAAAAGTAACTGTAGCATTAAATGCTCCGTGCGCGTGGGTTTAAATATAAAAAGGCGCGCTTTTAATGAAAACGGAATGCATTTAATAAAGATTTTCAGGACGAATGACTCAGGGAGACGCTTGAGATTCACAAGAGTCAGGTTAGAACTCATACCTGTCAGGGAGACATTGTAGCACCCTGATACCTCGCTGAGTCGAGTCTGGCCTGAGTTCCCCCTAGAACCCTACACTGACTGCTCTCCCGGATCTAAGAGTCCCAATTCCACTGACAGTTCCATAAACCTTGCTTCAGCCAAGGGCTTAGTCAAGATGTCAGCTCTTTGCCTGTCAGTGTGAATCTTTTCCATCCTAATATCTTTCTTTTCCACATGATCTCGAATGAAGTGGTGTCTAATATCCACATGCTTGCACCTTGTGTGAAGCACTGGGTTCTGAGTGATTGCTATTGCACTATTGTTATCACAATAGATTGGAACCTGATTAGCAAATACTTGGTAGTCCCTCAACTGTTGCCTCAACCATAGGATCTGAGCACAACAACTACCTGCAGCCATATACTCAGCTTCAGTTGTGGATGTTGCCACTGAATTCTGCTTCTTACTAAACCACGAGATCAACTTACTTCCCAAAAACTGACATGTCCCTGAGGTTGATTTCCTATCAATCCTACAACCTCCATAATCTGCATCTGAATACCCTGTCAGTTCAAGGTTGTCATCTGAAGGATACCATAGTCCCATATTAACTGTCCTTTTCAAATACTTAAGTATCCTCTTAGCAGCCTCCAAATGACTTCTCTTGGGATCAGACTGATACCTAGCACACACACCAACTGCAAACGTAATGTCAGGCCTACTTGCAGTCAGGTACAGTAAAGAACCTATCAGCCCACGATACTCAGTCTGATTCACTGAAGTCCCTTCAGTGTCAGGATCCATCTTCCAGTTTGTGTTCATTGGGATCCTGGCTGGATTGCTGTTCTGAACACCAAACTTATGAATCAAGTCTCTTGTATACTTGGCCTGATTAATAAATATACCTTGATCAGTCTGCTTGACCTGTAATCCTAAGAAGAAGTTCATCTCTCCCATCATTGACATCTCAAATTTACCAGTCATCAGTTTAGAGAATTTCTCACATAACTGATGATTTGGTGATCCAAATATTATGTCATCCACATAAATTTGGACCAAGAGAATGTCATCACCTTCAGTGATCCTGAACAATGTCCTATCCACTGTTCCCTTCTTGAACCCATGATCCGTCAGGAATTGAGAGAGGGTATCATACCAAGCTCTTGGTGCTTGCTTAAGTCCATAGAGTGCTTTCTTCAAATGGTATACTCTATCTCCAACCTCAAACCCGGGAGGTTGTTCAACATATACCTCTTCATTGAGTACACCATTCAAGAATTCACTCTTGACATCCATTTGATACACCTTGAACTTCTTAAATGTCGCATAGGCAAGGAACAACCTGATAGCTTCCAACCTAGCCACTGGAGCAAAAGTCTCATCATAGTCTATTCCTTCAGACTGACAATACCCTTTTGCAACCAGTCTAGCCTTGTTCCTTACCACAACACCATTCTCATCCTTCTTGTTCTTAAAGACCCACTTGGTACCAATCACACCTTGATGCCTAGGTCTATCTACCAGTTCCCAAACCTGATTCCTTGTGAACTGATTCAACTCCTCTTGCATGGCAATGATCCAGTTCGAGTCAGTGAGAGCTTCTTCAATGTTCTGAGGCTCTTGCTCAGAGAGAAAGCAACAGAACAGTGCACTCTCACCATGAAACCGTCTGGTCCTGACTCCCTCAGTTGGATCACCAATAATTTGATCAATGGGATGATCTTGTAACCATGTTCTTTTGCCAGGAGTTGTTCCTGAAGTACCTGCAATGTTAGTGTCCACATGCTCATAAAATTCAGGAAATTGAACAGAAGGGGATGATCCTGAGTCTATACCAAAGGGATTAACAAGCTCAATGTCAGGGACATTGATCCCCCCTTGATGAGGTGACTCAGGAGCCGTCTCAGCTGCAACAGCATCTTCATAGACGGTACTTACCTCAGGTTGAGCCTGTTCCTCTGTCTGAGGCTCAACAATCCCTGATGTGCTGGGTTTAGGAGTGGCACTTGGTTCATCATCCTGATCATCATCATCATCCCATCTGGGAATTGGCACAGTCTTGATCTTGGGATCAGGTTGATTCTTCAAGCTCAGCCTTGTCACTCTCCTCGTGACCTCCTCAGTGTCAGGATTCAGCACCTTTGCCCTAGACTCATTAGCAGATTCATCAAAGACAACATGAGGTGATTCTTCCACAACAAGGGTCCTACAATTGTAAACCCTGAAGGCTTTGTTATTTCAGAATATCCCAAGAATATTCCTTCATCAGATTTGCTATCAAAGGCTTTCAACTGGGTCTTCCCATTGTTGAGGATGAAGCACTTACAACCAAACACATGAAAGTAAGAAATACGAGGTTTTCTTTTGTTCCATGTCTCATATGGGGTCTGAGCATGTTGCTTGTTCAGCATGGATCTGTTCTGAGTGTAGCATGCAGTGTTGATTGCCTCAGCCCAAAACTTCTTGGGCAATCCTGACTCAGCCAGCATGGTCCTTGCAGCTTCCTTCAGTGTCCTATTCCTCCTTTCAGCGACACCATTCTGTTGTGGGGTTCTAGCTGCAGAAGTCTCATGAGCTATACCAAGTTCATTACAAAAGTCAGAAATATATGAATTTATAAATTCAGTGCCCTTGTCAGATCTGATCTTAGTAATGGACTGATTTTTCTCATTGCTGAGTCTTCTGAGCAACTCTGGAAGCTTTACCTGTGTTTCCTTCTTATTCAACAAGAAAATAACCCAAGTATATCTAGAATAATCATCAATAACCACAAGGGTATATTTTCTACCATTCATACTCACAGGTGTTATGGGACCAAATAGATCCATGTGCAGGAGCTGAAGTATCCTGTCAGTGGAGTAGGAAGCCTTTTCTTTGAATGACGCTCTGACCTGCTTCCCTTCCTGACAAGCTTTGCACACGTGATCTTTGCTAAAAACTTCATTAGGTAGACCATCAACAAGTGACTGTCTAGAAATTTTGTTAAGAATCTTGAAGTTCAGGTGGCTTAATCTTTTATGCCATAACCAACTGAGCTCTAGAGAGCTTTTAGCAACAAGACAAGTATTAGGAATAGTGCTGCTCCAATCAGCGAGATAAACGTTACCTTTCCTTATACCTGATAGAAGCACTTGTGTTGATTTGTCCTTAACTGAACATTTATTCGATGAGAACTCAACACAGAACCCTTTGTCACAGAATTGACTTACTGACAGCAGGTTATGCTTCAGTCCTTCCACAAAGGACACATTTTCCACTCTGACTGTACCTATAATTAGAACACCAAAACCCTTAGTAACACCTTTCGAGTTATCACCAAAGGTTACCTGTGGACCATCTTTAGCCTGATATTCTTGGAGAAGACTCTTCATTCCAGTCATGTGCCTTGAGCAACCACTGTCTAGGTACCAAACAGCTTTGATTGAGTCTTCTCTCCTCTTGTTGTGATCCACAGCCGCTTGTAAGCAAATCAGGCTTTAGGTACCCATTGGGTGTTGGGTCCTATTGTGTCAGCTGTACCTTTCGGGATCCAGACTTGCTTCACAACCCTGATTGCCTCAGAGTGGTGAATCTGTCTCCCTGAAACATCGACATACACAACTTTCTTCTTCTTAGCCTGAGAGGAAGATGGTGTATGGGTGCTAGACTTAGGCTTCGCAGGAGCCTGAGTGGGTGCCTTTTGGGCTGGCTTCCTGTTCTTCCTAGGTCTGGGTGCAGCAGGTCTTGGGCCTTGTTTTTTATAAGGACCCTGATTTCTATTCCCCCTAGGCAAGTGAAGGAATGGAAAACAGTTAAAGGCCTCAGGATGCCAAAACCACGGGGGTGTCATCATGTTTGGCCTTCCCTGTTGGTATTGCCAAGCATGATGGTACCCTCGCTGACCAGTCTGAGGGTTCTTGGCCTGAGTCTTCCTCTGCTTTCACTGAGGTTTTCCCTAGCCTGAGCTCTCAGGGGCTTCCGTAGGTTGCTTTGCCTTTCCCTTGGGTTTTGGCTTAGCTACCTTAGGAGCAACCCTGACTGTGTCAACGGTTTCTTTGCCCTTATCAGTTTGACGGGCCTGGAGCACAACCTTAGGTGCACTCTGGCCTGTCTGAACAAATACCCTCTCAGTGTTGCTCCCTGAAGCAACATGAGACTGACCTTGTGAGGATTTCTCAGGAACATATCCAAGTCCCTTTTTCTTGTTCCCAAGTATCTGGTTGCTATTTATTTCCTCTCTAGCCACTGAGGATTTATTCATTGCTGCAACCTTTTTCTTGAGAGAGTCCTCACTCTTTTTCAGGATTTCATGTCTGGTAAAGAGGTCATCAAACTTACTCTTGAGTGCTTTCAGCTCTTCCTTCCTGACCAGCTCTTCCTCAGCCAGTTCCTTCAGAATTTTCTCTCTTGGGAGACGCTCAGAATTGATCATATCAATTTCCTGAGTTAGTCTCACAATCTGAGCTGATTCTTTGAGATCAGACTGAGTGAGTTGTTCATTCAGGTTTTGAACTTCAGTACTCAATTTCTTGTTCTCCTCTACCAAGAAGACATTAGTTTCCTGCAGTCTGGAGAAATCAACCATCAATTGATCAAGACAGATCTGAAGGTTCATTTCTCTAACTGACTCTGAGCTGAGCTCAGGATTTTGACCAGTGTAAGAAGCACAAACAGAATTTGATGTTACCTCAGGCTCATCCCTAGCCATTAGGCAGACATCATCGTACTCATCATCCGAGAAGAGTTCAGGTGACCTTTCAGTGGGACCATCAGAGTCTGTTGCATCCTCAGCCACCATAGCCCTCCGATCAGCAGATCTTAGATCCCTCGTGGCTCTACTTTCCTCTCTCTCCCTAGCACTCAGCTCCGGGCAATCGTACTGATAGTGACCAATCTTGTTACAGTTGTAACATGCTACCTGCTCACTTATTCTTTCTTTTCTTGGTTCAGGGTTCCTCCTTGAGTCAGGTTCCCTGGTTCTTGGTGAGCTTTCAGCCTTGGTTGGATATCTATCATCGCGAGTACGTCTCTGTTCATCTATTCTTTCAGGCTTTGGTTCAGAATATCTCCTTTCATCACCACGTTCTCTCCTCTGGTCAGTGTTCCTTCGCTCCTCATATCTCCTCGAGCTTTGGTGGGTTCCTTCAGGTTTCCTGTCACGTGAGTCCTGATAAAACTTTTTATAACGACCAAACCTGGAATTGAGCTTGTCAAATCGTCTGGCCATCAGGCTGTACTCTTCAGCGAGTTCTTCCCTGCTCATCTCCATCAGTGACTTTGATGAAGAATTTGATGAGGGCTCAACAGGTTCAGACCTGGCCTTGAACGCCACACTTTTCTCAGGAGTTTTCTCCTTCACTTCCTCTTCTGACTGAACTTTCTTCTTTCTTTTGTTAAGATCAAATTCAAGCGCTTTGAGCTCTGAAAAAAGTAAAGCAGAAGTTATGTTACTCATATCCTGAGTGTTCTTAAGCATAATTACACTGTTGTCCCATCTCTCAGGAAGGGCATTCAGGATCTTTGAAGCAACATCTCTCCTTGGGACATCTTTGTCCAACATCACCAACTCATTCATCAACTTGATGAATCTAGACTCCATCTGATCTATGCTCTCATCAGGCAGCATCTCGAACGCTTCGAATTTCTGAATGGCAATATTCCTCTTGTTCTCCTTTATCTTTTCTGACCCTTCGCACATCCTGGTCAGCTCATCCCAAACCTCCTTTGCCGTCTTTAGGTTTATCAGCCTGGCTGACTCCTCGAAAGGCACCGTATGCAAGATGATGTTTCTGGCAACATTGTCAAGCCCCACCATCTTGATTTCATCGTTGGTCATGTCTTTCCTCTCTTTGGGAACTTGCACGCCAATCGCAAGATCATCATATCCTAGTCCTCTGACGTTGGGAATGGTGATCTTGATCGGTCCTTCCCTGAGTACACGCGGCATCTGGTCATGGATGGCATCTAGATGTGCCTCTAATCTGAACTTCCAATAGACAAAGTTAGATACAGAGAATTCAGGTAGCGAAGCTTCAAGTCTCCTCGAAGTCATGATGATGATGCAAGTTTTATGAAAAGCAAACTCAGATCTGTTCAGTGACCACCAACAGTTTCTCCTCTGAAACTATTAGTATTCAAAGTCAGTGGTCTTTCGAACCACTGCTCTGATACCACTTGTTGGTCCCGGTACAAGACTGAGGAATACGTGTATGGGGGGGGAAATATACGTATACCAATTTTCAAACTTAAAACTGACTGAGTCCCCTTCACTCAGAGTGGTAAAGAACTAGGAGCTGATAATACACCCACTGACTACACTTGGTGCGGGTTAGTTGACTAACTATCAGTTCAAGTTTAGTGCGGAAATGTTTGAGCCCTGATAGTTTAAAGTCTTGTTTAGTTTGCTTTCTGAAAACTTGTTTTACTCAAATCTGAAAGGTGTTTAGTAGGGCAGTGTTCTTTTGAAGATCAGGCTGATTGATTCAGACCTGATAAACTTGAATGCAATGAATGAACGAGTAATATGGCACGAATGCACAATATCAAAACAGTAAGAACACAAGGAGTTTAACGTGGTTCAGAGTCTCAAGCTCCTACGTCCACGGCCTGACTTAACAGGAAATCCACTCAAGGGATTCTTGTTTTTAACGTGCCAAGGTGCACCAAGATCAGTTACCTCACTGATCTATACAAACTCCTCTTACTAACACACTAACTGACTTACTCCCAACAAGCCTATCTTAGGGTTTTGGTTTCAGTTTAGATTCCAACTAGGATGAGATTATCCTTACAAGACAGAGCTAAGCTATGGATTGGATAATCTCTCTAAGCTTAAGATAATTCTATTTAGCACTTGGAATACAGAATAACTCTCAGTTGCTAAGAAACACTTGGGAAATTTGAATGTTTTCGAGTGCTTCTTTTAAAGGCTGAATGCTTTGAATGCTTGAGAGTTTGAGTAATTTCTGGCTTGGAAATTTCCCGTAACCTTGAATGGGTTCAAGGCCTTCTGTATTTATAGGTGGTTTGAATAACTATCCGTTGGAGAGATAGCCTTCTAGCCATCTATGTAGAGGGGCTTCAAACGGACATATCACCATGCAGCAGCAGCCCTAGCATGGATTTGGTATTTGCATTAAATGCACATTAAATGCTTGCCCGTTGAATATGCAGTATGAATTCAGTCTTCATGTCAGGTTCCGTACGTGCGTGTCCTCCTCGGATTGGTCCACGTCATCAGGTTGGTGAGAATGTCAGAACTTATTCCTGGGCTTCAGGCTTGTCTTATTAAGTTCATTTTGTCTTGAGCTCACCGGTCTTGTCCTGACGCTGAAATTCCTTTTGCATTGCTTGGCTCTACTCCAAGTCTTCCCATTAACTCAGTGACAACCTGTTCCCTTCAGGACTGAGTTAGTAATGACCTCAGGGTCATACTCTTCATCACTGACACTTACTCAGCCAGCTTAGAAGACTGCCATAAGTTCAGGATGGTGCTCTTCGTCTTCAGGCTCTGAGTCTTGATTGTATCCAGTGAGTTCTCCTCTCACTGAGTACCTGTGAAGTGTAAAAAGACTAAGCACTAATCCTAACCAAGACTAGCCTGACACAGACATATTAAGGCGAACATCTTTTCAGGGGCTTTGGGATCCTAATCAAAACTTACAATGTCCCAACAACTATGCCAACAACAAATTAACATGCATATGAATATAAACACGTAAAATTCTACTGTAGAAAAACTAAGAATTTTATGTAAGACGTACCACTTGAAGCGATGTCCGATTGAGATCAATGGGACAAGAGAAACGATCCTATCAACCGTAAAAACCTTCTCAAGTATTCTCTTTCACCTTATTCGTTCGCCGGTGGGAAGCGCTCACGAACAATTTTAAATAACAAGGAAGAAAGAAAATATTTATTACTCTTGATTTTTCCAACTCATGGAATTGTGTAATTGGGAATGGAATAATCATCCCCTATTTATAAGAGGTAGTGGCCGAATTTTTTAGTAGTAAAAGGGGGAGAGAAAATCTTTTTCTTGGTCACCAAGAAATATTGAATATATCTCATATATTCTTTTCTCCACAATAAAATATTTCACAAAAATCTCACCTTCCTCATTATAGGGGAATTTTCCAAAATTATAGGCCAAAGAATACAAGATTTGGATCTTCTTGAATTTATGAGATATTCTTGTATTCTAAGAATACATATCTTCCATAATATCTTTCCAAGAAAATCAACAAAATCTTTTATCTCTCCTATATCTTATTTTAAAAAATATACATGAAAAATCAGCAATTATATTTTCTTTTATTTTAATCACCTTATTATCATCGGGCTACTTATTGGGCTACTTGAGGAGCCTTTAGGAGAATTAAGATTGGACCTCCAATGGGCTACTGAATTACTATATTGAGCCCCAATATTATTCATCCCATTAATATTAATTAGTGCCACTAATAAATTAATATTGCACTATCCATCATAATCCATATTACAATAATATGGGCTCCCAGTTATTATTTCCCGTGTTTAAAATTTTTTAGTCCATTAATTAATTGAGCTTCTGAATAGCTCTAAATTATTTAATATCTTTTACCTTGGAGTAAAGAAAGCTCAACATTATTATCCGTACCGAAGAAACTAATTCTTCACTTGCAAGATTTGGCACGTTAAACTTCTGAGCCCACCAAGGGGACAAATCACATGAGCTGTACTCGCACACGTTTTCTCCGTATTAAACCTTAGCAACCTTCGTATGATTAATATTATTGCCCAAAACACAAGGTTTGAAGTCACAATGATTCTCACCCAACATGAATCAAAGCAATAACTATTAACCACACACGGTCTTATTTAAGTGATGGAGATTAAGAAATCAATAACCACTGAGGTCTAATTCTTCACATTTCAGAACAGAAGAATTTATCATCGTTGTCGGTCCTCTTCAACACATACTAAATATGCTAGTGCAACCTCTTGGTCAAGACTGACCAATCTGAGAACTACACATCGACCTTTCACGGTGGATTGTTCAATTCCACCTGGGTCGTGAATTTATACGTTTAGTTACAAGGAAAACCGTCGTGTGATCTTCCGTGATCTTGTATCACCACATTAACTACATTGTAACACATACTATATATATTGAACGGGTTGCAATAAATATATAACATTCATTCATATTCAAAGAAAATGTGATAAAAGAATTATTCTCATAAAACAAGTGTTTAATACATGAGTTATACGAAGTAAAAGCATACTTTCACGTATAACTCCAATAGGGGATACCTCAATAGTCAAAACATCCTCGTTTGGAAGGTCATCAGACAACTCCAATTCTGTGGACATTGGATGATCAGCTAAGAAGTCAACCAAGATTTGTCATTTCACAGCTTTTTGAGGGACTTATATAATCTTGAATTGTTGCAATTGGAGATACCATCTTGCGATACGATTGGAGAGAATTGGTCAAGTCATAACATACTTTCGTGGATTGGCTTTCGACACAAGATGAATAGTGTGAGCTTGGAAGTAATGCTTTAACTTTTGAATTGCAAATATCAAGGCTAAACATAGTTTCTCGATGGGGAAATACTTCAACTCGTTTGGAGTCATCATCCTACTCTAATAGTATAACTCATTTTCTTTTCCGACTTCATTTACTTGTGCGAGTAGAGCTCCTAAGGAACACTCTTGAGCGGCAATGTAGAGAGTCAATGGACGTCCATGCACCGGGGTAACTAACACAAGTGGCTTCATTAAGTAGGACTTGGTGCTTTTGAAGGTTGTTACATGATTCATCCCACACAATTCTTCATGAGACGACTGAATGGTTGGCACCGCCCGACCAAGTTTGATATGAACCTTCTAAGATAGGCCAACTATCCTTGTATGCTCTTAAGCTCATGAATATTCCGAGGTTCCGGGATCCTTAAGATTGCATCAATCTTTGATTGCTTGATTTCAATCCCTCGATGGCAAACAACAAATCCAAGAAGTTTACCGGACTTAACCCCATATGCGCACTTCAATGGATTCATCCTGAGTTAGAATTGCCTTAAACGCTCAAAGACTTTCCTCAAATCGTGAAGATGATCTTCTCGTTTTTTTTATTTCACCACAAAGTCATCTACGTAACATTCTACATTCTTGTGGAGCATGTCGTCATAGATCTTTTGCATAGCTCTTTGATAAGTGGCACCGACATTCTTCAAACCGAATGGCATGACCTTGTAGCAGTAGATTCCTTTGGGAGTATGAAACGTGGTGAGCTCTTCACTTTTGGTGACATTTAAATTTGGTTGTAGTTTGACGATCCATCCATGAAGGTTAGATCTTCATGACCCGTTGTTTCATCAATCAAGAGTTCGGCAATGGGTAGCGGAAAATTATCTTTGGGGCATGCTATATTTAGATCTCGAAAGTCGACACAAATTCGAATCTGACCGTTCTTCTTCCTCACCGGCACAATGCTTGAGATCCACATAGGATACTTCACTTCTTGGATAAAACCAACCTCAATGAGTTTTTTCACCTCAGCTTCAATCAATGGGGTCGAAATCGATATTGAGCTTGTTTAACTGGTCGAACTCCTTCCTTTATTGAGAGATGATGAACTGCAACTTTTAGGTCTAAACCCGACATTTCCTTGTATGACCATGCGAAAATATCCTTGAATTCTTGCAGTAGGTTGATGTATGCTTCTTCTTCATCTTTGGACAATAAAGCACTTAAGTATGTTGGTCGTGGATCATTTTCATCGCCTAAGTTGATCTCTTTCAATTCATCAATAGTTGCTTTAACACCCTCTTCGAGTTCCAGAGGTGCATCCTCGGCATCTTCCTCATTTGAGTATCTTCACATATGGTGATGTGGTTCGTAGTTGCGATCTCTTCATCGGATGCTCATGCACTTGTGAAATCCACACATGCTCCAACTCGACCATTTCTTTCTCTAATCAAAACTTCTTGTAAGTTATTGATATTATTGATGCTTCCGTTTCTCACCATCAGGGGGACTCTCCTCTGTAGAGTTATCTCTTCCATGCCTCTAGGTGTTGGCTGTTGGATGATGCGAGTATCAATGAAGTCAGTAGAGGCCGCACTTTCTTTATCCTCTTCTTTATCTTTAGTACAGATGATTATTTGTAACTTTGCAGTCAATGTCTCTCCATATGATGGGATCAAGGTGGTTCTTCGCTTCATTCAGGATGGAACTAAGCTTCGAAGTTTTTGGGAGTTTGAGATATGGTAATTTTCTCCTTTCGGCGGTGATCTGATTTGAGTGGCCCCAACCTTTCAAAGAAGGTCCCTAGCTTCCAACTGTCACTTCTTCTAAATAGCCCCAATCTTTAGAAGACATTTTGGGACTCCTTATGACCATCTTCTTTAAGCGGTCCTAATCTTTTGAAGATAGAAGCGTGTTTCTCTTCCTTTATCTTTTTATCTAACACATCGTCCATTGACAAGGCTTCTCCTTCGTTGATATAGTTGGTACTTGCTCTTTTGATTGCGATGTGAATTGGGTCTTGTGGAACGTACCCTAGGCTATTTCTAGTGCTCTTAACAACATAAGTGCTCTTCTTCTACATTCTTTGAGTAGTATTGAATTTATTCTTCGCTTGTTTAGGGTCTCCATAGGGTGATCTCTTTGATTTTGAGTTTCCTTGTGGACTATATTCGGCTTTAACGAGCAAGTTAAAGGCTTGAGGGTTATATGCCCCCATACTTACGACTTTCGATATATCTCCATGCTCGATTTTAGCTCTTTGGATGAGATGAGTAAATCCTTCGAGTGGTCGTGGAAGAGATTTTACTGCATCGAGCTTGGTTAAAGGAAGGGTCAAACCCTCCAATGCTTTAATGACTTCATATGGTTGATTGCCTTTATCGGTGCGAGATGGAGGTGAGATTCCCTCACTATCATCATTTTGCTCATCGTTCGCCTTTTCTTTTGGTGGAGCCTCTTTATCTTTAATTGATTTTGTGCTTTTGATAAAGTACCTGACATCGGTAAGGTATATGTTGGGACATTGTCAGTTTTGATTAAGATCCCAATGCCCCTGAAAAGATGATTGCCTTAGTTTATCTTAGTCAGGCTAGTTTTGGTTAGGTTTTATACTTAGTTATTTTACACTTCACAGGTACTCAGTGAGAGGAGCACTCACTGATGTGTATCAAGACTAAGAGCCTGAAGACGAAGAGCACTATCCTGAACTTACGGCAGTCCTTCTAAGCTGGCTGAGTAAGTGTCAGTGATGAAGAGTATGACCCTGAGGTCATTACTAACTCAGTCCTGTAGGGAACAAGATGATACTGAGTAATGGGAAAGACTTGGAGTAGAGCCAAGCAATGCAAAAGGAATGTCAGCATCAGGACAAGATCGTTGTGCTCGAGACAAAAAGAACTTTATAAGACAAGCCTGAAGTCTAGGAATAAGTTCTGACATTCTCACCAACCTGATGACGTGGACCAATCCAGGGAGGACACACACGTACGGACCCTGACATGAAGACTGACTTCAGACTGCACTTTCAACGGGTAAGCATTAAATGCAATTACCTAATTCATGCAAGGACGGCTATTGTATGGGAGATATGCCAGTTGAACAACTCTACGTAGATGACTAGAAGACTATCACTTCCAACGGATAGTTTTCAAATCACCTATAAATATAGAAGACATTGAACCCATTCAAGGTTACGGGAAATTTCCAAGCCAGAAATTACTCAAACTCTCAATCTTTCAAAAGCATTCAGCGTTCAAAAGAAGCACTCAAAACCAGAAAAATTTCCCAAGTGTTTCTTAGATTAATGAGAGTTATTATGTATTCCATTGATCTTTCAAGCCTTATCATAAGCTTAGAGTGATTATCCATCCTTAGCATAGCTTAGTCTTGTAAGGATAATCACACCTTAGTTGGAATCCAAACTGAAACCAAAACCCTTTAGCCAGGTTTGTTGGTGGAAGTTGTGTTAGTGAGTTAGAAAGGAGTTTGGATAGGTCAGCGAGGTTAGGTGATCTTGGTGCACCTTGGCACGTAAAAAACAAGAATCCTAGTAGTGGATTTCCTGTTAAATCAGGACCGTGGATGTAGGAGCTTAAGTCTCTGAACCACGTTAAACTCCCTGTGTTCCTACTGCTTTGATATTGCTCTTATTTGCCTATTAGCTTAAGTCATTCATAGCATTTGGTTTTGTCAGGCTTGAATCAATTAGCCTGATCATTAATCTGAACACTGCCCTACTAACCACTATTTCAGAATTGAGTAAACAAGTTTTCAGAAAGCAAACATAAAACAAGACCATAAACTTTCAGGGCTGACGCAATTCCGCACTGAACTCAAGTTGATAGTTAGCCAACTGACCAGCACTCAGTGCAGTCAGTAGGTGTGTTATCAACCCTGAGTTCTTTAACACGCTGAGCTAAGGGGACTCAATAAGGTTGAAAGTCAAAAAAATTGATATACGTGTATTCCCCCCCCATACACGTATTCCTCAGTCTTGTACCGGGACCAACAAGTGGTATCAGAGCAGTGGTTCAAAAGACCACTGACTTTGAATACTAATAGTTTCAGAGGAGAAACTGTTGGTGGTCACTGAATAGATCTGAGTTTGCTTTTCATAAAACTTGTATCCTCATGACTTCGAGGAGACTTGAAGCTTCGTTACCTGAATTCTCTGTTTCTAACATTGTCTACTGGAAGTTCAGACTTGAGGCACATCTAGATGCCATCCATGACCAAATGCCGCATGTTATCAGGGAAGGACCTATCAAGATCACCATCCCTAATGTCAGAGGACTGGGGTATGATCATCTTGACATTGGCGTACATGTTCCTAAGGAGAGGAAGGATATGACCAATGACGAGATCAAAATGGTGGGACTGGACAATGTGGCCAGAAATATCATCTTGCATACGGTGCCTTTCGAGGAGTCAGCAAGGCTGATGAACTTAAAGATGACTAAGAAGGTTTGGGATGAGCTAACCAGGATGTGTGGGGGGTCAGAAAAGATAAAGGAGAACAAGAGGAATATTGTCATTCAGAAGTTCAAAGCATTCGAGATGCTGCCTGATGTGACAATAGATCAGATGGAGTCAAGATTCATCAAGTTGATGAATGAGTTGGTGATGTTGGACAAAGATGTTCCAAAGAGAGATGTTGCTTCCAAGATCCTGAATGCGCTTCTTGAGAGATGGGACAACATTGTAATTATGCTAAAGAACACTCAGGATATGAGTAACATAACTTCTGCTTTACTTTTATCAGAGCTCAAAGCACTGGAATATGATCTCAACAAGACAAAGAAGAAAGTATAGCAAGAAGAATAGGAGAAAGAGAAAGCTCCTGAGAAAAGTGTGGCGTTCAAAGCCAGGTCAGAACCTGTTGAGTCTTCATCAAAGTCACTGATGGAGATGAGCAAGGAAGAGCTTGCTGAGGAGTACAACCTGATGGCCAGACGCTTTGAAAGGCTCAATTCCAGGTTTGATCGTTATAAGAAATATTATCAGGATACTCGTGATAGAAAACCTGAAGGAACCCACCAAAGCTCGAGGAGATATGAGGAAAGGAGGAACACTGAACAAAGGAGAGATCGTGGCGATGAAAGAAGATATTCAGACCCAAAGCCCGATCGAAGAGATGAATAGAGATGTACTCGTGATGATAGGCACTCAGGAAAGACTGAAAGCTCACCAAGACAAAGGGAACCTGACTCAAGAAGGAACCCTGAGCTAAGAAAAGAAAGAGGTGATGAGCAAGCAACGTGTTACAACTTTAACAAGAGTGGGCACTATCAGTATGACAGCCCAGAGCTGAGTGCTAGGGAGAGAGAGGACAGGAGGGCCAAGAGAGACCAGAGGTACGCTGATCAGAGAGCCATGCTGGCTGAGGATGCTACTGACTCGGATGGTCCTGACGAGAGGTCGCCTGAACTTTTCTCTAATGATGAGTACGATGATGTTTGCCTTATGGCAAGGGAGGAACCTGAGGTAACATCTAACTCTGTGTGTGGTTCTTACACTGGTCAAAATCCTGAGCCTAGCTCAGAGTCAGCCAGAGAATTGGACCTTCAGATCTGCTTGGATCAATTTATGGTTGATTTCTCCAGGTTGCAGGAAACTAATGTCTTCTTGGAAGAGGAGAACCAGAAATTGAGTATTGAGGTTCAAAACCTAAATGATCAGCTCACTTAGTCAGATCTGAAAGAGTCAGCTCAAATTGTGAGACTAACTCAGGAAATTGACATGATCAATGCTGAGCGTCTCCCAAGAGAGAAGATTCTGAAAGAACTGGCTGATGAAGAGCTGGTCAGGAAGGAGGAGCTGAAGGTACTCAAAAGTAAGTTTGATGACCTCTTTGCCAGACATGAAATCCTGAAAAGGAGTGAGGACTCTCTCAAGAAAAAGGTTGCAGCAATGAATAAATCCTCAGTGGCTAGAGAGGAAATAAATAGCAGCCAAATGCTTGGGAATGAGAAAAAGGGACTTGGTTAAGTTCCTAAGAAATCCTCACAGGGTCAATCTCATGTTGCTTCAGGGAGCAACACTGAGAGGGTTTTTGTTCAGGCAGGCTAGAATGCACCAAAGGTTGTACTTCAGGCCCGCCAGACAGATAAGAGCAAAGAAACTGTTGACACAGTTAGGGTTGCCCCCAAGGTTGCTAAGTCAAAACCCAAGGGAAAGACCAAGCAACCAAAGGAGGTCCCTGAGAGCTCAGGGCAGAGAAAGCCTCAGCGAAAACAGAGGAAAGACTCAGGCCAAGAGCCCTCAGACTGGTCAACGAGGGTATCATCATGCATGGAAATACCAGCAGGAAAGGCCAAGTATGATGACTCCCCCATGGTTTTGGCATCCTGATGCCTTTAACTGTTTTCCTTTCCCTCACTTGCTTAGGGGGAATAGAAAATAGGGCCCTTATCAAGAACAAGCCCGGAGACCTGCTGCACCCAGGCCTAGGAAGAACAGGAGGCCAGCCCAAAAGGCATCCACTCAGGCTCCTGTAAAGCCTAAGCCTGACACCCATACACTATCTTCCTCTCAGGCTAAGAAGAATAAAGTTGTGTATGTAGATGTTTTAGGGAGACAGATTTACCACTCTGAGGCAATCAGGGTTGTGAAGCAAGTCTGGATTCCGAAGGGTACAACTGACACAATAGGACCCAAAACCCAATGGGTACCTAAAGTCTGAATTGTTTGCAGGTGGCTGTGGATCACAACAAGAGGAGAGGAGACTCAACCAAGGTTGTTTGGTACCTAGGCAGTGGTTGCTCAAGGCTATGACTGGAATGAAGAGTCTTCTCCAAGAATTTCAAGCTAAAGATGGTCCACAGGTAACCTTTGGTGATAACACAAAAGGTTTTACTAAAGGTTTTGGTGTCTTGGTAATAGGTACAGTTAGAGTGGAGAATGTGTCCTTTGTGGAAGGACTGAAGCACAACTTGTTGTCAGTAAGCCAATTCTGTGACAAAGGGTTCACTGTTGAGTTCTCATCGAATATATTTTCAGTCAAGGACAAATCAACACAAGTGCTTCTATCAGGTATTAGGAAAGGTAATGTTTATCTTGCTGATTGGAGCAGCACTATTCCAAATACTTATTTTGTTGCTAAAAGCTCTCTAGAGCTCAGTTGGTTATGGCATAAAAGATTAAGCCATCTGAACTTCAAGATTCTTAACAAATTTTCTAGACAGTTACTTGTTGAAGGTCTACCTAATGAAGTTTTTAACAAATATCATGTGTGCAAAGCTTGTCAGGAGGGGAAGCAGGTCAGAGCATCATTCAAGGAGAAAGCTTTCTTCTCCACTGACAGGATTCTTCAGCTTTTGCACATGGATTTATTTGGTCCCATAACACCTATGAGTATGAATGGTAGGAAATATACCCTTGTGGTTATTGCTGATTATTCTAGATATATGTTGGGCGCGGAGTCCAGCATCTCCCAGCCGAGTCGGGCGCGATAAAGGCCCGGTGCGCCAAGTCCGGTGGAGGCTATTCGACCCGTGGCGCTGCAGCTAGATAGGGTTAAAGGAAATAAAGTAGCACCTCACTACAAGTCCGGGCTTTTAGTCTAGTGGCAAGCGCTTGATCCTATAATTGGTATCAGAGCACAGGTCACGGGTTCGAATCCCAGTGGAAGGCATTTGTTGGCCAAGAGGGCTGGCAGATGCTGGGGGGGATTGTTGGGCGCGGAGTCCAGCATCTCCCAGCCGAGTCGGGCGCGATAAAGGCCCGGTGCGCCAAGTCCGGTGGAGGCTATTCGACCCATGGCGCTGCGGCTAGATAGGGTTAAAGGAAATAAAGTAGCACCTCACTACAAGTCCGGGCTTTTAGTCTAGTGGCAAGCGCTTGATCCTACAATATACTTGGGTTATTTTCTTGCTGAATAAGAAGGAAACATAGGTGAAGCTTCCTGAGTTGCTCAGAAGACTCAGCAATGAGAAGAAACATGATACTGAAAGAAGAAACATGACACTGAAGGAAGCTGCCAGGACCATGCTGGCTGAGTCAGGATTGCCCAAGAAATGTTGGGTTGAGGCAATCAACACTGCATGCTACACTCAAAACAGATCCATGCTGAACAAACAACATGCACAGACCCCATATGAGACTTGGAATAAGAGGAAGCCACGTATCCCTTACTTTCATATATTTGGTTGTAAGTGCTTCATCCTCAACAATGGGAAGACCCAATTGAAAGTCTTTGATAGCAAATCTGATGAAGGGATATTTTTTAGGATATTCTGAAATTAGTAAAGCATTCAGGGTGTACAATTGTAGGACTCTTGTTGTGGAAGAATCACCACATGTTGTGTTTGATGAATCTGCTAATGAGTCTAGGTTGAAAGTGTTGAATCCTGACACTAAGGAGGTCACAAGGAGAGTGACAAGGCTGAGCTTAAAGAATCAACCTGATCCAAAGGTCAAAACCGTGCCAATTCCAATATGGGATGATGACGATGATCAGGAAGATGACCCAAGAGCCACTCCTAAGCCCAGCACATCGGGGTTTGTTGAGCCTCAGACTGAGGAATAGGCTCAACCTGAGGTAAGCACAGTCTATGAAGATGCGGTCACAGCTGAGACGGTTCCTGAGTCACCTTATCAAGGGGGAATCAATGTTTCTGACATTGAGTTGGTAAATCCCTTTGGTATAGACTCAGGATCATCCCCTTCTGTTCAATATTCTGAATTTTATGAGCCTGTAGACACTAACATTGCAGGTACTTTAGGAATAACTCCAGGCAAGAGAACATGGCTAGAAGATCATCCCATTGACCAAGTCATTGGTGATCCAACTGAGGGAGTCAGGACCAAACGGTTTCATGATGAGAGCGCATTGTTCTGTTGCTTTCTCTCTAAGCAAGAGCCTCAGAACATTGAAGAAGCTCTCACTAACTCGAACTGGCAAGAGGAGTTGAATCAGTTCACAAGGAATCAGGTTTGGGAACTGGTAGATAGACCTAGGCATCAAGGTCTTATTGGTACCAAGTGGGTCTTCAAGAACAAGAAGGATGAGAATGGTGTTGTAGTAAGGAACAAGGCAAGACTGGTTGCAAATGGGTATTGTCAGTCTGAAGGAATAGACTATGATGAGACCTTTGCTCCAGTGGCTAGGTTGGAAGCTATCAGGTTGTTCCTTGCATATGCAACATACAAGAAGTTTAAAGTGTATCAAATGGACGTCAAGAGTGCCTTCCTGAATGGTGTACTCAATGAAGATGTATATGTTGAACAACCTCCGGGGTGACTTAAGCAAGCACCAAGAGCTTGGTATGATACCCTCTCTCAATTCCTGACTGACCATGGGTTCAAGAAAGGAACCGTGGATAGAACCTTGTTTAGGATCACTGAAGATGATGACATTCTCTTGGTCCAGCTTTATGTGGATGACATAATATTTGGATCACCAAATCATCAGCTTTGTGAGAAATTCTCTAAGTTGATGACTGGTAAATTTGAGATGTCGATGATGGGAGAGATGAACTTCTTTTTAGAATTGCAGGTCAAGCAGACTGATCAAGGGATTTTCATTAATCAGGTCAAGTATACAAGAGACTTAATTCAGAAGTTTGGAGTTCAGAATAGCAATCCAGCTAGGATCCCAATGAACACCAATTGGAAGATGGATCCTGACACTGAAGGAACTTCAGTGAATTAGACTGAGTACCGAGTGCTGATGGGATCATTGTTGTACCTGACTGCAAGCAGGCCTGGCATTTCTTTTGCAGTTTGTGTGTGTTCTAGGTATCAGTCTGATCCCAAGAGAAGTCATTTGGAGGCTGCTAAGAGGATACTTAAGTATTTGAAAAGGACAGTCAATATGGGACTATGGTATCCTTCAGATGACAACTTAGAACTAACTGGTTATTCAGATGCAAATTATGGAGGTTGTAGGATTGATTGAAAATCAACCTCAGGGACATGTCAGGTTTTGGGAAGTAAGTTGATCTCGTGGTTTAGTAAGAAGCAGAATTCTGTGGCAACATCCACAACTGAGGCTGAGTATATGGCTGCAGGTAGTTGTTGTGCTCAGATTTTATAGTTGAGGCAACAATTGAGAGACTACCAAGTATTTGCTAATGAGGTTCCAATCTATTGTGACAACAATAGTGCTATAGCAATCACTCAGAACCCAGTGCTTCACACAAGGTGCAAGCATGTGGATATTAGGCATGACTTCATTCGAGATCATGTGGAGAAGAAGGACATTAGGATGGAGAAAATTCACACTGACAGGCATAGAGCTGACATCTTGACTAAACCCTTGGCTGAAGCAAGATTTGTGGAACTGTTAGTGGAGTTAGGTCTCTTAGATTCGGGAGAGCAATCATTATAGGATCTAGGGGGAACTCAGGCCAGACTTGACTAAGCAAGGTATCAGGGTGCTACAATATCTCCCTGACAGGTATGAGTTCTATTCTGACTCTCATGAATTTAAAGCGTCTCCCTGAGTCCTTCGTCCTGAAAATCTTTATTAAATGCATTCCATTTTCATTTAAAGCTCACCTTTTTATATTTAAACCCACGCGCAGTGGAGCATTTAATGCTTCAGTTACTTTTTTATATATGTGTCCATTTTATACGGAATATATCTGATGTGGGAAAATGATTGATACAGAGATTAATCCTGGCCCTTCATTTCAAAACTTTTCAAATTCAGGATTCATCTCAACCTCACGTCTGAGTAACTGACTAATTCATATCAATCTAGACTGTCATTTGAGGAATTTACACAAACACAAAAGCACATTGCACACTGAACTCTCTCTTGTTCAAACACTTCTTTGCAAATTCACATTTCCTCAAATCAAATCAAATGGCATTCTTAGATACCAACTGGTCAACTGACAAGCTTGAAGACGTTGTCAAGAACAAGTTGGTTAACATGGAGCACGTTATCACCATGGAGGGGGCGTGTCTGTCGGTGAAGAAGATTCTTCCTGTCTTCGACTGGATCTCCAAGGCTGGGTTGGAGAAGTATTTCACCCAGAAACCCACTTCTATGCTACCAAAGACAGTTGTGGAGGCATACTTGAACTTGTTCCTTCACAAGGGAAAGTTATTTACTCGGGTGACTGTTCTAGTTCTCACTAGGGAGAAGAACAAGGATGAGGAGGCTCTCTACGATGTTGAGACACGCGACATCAACCTGAGGAAGGCCATCAAGGAGGTGTATGGGCTTCCGTGCTCCGGGATCACCCTAGGACTTACAAGGAGAACAATAAAGGGGAGTTCCTTGAGAAATGGACCAAGACTGGGTCACCGGAGTTCAGGGCGAGACAACACAAGGAGACCCTGAAGCCTGAATATCATGCGCTGGTCGATATTGTCTCCATGATCATTATGGGTACTACTGGCTCTCACGAGCAGCTCAGTTTTCCCAAGCTAAGGATTATGGGTGCTCTGGTTGATGGAGTGGAGGTCAACTGGGAGCAATTCCTGCTGGATCAAATCAGTCAGGTCGTTGCTGACAAGCTGAAGATATGAGGCTGAGAAGAAGCACATCTCTGTGGGTGTTATTCTTCCTTTTGGGACAAGGTTCTCCATCCTGACCGCCCATGCTTGTCAGGGCTGCACTTTTGATTGGGAGGATGACTTGTCTCCCAAGAAGGTTATGTTCACCTCCGCTGGTGATATATACGCAGTGTTGGGCTTGACTGACCCCAATGCCCCACCTAAGGGTCAGAAGAGGAAGCCAGCTGCGAAGGCTAGGAAAGCTGTGTCTGCCCTTCTTGAGAAGGTTGAGAGTCTCCTGGAGAAGGGGAAGGAGACTCAGGAGGAGGTCGCTGCTGAGATGGTGGCTGAGAAGGAGTTGGCGGAGAAGGCTGTGGGGAAGAAGACAGCAAGGTTGAATGTGGTGTTGAAGGAAAAAGCCACAGCCAAGGGAGTTGGCAAGGGGACTGAGAAGGTCTCCAAGAGGGCCGTTTTTTAGGCTGAGTAGACTGACGATGAAGTCAGGTCCAGAGGAGAAGAGGCAGTGACTGATAGGCCTCTCAAGAGATTGAGGAAGGGTCCCAAGAGATCTCCAGCCAAGAAGCTGAGGGACATTAGCCCTATCAGGGAAGAGTCAAGCTCTCCAAGAGCCTCTGACTTGGATCAGGTGAGGGAAACCATCAACTCTGCAGAGCTTCTGCAACCTGAGTCCTTTCCTACTGAACCCCCAACCCAATCTAATCCTGAACCTATTACCACTGAACCCATTCTACACCCCACTGAAACCCAACCACTAGACATTTCCACCACTGAACCTACCCAACCATCATCCTCAAACACTGAACCTAACCTACCACTATCTGAGTCAGTGCCTAAACCATCACCCATCACTGAGCCTGACCAGAACCCTGAGCCAAACACAAACACCCCCAACCCTAAAGACTTCCCCACTTACCCAAACCCCAAAGACTGCCCCAAACCCTCTAATGAAGGAGATTCAGCTGATGACTTTCTGAAGATGGAGGAGGAGGAGGAGGAGTTGGATGCTAGGATGATGGGTGGAATTTTGGAAAACAATCTCAAGGGAAACGCTACTGAATGGGCGGCGAAGTGTTGGCCCAACCTGTATATGTACATGGAGCTGTGCACTAATATCATCGAGCTCAAAGTCTGGCTCGAATTCAAGCAGTCTAATATGCAGGAGCAGCATATGCTAATCGATGCCAGAGGCTGGGAGCACTGGGAGCAGGAGGAGGCAAGACTATGCACCTATTTTCATCTCACCAGTTGGGTGCAGCTGCTGAATTCTGATAACCTTAAGCAGCTGGTGAATGGAATGATGGCGGGATTGAAAGCTGGCCTTTATGAAGAGCCTAAGGATGGAGATGATGAGGCTCAGGGAGGAGCGAATGAGAAGGTAGTAGAGGAGACTGCTGATGAGGAGGATGCGATGAACTCTGAGCCTCAGGCTCAGGGGGAATGTGTAAAGGAAGTTGGTGCCAAGGGTGGACCAACTGCTGAGGATGTTGTGAACATCTCAGCCGCCAATGATACATCAGTCGATGAACAGGATTCCCTGCCCTGAGACAAAGAAGGATGATGTAGAGGCGTCCAAGGAGACTCCTAATTCTGAGGATTTTCAATCTAAAGTTCAAGATGGCTTGGCTAAGCCTGAGCAGGCGGCCTTGACCACTCAACAACTGCCTTCAGTGCACCCTGAAGAGGGGACTGATGCTGCAGGGGCTGACAAGGGAAAGCAGCCACTCACTGATGAAGCCAACGAAGACGATGAGGTGATCTTCACTGGGGTCCGGAGGACTGAGTTCACTAGTATCATCGAGGTAAAGAAGGAGAAGACGACTGAGAACTTAGTTGAGCTTCAAGAAGAAGTGATGAGGCTCAGGGATGAAAAAGATGAAGATGCTAAGGCCCTGGCCAAACTCATCAAATGGACCAAGTCAGCCTACAACACCCTTGCCAACAAGGAGCTTATCTTGCTTAACCGCACAATGGTTGACACGGTAAAATCAGTGAAGAGTGAAAGGCAGAGAGTGAAGAAGATGCTGAGGTGAACACTGAAGCAGCTTGATGAGAGGGATGAGCAACATGAGCTGATGCTGGATCAGGCAGTGGAGTGTCTTGCAGTTCAGGCTGGAGCGCTTTTCACTCAGGCGCTAAATGACTCAGCGGCCAAGTTGGCGCTGGAGTCAGGGAAGATTGCTCACTCCTCAGAGTCAGCTGCACAAGTATTGGCCAAAGTTGTTGATGAGGCTAGCAGAATTAGCGGTGAGTCCTTGAAGATTGAGGAAAGGACCACCAAGGCTGAACAAAGTCTCCAACAAAACATGGAGGTCTTTGAAAAGAAGTTGAAAGCTGCCATCAGCACTGTGTCCTATGCTGGGACGGGGATTGCCACGGGGGTTGATATGCTGAAGGAAGGAGTGTAAGAAGTTCAATCCCTTGCTGCCTTCGTGATCAACAGTGGGCGAGATGTGTTCCCACCCCCACCTGCCAAGGATGATGCCAAAAAGGGGGAAAAGAAGAAAAGATCCAGCCCTGAGGTAGTGGAGGCAGACCCTGAGGCAAACCAAGAAGGGAATGTTGTGTTTGTGAGGAAGTCAGCAAGGTTGGCTGAAGCCGCAGCGAAACAGGCTAATGAACCTTTAAAATACTCTCCTCAACTCCCTTCAAAACCAGAATCATCAGCGGTTCAGAAATCTCCTCCTGTAAACACAAGGAAGAACATAATCACTTACTCTGCGGAGACGGTGGCTGAGTTATGCGCTGAGGCATGGGGAACCCCTACGGAGAAGTCTGAAGCTGAGTGCAGGGTTGAAATTGCTCAGAAAGAGAAGATGCGCATTCTGGAGAAGAAGGTGGAGAAGCTAACTGACCTCACTGATATGCAGCAGAGAGAACTTGATGATGCAGTGGTTAGTTTGCTAAGGAGGAAAAAGGCGAAGCCTGAACCAAGGAAGTACATAAAGAGGCCTACAGCAAGGAAGTCAACGATTTTGCAAGTTAATAAGCCTGAGGTGATTCAGAGGGAAGCTCTTGTCGATGAGTTCATCTCATAGACATTGAAAGAGTTTTGGGTTGATGCAAGGGATGAGTTTGTCAGGCTTTGGTACGTGGTGAAGAAATGGGGCGACATTGAAGACATCACTGCCCACTTCACTGACTATATGATGGACAACCACCCTGAACTTATTCAGAAGATCTTGGAGGAAGTTGAAGCAGCCAAAGTCCAAGTAAAAGCTCCTGAGTTTGTTGCTCGACCACCACCTCTAGTCCCTGGAACTGGAAAGCATGATACAAAGGCTATAATGACTAAAGTCTTGAAGATTGCCAAGGCTGAAGGCTATGTGAACCAACCTAAAAGGGTAGATGAGTTGAAGGTTAGAGTCTATGTTGGTTATGGACTTGAGCCTGAAATGAGATTAGTTTAGGTGTTCACATATTTCTTTGTAATAGATCAGGTTCATTGAAACAATTCAATATTATCAATGAAATCTATTACATTTGCCCACAGACAAAAACTCATTGTCTTTTTGGGCTGTTATTTAAATTTTGTACTTTATCAAGAACTGCTCTAACACTGACTTATCTTATAGATAGGACTTATTTTTCGTCTAAATGTTTTGAGGAACTTTTAGTATTTTGACATCATCAAAAAGGGGGAAATTGTTGGGACATTGTCAGTTTTGATTAAGATCCCAAAGCCCCTGAAAAGACCATTTCCTTAGTTTGTCTTAGTCAGGCTAGTCTTGGTTAGGTTTTATACTTAGTTATTTTACACTTCACAGGTACTCAGTGAGAGGAGCACTCACTGATGTCTATCAAGACTAAGAGCCTGAAGATGAAGAGCACCATCCTGAACTTACGGCAGTCCTTCTAAGCTGGCTGAGTAAGTGTCAGTGATGAAGAGTATGACCCTGAGTTCATTACTAACTCAGTCCTGTAGGGAACATAATGATACTGAGTAATGGGAAAGACTTGGAGTAGAGCCAAGAAATGCAAAAGGAATGTCAGCGTCAGGACAAGACCGTTGTGCTCGAGACAAAAAGAACTTAATAAGACAAGCCTGAAGTCTAGGAATAAGTTCTAACATTCTCACCAACCCGATGACGTGGACCAATCCAGGGAGGACACGCACGTACGGTCTTGTCCTGACGCTGACATTCCTTTTGCATTGCTTGGCTCTACTCCAAGTCTTTTCCATTAACTCAGTATCATCCTGCTCCCTTCAGGACTGAGTTAGTAATGACCTTAGGGTCATAATCTTCATCACTGACACTTACTCAGCCAGCTTAGAAGACTGCCATAAGTTCAGGATGGTGCTCTTCTTCTTCAGGCTCTTAGTCTTGATTGACATCAGTAAGTTCTCCTCTCACTGACTAACTGTGAAGTGTAAAATAACCAAGTTCAAATCCTAACCAAGACTAGCCTGACAACAATAGCATAACATCTTTTCAGGGGCTTTGGGATCTTAATCAAAACTGACAATGTCCCAACAATTTCCCCATTTTTTATGATGCCAAAACACTGAAAAGATCCTCAAAACACTTAGAGGAAAAACAAATTCTATCTATAAGAAAAGTCAGTGTTAGAGCAATTCTTGATAAAGTACAGAATTTAAATAACAGCCAAAAAGACAATGAGTTTTTGTCTGTGGGCAAAGTAATAGATTTCATTGATTGATATAGAGATGGTTACAATGAATCTAATCTATTAAAAGAAAGGATGTGAACACCTAAACTAATCTCATTTCAGGCTCGAGTCCATAACCAGCATAGACTCTAACCTTCAACTCGTCAACTCTCTTAGGTTGGTTCACATAACCTTCAGCCTTCGCAATCTTCAATACTTCAGTCATTATGGCCTTTGTATCATGCTTTCCAGTTCCAAGTACAAGAGGGGGTGGACGAATCACGAACTCAGGAGCTTTCACTTGGACTTGGGCTGCATCAGCTTCTTCCAAGATCTTCTGAATCAACTCAGGGTGGTTGTCCATCATATAGTCAGTGAAGTGGGCATTGATATCTTTAGAGTCGCCCCACTTCTTCACCACATACCATAGTTTGACAAACTCATCCCTTGCATCAACCCAGAACTCCTTCAATGTTTCTAAGATGAACTCATCAACATAAGCTTCCTTCTGAACTACCTCAGGCCTTCTGACTTGTAGCAAAGTTGATTTCCTAGTTGTTAGTTTCTTCCTGTACTTGCGCGGCTCAGGCTTCACCTTCCTCCTCCTTAGCAGACTGACCACAACATCGTCAAGTTCACACTGTTGCAGATCAATGAGATCAGTCAGCTTCTCCACCTTCTTTTCCAGTATGCGCATCTTCTCTTTCTGAGCTATGTCCGCCCTGCACTCAGCCTCCGATTTCTCAGAAGGTGTTCCCCATGCCTCAGCGCAAAGTTCCGTTACTGTCTCCGCAGAGTATATGATGGGATTCTTCCTTGTATTGACTGGGGAGACTTCTGAATGGCCTCAACTGGTTTGGAAGGGAGTTCCTTGGAAGGGTCATTAGCCTTCTTTGTTGTGGCCTCTGCCTCTGCCGCTGCTTCAGCCAGCCTTGCTGACTTCTGCACAAAAAGGACATTCCCATCAGAGTTTGCCTCAGGGTCTGCCATAACAACCTCTCCTTGGTTGACTGCCTCAGATGCCTCAGGGCGGGATCTTTTCCCCCTTTTTGGCATCATCATTGGCCTGGGATGGGAACACTTTAGCTCCACTGTTGATGACGAAGGCAGCTAATGATTGAACTTCCTGCACGCCCTCCTTCAACATCTCAACTCCCGTGGCTATCCCAGTGCCTGCATACGATACTGAACTGATGGCAGCTTTCAGCTTCTTTTCAAAGACCTCCATGTTGTGTTGGAGACTTTGTTCAGCCTTGGTGATTCTTTCCTCCACCTTCAAGGACTCACCGCTGACCCTGCTCACCTCAGCCAGTATCTTAGTCGACTCATCAGTGGCCTTAGTCAAAACCTCAGCAGCAGTTTGAGAAGTCTGAGCTAACTTCCCAAACTCCAGCTCCAACTTGGACGCTGAGTCGTTCAGAGTCTGAGTAAAGAGCGCCCCAGCCTGAGCTGCAAGCCTCTCTACATCAAGATTTAGCTTTACTTCCCTTTGCTCATCCTTCTCCTCAAGCTGCTTTAGAGTCTGTCTCAGCATCTTCTTCGTCCTCCTTCTCTCACTCCTCACTGATTCGACCGTATCAACCATCGTTCGCTTCAGCAGTATCATCTCCTAATTGGCAAGTGTGTTGTACGCTGATTTGGTCCATCAGATATGCTTAGCTAGGGCCTTGGAATCTTCTTCTTTTTCAGCCCTGAGCCTCATCACCTCCTCCTGAAGCTCGGCTAGGTTCTCAGTCGTCTTTTCCTTCTTCACCTCGACGATACTGGTGAACTCAGCTCTTCCGACTCCCGTGATAAGCACATCTTCATCTCCATCATTGGCCTCATCAGTAAGTGGTTGTTTTCCCTTGTCAGCCCCTGCATCGTCAGTCCCCTCTTCAGGGTGCACTGAAGGCAGTTGTGAAGTGGTCTTAGCCGCCTGCTCAAGCTCAGCTAAGCCAACTTGAACTTTGGGAATAAGTCCCTCAGAACTAGGATGTTAGGATATAGATTAGATGTTTTGAAGATGTTAAAACAAGAACTTATAATAGGACTAGCTGAACCTGTTAGTCAGCTACATATTAGTCTAGGTCTAGAATAGGTCTTTGGTTAAGGGGGAAGAAATCTGTGCAGACCAGATGAGAGGTGACCAGATGAGGTGTCCAGGCCTGACCAGAAGAGTCACCAGAAGAGTCACCAGAGGAGCCTGACCAGAGGAGCCTGATCAGAGGAGTCTGCCAGAGGAGTTTGCCAGAGGAGTCTGACCAGAGGAGTCTGCCAGAGGAGTCTGACCAGAGGAGTCTGCCAGAGGAGTCTGACCAGAGGAGTCTGCCAGAGGAGCCTGACCAGAAGACCTCTCCCAGATGAGGTTCAGAGCAGAAGTGTTACCAGACCAGAAGACACCAGACCAGACTAGTTCTGACCAGATGAGGGAGACGGATTAGTTCACCCACCTTAGAGACTGCGTGTAATCTGGAGACAAGGAGATCTTGAAGTTTCTATGATTGAGAAGAAGGCAATCTGGATAGTCAACTGATGGAGGATCTGATTGATTGATTGCTTGATTGAAAGTCAACTAATCAATCATATAATCAATCTTTGATTGATTATATCCCTCCAATTATGGTTGTTTGAATTTCTAGCTTCCAACGGCTAGTTAATCCTACAACTATAAATAGGAGTGCTTGGATTAGTTCAAGAGATAAGAGTCGCGCGAGAGCACACAACAAGAACACACGAACTCTTCCAAACACTCACCTTGTTCATTAATGTTTATATACTCTTTAGGAGTTCTAGTTAGAGCTTTACCCAACCTGTTCATCTATATAGAAAGGTTGTTGTAAGCAGATTGTACGAAGTAGCTGGTACTTCCCAATTCCAGTGGTTCGTGAGTCAGTTGGTTGGAGAGAGAGAAAATCCCCTTTGGAGAAAGGGAGAGTGGACGTAGGACAAGTTGGTCCGAACCACTATAAATTCCGGTGTTTTCTACTTTTCTGCAATTTAGATTTCTGCATTTCAATTTTAGTACTTAATTTATAAATTGGGTTTTCATTAAAAATAAACTCAAAACGCTTTCCGCTGGATAACCTTTTTGGGACCAACAAGTGGTATCAGAGCAGTGTGTCCTAAAGACCACTATTTTGAAATTATCTCGGTGGTCACCAGGGCAGATCCATTTTTTTGAAAACCCAAATATTTGTTGTGCTAACAATTTCTTACAGAAATAGGCTCGAAGAGAAGCAGTAAAAGAGACACTAGGAGTTACTCCAAAAGGAGCTTCGCAGATGAGGAAGAAGAGGTATCCACTTCTGGTTCATCATCCAATTATGGACCAGACGAAGAGATATGTCTTGTGACAGATGAGGTATGCAATCGAACTCCTTCTTCTTCTTCTTATTCTTCTTTTTCTGAACAATCAGAGGAGTCTTATACGCAAAATTTGCTATTAGATCTCCAAAAATCTGTACAACTTTGTCAAAAGTTGGAAGATGAGAACACAAAGTTGAAAGCAGAAAATCAAAAGCTTTCACAATGTTTAGGCAACCCAACTGATCTACCAGCTGAACAGGTTCAAACACTGGTAGAAGAGTCCACTGACTTGAAAACTAGATGTGATGAACAAACTAAGCTGATAGAAAAGTTGCTTGTTGAAAACATTGAGAAAGATAATGAATATACTCTGCTGAAAGCTAAGTTTGATGAACTCTTCCATCAAAACAAAATTGTAAGAGAAAGTGAGGACAAGCTCAAGATGAGAGTGGAGCAGCTGACTATAGCAAACAATGCTGTGTCACATATAGCTGCCTCATCTCAAAGAGAGCATGATAAAACAGGCCTTGGTTATACCAAACCTGAATCCTCACATGTTCAGAAAGAAGAACAGACTAGTAATTTTATTGATAAGGGTAAAAGGCCAGCTGACCAGGCAACTCAGCCTAATGGGCAGATGAGTCCTAAAACTCAAAAACCCAAAAGGTAGAGGAGGAATTTTAAGAAGGGCTATACCCAGAATAAAAGACCTCAGCCAGGCCAGCAGAGTAGAAAACAGTCTGGATCTTCTCAAAAGAGGCAGAACCAGATGACTTCTACTCACCTGCAGAGGACTTCCAAGTCATCTGCCAGACCAGCTGGAACCTTTGATGGTTCTAGTAAAACTTATCCTTATCAAAAGAATTTCAAGTCTGTTGCTTTGAGACAAGTTACTTCTTCTACTGGACAAGCTCATCAGAGAAGAAGAGCCTCTAGAAGAAATAACCATGTCGAAGCTTCTTATGTTCAGTGTGTTTTTGTGGATATGTATGGAAGAAAGATAAGATCACCTGATTCAAAAAGGGATGATCTATTCTTGTGGCTTCCTAAATATTGTGCTAACCCCCTGGACCCAGTAGGGTACCAAAAAGTTGACTGCCTGCAGATACACAAGAAGACCAGCTGATGTTTTGCCCCAATATCAGCAGAGCATACTTTGAGTGGGAAGTTGACCCAGCCTGCTAGATTCTTTATCATGTTATTTCAAATTTTCTTGTCTTGTTTTATTTAAAGTTCTTCTAGTTTTAACATCATCAAAAAGGGGGAAATTGTTAGGATATAGATTAGATGTTTTGAAGATGTTAAAACAAGAACTTATAATAGGACTAGCTGAACCTATTAGTCAGCTACAGATTAGTCTAGGTCTAGAATAGGTCTTTGGTTAAGGGGGAAGAAATTTGTGCAGACCAGATGAGAGGTGACCAGATGAGGTGTCCAGGCCTGACCAGAAGAGTCACCAGAAAAGTCACCAGAGGAGCCTGACCAGAGGAGCCTGACCAGAGGAGCCTGATCAGAGGAGTCTGCCAGAGGAGTTTGCCAGAGGAGTCTGACCAGAGGAGTCTGCCAGAGGAGTCTGACCAGAGGAGTCTGCCAGAGGAGTCTGACCAGAGGAGTCTGCCAGAGGAGTCTGCCAGAGGAGCCTAACCAGAAGACCTCTCCCAGATGAGGTTCAGAGCAGAAGTGTTACCAGACCAGAAGACACCAGACCAGACTAGTTCTGACCAGATGAGGGAGACGGATTAGTTCACCCACCTTAGAGGCTGCGTGTAATCTGGAGACAAGGAGATCTTGAAGTTTTTATGATTGAGAAGAAGGCAATCTGGATAGTCAACTGATGGAGGATCTGATTGATTGATTGCTTGATTGAAAGTCAACTAATCAATCATATAATCAATCTTTGATTGATTATATCCCTCCAATTATGGTTGTTTGAATTTCTAGCTTCCAACGGCTAGTTAATCCTACAACTATAAATAGGAGTGCTTGGATTAGTTCAAGAGATAAGAGTCGTGCGAGAGCACACAACAAGAACACACGAACTCTTCCAAACACTCACCTTGTTCATTAATGTTTATATACTCTTTAGGAGTTCTAGTTAGAGCTTTACTCAACCTGTTCATCTATATAGAAAGGTTGTTGTAAGCAGATTGTACGAAGTAGCTGGTACTTCCCAATTCCAGTGGTTCGTGAGTTAGTTGGTTGGAGAGAGAGAAAGTCCCCTTTGGAGAAAGGGAGAGTGGACGTAGGACAAGTTGGTCCGAACCACTATAAATTCCGGTGTTTTCTACTTTTCTGCAATTTAGATTTCTGCATTTCAATTTTAGTACTTAATTTATAAATTGGGTTTTCATTAAAAATAAACTCAAAACGCTTTCCGCTGGATAACCTTTTTGGGACCAATATAGGAGTCTCCTTAGATGCCTCTACATCATCCTCTTTTGTTTCAGGGCAGAGAATCCCGTCATTGACTGATGTATCATTGGTAGCTGAGATGTTCTCAACATCCTCAGCCATTGGTCCACCCTTGGCACCAACGTCTTTAACACCTTCCCCCTGAGTCTGAGGCTCAGGGTTCATCGCATCGACCTCCTCCGCGGTCTCATCCACCATTTTCTCACAGGCTCCACCCTGAGCTCCATCCTCATCCTCCTTCTCAGATTCTGTGTTAAGATCAGCCTTCATCCTCTCCATCATTTCAGTAACCAGCTGCTTAAGGTTTTCAAAATTCAGGAGCTGCAGCTAGCTAGTGAGACCAAAATATGTACAAAGCCTAACTTCTTCTAGTTCCCAGTGCTCCCGGCCCCTGGCGTCAACTAGCATGTGTTGCTCCTGTATGTTTGACTGTTTGAAGTCAAGCCAAAGCTCTCTGTACATATTCAGGTTGGGCCAACACTTGGCTGCCCATTCTGTGGCGTTCCCCCTCAAATTATTCTCCAAAATCCCACCAACCATGTTGGCATCCATCTCCTCCTCCTCTTGCATCTCCAAGAAATCATCATCCTGATCTCCGCCTTGAGAGGTTTTGGGGCAGTCTTTAGGATTGGGATATGTGGGAAAATCGTCAGGGTTTGGAAGGTTAAGGGTAAGCTCAGAATCTTCAGGGTTTGGATGGTCTATGGTGGGTTCAGCATTCTGGTCAGGCTCAGTGTTTGGTGAGGTTGATGGCACTGACTCAGATAGGGTGGTTTCAGGGTTGGGATTTTAAGGTGGTTGGGTGTGGGTTCAGGGTTGTTTGAGGGGTTAGGTTCAGTGGGGGTTGGGGTTGGGTTAAACACAATCTCAGGCTGCAAAAGCTCAGCCGTCTCGATTATTCCTCTCACTACCTCCAAGTCAGAGGCTCGTGGAGAGCTTAACTTCTCCCTCTCAGAACTCACATCCTTCAGGCCCTTGGCTGGGGATTTCTTGGGTCCCCTCCTTAGCCTCTTCAAAGGCCTATCACCTTCCTCTCCCCCGGACCTGACTTCATCGTCAGTCTCCTCAACCTCAGAGATGGCCTTCTTGGAGACATTCTCAGTCCCTTTGCCAACACCTTTGGTTGTGGCCTTTTCTTTCCGGACCACCTTCAGCTTAGTCCTCTTCTCTTCCAGGACTCTCTCCTCAGCTTCCTTCACTCCAGCCCGCTCCGCAACTACACCGACCTCAGTCTCCTTGCTCTTCTCAAAGAGCTCATCCACTCTCTCCATAAGGCTCTTCACAACTTTCTTGGCCTTGCCCGCAGGCTTCTTTCTCTGACCCTTTGGTGGAGCATTGGGGTTAGTGAGACAGAGAACCGCATAAGTGTCACCAGATGTGGTGAACATTATCTCCTTCGAGGACAGGTTATCCTCCAAGTCAAACGTACAACCTTGACATGCATGGGCGATGAGAATGGATAACCTCATCCCGAAGGGGAGCATGGCTCCAACTGAAATATGCTTCTTTTCAGCATCTTTCTTCAGTTTATCAGTGGCAGCCTGATTGATCTGGTCCAAGAAGAATTGCTCCCAGTTGGCTTCCACACCATCAACTAGAGCACCCATGATCCTCAGTTTGGACTGGCTGAGCTGCTCATGCGAACCAGTTGAGCCCATGACGATTTTTGACACCAAGTCAACCAAAGCCCTATACTCAGACTTCAGTATATCCTTGTGTTGACATGCCCTGAACTCCGAAGACCCAGTCTTGGACCACTTCCCAAGGAATTCACCTTCAGCGTTCTCCTTGTATGTCCCAGGGTTGATGCTAGAGCGTGGAAGCACATACACCTCCTTTATGGCCTTCCTCAAGTTGACGTCCCGCGTCTCGACGTTGTAGAAGGGCTGTCCATCAACATCCTTCTCACCAGTGGGTATCAGCACAGTCACTCTGGTGAATAATTCACCCTTGTGTAGAAATAAATTGTAGTAAGCCTCCACCACTGTCTTCGAAAGCACAGAGGTGGATCACAGGGTAAAGTATTTCCCCAACCCATCTTTGGAGATCCAGTCGAAAACTGGGAGGATCTCCTTCACGAAAAGGCACGCACCCTCCATGGTGATAACGTGCTCCATATTAACCAACATGTTCTTGACAACGTCTTCAGGCTTGTCAGTTGTCCAGTTGGAATCCAAGAATGCCATTTGTTTTTATTTGTTTAAGAGAAGATTTTACAAAAGATTTGGGTTTGAGCAAGAGAATACTCAGTGTGCAATGTGCATTTGTGTTTGCGTAAATTCTTCAAATGGCAGACTAGATTGATATGAATTAGTCAGTTACTCAAACGTGAGGTTGGGATTAACCCTGAATTTGAAAAGTTTTGAAATTAAGGGCCAGGATTAATCTCCATATCAATCATATCCTCATGTCAGTCATATTTTGTATAAAACAGACACGTATATGAAAAAGTAACTGAAGCATTAAATGCTCCGATGCGCGTGGGTTTAAATATGAAAAGGTGCGCTTTTAATGAAAATTGAATGCATTTAATAAAGATTTTCAGGACGAAGGACTCAGGGAGACGCTTTAAATTCACAAGAGTCGTGATAGAACTCATACCTGTCAGGGAGACATTGTAGCACCCTGATACCTCGCTGAGTCGAGTCTGGCCTAAGTTCCCCCTAAACCCTATACTGACTGCTCTCCCGGATCTAAGAGGCCTAACTCTACTGACAGTTCTATAAATCTTGCTTCAGCCAAAGGCTTAGTCAAGATGTCAGCTCTTTACCTGTCAGTGTGAATTTTCTCCATCCTGATTTCCTTTTTCTCCACATGATCTCGAATGAAGTGATGTCTAATATCCACATGCTTGCACCTTGTGTGAAGCACTGGGTTCTGAGTAATTGCTATAGCACTATTGTTGTCACAATAGATTGGAACCTCATTAGCAAACACTTGGTATTCTCTCAATTGTTGTCTTAACCATAAAATCTGAGCACAACAACTACCTGCAGTCATATACTCAGCCTCAGTTATGGATGTTGCCACTGAATTCTACTTCTTGAAGAACCACAAGATCAACTTACTTCCCAAAAACTGACATGTCCCTGAGGTTGATTTCCTATCAATCCTACAACCTCCATAATCTGCATCTGAATAACCTGCCAGTTCTAAGTTGTCATCTGAAGGATACCATAGTCCCGTATTGACAGTCCTTTTGAGTATCCTCTTAGCAGCCTCCAAATGACTTCTCTTGGGATAAGACTGATATCTAGCACACACACCAACTACAAAAGTGATGTCAGGCCTGCTTACGGTTAGGTACAACAATGATCCAATCAGCCCTCGATACTCAGTCTGATTCACTGAAGTTGCTTCAGTGTCAGGATCCATCTTCCAATTGGTATTCATTGGGATCCTAGCCAGATTGTTGTTCTAAACTCCAAACTTCTGAATCAAGTCTCTTGTATATTTAGCCTGATTAATGAAGATCCCTTGATCAGTCTGCTTAACCTGCAATCCTAAAAAGAAGTTCATCTCTCTTGGGAGATGCTCAGCATTTGATTAAATCAATTTCCTGAGTTATTCTCACAATCTCAGCTGATTCTTTAAGATCAGACTGAGTGAGCTGATCATTCAGGTTCTGGACCTCAGTACTCAATTTCTTGTTCTCCTCTACCAAGAAGACATTAGTTTCCTGCAACCTGGAGAAATCAACCATCAATTGATCCAGACAGTTCTGAAGGTTCATTTCTCTGGCTGACTCTGAGCTAAGCTCAGAATTTTGACCAATGTAAGAACCACAAACAGAATTAGATGTTACCTCAGGCTCTTCCTTAGCCATCAAGCAAACATCATCGTACTCATCGTTGGAAAAGAGTTCAGGCGACCTCTCCTCAGGACCATCCGAGTCAGTTGCATCCTCAGCGAGCATGGCTCTCCGGTCAGCAAATCTCTGGTCTCTCTTGGCCCTCTTGTCCTCTCTTTCCCTTGCACTCAAATCCGGACAATCATATTGATAGTGTCCGCTCTTGTTACAGTTGTAACATGTTGCTTGCTCATCTCCTCTTTCTTTCCTAGGTTCAGGGTTCCTCCTTGAGTCAGGTTCCCTCTATCTTGATGAGCTTTCAGTGTTCCCTGAGTGTCTGTCATCGCGAGTACGTCTCTGTTCATCTCTACGATTGGGCTTTGGGTCTGAGTATCTCCTATCATCGCCACGATCTCTCCTCTGGTCAGTGTTTCTTCTTTCCTCATATCTCCTTAAGCTTTGGTGGGCTCCTTCAGGTTTCTTTTCACGTGAGTCCTGATAAAATTTCTTATAACGACCAAACCTGGAATTTAGCTTATAAAAGTGTCTGGCCATCAGGCTGTACTCCTCAGCAAGTTCTTTCTTGCTCATCTCCATCAGTGACTTTGATGAAGACTTAACAGGTTTAGACCTGGCCTTGAACGCCACACTTTTCTCAGGAGTTTTCTCTTTCTCTTCCTCTTCTTGCTGAACTTTCTTTTTTCTCTTGTTGAGATCATATTCAAGTGCTTTAAGCTCCGAAAAAAATAAAGCAGAAGTTATGTTACTCATATCTTGAGTGTTCTTAAGCATAATTACACTGTTGTCCCATCTCTCAGGAAGGCATTCAGGATCTTTGAAGCAACATCTCTCTTAGGAACATCCTTGTCCAGCATCACCAACTCATTCATCAACTTGATGAATATTGACTCCATCTGATCTATACTCTCATCAGGCAGCATCTCGAATGCTTCAAACTTCTGAATGGCAATATTCCTCTTGTTCTTCTTTATCTTTCCCCTCAGACATCCTGGTCAGCTCATCCCAGACCTCCTTAGCCGTCTTTAAGTTCATCAGCCTTGTTGACTCCTCGAAAGGCACCGTATGCAAGATAATGTTCCTGGCCACGTTGTCCAGTCCAACCATCTTGATTTCGACATTGGTCATATCTTTCCTCTCTTTAGGAACCTGTACGCCAATGGAAAGATGTTCATATCCCAGTCCTCTGACATTAGGGATAGTAATCTTGATCTGTCCTTCCCTGATAACATGCGACATTTGGTCATGAATTGCATCAAGATGTGCCTCTAGTCTGAACTTCCAATAAACAAAGTTAGAAACAGAGAATTCAGGTAATGAAGCTTCAAGTCTCCTCGAAGTCATGATGATGCAAGATTTATAAAAAGCAAGCTCAGATCTATTCAATGACCACCAACAGTTTCTCCTCTGAAACTATTAGTATTCAAAAGTCAGTGGTCTTTTGAACCACTGCTCTAATACCATTTGTTGGTCCCGGTACAAGACTGATGAATACGTGTAAGGGGGGGATACACAAATTCCAATTTTTCAACTTAAACCTTACTGAGTTCCCTTTACTCAGAGTGATAAAGAACTAAGAGCTGATAATAACCCACTGACTACACTTAGTGCGGGTCAGTTGGCTAACTATCAAATTTAAGTTCAGTGCGGATATGCGTGAGCCCTGATAGTTTAAAGTCTTGTTTAGTTTGCTTTCTGAAAAACTTGTTTACTCAATTCTGAATAGTGATTAGTAGGGCAATGCTCTTTTTGAGGATCAGGCTGATTGATTCAGGACTGATAAAACAAATGCTATGAATGATCAGTTAATATGGCAGGTATGCACAATATCAAAGCAATAAGAACACAGGGAGTTTAACGTGGTTCAAAGTCTCAAGATCCTACGTCCACGGCCTGATTTAACAGGAAATCCACTCAAAGGATTCTTATTTTTAACGTGCCAAGGTGCACCAAGATCAGCTAACCTCACTGACCTATACAACTCCTTACTAACTCACTAACTGAACTTACTACCAACAAACCTAACTTAGGGTTTTGGTTTCAGTTTGGATTCCAACTAGATTGTGATTATCCTTACAAGACAAAGCTTTGCTAAGGATTGGATAATCACTCTAAGCTTAAGATAATGCTAGTACGCTCTTTGGAATACAGAATAACTCTTAGTAACTAAGAAACACTTGGGAAATTTAGTTGGTTTCGAGTGCTTCTTCTAATGGCTGAATGTTTTGAATGCTTGAGAGTTTGAGTAATTTCTGGCTTGGAAATTTCCCGTAACCTTGAATGGGTTCAAGACCTTCTATATTTATAGGTGATTTGAAAACTATCCGTTGGAAGAGATAGCCTTCTAGTCATCTATGTAGAGTGGTTCAAACAGACATATTTCCCATGCAGCAGCCATCCTTGCATGGATTTGGTAATTACATTTAATGCTTGCCCGTTGAATGTGCAGTCTGAAGTCAGTCTTTATGTAAGGGTCCGTACGTGCGTGTCCTTCCTGGATTGGTCCACGTCATCAGGTTGGTGAGAATTTCAGAACTTATTCATAGGCTTCAGGTTTGTCTTATTAAGTTCTTTTTGTTTCGAGCGCAACGGTCTTATCCTGATGCTAACATTCTTTTTGCTTTATTTGGCTCTACTCCAAGTCTTTCCCATTAACTCAGATCATCCTGCTCCCTTCAGGACTAAGTTAGTAATGACCTCAGGGTCATACTCTTCATCACTGACACTTACTCAGCCAGCTTAGAAGACTGCCATAAGTTCAGGATGGTGCTCTTCGTCTTCAGGCTCTTAGTCTTGATTGACATCAGTGAGTTCTCCTCTCACTGAGTACATGTGAAGTGTAAAATAACTAAGTTCAAATCCTAACCAAGACTAGCCTGACAACAACAGCATAACATCTTTTCAGGGGCTTTGGGATCTTAATCAAAACTGATAATGTCCCAACATATACACACGCCACACATCTACACAGCGGAAGTAGTTAATAAGTATGACTGTAGCTTAAGTTACAATCCAAAATTCAAAATATTGTTCTTAAAACATAAAGTTTTTAAGAAGACTCCACAGCCCGCCGAGTTCATTCGCCCATGTAATAATCCACAGCATCTGTAAAAATTTAAAAGTGGAAGGGATAAGTGTTTGTAAACACTTAGTGGGAAATCTCTTGTTAATTGCACAAACTAAACATCAATTGTTTATAACATGTGAGCCCCCGGAATTTCACCGGGTATCTCTTTGGGTGGCGCGACCAACCCGTGGTGCCGGAGCCAACGGACTATCTCATTTGCCAATATATAGTTGGACTATCTCAGGGGCCAGTCGATAGCGGGCCAGACTCAAAATATTTAACATTCAACATTTAATAAGTGCAATTAAAATAATAATAAAACACTTGGTGAAGAGTGAAGTGATTCCCCACCTTGCAGGTTTGTACCTACAAGTAGAATTTTTACAATAGAAACATTGTTACTTATCCCTTCATTTTTTAAATAAATTGTAAAATTCACATATTATACTCTTACGATTATAATGACTTGAATTCAAATCTCAATACATACTCAAATATTGTATACTAAAACAAAAATATCAATTAAGTGTGAAAAATCATCAAATAACAAGTTATAAATAGATATCGACCATAAAAATGTAAACGGACCATTTCGAGCCTTTCTTATATAAAATTTCGTTTTTTGGCAGTTTATACGCCTAACTTTGAAAATTCATATTAAATCATCTATACGTCCAAAAATTATGAAATTTTAACAGTAGATTCCCAAGTCAATAAAATTTATCACCATATTTCTAGATTTCTCAAATTCCTTACCAATCATCACATATTTCGTGATGAACACACTGCTATTGATTCTTGATCACTTAACTTTAAGAATTCACCATAAATCAACCATAAGTCCAATACTTCTGAAATTTTAACCATGAACTTCCAACTTCATATAATTTATCAACTTACTTTGGTTTTCTATAAAACCTAACCGATTATCCTCGGATGATAGCAAACTTCTACTGTTCTTGTTACAGAGTCCAAAACCCTAGTTCAACTTTGAAAAAAATCACCATACATCGAATACTATTCCAAAAGTTATGAAATTTAAAACCTAAGTTCCATCACCAGTCTAATTTCACATATAAATTTTTCAGAATTTTCCACCAAAGGAATTGGTCAAAACGAAATTTATACAAAAGTTAGTCCAGAAATTCGGTTTCATGCATACATGAAGAACATATCATCTTAAATTCACTTTAAACCATATAATTTCATAATTTCTACTTCTAAAGAATAGATAATCAAGTAATAAAAATGATTTTGTTCATAACATATGAAGAAATTGAATCAAACATTTAAAACATGAAGTAAAACATATATAACATGCAAATCACTTATCATAACTTATTTTCCTATCATTTAATTCATATTTCATGCATAAACTTCATACTAAAACTTAAATAATCACTTATTCAAGAAGAGGAACTTACTTAGAGATTGGTAGCTAAAAGAAATTCCTTCTCCTTCCTTTTCAAATTCTAAGTGTAAGAATAGTAGTATTTGTGCTAATTTTTTTTTTTTTTTTAACTTTTGCTTATAATTATTTTTGCATGAATGGTCATATATTTATAGTAGGAGTCAACCTTGGCGGCTACTCCATCCCATTTAGCCGACTTTGAAGAAGATTATGGAGTAATCTTGTAGGTTGGTTTAATTTACACATGTCAACTTGATATTAGTAACTAATTTTGACTTTTCTTCTCTGGGTAAATTGCAAGGATGGTCCCATGAGAATTTTTACTTGACAGATTTGGTCCCATGTTCTTTTTTGGTCCCATTTTTAGCAGAAAAGGTCCCATCCATTAAATATTTTACAGTTTTCTATGAAATACTGGATGGAAAAACCTGTTCAACTTGATTTTTTGAGGAAAATGGACCAGCTTTTGCTATTAACAATCATTTCAATGTAAAATGCAAACATGTAGGCGATTCTGCAACTTTAGTTCGTAAAGTTTTAAGAAGTTGAAAATTAATTATTTTTAAGTTGGGAATTATACGCGCGAGTTTTTGGCAGAAAACTAACGGGCGTGTGGGTCTCATGCTCGTTAATCCATTATTTTTTGACGGAAAAATCGTACGGGACTATTTGCGCCAAAAATAGGACCAAATTCATGAGGACCAATTCTTATGGGACCATTTTTGCAATTTCCCCTTTCTTCTCTTAATTTGACTTTAACTCTTGAAGGTTCATCAATGTTACTAATCTTTCTCTAAATGGCCGACATTCATAGAGATTTCAAGAGAAATCTTGTATCTTGTGGTCATGACACATGTATGCTTTGAAATTAATAAGTAAAAAATATGATTTTTTTTTCTAAATTATTTAATAATTCTAAAGTACATTATGCATAAAATTTACTTATACTATTTTATGTAATAAAATTAAAACTCTTCTAGGACTCTAAATAAATTACAAAGTCTATATACTAATCATAGAAAATATCGAGTAATCGATACGTAATTCTTTTCTTAAAGAAACATTCATTTTACAACTTATATCTTATGAAATAATTTACTATACTTAAGGACTACATTAATTCCTAAATTAAACACTTTAAGACATAAAATGAAGAACATATAAAAATTATAAAGTCTCAAGATTAGCATGTATTGAGCAAATAATACGTTAATTGTAAATATCGAGTAATTAAAACACATAAACGTGCCTTTGCATAAATTTGGATGTAAATGCGTCACATAGATTCATGAAGAATTATAAAGTATTTAGTATAGCATATAAGGTCATGAAAACCTAGGGTATTACAGTCTAACCCCCTTAAATAAATTTCGTCCTCGAAATTTCAAGTGTTACCGTGGATATTGAGGTAAGGGTACTTTGCTAAGATTTTATCCTCTCGTTCACACGTAACTTCTTCCATTCCATGTCTATTCCACTGGACCTTAACCTTAGGAATATCTCTATTCCTTAACCTATGAAGCTTTCTATCAAGTATGGCTATAGGGACTTCCTCATAGGTTAAGTTGGCATCAATTTCTAATTCAGGTTGATTTACTATGTAGGTAGGGTCAGGTACATATTTTCGGAGCATCGAGATATGGAATACATTGTGTACTCCTGCCAAGGATGGTGGTAACGCTAGCATATAAGCCAAATCTCCAACTCTTTCCAATATCTCATAAGGTCCAATATACCTGGGTTTTAACTTTCCCCTTTTCCCGAAACGGAAAATCCCTTTCATTGGTGATACTTTCAAGAATACCTTGTCTCCAATCTCAAAACTTAATTCTTTCCTTCGCCTATCCGCATACGTTTTCTGTCGATCTTGAGCTGCTTGCATCTTTTCTTTAATTTTCTTTACTACCTTATTAGTCTTTTCCACCAATTCCGGTCCTAACAATTTCTTTTCTCCAATTTCATCCCAACATAGTGGAGATCTGCACTTCCTTCCGTACAATGCTTCGTACGGTGCCATTTCAATTGTAGCCTGATAACTATTGTTGTAGGCAAATTCCACTAAAGGTAGGTACCTTTCCCAACTTCCTCCAAAATCAATGATACAAGCTCTCAATATATCTTCCAGAGTTTGAATTGTTCTTTCCGATTGACCATCTGTTTGAGGATGAAAAGCTGTACTGAATTCCAACTTTGTGCTCATAGCTTCTTGAAGGTTGTGCCAGAATTTTGATGTAAATCATGGATCTCTATCTGACACAATAGAAATTGGAACTCCATGTAATCGGACAATTTCCTTAATATAAATCTGAGCCAATTTATCCAATGTGAACATCATCTTTATTGGTAGGAAATGTGCCGTCTTGGTCAATCTGTCGACAATTACCCAAATAGCTTCATTTCCTTGTATTGACTTGGGCAATCCTACCACAAAATCCATTGTAATATGTTCCCACTTCCATTCAGGAATCTCAAGCGGCTTTAATAATCCTGGTGGTCTTTGATGCTCAGCTTTCACCTGCTGACATGTCAAATATTTCTGTACGAAATTTCCAATATCCCTCTTCATATTTCTCCACCAACAACTTCTTTAATTCTTGGTACACTTTCGTTCCTCCAGGATGAACTATATATGGTGTAGAATGTGCTTCTTCCAATATTTCCTTCTTGAGTTCTTCTTTTTCTGGAACACATATTCTTCCTCGACATACCAATGTACCATCCTCACACACTGAAAACTCCTTTTCTTTACCTTCCTTGATCTTTTGTTTTATCTTCTCTAAGAATGCATCGTCATATTGAGCTTTTGCTATTCTTTCCTTCAAGGTTGGTTTCACAATCAAAGCATTGATCTTTTCCTTGCGACTTAAGGCATCTGCTACTACATTTGCCCTTCCTGGATGGTACAATATTTCACAATCATAATCTTTTACCAACTCTAACCATCTTCTTTGCCTCATATTCAATTCCTTCTGTTCGAAGATATACTTCAAACTCTTATGATCTGTGTAGATCTGACATTTACTTCCATACAAGTAATGCCTCCAAATCTTGAGTGCATACACAACTGCTACTAGCTCTAAATCATGCGTAGGATAGTTCTGCTCATGTGGTTTTAATTGTCTTGATGCGTACGCTACTACTTTTCCATTCTGCATAAGTACACATCCCAAACCTTGTTTAGAAGCATCACTGTACACAATAAATTCTTCTGTACCTTCAGGAATTGTAAGAACTGAGGCTGTTGTTAGTCTTTGCTTTAATTCTTGAAAACTCCTTTCACATTCTTCTGTCCATTCAAACTTTGTTTCTTTCCGAGTCAACTGAGTCAAGGGTTTTGCAATCCGAGCAAACCCTTCAATGAATCTTCGATAATACCCGGCTAAACCAAGAAATCTCCTGACTTCGTTCACATTAGTTGGTGTCTTCCATTGGTTTACAGCTTCTACCTTTGTTGGGTCAACTTCTATTCCCAAAGCTGAAACCGTATGTCCAAGAAATACAACTTTATCCAACCAAAATTCGCACTTCTTGAATTTAGCATACAATTTCTCTTTCCTCAGAGTTTCCAATGTAATTCGAAGATGTTCTGCATGCTGCTCCTGATTTCTTAAATATACTAGAATATCATCAATAAAGACGATCACAAATTGATCTAAATATTGATGAAATACCCGATTCATCAAATCCATGAATATAGCTGGCGCATTACTGAGTCCAACTGTAGAGTTCCCTGCTTCTTGCATTGTCAGAGTTCCCTGCTTCAACTGTAGAAATTCGGTTTCTTTTTTATCCAAGAATGATTGTGGTATATAATTCTTAACCACTACTTCTACGAACTTCTCCCAAGTAACTGACATTCGTGCTTCTTCCGTCATTATTCTACAATGAGCTTCCCACCAATAATCTGCATCCTCAGTCAGCTGAAAGATAGCACAAGAAACTTTCTGCTCATCGGTGCACTTTAGATAAGTGAATATTTTCTCCAAGCTCTGAATCCAGTTTTCTACTTCCATAGGGTTTTCTTTCCCGGTCAGGGTTGAGGGTCTAAATTTCTTAAATTGGCTAACAATATCATGGTTTTGGGCTGAAGATACAGGTGTTTGGGATGATTGGCTTTGCTGACCTAGTTACTGAGCTAACCCCCTCAATACGGAAGCTAGATCATCGCTCATGTCTGAGTTGTTTCGGTTTCTCCTACGACTCATAGTTCTATTCAATATCAAATTCATTAGTAACAATTAAATTATATAATAATTATGATATATATTTCATATATTCAAAATACATCATATATTACATGCATAAACATTACATTCAAAAACATAATACACATATATTACATTTAAAAGCATATAGTACATCAAGAGCATTTAGTACATATTAAGTACATATATCTACTAATATCATATAAGTTTCATATAGTCACATAGCATGTATATCAGATAAAGTACATAAAATATATAGTTTTAATCATCGTCAATGATGATTATTTCTGGTTCCTTCTTCTTTTCCTCCCACGTCTCGATTGAACTACTGCTGCTATCCTCCTCCATCTCAGAACTTTCCTGGCTACTATCCTCCTGCCTTCCACAGCTTTCTTGCACCGATTCCCGCTCGAGATGCCACTCCTGATTTTCCCTCATCTCAAAACTTGGATGAACTGGGGTAAAATGAAATGTCTCTGACTGAGCCCACTCACAGTATAACATCGAAGTAAAGCATGGAAAGCACAGATGACCATGTTTATCAAACACATAATCAAGCATGTCTAGGGATACACATAACCAGGTAGATGGCATGGTATCAAGAAGCAAGTGACAGTAATAATCATCATTCATATGTGTCCATTCATTAATGCGTGTCTGTATTATGATGTTATTTCTCCAACATGAGCTCCTAAATCCTCAACCTCGGTTCTACCAGTTTCACGTACTCGTTCCAATCTTTTAATGTTCTGTCTTCTAATGTCATCATCCATTTCTGATTACTCAACACATTTTATTGGTTAGTTCAATCAACAATATAATACAATTTAAATAACTACACAAACTTTCAAATAATCAATCACAATTTCAATTAAATAACATAATTTAAGCATTTATAAAATATTTACCTGATCCCGTCATGGAGATAGATCTCGGTGCGGTTGTTTCTTTTAAATTTTAAAACACACACTTTTTTTTTAAATTTTAGCAGGCGAACCTGCTCTCATACCACCTGTAATGTCCCCACTTAAAATAGTACGGAAAATATGATGTGGCACAAGTAGGAACGTTACTAAAATAGTACTTTGTATTAAAATATACAAACACCACACATCTACACAGCGGAAGTAGTTAATAAGTATGACCGTTGCTTAAGTTACAATCCAAAATTCAAAATATTGTTCTTAAAACATAAAGTTTTTAAGAAGACTCCACAGCCCGCCGAGTTCATTCGCCCACGTAAGAATCCACAGCATCTGTAAAAATTTAAAAGTGGAAAGGATAAGTGTTTGTAAACACTTAGTGGGAAATCTCTTGTTAATTACACAAACTAAACATCAATTGTTTATAACATGTGAGCCCCCGAAATTTCAACGGGTATCTCCTTGGGTGGCGCGACCAACCCGTGGTGCCGGAGCGACCGGACTATCTCATTTGTCAACATATAGTTGGACTATCTTAGGGGCCAGTCGATAGCAGGCCAGACTCAAAATATTTAACATACAACATTTAATAAGTGCAATTAAAATAATAATAAAATACTTGGTGAAGAGTGAAGTGATTCCCCACCTTGAGGGTTTGTACCTACAAGTAAAATTTTTACAATAGAAATATTGTTACTTATCCCTTCATTTTTTAAATAAATCGTAAAATTCACATATTATACTCATACGATTATAATGACTTGAATTCAAATCTCAATACATACTCAAATATTGTATACTAAAACAAAAATATCAATTAAGTGTGTAAAATCATCAAATAACAAGTTATAAATAGATATCGACCATAAAAATGTAAATGGACCATTTCGAACCTTTCTTATACAAAATTTCGGTTTTTGACAGTTTATACGCCTAACTTTGAAAATTCATATTAAATCATCTATACGTCCAAAAATTATGAAATTTTAACAGTAGATTCCCAAGTCAATAAAGTTTTTCGCCATATTTCTAGATTTCTTAAACTCCTTACCAATCATCACATATTTCGTGATGAACATACTGCTATTTATTCTTGATCACTTAACTTTAAGAATTCACCATAAATCAACCATAAGACCAATACTTCTGAAATTTTAACCATGAACTTCAAACTTCATGTAATTTATAAACATACTTTGGTTTTCTATAAAACCTAACCAATTATCCTCAGATCATAGTAAACTTCTATTGTTCCTGTTATAGAGTCCAAAACCCTAGTTCAACTTTGAAAAAAATCACCATACATCGAATACTACTCCAATAGCTATGAAATTTAAAATCTAAGTTCCATCACCAGTCTAATTTTACATATAAATTATTCAGAATTTTCCACCAAAGGAATTGGTCAAAACGAAATTTATACAAAAGTTGGTCCAGAAATTCGGTTTCATGCATACATGAAGAACATATCATCTTAAATTCACTTTAAACCATATAATTTCATGATTTCTACTTCTAAAGCATAGATAATCAAGTAATAAACATGATTTTTTTCATAACATATGAATAAATTGAATCAAACATTTAAAATATGGAGTAAAACATATATAACATGCAAATCACTTATCATAACTTATTTTCCTATCATTTAATTCATATTTCATGCATAAACTTCATACTAAAACTTAAATAATCACTTATTCAAGAAGATGAACTTATTTAGAGATTGGTAGCTAAAAGAAATTTCTTCTCCTTCCTTTTTAAATTATAAGTGTAAGAATAGTAGTATTTGTGCAAATTTTTTATTTTTTTTTAACTTTTGCTTATAATTATTTTTGCATGAATGGTCATATATTTATATTAGGAGCCAACCTTGGAGGCTACTACATCCCATTTAGCCAACTTTGAAGAAGATTATGGAGTAATCTTGTAGGTTGGTTTAATTTACACATGTCAACTTGATATTAGTAACTAATTTTGACTTTTCTTCTCTTAATTTGACTTTAACTCTTGAAGCTTCATCAATTTTACTAATCTTTCTATAAATGGCTGACATTCGTAGAGATTTCAAGAGAAATCTTGTATCTTGTGGTCATGACACATGTATGCTTTGAAATTAATAAGTAAAAATTATGATATTTTTTTTAAATTATTTAATAATTCTAAAGTACATTATGCATAAAATTTACCTATACTATTTTATGTAATAATTTTAAAACTCTTCTAGGACTCTAAATTAATTATAAAGTCTATATACTAATTATAGAAAATATCGAGTAATCGATACGTAATTCGTTTCTTAAAGACACATTCATTTTATAACTTATATCTTATGAAATAATTTACTATACTTAAGGACTACATTAATTCCTAAATTAAACACTTTAAGACATAAAATAAAGAACATATAAAAATTATAAAGTCTCAAGAATAAGCATGTATTGAGCAAATAATACGTTAATTGTAAATATCAAGTAATTAAAACACATAAACGTGCCTTTGCATAAATTTGGATGTAAATGCATCGCATAGATTCATGAAGAATTATAAAGTATTTAGTAAAACAGATAAGGTCATGAAAACCTAGGGTATCACAGAATCTTTCCTTGCTTGACTAAGCGCATGACCTTATCCTTGAACACAAAACAATCTTGAATTGGATGTCCAAGAAGTCAATGATATTTGCAATATTTGGGGTTACCGGTTCGCCCCACTTCATCCAGTCGTGTTATTTCCAGGAGTTCGATTAGTTTTGCCTTGATCAAGTCATCAAATATGCTGGGGACATCGGAGTCTAGGAAATGATATTGCTTTTGTTGCCTCTCTCTTAAAGTTGCTCCCCTTGGCGCATTGTCTTGCATAACATTTTTTCCTTTGTTACTCGTATCGCTTTCATTTCTAGCGAACTTAACAGCCATGGGAGTTACCGTCATAGATTTTTTATTCGAAGCTTTGGTGAAGGACTTGCCCCCTTTCTTGTCGTCTTGTTTATCCTCTAATCTACGGAACTCTTGAACTGGTGGCCCTCCGACTCCACTTGTTTGCATACTTATTTCCATATCATGAGCTTTAGTAGCCAAATCTTCGAAAGACTTTGGTTGTATAGCCTGGAGGATGTAGCGAAGACCTCATTGCATGCCTCGAATGCACATTTCGATTACCGAAGCTTTCGATAACCTATCTTTGCAATTTAGACTTAGATATCTCCACCGAATGATATAATCGATCACCGATTCTTCCTTATTGACGAGCGTTTGTTAATTCGATCATGCTAATAATTCTTCGAGTACTATAAAATCGATTAAGGAATTCTTGCTCCAAGTGCTCCCAACTATCAATTGAGTTGGCCTCTAGGTCGATATACCAATCGAATGCATTTCCCTTTAATGAGCGCACAAACTGCTTTACCAAGTGGTCTCCATAAGTGTCCGCATTGGAGCTCTCCTCGAACTTACCTTTGATTGTCCTAAGTACAGTCTCCTTTATTTGATAAATTGAAACCATGCCATTAGAGGAAACATTTAGCTCTTTCGCAGCCGGACTATGCTCCCTTTGTTGTTGTTTAAAGAATATTTCATCCTCATGGTGCTTTTCGACTTATTTTCCTTTTGGCACGACTTGACTAGGCATTGTCTTTGTTGCCCGCAAGCTCATTAATCTTAATGTCTTGCTCCTTTATGCGGTTTGAAAGCTCACGTATGATTTTGTTGGTCCCACTAGTAACAGTAGAGAAGTAATAAGAAGTCCAGAAGGGGGGTTGAATAGACTTCTCATACTTAAACACAATTTTAGACTCTTTTTCAAAACTCCAGACTCGTCTGGTGAACAATTTGCGGAAGCTAATATAATGAACCTTTGATTAGAAAACCTTTTTAATGCCTTAAAGAGATGAAGCAACAATTAGTAAAGCAGTAAATAATACCGGATGTATAGTGGTTTCGATATCAAATCCTACGTCCACTCTCTCTTATACAATGGGTATTTCCTTCTTACTAACTCACTGGAATTGACAAGTATCAGCTCCTTGTTAACACTTAGATCTAATTCGACCTAATTGTTCAACTCAACAACCTTATCTAATAGATGAACAAGTTGATAACTGTTTATCCAACTAATCTCCTTAAAGAGTAGATTTGTGTGAAATTTATAGAGTACTGGAATGCTTAAATCTTATCAATGCTTGAAAGTGTTCTTCGCTCGTATCAATCTCCTTTCCAGTAACTCTCTATTTATAGGGTGGATTAGGGTTTAGCCGTTGGAGAGCTTATCTAATCAGATCCCTATAAATGAAAGTTTCAATCAATCAATTTTCCTAATTGATTGATTGGGTTGGTGGGATCTTTTGGATTGATTATTCATTCAACTTTCTAATCCTGATCTTCTGACTGCATTAATGACACCAACGGTAAAGAACTTCCTTGGTCAACATATGGTCTATTCAAAGTGGCAAGACCAGATACCAGATGACACAAAGGTCCTCTAGTCAAGACCAGAGCAGTGAAATGAAGAGTTCCTTAGATTCAGGAGATGATTCTAATGTTTTTCTTATTTCACCAGACTCGTCTGGTTCTATGGAAGGTCTTCTGCCTCTACTCTGGTCCTCTTCTAGTGAGGTCTTTTAGTCGACTCCTCTGGTCTGACAATTCCCCCTCGACTAAGTTCTATTCTACACCATCATCTGGCTAACAGTTCCAGATGGTCCTATTAAATCTTCTGGTTAGTTTTAACCTCTTCAAAACTAACAATATTTATCCTAACAGACTTCGGTCAAAGTTGATAGTTGCTCTTCAAAAGGTGCACCGTCCGTTGCCATAGCTTCGACAAAACTAGAAGTTGATGTGGAATGGGGAGTAGAATTCATCGAGACATTCTCCTCATTTTTAGCTTCATGTAGCGCCTCAATTCCGATGGCTTTGAGTGAAGAAGTGAATGATTTAGAGTCCTTTAACTTGCTCCTAGTGATAACATTCACGTCTTCATGGTCCATGGTTGAGGTTCTAACGGTATCCCTAAAGAGCTTGATCTTGAGGGGTTCCATTTCGGTATCTTGAACCTTTTGGAGAGAAGAGATGAGAGGCAGAGATGGTCCATCGGGCGTGCCAAAATTTGTAACCAACAAATTTTTGTATTAAAAATATTATTAAATGTGAAAAAGAATTACAAAGAGTAATTATAAATTAAGCGATTATTTGGGTATAATCTCTAGCGAATCCTCTGATTCTTCTCTTGAGAGTTGACTTTGACTTGATTCCGAATTTTGTGGAGACTGGTCCGTGGCCAAATCTTGTCTGATGATGATGATGATATTAATTCGAGGGCATCAAGCCGTATTTCGAATTAATTGTTGGTGTTGAAAGTTCCGTTGAGTCCACAAAGAGCTTGAGGTTGAAGAACGTTGACTGGAGGGGCTTAGCACCGTAATCTAGGATCAAAGACCGTTGTTGGATGACTTTCCGCGAATAACTTGAGAGGTTTCTGTTGGAAACTTGAAGAACTTTGGAGAGAAAAATGCAGATGAATTTCCGCGAAGAACTTGAGAGGTTTCCGTGGGAAACTTGAAGAACTTCGGAGGGAAGAACATTAACCGGAGGGGCTTAGGACCGTGATCCTGGATCAGACACCATTATTGATGATGAATGTCATCAATGTTGTGAAGAACACCGTTGGAGCCGCGAAGAATGTCGTCGAAGCCGCGAAGAATCCTGAGCTCTTGAATTATCTGACTACTGATATCTTTTGAATGTATGGAATGACTAGAATGAGACCCTATTTATATGTGTAGAATTCTAGATTTTACGGGCTATATTTTATGGGCCGGAGCAATATTTGAGCTTATCCGGAAAGATTTATCAGTCTTTCATATATTTGACTTTTCTTGATAAGTTTCAAAGATTTGGAAAAATAATGATATGATCTGACTAGTTGGGTTTTAGGAGGCCCACTTGATCAAATGAATTGGACTTTAGAAGCCCAATTTGATATATTGGACTTTCGAGGTCCAATTCAATTAATTAGGTTTTAGAGGCCCAATTCAATATTGAACTTTAGAGGCCCAATTCAATTAATTAGACATTAGAGGCCCAATTTGGTATATTGGACTTTAGAGGTCCAATTGAATTAATTAGACTTTAGAGGCCCAATTTGGTATATTGGACTTTAGAGGTCCAATTGAATTAATTAGACTTTAGAGGCCCAATTCAATTAATTAGACTTTAGAGGCCCAATTTGGTATATTGAACTTTAGAGGCCCAATTTGATATATTGGACTTTAGAGGTCCAATTGAATTAATGAGGCTTTAGAGGCCCCATTGAATTATATTGGACTTTAGAGATCCAATTGAATTAATTAGGCTTTAGAGACTCAATTCAATATATCAATCATTTATTTATTTAATTTAGGAATTAAAATATGTTTCAATTCCGAAAAATAAATAACAAATTTAACTGATATTTAACACGTAAATTTTCATGTGTCGCCTTTTAATTCGCAATTAATTTTGCTTGCTTACACGTACATACACTCGAAAAAGTTATCCCTGTTGGATAATGATAGTTTACATGAAAACCAAAATGAAAATAAGGTGGTGAGCTAGATTAATAGCTTTAGGGTCTTCGCAGAAACCCATGGTTTTCACAGAGACCCATGATTATTTGTGATTAAACATATTCTCCTGGTATGAACAAACAAATTTCCACTAATCACTGACAACTAAAATAAAATAAAGTTAATGAACCTTGTAAACCACATATTTTATATGGTAATTACATGCCAATATTTATATCTCTGATAGATTTAAGATGAGGAATGATGAAAACCGCAGTATATATAGTACAAAACTGCGAGGGTCATTAAATGATCTAAAAACAGTCGAATCAAATATGGTTCGATCGACTTAAGTGCATTCCTCCCGAAGAAGAAATATACAAACAATGAAGCTTTCCCTTGCGTATTTATAAAGTAATCGCAAAGTGGTTCTTGAATCATCTCCGTCTATGTTGATGACCTAAATATAATCTGAACATGTGCGAGAAGATTGAGGACGTCAGTTCAATATTAAAAGTTAAATTTGAAATAAAAGTCTTGGTAATAACCAGATATGGTCTCGACCTGCTGGTCGAGCATTTTCCTAAAGGAGAAATAAATTCAAGTATTTCCCTAAAGGAAAATTAAATTTAAGTATTTCCTTAAAGGAAAATTAATTCGAGTATTTCCCTGAAGGAAAAATAAATATGATATCTCCCTGAAGGACGAATGAACTTTATACACCAGACAACCTACTTGAAAAAGTTATTTGAGAGATCCTACATGGATGAATCTCATCCACTTAGTACACCTATGGTAGTTCGATCCCTTGAAGTGGATAAGGACCCATTTAGGCCCAAAGAAGATACAGTGGGTATTCTAGGACCGAAAGTTCCTTATCTAAGCGCTATTTGATGGATACTTTATCTCGCAAACAACACCAGACCGGATATTGCATTTGCGGTAAATTTGCTTGCGAGATATAGCGCTTCTCCTAAAAGGAGACATTGGAATGGTGTTAAATACATTCTATGATATCTCAGACTGGTTATATTTTTCTTTGTGGTAATACTGTGATCTCATGGAGATCCATTAAACGATACATTTTCCACTGTCATCTATGAAGACAACGCAGTTTGTGTTGCACAAATGAGCAACGAGTACGTTAAAAGGAACTTAATGAAACATATTTCCTTGAATTCTTCTTCCCATACGAACTCTTGAAGAGTGAAATTACCATACAATAGGTGCGATCTAGTGACAATCCAGCATATCTGTTCACTAAGTCCCTACCTACCTCTACTTTTGAAAAATATGTTTATGATATTGGAATGCGAAGACTTAAAAAGTTGTTGTCTTCAGGGGGAGTAACAACATCGAAATAATCCTGAAAATTGGATCCGAAAGATCAATAGTTGTACTATTTTCTAGTCGAATATTTTATTCTGGCAACCTAGTCTATGAAGTTTTTGACGAGACATGGACGTCACGTCGTAATGTCCAAGGAGGAGTGTTGCTAATTCAGAAGATTTGATGTTGACATTACTTATGAGCCAAGTAACCTGATAAGCTTTAGAATTTTTATATTATATATACATCCCTATACTGAATATTGTAATACACATGTGCACATAAACAGAGAGGAAAACTCTTTATTTTATTTTACAACAAAAATGTTTACAATAAGGCAACGCGGCAAATCTAGTAAAAAGAAATTGTGTGCCACGTTTGCAGTTCCTTAGTCCTATCTGCCCATCCTTTTCTTTTCTTCCACCATCTTCCTTCCTTCCCCAAGCTTTGATTGACTCCAAGTCCAAACCGAGAAGCTTTTTACTTCAGACGAGCTATCCACTTTTCGCCGGATAAATATCTACATGATCTTGCAATTCCAATGGGGTTTTGATCAGTAACTCATGGAAATTTGGTGGTAAGTTGTAGCAATATTTAGTTATTTAGTCGCATGTTTTGTAAGGGGCTAATTGATTTAGGGGGCGGGGGATGGCTATGGTGAGCAAAACTCGAAACATGTTGGAGGGTTTGGTGAAAGATGGGTCATTCAAGTGGCTGACTAAAAGGCGAAGCGTGTTCGAAGATGAAGACGACATGGAAACCGGGTTGCCCCAACTCTCCCCCATTGCAAATGCTGTGATCCGCCGATGCTCCAAGTTAGTTCCAATTCTTCCTTGTTAATCAGGATATATATGCTTACTACATCTTAATCAATATTTTTCCCAAATATTATAATATCTAGGGCAGGGCAGGCCTCACTGATTTAATCAGTGTCTTGTATTGTTTGAATACACATTATTTGATTGATTATTGATTGCTCACTAAAATGGAATGCTAAGTATCATGTAATACTTGTTCCGGAAGAATAGATAACACTTCAACTTAAACGCGTGATCCGCGGCCCTTAGCTGAATATTAAATCGACGTTAATTGCGTGATTTAAGCTGATGAAGCAAATCCCTATTACCATGACTGAAGCAAAGATTTTGATCCAGAAATACATGCTTCTACTGAATTTATCCAACATTTTTCATGAAACGTATGTTGCACCTACCATCTCCGTCCGACCTCATATTGCCTTGGAAAATAAACTAGCCTTCTGTGTTAAACTCAAGAAAACGAGAGTACTTCTAACCAAATCAAACAATCTGTTGTAATGTAAATTTCCAGTAAATTGAATGATCTTTCCTGGCAAGCTTATAGAGCTGTTCAAGCTGCATAATCTGTGTGTCCAATGAATAATATTATACTTTGTTTCATTCCTGGTAAATAATTAGCTAAATACTATAAGAAGATTGCATAATTTAGTGCAATATATTGTTAATAACACATATGTGGATTTAAGAACCTTTTAAGATCAAATAAAAAAAAAAAGTAAAGTGGCATTGTTAAAAGTAGATTAGCTTACACGAAACAATTTCATGTGACGTGACAAATAATTAAAATTTTCATCCATAATTAAAATTACGATGTAGATATTCATAGAACTAAACTAAAGTCAACTTGATTTCTAATAGGATTTTGCTCTAAATCTCAGTATGATATGGCGATATATTTCACCACTTTGTGTTTCAAAATATCAAAAACATAGTCAATGATTGGTGATTTTTGCGCTTCCTCACTTCGGAATGGTTAACTGTGTAGTAAACCTTATAATGAGGATGACTTATGACTATAAATTGATATTCCGTATTTAAAGTTTATTATGTTAATATCAATTTTCACTTGCTTAACCCATGCTAAATATATCGAGTTATTTGAGGAAATTAATATAAATGGATTAATTCTACACCTTTCTACAAGTTTGAACGTTTTAGATGGGATGAAATTCTTTCATGGTATCAAAGTCAAAACCCTAAGATCAAACCCCGCTGAAAGCAACTCCACGCATAGTAAATTGCCCACTTGATGGTTCTCCTTCCCAAAAATGGGTGAAGTTGAGAATCTAGCCTGCGAGCGAGGGGGAGTGTTAGTAAATGAATTAATTTCACACCTCTTTACAAGTTCAAACTTTTAGATGAAATGAAATTCTTTCAGAGTTCACTAACAAACTCAAGAAAAAGTTGACGATGTGCATTACTAAATAATTTTCCACTTCAAAATTTTCTAATTATTAGTATAATCACTCAAAAGATTTTGTAAAGATTAGCCTTGTCACCAGTTTCTACAAGATTATAGCTAAGGTTCTATCCCTTAGTCTCAAAGAGGTTATGTCAGAGATGGTGAACTGTTCTCAATATGCGATCATGGAAGGGAGGAACAGCTTGGATTCGGTGCTTGTGTGAATGAGGCTGTTGAGGAGTATAGAGGCCGAAGGAAGAGGGGATTGGTGTTTAAGATTGATTTCACCAAAGCCTATGACCATGTTAACTGGGTTTTCTTGGATTTCATTTTGAGCAAGAAAGATTTTAAAGAGAAGTGACATTCGGGTTGTTTGATTTCTGTTAGCTTTTCAGCTATGATCAATGGAAGACCTGGGGAAAATTTCGTGGTTCTAGAGGACTTAGGGGGATACTCATTTTCTCTCTTCCTATTCAATCTTGTGGCACCTGGTCGTAGCAGGTTGGTCAACAAGGCAAGAAGGGCAGATCTTATTACAGGCTGAATGTAAAGAAGGACAAAGTAGAAGTCTCCCACTTGCAATTCTCAGACGACACTTTGTTCTTCATTGAACATAATGCTGCTCATTTCAGGTTGTTGGGGATTATTTTAGGTATTTTCAGTAGGATGTCTGGCCTGAAAATTAACATGGAGAAAAGTCTTCTTGGTATCAATTTGGAAGAGGAAGAAGTCATAAATCTTGCTTCATATGTGGGCTGCGATGTTGGTGAATTGTGGATTACTTACCTTGGTATTCCATTGGGTGGTAATCCACTTAAGGTTTCATATTGGGAGTCTATGTTGTCCAAAATATCAAAGAGGTTGGCGGGGTGGAAAAAAGATTTCTTATGCAGAGTTGGTAGAGACTTAGGGGTGTTGTGAAACTCATTTAAATAGTGTAGAATCACTTTTTTGAGAAGTTGGTAAGACTCAACCTTTTCAAATTAAAAGTGGTGCTACCCCTTTCATTGAGTTTGCAAACACCCCGTTACTCTTATCCAGTCGGGGTCTAGATGCATTACCTAATTATTTTCTGCTTTATTTCCAATTACAGAAGGTATTGCTAAGTTGATGGAGAAGAAGATGACGACATACCGTAGGATGGGGTTGATGGTGATAATAACTCTCATCTTGTTTCGTGGGAGGTTGTAGCGCACCCTAAGGAGCTGGGTGGTTTAGAGATTGGAAATCTTCAATTAAGGAATAAGGCTCTGTTTTGGAAAGTGGTGGTGGCGCTTTCACGTAGAAGAAGACGTGTTATGGCACAAGGTTATCAAAAGCAAGTATGGTCTTCAAGAAAACAGATGGGATGCGGGTTTAGCGGTTAGATCTATTTTCGAAGCCTATGGAAGTTCATTTCTCGAGTCTACCGGATTTTGTGCATTAGAGGTTCATGTTCGAAGGTGTAACAAGGTTCATTTATGGGAAGATCAGTAATTGCGTAGCTCTTCTCTTGCTTTTAGGTTTCCTTGTTTATACCGGTTGTTTTCAACTCATAACGAGCCTATTTGTCTTTCTTATCTTACTAAGGCTCTATTTCTCCCTCCTTATTATGGAATTTTCATTTTAATAGGAATCTTAGAGAGGTGGAGGTTGTTGAGTTAGGATAACTCTTTTCTGGTCTTGAGGGTATTCTCTTGAGGGAGGGTTCGGATGTCCGCAGACTTTGGGTTGCTGATTCCTCCAGGTCTTTTTCTGTTAGGTCTTTATTCTTGTCTCTCTTTCTAGTATCCTCCCTTTCCTTGGTTCAAACTCATTTGCTCGATCCCCAGTTCCTAAGAAAGTTCAGGTATTTTTGTGGTTGGTGGTCTTTGGGAAGGTTGCTCACCTGTGAGTCGCTCCAAATTGGTGTGTTTTGTGGAGGTGCCAAGTGTCCTAATCACTTGTTCGTGCATTGTTCTTTCTTTCATCAAGTATGGTGTAGGGTGCTTGGAGAGTTGGGCTTTCAGTGGGTTCCACCTCAGGCTGTTACGAATTTGGTCCAAATCTATATGGGCGGTCATTTTTGCAAGAAATGCAAAATCTTGTGGAGGTTAATAGTTCTGGTTGTTTTTTTGGTGTATTTAACTTGATAGGAATAGAAGAATTTTTTAAGATAGTCACGAATGTCTTAAGTATGTTAGAGGTAGAATAAAGTAGAGTTGGTCTATGAGTTTCTAGTCACAAGCTGTTTAGAGGTCTTAGTGAGGAGTTGGAGTTTGGCCTTGTAAATTGTTATCATCGACTGATTGTACCACTCTGAGGGAATTTTTCAGCAATAAAATTCTTTTTTCTTTAAAATAAAATGCTTATTTTGTGATTAACTCATAATAATGTAGAATGTTGCTATCTTGAACCCTTCACGACTCCCAATTGGTACTTTCTAAACCAAGATGTGGTGATGTTACGATTCCACATCGAATCCACAAGAAATTGTGAATGAGTATATAAGTGGGAGTCATCCTTAACCATTGAACATGGTTTTGGTTAAGTTAGGGCTCCTTAGCATATATTCCAAACAATAGGTCCGACCTACTAGATTTCAGGCGGTCTGCAGAAAGGGACTACCCGATGGTGGGTCCGCGGGTTGCCACCCCGGATGTGAGCCCAAGGGGTTTGGCACTTGGAAAGTGGCCCTTGGTCCGGGTTGCCACCCAGAGTGTGCCGTCCGGCTATAAGGGGGGTCGATTGTTACGATTCCAGAAATCCACAAGAAATTGTGGATGTGTATATAAGTGGGAGTCAATCCTTAACCTTTGACCATGATTCTGGGTTAAGTTACGGCTCCCTGGTTTATATTCCTAACAATTGTGATGTTGTGATGAAATTTTAAGCATTACTAACTAAATCCATTGAGTGCTCTCACTTATGTATCCTGCCCCGTGGGTTAGAGATTGATCTAGCGGTGCTAGGATCGACCCCGAGGTCCTTTTCAACCCAACTGCGTGTTTAGTGCCGGAAAGGACTAGGATGCTAGTATCATGAGCTCACAAGGGTGATTGGAATTCATGTATGAAATATGAAGCTGGGCCTGGTTATAATTTAATTCTGGGATGATATTCTCTCACATTATATATTACCATTTCTTCAAAGGTAAGATGACTATGATGTAATTATGGATCTAGTTAAACTGGAGCCTCGCCTGTGTCTGATCTCGTGCGAATAGCATGTCAAAATGATCTGGAGTACACAACATTTTAAAAAACTAATTCGGGAACCGAGGCGTTTTTCTATAGGCGTAGTAACCGATTCGAACCGAGGCGTAGATCTAATATATATATATATATATAAATATATATTCATAACCAAATATATCTTATTTTCAATTAAGAAAAATAAACTAGTTAAACAAAATTAATATTTTAGGTGGTGGTGGGATACCTAATCCCATATTTTTAGGCGGTTGGTTCATATTTTTAGGCGATCATTAGTGGGAACTAGAAAATCCACATTTTTAGGGAGTGGGAAACTAAAAAGTTTAAATTGATTTCAAATTAAATAAAAGATAATGCTAAATAAAAAGAAAAAATATTAAGTAAATCAGTTTCCACATTTTTAGGGATTGAGAAACTGAAAAGTTTAAATAGGGAAAATATTAAGCACTCACTAAACTGCCAGTCCGCAGGGAAGATGAAGAATCACAGAAGAGGGGAGAGCAGAACTGAGGCTACCGCCTCAGTACGCCTCGGTTCGCCTCGGACAAATGAGGCGCACGCCTCGGGCTCTACAGGAGAGGCGCACGCCTCTGAGGCGGTTTATGCAATTTTCGAACTGAGGCTAGCCTCAGTTCATGCGCCTCTACCGTTTTTTTAAAACATTTACATATATATTTTGTTTTTGGATTTTCAAAGTAATGCAATGAAGACATGTGTGGAGAATGAGGGTTTAGAGTAGCATCCGCATTATAATGAAACAGAGAAAATCTGATAATTTTTTATTCGTTGTTTAAAAATGCATATATATAAGCTAGGATTACAATTTCAGGCAATGCAAACATTTTTGTAGACATACAAACTTCTAATTTGATAAACACAAGCGGATTATATCTTATTCAAATTTCAAGTAAAATATCAGACAAAACAAAAAGGTTATGCCAATTGGATAATAGCTTGTGCATGAGTGAGTTCAATTAATTTCAATATCTTAGTGAATTTTGCATAATTAGAGAGAATGCACAACATCACTTGTGAAATAGATTGTGCAGGTTTCTTGCTCACATATCAAAGTCTGTGGGAATATGTTGTATTTGTGAGGTGGAGAATAGACGCAAACTTAAGGTGCAAAATAACCCATTGTTTTCTGTTGGGTTCAAAGGAATATCTACTTTCTGGGCTTATTTGACACTCAAACTGACGAAGTCTTTGTTGAATTGAAATTATGCTGTAATGGGGTCCTATGCTTAATTTGGTTAAAGCCTCTCTTATATTGAAGTTAAAAAGAATTGTCAGTTTCTTCTGCATACATGTTGCAATACTTATTTTCTTTCATAAATGTCTTGCAGAATCCTTGGCCTTTCTTTTGGCCAACTTCGACAGGACTTTGATGCAGAGGCTTGTGATCCACTAAAGCATCAGTCAAACTTTGCAAGGCACTTTTTGGAATATTGTTGCTTCTTGGCTCTTGCACGGTCAATACATATAGATGGTTACTTGGATGATAACAAATTTCGACGCCTTACATTTGACATGATGGTTGCTTGGGAGTTCCCCGAAGCTTCCAGCGGACCATTTCATCATGTATGTTTTTTTGATGTTCACGCAGTAGGCCACATATCTGAGTATATGATGATTATTATCAGCTTTGGGCTGTAGTTCTATTTACATAATTATTTATAATTTGAAAAAATTGTTTTGGCATCGTTAAGGGAACTGAAAACCGATTTCACAACTAGAGAAGTTTCCCATGAACTGGTTATGTTTTGCATGACTCTTGTATTTATTACAGGTAGATGATGATGCCACAATTGGAGTCGAGGCATTTTCTAGGATAGCTCCAGCTATTCCTGTTGTTGCTGATGTGGTTGTCAGTGATAAGATATTTGAGGTGCTTGCTTCGTCGACCAGCGAGCGGCTTCATTTCTGCGTCTATGACAAGTACCTTATTCGATTGGAAAGGTAGTTTCTGCCACTGGCATTATTCATATTGTTAGTCTGTTTTGGAAGGGAAAAAATTCTGCATGGCCCAGTTCTTGTTTTTTTAATTGTGAGAATTATATGTTATTTGGTGGATTATTACTTCAAACTTAATTGGCTACAGTTAGATTTTCCAACTCTACATTTTACAAACTTGACTTATTTTTAGTTGATGTATCTTTGAGAATGGTGTTAGCAACGCCTGCCTTTATTTCTGGAAGATTTAAAGTTCTAGATCGCAAACCTATGAGAATGAGATTCATGCTCATATATGTATTTTTGGTTTGCCTTTTAGTTACTGCCCTCTTCCTGAAAACATAAATTTACAGTTTTGTAGAACTTTGAGGAATAATAATTTCATCATAATCTACTATACAATTTGTTCAATTAATGGCTTCACTGAATTTAGCTTGCCATTTATTTATATAACCCCTCTGTTACCATGAGGTGAAAGTATCTGCGAATGCTTGTGCCAATTAGAGCCACATCGGCTCAAAGCAGAAGTACCATAAGTTCTAAGTATAAGATGGTTATGGTGCACTTTGTTCTCCTCGAAGTGTTCTTAACTGTTCAATCTAGCCCTGGTTTTTATTTCCAACCCTTTTACTCTCTGCAAGTATCTCAACATGTTCCTATTCCATAAGTGCTGCATTAACTTGCCACTAATGATCACTTTTCAGCACCTCTTGCTGTATCCTAATACTCTTCAAAAAGGATAGGAGGTCTTATATTATGGTAAAAAATATTGCTTCAGTGGCAACAAAAAAGGTCCACTTCGAATCAGCATTAATGATTCTAAATTTCATGATTTTCACTGAGAATGACTATGGCCGTCCTTTAAGAGTAAATAAAAAAGCTGCACGCTCTTGTGCTTATCATTTAACTTTCCTGTTACATTTTCTGAAGGGCAATAAGAAAGTTGCAGTCTCAATCCGAATCTTCTCTTCTTTCTTCTATACGATCGCAAAGAGGGGAGAAAATCCTAGAAATGGATGGAACTGTCACAACTCAGCCAGTTCTTGAGCATGTGGGTATTTCCATATGGCCTGGTAAGTCTTGATACCTGACTAAGGAAGGAAATTTGTTGATAATAGGGAACAGATTTGGAAATAAGATCTTGATATTCTTTAAACGAGTTGTCTATTTGTTTCACTGCAGGACGGTTGACTTTGACAGACCATGCTTTATACTTTGAAGCTCATCGTGTTGTCTCTTTTGATAAAGCGAAGTCATATGACCTTGCTGACGACTTACAGCAAGTTATTAAACCTGAGCTTACAGGGCCATGGGGTGCCAGACTTTTTGACAAGGCCATCTTCTATAAATCAGTTATGCTGTAAGGTTATAGTGCTTCTATATTGTTTCTCGTTATAATATCTATTAAGCAGAAAACATGCTTGCTTGCTTTCTTCATTACTACTCTAGAAAGCTTTAGTTATTCATTATGATTTCTGATGTAGCTCGGAACCTATTATCTTGGAGTTTCCAGAGCTTAAAGGTCATGCACGCCGAGACTACTGGTTAGCTATTATTCGTGAAGTTCTATATGCCCATAAATTTATGTTGAAGTTTCGGATTAGTGGCGTTGCACGAGATGAAGTGCTTCTCAAAGCTGTATTTGGGATTCTTCGATTGCAAGCCCTTAAAGAAATGAGTTCCTTACCACCTCTTTGCTTTGAGGCTCTTCTTATGTTCAATGTTTGTGACCAGCTTCCGCGTGGGGACCTAATCCTTGAAAAACTTGCGAACGTGTTAGTGATGGGGAAGATGGATCGAGGATATGCTGTAACATCTGTTAATGGGATGTATTCAATCTCTGCTTTGTCACTTGCATCTAATTTGGGATTTGTTACTGGGACAAGTTATGGTGTGGCTAATGAAACTGGACCATTGGTTGGTAAAATTGCTGTTGGAGAGATGACACCTCTGGAAAAAGCTGTTAAAGAAGCTAAAAGTAGCTACCAAAATGTGGTGCAGGCACAAGCTACAATTGATGGTGTTAAAGTTGATGGCATTGACACCAACTTGGCTGTGATGAAGGTATGTCTTATTTAATAATTTTTGCGTTTATCAAAACCAATGGGATTTTGAGCTTGAAAGAGTTCAAGTCCTTTGCTGCTTGTAAGTTTTGATGTCATGCCCTAGAAATGATATTAATTTCCTAAATGGCTACATTTATAAATCGCTTTAGCACAATGATATTGTTAGAACCAAATAGGAGGGTGTTTAAGTAAGCTTATTTAAAAGAGCTTATAAGCTCTTACATCATAAGATGTTTTAGGAGCTTATGAATTCCTAAATCTTATTAAAATAATTAGCTCTTGAAGTGCTTATATACATGAGATCATCAAGCATATAATTTGTCACTATATTTAGTATTATAACATCGTTTTATTGGTGTAACAACTATTTAGGGTATGGAAACATCAGTGCTATCAAATTTACTATTTGGAGATCTTAAATCCCAAAAGTTCTGAAGCATTAAAGGAAAAAATAAATGAATGGATTATCTTCAAATAAACTTTTAGTGAGTAATTCAAAATGAAAAGAATAAGTCTGCAATGTTTCTTTAGATGACTAACTATTTATAATTGGCAAAGTATTGTGCGAACAAGTTTCACCATAAAACTTGTTTTGAGAGTATAAGTTGATTTCACTAAAGGGTACTAGTTGTTTTCATAGTGGTACTAGTTGTTTTTGCTAAAGGGTATTTGTTTTGAAGAGTATTAGGTGAAGAACATTAGTTGAAGGGTATACGTTGTTTCACTAAAGGGTACTTCCTCCGTACACCAGAAGTGTGCTCATTCCGTTTTTTACAACAATTTTCTTTTCTTTACCATGCAACCATCACTAATTACTTCACATGTCATTGACTTTACATTTACAAAAAATCACTTAATTCATAAATGGACCGCACAATACCCCAAAATATAGTTACTTTATCTACTTTACTTTATTTACGTCACACTTTTCGTGGACAGAGAGAGTATTTGTTCTAATAAAGAGTATTAGTTGCAAACCAGTTTAACCATAACAAATTTCACACCATACACACTCTTTGTAATTTTGGAGGTAATATAGACACACTTTACGGGATTCCCTTGTCTGATTCGAGTTCACTAGAATACTTTATTTGTTATTATAAGATTAGTTGCCATAGTCTATTGTCCGGTAGAGGACAACTTTTTCAACTTATTAATGATAACATTGATTATTTCAGTTGCATTTATTTTTACGTATATGTAGAATTTTTATCTACTTTATGCATGCATCAAATCACTCTTGAGATTTTTCCTTATAGCTTTTATGTTGTAAAAATAAAATATAAATTCATTTTAATCTGAACTGCTAATAAAATATCCATATGAGTAATAACTATAACTATTAAATTATGTGTTTTTTCTATTCTTTTATTGTCTACTTCATGTTTAAATAAGGAAGCTTCTAAGCTCCATAGAAAAAGTTAGTTTGGAGTTAGTTTATTTTAACAACTTATATGGTCTTACAGTGCTTAAATTTGCAACATATAAATTCTTTTTTTATTTTTTTAAAAGTTGCCAAACTTATCTTTTAGCATCAAAGAGCTGAAATATGACATTTAAATTCCGCTTTCTATTCTCTAAAACTCAGGAGCTGCTTTCTCCTGTGACTGAATTCTGGAATTGGCTTGTTTCCTTGATCCAGTGGGAACAACCTCTGAAATCTTTGACATTCTGTTTGGTCGTCACCTATATTATCTGCAGGTAATTACATTTTCATCATGACTATTTAGATAAAGCATTATTACAAAAATGTTTTCCAAGATCCACATAAAAGAATAGTATTCTCTCCTCTTAATTTATTGTTGCTAATATTTTACAAAGATGGGTGACAACCCATAGTTCACCCGTTCAACAAGAAGTGGTGTGGTGGAGACAAACCAACACTATTTTTTTTATTTTTTTTTATTTTTTATCTTTGGCTCTAAAAGCAGTTCACTATATTTAAGTTGTGCATCAGCCTCTATCTATTTATCAGTTGCCTGATACCATATCCTAAAGTAAATCTTGTGTGCTTGAAATTTGATTTGAAACTATGTATGGTGTTCAAATCACATTTGAAGTGCTAACTTTTACTGAGCATGTGAAGTCAGACGAACCCCCTAGTTATTATTGACTTGTTGATATCATAATTAAGAAGACGCATGTAAGGAAATAATTCTGACTTGGTGACACTGATATTAATTGGAGACAATGTAGTAAATTTCAATCAGACTGCTTACTTTGGGTCAAGTTACTTTTTTGGAGCACCTTTTATGCATTAATGTGTTGGTATGATAAGCAACCTTCCCAGAGGTGTCTTTATTTAAGCAGTGCATTTTCTCTGGGTACATGACCTTGTTTCATTTATTGCCAATCTAATCACTTGTTGCTTTATCAAATAATAAACCGAACCTGTTGGATGAATGTTACTTAGTGTATGTTTGCTTTGTGGGACTAGGAGAGATTGATACTTTAATCCCATTTAATCATGCGTTTGCTTCATGTGACATCGGCTTGGGATAAATTGTAATAGACATAATTGACACATGAAAAGGGTTGGACTAATTGTCCCATAAACAAAGGATAATTATTTATCAATCTTATCCATCAAGCAAACAATAGTTTATACCCTTTAGCCAGACCTGTTGCAGCATTGACTCGGAGTGCAATTTCTAGTTACATCTGTCACCAGACCCACCCATGCACAGCCCTGACCCACCTCACAAGCTCCACCATTTAATATGGCACTAAGAGTTCGTTTGGCTGAGTTTATAAGCTCTTTAAAACCGTCTATGTTGTTTAAGAGCTCATAATCATTGTTAAAGTTTTTGGTAAAATGAGATGTTTAACAACTTACAATATCATAAAATAAGCTTCTAACAGCTTATAAGCTATAAAAAAAACATTTGAAATTTCCCTACTTATTTTTCTAGAAAGCTCGATCCCTAACCACCCACCCTATCCTGGAACCTCCCCACCCTCACTCAAATCTACCTCCACGATGAATAAAAAAATTATTATTTTATATTAAAACTAAAATTTAAAAAATATTTACTATAAATTTTCAAATATCTTTTAAGTTGTATTAGCCAAACATTTTAGGAACTTTTAAGTTACTTAAAGATTACATCTTATAAACTTATAAGATGCTTCAAATAAGTTTAGTCAAAGTGGCTCTAATTTTCATTTTACATGTTACTGCACAGCCGCCATGATTTTCAACTTTAGGCAGCCCTAGTGGGATAGCCAGTTCTTAGCAGCCTTGGGCGGGGCTAGGTGCTCTTCTATGGAAAACAACATTTATATTGTATTGTAGCTTGTGGGATTCTATAACTTTATTTCTAATTGGATTTTTCTTTTAACAGAATAATTACCAATTAGACAAGTGGAACAGTTTAATAAATTGAAAAAGACAAATAACATATTAGAATGTCATATTTAAATATAATACAGATAAAAATATAAAAACTTTGTAACTAATATAAAAAAATAAAACTTCACCTTTTCTAATAAATAATCGCAAAAGTATTGTTTGAACTAGTTTCTCTGTGAAACTTTTTTAGAGAGTATTAGTTGTTTAACTAAAGACTATTAGTTGTTTTCACTTTAAGGTATTAGTTTTGAAGGGTAATAGTTGTTTGTTTCACTAGAGAGTATTATTAGTTGTTTTACCAAAAGGTATTAGTTAAAACTAGTTTCGCGGTGAAACTTGCTCGCATAATACCAACTCTTAAAAGTTATAAAACACGGTTAAATGCCAAAACGTAAAAACATTGTATATAAAAAAAGAACCTAACGTAACATGAGTTAGACAGCGTTTGACTAAAGCTTTTTAGAACATTTACTGTCATTGAACTTCATACGTAGATGTTTTCAATCTCACTTAACCCCGAGATGATATAAATCTGAAAGTAAGCTGGGCATTCATTTCACCATTAAGAAATGATAAACCAAATTGGATACAAAAGCTGTCTTTGTTTGTGGTGGTGAAATAGTATTCCATTAATTAATTAATGGCTCATGATTTCATATTAAACTAATTTAAACCAGCGTGTTTTCCTAGAGTACATAACTCAACGGAGATTGAGGTAATCATCCCACAATTAGTCCAACTCCCTCCATGTGACAATTATCCTTGTGACCTATTATCCCGGGCCGATGTCACATGAACCAAACGCTAATAAATGAGATTAAAGTGTCAATCCTTTCTTGTGATTATTTGTTACATCTCGAATCTAACAGAAGCCTCACAGATGAACTATGATATCTAAGTCTACGTTCTAGGACTATAGTTGTATCGCAATCTAGGATCTGGAGCTTGTAAAGGAAATTTGTGATCCTATCTGTCTGACTTCTGACCTGACATTATTGAGTCCCAACGCCTTAATCATTTATCCTCTTTCCCTGAAAAATGTGAGCCCATTGAGCTTAAAAATGTGAAAATTGTATGATCACATATACATTTGTTTCCATCTTCACGTCTTGTTTTCTCTGAATAATTTTTTCTTCTCCATCTATTTATTTTTATTGAATCTAATTATAATTCTGGATACCATTTGTCAACTCACATACAAGAAGTGATGAAAATGGTATTATGATGGAATGGTTAGCTTGATTTCCCTGATGCATTTATATGGAATAACATACAAGTAATGCTTTTCCACAAAAAAGAGATCCTATTAAGTGACTTTCTTTTGCAGAGGATGGATGGGGTATGGATTGGCTACATTACTCGTCTGTTTTGCACTCTTCATGTTGCTTACCCGTTTGTTTAGCCAAGGAAAGCCTGTTGATATACTGAAGGTAAACACGCCACCTGCAATGAATACAATGGAGCAGATTCTAGCCGTTCAAAATGCAATTTCTCAAGCGGAAGAGCTAATACAGGATGGAAACATTGTTCTTCTAAAATGCCGTGCCTTACTACTATCCATTTTCCCACAGGTATTATTTTGTTTTGTCTTGTTTTTCCAAATATTTTTAACTTGTTATTTGTAATAAGGGATGGATATCTAATTACAGCTTTAGACGTATTGTTTGAGATTAGAATTTTGTAAGGGGTTTTAACTTGTGTGAAATCTGAACTGCATAAGTAATGACTGGCAAAGACACAGGTAGTTGGATTACATCTTCATAGGTAAGGGCTGTTTTGTTTCGACTGAAACGAGCAACTGAGGCAAAAGAAACTTTCCACAACATGGACTAGTAAATGTATCATAACTAGGAGTGTTACAAATGAGCCAATACTTCATCTACAGTCTAGTTCTAGTAAAATGTTTAGCTTGTGCACCATAATTGATGTATAACTTGGCATGCGTTTCATGATACTAAAAGGTTAAGCTCATGAAGCCACAGTGTAGTAGCTAATCACTTGTGTGGTGCTGATCTAGAAATTACTCCCATCTTGTTACTTTGAGATTAGAGAAGAGGTTTCTCCCAATTTATTTTCACAGAAGTTACAATTCAAAGTATGGACAAATTCTTTCATAGTCCAAAGAAACGAAATTTGGATGACTTGGTGAACTGTTTCAACTCATCTTCATCTAAATTTTTCCCCTATGAAATTAGAAACGATGTGGTTGGATTTGCACACTAGGATTTAATTGGTGTCCGCAATTCGATGGAATTGTTATTCCTTCTTTTTACTCGTTTTAATTACTCTCTCTATTTCATTATGTTTGTGGTTTGACCCTTTTGGGCTTATATTTTGTTTTAAAAAAATGTCGATTTTGCTATTTTTCCATGATTCTCTCTATTTTACCCCAATGGACGCAGTAGACATTCATTTTCCCTTTTTCTTTCCCCACATTTAACTGTACAACTAGTCAACGAAGAAGGTTAACTTTGTATAAAAAAATATGTTCCTTAATTCTATACATAAATTGTAAAATCCACAAATATAATGAAACGGAAGGAGTAGTTATTTTAAAACAAATAAACACTTCCTAGGTTTCTTTTGTAACTGCAATCCCTCTAGAAATGGAAAGAAGTATGATAAAATGGAATAGAGATTCTTTTCATGGGCATAAAAAGAAGATTTTAAAAACTAATTTTGATATTTTAATAAGTATGGGACAATGAACTTTTAGGGAACAAAAAAAAAACTCTTACATGTTTGACATTGTTCTTGAATTATATTTGCATCCATTGACAATGCAGTATATTTGTAATGTTCAGGCCACAGAGAGATTAGCTGTTGCACTTTTAGTGGTGGCGTTGCTTCTGGCTATGTTACCAGTGAGATATATTGTCGTGTTGGCTTTCTTGGAAGCATTTACTAGACATGCACCACTTAGGCAAGGCAGCACTGAAAGATGGATGAGGAGATTACGAGATTGGTGGTTCAGTGTGCCGGCAGCACCCGTCGTTCTAACCAGAGTCCATGGAGACAAGAAGAGAAGGTGATGTAAACACTATGGTTTTAACTTCTCTCCTTAGCTGAGTGTATTATTCGTAAATATGTAAGCATGATTGTAATAAGGATTTTAATCAATAATGTGTTTTCAGTTTTTGTATGTTCTAGTGGGCGTTGGTATGTTTTACATATGAGTTAGCCTCCCGTGCACTAGTTGCACAGGCACACCAACTTTGATTAAGACGTGACGCTTTGACTGAAACGTGCAGACTAATATAAGTGAAATGTAATATTAATTTTGACTTAACGATTGACGGGAACATGATATTAATTTTAATTGAAATGTGATGAATTTAAGATCCGTGCACCTACCCGCTGCCATGTAAAATAATAGTGAAATGGAACAAATCCCTTTTCCAATAATGAGGGATTCTTGTGTGCACTCAAGTTAATAGAATACACTTGGATTTTAAGTCTAATTTCAAATCAATTTTAACTTTTCAAAACTCAATTTATTTAAGGGTTAATTTTATATGAATTCACGAATTTTTACCTCAATCTCATTTTAATTATGACATTCAATATTTTAATGAAAATTCATCATCTTTTTTAGTTGTTTCAATCCAATACATGGTTTGCATTTTCAACAAAAGTTTATTGACTCGTGAGGGTGCAATAGTGCTTGGATTGAAATTTTTTCTACATGGATGAAATCGTTTTGAAGAGGGTAAGAGAAATATTCGACGCGTGGCCAAAAAAATCATAATATAATTTAAAAATGTGTATCAAATTGAAACAAATAAAGATGTGTTGAATTTTCATAAAAATAACAAAAGCCGTGACTAAATTGAAATTGGGTCTAAAGATAATGAATTAATATAGAATTAACCCTTTATTTAATGAGGTAGCTACAATCCACCGGTCTTGTCTTCTTTAGGGGTAGGTACAAGTCTAACCTTCAAAAGTGTTGTATACTTTTTGCACAGAAGTTCGGGGTCGTTGGTAATTGGCTTTCTAGCCAGCTGAGATTGTACTTTGTGAGATGGTTTTTGCTAAGACTAACTTGGCTAATTAATTCTCCAACTTATATGAACTCATCTGTTTGACTTTGTCGAGCTATATTTCTAGGCTTATGCGTATCATTCAACTGTTTTTCCTGATTAGTTAGCCTCTTACACTTATCATGCTTATGTTGAGAACACAAACATTCTTACTAACACTAGTCGAAGGTTTGGTAGCAGGGGCTCATGGGGATGCCTTTGTAATAACCTAATCCACTATTTTCAGTTGATAGTTGACAATAGCATGCAGTCCCAGTGATAACATTTGATGCTTTGTTCAAGGAAGCTACTTTTTTCTGCAAACTATCATCACCAGTCTTTAGAAGATATCATCAAACATACCTTTCAGTTAGTTGTTTGAACTTGTCTGCTTTCTGAGTTTGTATAGAATTTGTTCCTTATCAGTTTCTCTTGTTCAAAGGAGGGGACCTTTAAACCCTGATGCTCTATAGTTACCCTCTTCATAAGATTAGTTGATACAGGTTCAACCTTGTTTCCTGACTTAGTTAACTCAAAGTTCTTACGCTTGAGGCTATCTTATCCATTTTCAGCTTGCATATAAACTTCTCGTGCTACTTGGAGATCAACCATCAATTGCTTAATAATGAGCTGAAGGTCAATCTCATTTGCATGTGAGCTAAGCTAATAATGTTAGAGGAGTAACAAAGGGTGACAGTTTGTATCTCATCTTCTTCTAGAGTCGTTAGACATAGATTTCCGTCAGATGATAATGATGACATATTAACTGCACTTTCTTCAGTAACTATGACTTTACGATCAATATACCTATAATCTCTCTTGGCACGTCTTTTTTCACGTCCCTTAGAGTTGAGTTCGGGAAAACATAACTATAGTGACCAACCCTTTTGCAGTTGAAACAAGTGTTGACCACATCATCATCTCCTCGCTTGCAGATTATATCTCTCCTCATGGATTCCAAATAATTAGCCGATTTGGTGTGTGGAGTTATTAGTGGAGTTATTCAATAATTATTCAAGTAAAAGATTACTAAAATACGAAAGAAAATTGTGCTAGGTTGAGTGGAACTCGGTTGTGAGGACCTAGATATTACTCGTGCTTCAACGTTAAAAGATTTAAAGCAAGAAAATGTGGTGAGATTACTGTATTGCCTTGAATGTTATATGGACAGTTGGTGTGTTGTCCTAGGCTGAGCAGGATAGGCTTCGAGGAACTCAACCAGGTCCTTGTCGAGCGCCTCTTGGACTTTAGGAACATTGTATAAGCTGACTGAACGGATACAGACAGCATAGACACATATATAGCCTAAGTTTGAACAAGGCCCCAAGTGAGTATTCAGCTGGGCCTCAAATTTGGCCTGGGTGAGCGTCCCAACCGCCCCCTCGTGAAGGCGAGCAACTTCTACCTCCAGCTCGGCCGTTTTTTGCTCGCCCTTCTCCCTCTTTTTCTTCTCCTCCTCCAGTGCAGCCTGAGAGGTTGCGAGCTCAGCCCCTTTAACCTTCAGCTCGGCGGAAAGCTGTTGGTTGGCCTTGAGCTGTTTTTTCTCCATCTCGTTGGCAAGCTGGAGTTGATTGTTGAGACGAGCAATCTAAGCATTAAACTTATTCACCGTGCTCTCCTTCTCATAACTTAGCTGTCGAACGGTGGTAGCATGACGCCGAGCATGTTGGGAAAATAGGGGTGCCCGGAATCTATTCGGGATGAAATTTAAATACAAATTTAAATTCAATTATTACTAGCATGAATTAATCCTAATTAATTCAAATAATAATTCTAACAACTAATTTATCATCATGCATGTTGAATTAATTCACATAAAATTTAGGCGGAATAAATAAGAATTTATGTGACTTACGTACCTCTTGTAGAATTGGCCTTTGAATAAACGGGATAATCACGATCACGCTTTATCAACCCAAAAACCTTCTCAAGTTATTTCCCTTTCGCCTTACTTGATCACCAGTGGGAGATGCTTTCAAGTAATTTAAATAACTAAGGAAAAAGAAAAATATATATGCTCTTGATTTTTCCAACACATGGAATTATGTACTTGGGATGAAATAATCATCCCCTATTTATAGAGAAGTGGCCGAAAATTATAGATATTTTATGGGCCTGGAGAAAATCTTTTCTTAGTCTCTAAGAAGGGGTTTTCTTAGGTCAGGCATCCTGTCGAGTTGTCTGATATCAGTTACGGTCTATATTTGTGCCACGTGTCATCGCACTATATTGCATTAACCTGCTACCTGTTGAGTTAAAATATTACATTTAAATTATATTTTAAATTGTATTTTCTTATTTACAATTCTACCCTTTTACATTAAATTATCTAAATTAATAATATTCATCTATATATATAATTTTCTTTAAAAAAAATCTTATATTAATTAATTAAAACTATAAGTAAATTAATTAATTAAAACTATGGAATTAAAATTTGGTCGATGGGAATTATTTGGGGATACTGCTACCATCCGCTCATCGCCAACCGCCGCGGTCCCATCTCACCGCCAATCGCCGCCGGTCACGTCTCACTGTCAACCGCCGATAATTTGTTTAGGGCTTTCCATTCACCGGATTTTTAGGATTTTGCTTTCCAAGAAAACAGGTCACGTAAAGCCGTTGCTCAACCGACAGTTCCATTGGCGTCTCAAATTCCAGTTAGTGGCATTTAGGGCTATTTGAGCACATTGATTCTGGATTGTTGACCAATTCCAAGTAAGCTTTCAATTGCATCTATTTTTTATTTTGATTTGTGGATTTCCTTCAATTTTTTCATGAATTCATTATGAAATTTATTGAGAAGAATTGAATTTCAGTGTTGTTGGTTTAAATCCCTTGAGTTTATAATATATGCTTACTGGTATATCCAATCCAATATGCCAGAAACATATTGGATAGTGGACAATAACAATTTTCATATTGAGTGTTGATCAGCATCGACTAGATATAAGGATTTTGTGATTTGGTTCACAAGAAGCAGAAATTTTTATTGAATATAATTCTAATAATTGGAACAGGAAGCCCATCAACAGTATAACAAAAGGCTAGAAAACAAAATTCCATTCTCTATATATATCCAGCAAGAGAATAGTTTTGGAATCTCAATGGTCACCCACGAAGCTACCCTAAGTATAATTATATCTCATACCTATTCCAATGACTTTGCAATCTTCAAATTATTATCACATTCCACACTTGCCAAATGTACCAACACATCACTGGAACAACGACCCCCCATAATTATAGCCTTTCTGAATATATGAAACCTCTAGATTTGATGAAAGCAGATAAAAAAGATTGAATGTGATAGAGCCCAAAGTGCCGAACTCGTTAAGACTCTGTTTAGGGAGACTGGACAGTGAAGAAAAACATGATTCAGGCCTTCAGAGTGCATGCTAATTGGTGACGAACAAAAAAAGTGGAACCTTTGTAAAATGCTTTGTAAGATATATTTGTAGATTTTTAGCTACTTTAAAAATTGGATTTTTAAATTTGTATTGTATAAATCTTTATTTTGTAAAATTGAAGTCTTGAGTTCCAAGACTAACATAATAGAATGATTCTAGATTTTGACAATTTAGTCATGGGCTCGTACTTGGAGCTGCATTTCTACATTATAGACTCGAATAAGTTGTTGGACTAAAAAACAATAGATTGAGCATTGGTCTTCTTAATGAGCCTTGTATAAGCCTTAAATGGATAATTTATTTTAAATAAAATAGCTTGGCGTTGCAGAACTGATTATATTTAAAAACTTACTCATAGGCTCAGGCTACGGGCTAGATGCATAGATCTCTAGAATATAGACTCAATATAAACTAGAATGTAGTAGAGCCTTGCTCTTCCAATTAATAAGCCTAATATTTTATATGGTCATAATTCTTATAAATAATGTTAACAAATACTCACTCCGTCCCATAGCTGTTTTCTATATTACTGTTTGCATAGCTTTTAAGGAAATAGTTGTTTATTAGTATTTAAAGTAATAAAGTGGATACTTTTGGTTAGAGCGTATGGAAGATATAATATTAAAAAGTATTGTTGTTTTTTTGCTAAAATGAATGTAGCAATTGAGTATGAGACGAACCTTTTTGGCAATGTAGCAAACAAGTTTGAGATGGAGGGAGTAATGAATATAAATAAAACAGCCAGGTATTACAGAAGTCCTTATTCGTTAAGGTTTATTATTCAAAATTGACAAGGGGTAAGTGTAAGACATGTGATTCATAAGCAAGCTTTATGTCCGAACCTGTCCAGAGGAGGAGTAAGTAACAAAGTAGATATGATTTTTTTATTTCCAAGGTAGAAGCTGTAGATATTGCCATATTGGGAGTCAGTTCTCATGTTTATTGTCTTTTCAACAAAGTAAGTATGAGAAATTTAAGAAGCCAAGTCTTGATGTAGATATAACGCAAGTCTGTTTCAGTATTTCCACTTATGCTCAGCATTTTAATGGATATTGATCTAGGAAAACGTTTTACTTTACATCCTCTTTCTTTTTTGTTATCCTTAATTTTTTACTGCTGAAATGATTTTTCTTTTACCTCTTTATTGTTCCTGCTGGAGCTCTCAATTAAGTAATTTTATAGCAAGAGTTGACATGGTTTCTTTATCTTTCAGAGTTACATTTATTCAACATTTGAGCAAGTCCACCTTGATGCCTTCTTCTAATCCCTGATCTCTTACAAGAGAATATTGTTGTGGGTTGTTACGTTTGTATATTTTGATGCTATTTAGAGGAGTCACATTTTATTTCTCCCTTGTGGTTGTGATGATCAGTTCTGGGGATTAATGTCTACTGTGAAGTAGAATCAATTCAACTTTTTTTTGGTCGGTAAATGTTAGTTGTTAGAAGTTAGATTAGTTCACCAAGCCTCCAAATACTCCAAGAAATCTCCAAGCCTCCTTATAACTCCCATAATTCGTTCCTAGTGGGAATCGAACCCGGTGGCCAGGTGGGCTAAGTCACCTGGTTGAATCAATTCAACTTTTGTTCAGATATTCGTAGATATTTCCTTCTGTGGTCTGTCTACTGTGAAGTTTGATAATACTCTGATGATAGAGGCAACCAAACAGTTGCCCTTTTGGTTTACACTCGAATAAGGAATGTAAAGGATCTCAACCATATTGTTTTCTCCTTCCAATTTTATCTCTTGAGTTTTAATATGTGAGTTTGTATAGGTGATCTTCTCATACTCCAAAACAGGAAGAAGTTCTAATGATCCGTCTTTCTAAGAAACTATTTTTCCGCGCTTTGTACATTTTACCCGATTTGAATCCGGCTAAGTGGGTTGGTTGAAGTTAGATGGAAAAGACTGCACAATATTGAAAATTTTACAGAATATCTGTAAAATTATAATTGTGGGTCAGTTATTTGAATATTTAAATTTATTTTTTATTTCCAAAAATTTCAGAGCTTTGGAAGAGAGGAAATTGATCCAGAATTAAGCAAAAAATGTAGAAAGAGAAAGAGCTGCAATGCAAACTTTTCATGATTAGTCTGCCACGCTTGAGGCCTATGCTAAGGTGTTCTACATTGCCTTACAAATTTGACCATCAAATTATTCACATCTTTGACAGCTGAAATCGTACAAAAGTCGTCCTTTTGTTTTTAAGTACTCTAGATTCACTCCTGTGTTTCATTTATGAAAATGCTATCCATGCATATATTTACATATGCGGGTGTTAATGAGATTCTATCATCTCAATGATATCTACGCTTTTATCCCTCAGGCTTGCAAGAAAGTATCAAAGCACTATGCTAGTATGCTCAGATGCAAGCTGTACAAGAGCATATTTTTTAGTAGAATATACTTATGCTCCACATTTTGTTTTGTGCATTAATTATATTTACCACTGTTTACGTTTAGTTTCAAATATTCATTAAAATGAAGAGGAAGAACATTATGAATGATGAACTCTGTATTTCACCTATGGCAATTTTATTGTGTGACAACAAGAATCGATGTTGTTAATCAATTGAGTTCTCTTCTTTTTTGTTTTAAATTTAAATTTTTTTCGGGCCATTTACCAATAGGTGACCAATGCAAAGTCGATTGAGAAAGATGTGAAAGTCCTTAGAAGTAATATTAGCAGTGAAGGAGTCGTGATTAAGTCCCAAGAAGCAAAACTTGAGGAATTGCAATTAAAAGGTGGTCATATTGTAACCTTTGTTGAATAAATATTTTTTCTACTTTATATTAAAGGGGAATGATTGATTAATTTGTACAAATTTAGTTCCACTCTCAACCTTAATTTTATTTAATAATGAATTCTAAAAATGGACAATTAACAATCTCCAGAAAAGTAGATTTAGCTCGAAATTCAAGTAGCGATGAGTGTCACTACAAAGTCATGGACAAATTTACAAATGAGGTTTTGTTTTTAACTATTTACACTTTTTTTAGTGTTCGCGATATTTTATTCAAAGTCATGGACAAATTTATTTCCAAACATTTTAATTTTGTGGGGAGAGGTTGATTTAAATAAATAAAGCAATAACATATTCGAAAAATATAATGACTTATGCGTCATTATGTGCACTAATAATCTCGTAAAGATTGAGAATTAAAGATTTCCAGAAAAGTAGAATCTCGATTTTTCTCTAAATTTATAAAGCGATATGCACGTTGTTACAAAGAAAAACATGTCGTTATGAAACAAATGTGTGTTAATGTATGAAACAATTAATTTAGATTTAAAGGGACGAGGAATTAATTAAAAATCACATATTTGTTCTTGTAAAAATACATATTTTTCCTTATTGTTATTTTAAAGTACAAAAATATGTTTTTTAAGGACTAGTAACACATATTTTGCCTTACAGTAATACACATTTGCTCATATAGTAACACAACCTGGAAGCCAAAATTGTGAAATAAGCCTTGTGCGATTTTTTTTTTTAAATTCAGTTGACCTGTTTAAGATCCGCGAATTTTGACCTGAAGCAACCCGATTCCCGAATTTTTTTAATATTTGCCTATTTTGGGTATATTTTACAAGTTAAATATTTTACAAGAGATTGTCTCTTAAGTTTGTAAAGGGTTTGCAACTTCAATTAATTAATTCATAAAACACTATAATAAAATAAAAAAATTGCCTACGAAATATTTCAAGGTGTATAACATACAAAGTGTCACTCTTTAGATAAAGAAGATTCTCTATTTAATGAATTTGAGAAAAAACATCACATGAAATCAAATATTTTTAAATTGTGATACTTTATATGCTTAATTAGTGGCACTTCATATATATACTAAACAATTCAAATTAACGAGAAACCATATACTCCATCACCCCTTCACTCCCTCCATTCTAGTTATGTAAATTTCGTAAAATATTTAGACTTTTTAAAATAAATTTTGAGAATTTTTTCATATTTTTAACATAGATATATTACTTATCATTTTTGTGTTTTTCAATTATTATTCAATGTGCCTGCAGCAGGATTTTTTTTAGGCATCAGCTGATCTCAAATGTGAAACCTCACAACGTGTAGAACTTCGATTTGTGTTGCATTCAATTGTGTTTTTCTTTTATTCCAAAGAGACATTGGTGTGTAAAACCGTCTCATATAATAAAAAAATGCTCCACTTAAAACACTTTTCCTGAAACACTTGGTTAGGAAAGCCTATAGAGCCTCAACCTAAATCTCTTCAAGTTACTTACATACGAAAAGACAGGGGCTCAGATACAAAGTTCACATAATATTCCAACCCAAAATAAATATTAAGGCCCATGCAACCCCATGATTAATCATAAAAGTTTTATGAGATTCGGTTAAATTTGGTAAAGAGGAGTGATTCCAAGAATATGGAAACATTTTCTCATCACAACTGTTTTTGTTGTTGCCACGCACAAAAGCGTGCAATCTACTCGCTCGACTCCTTTGCTGATCCCACCGCCTGTAAAATTATCGAAATGAATACCAACAGTAACAGATATTATTTCCATAAACAACTTATTTTCTAAAGAAAATCAGCCAAATTACCTCAGCAAACTGGAGCAAGTGAAATCCCAATGTACGTTCATCGGCGTGAGCCAAGTCTAAAGTCGCTGACTGTTGCAAATATGAAGAACGAATGTGAATAACAAATTATACTAAAAGCTTATTCAGTTTTGGAATGATCCTAAAAAAAATCAGCTTCTTTTTTCTTCTTTCAACATATCTCATAAAGAGAATAAAACATACAACTGAAGAATATCTTTAAAAAATTGATGATAAGTTATTGGAAAGTGAAGAGCACTTTTTTCAATTCTTGAATATCTTTCCCAGATCCAAGCATGTGCATATAAAAAATATACAACAGCAGTATTGTCTAATCATATGAAGTAGACAATGTGAAATAACTTTAAGGAATGCAACAACACAAGCAAAAGCCGGAAAGTAAAAACCAAATTTATAAGACCAATTTCAAAAATTGACAATTCAGAAAGAACAATGTTCCATTTGTTCAAATGTAGAGCACCGAAACATTATTCTAGAGACATTAATTAACTATAAATTTTCTTCATCTAGGAATTTCCGTGTGTGAAGTGCTTGAGAATGGACGAAAAAAAGAAAGTGTGCAAATGATTTGGAGACGAAGAGAGAATATGATTACACAAACAGTTGTATATAGTTGCAAGCTACTATGAAAACCAGTAGTTTTAGGAGGGACAAGTTCTCATGAACTTGGGTTCGCACAAGTTTTTTCTAAATTGAAACACACAAGAAAATATACGTAACAGTGATAATATGTATATATAATTATGATACTTGAAGAAATCGAATTCACGTAAAGTGGGATCACATTTCTTTCAATATATAATAACCAAATGAGACAACTAATGATGGACTAAATATAATTAGTTAATGAAGTCATAAAAATAGTCATGGGCCAGTGATGGTCCATAATGACTCCAATGTTTCAGGAATTCAATCTTACATAATGACTACTTTAACCTAAACACACACTTTTACTAGATTCAACATACATACAGCCCACATATATACTAACCAAATTATGTACCATCAATTTCGATATACACTTGTTAATGAACAAGTAAGGTGAAACAGTGACAAATTGCTAACAATACACGTAAAACACACTCCAATTATGTATAAAACACACTGTACCTCTAGGGAACTATATATACGACAAATTGAAAAAATATTTCAACGAGTAACAAAATAAACCAACTCAATTTAAAATTGTCTAAAAATTAACAATTATCTACTTGAACTTTTTCATGAAACAATTAGTTATTCTTTGGCTAGTACATCATGCCCTCCAAGTAAATTACAAATTAAATCTCCATATGTTATGCTCATTTATGTTCTTCTAATGTCAATAAATTGAATTATAACTTCAAAAACGAAATTTAATCCAAAGCCCTTTTACTACATAAAACCATTTATTTTAGTATTTCTAAGATAAAAATTGGTACATTCATATGAATATCAGTCAAATCTAATCAATTTTATCTTAACAAATTAAAAGGATTCTAGAACTAAATGCACTAAATAAAAATAGCTTCTGGATGATTCACAAAAAGAACACACTCGCTGCAAAATACATTCCATAGCATAGGTAATAATGTGTTTTGGTTGAACAAATTAGCTGCAATATAATCAACTAAAAGAAAATAAAAATGCAACAAAAAATCTGCAAGTCAAAATGATTTGAAAGATGATTTGAAAAAATTCTTAATTAAATTTTTTTAACATGGAAAGATGATTTGTATATTGCAGATGATTTGTGTTCCAACAATCTAGTGCATGCGTGCAACAACGAGGATTAAGAATCAATAATACATAATCTCCATAAAATTGGTATAATTAAGAATTTTTCAAATCATTTTATGGAGATCAAATTCGGTATAGTTACTACTTAGACTTGAAAGATGATTTGTGTTCCAAAAATCTAGTGCATGCGTGCAACGACGATGAGGCCGACTGGTGTAGGGAGAGGATACAGTGATGAAATACCTTTGAGTATGTGAAGACGAAGAGGGGTGGTGATGGAGTAAGGAGACGAAGATCGATTTTGTCTATTGCAGTTTGATTTGATCCGAAACCTTGCGGAAATCTAAGTGGAGAAATCCCAAATCTCCGGTGATGCAAAGATTAGGCGGTCGACGATCGGCAGTGTCGGAGCGATGGGCGGCGATCAGCGATGGAGTGTTGGTCTCAACGATGATCGTGGCGGCATACGTTTCAATTCCCCGCAGATGAAAATTGAGATATTAATGATTATACATATTAATTAAAATTTAATAAGATTTTGATCATAAATTAAAAATAAATAAATTTTTAATTAATAATTTAAAAGATTTATAACTATTAAATTTAATATAATAATGGAATAATACGATACAACTCGATAGTACTCGATGCAACTCGATAGAAAATTAGATAATTAACTCAACAGGTTGCAGGTCATCAAATTTAAACCATTAGATTTTATTATATTTTAGATCTGATGGTTTTTAAAGCATAATTGATATCAGGTAACTCGATAGGGTGCCTGACATAAGAAAGCCCCCTCTAAGAAATCTTGAATATATCTCATATATTCTTTTCTCCATAATAAAATATTCCACAAAAATCTCACTCTCTTAAATAGACTTGTGATTTTCGAAAATTATGAATAAGAATCCAAGATTTGGATCTTCTTGAATATATTAGATAATCTTGTATTCCAAGAATACTTATCTTCCATAATATCTTTTCATGAAAATCAACAAGATCTTTTCTTACTCCACATAAGCAATTTTTGAAAATTACCCTTGAAAAATCAGCATTATATTATCTTTTTATTTAATCACCTTATCATTATTGGGCTACTTGAGGGGCCTTTAAGGAGAATTAAGATTGGACCTCCTAATGGACTTCTGAATTTCAATATTGAGCCCCAATATAATTCAGCCCATTAATATTAATTATTACCACTAATAAATTAATATTGCACTATCCATCTTAATCCATATTACGATAATATGGGCTCCCGGTTATTATTTCCCACGTTTAAGATTATCAAGCCCATTAATTAATTAAGCTTCTGAATAGCTCTAAATTAATTAATGTATTTCACCTTGGAGTAAAGACAACTCAACATTATTATCCGTGCCGAAGAAACTGATTCTTCACTTGCAAGATTTGGTACGATAAAACTTCTGAGCCCACCAAGGGGACTAATCATACGAGCCGTACTCACACGCGTTTCTCCGTATTAAATCTTAACAACCGTCGTATGATTAATATTACTGCCCAAGACACAAAGTTCGAAGTCACAATGATTCTCACCCAACATGAATCAAAGCAGTAACCATTAAGCACACACGGTCCTATTTAAGTGACGGAGATTAAGAAATCAACAACCACTGAGGTCCAATTCTTCACATTTCAGAACAGAAGAATGTATCCTCGCTGTAGGTCCTCTTCAACACATACTAAATGTGCTAGTGCAATCTCTTAGTCAAGACAGACCAATCTGAGACTTACACATCGACCTTTCATAGCGGATTGTTCAATTCCACCTAGGTCGTGAATTTGTACGTTTAGTTACAAGGAAACTGTTAATGTGATCTTCCGTGATCGGGTATCACCACATTAACTACAATGTAACATGTATTATATATTGCACGGTTTGCAATAGATATTCCACATTCAATCATAACTAAAACAAATGTGATAAAAAAATTATTCTCATAAACAAGTGTTTAATACATGAGTTATACAAAGTAAAAGCATACTTTCACGTATAACTCCAACAATCTCCCACTTATACTTAAAGTCTGCTTTTTAGTATACATCATGCATGTCTTAGTGTAGTAGCTCTACGTGACATCTCATGTCAACCCACACTAACCTAATAATTCCTCCCACTTATACTTAAAGCAGATTGACAATAGTCTTGACTCCAATTCCATCCACATGTCTCTTGAATGTACTCTGAGGCAGACCCTTTGTGAATGGATCAGCTAGGTTGTCACCCGACGCTATCTTTGCCACCTCTATATCTCCTCTCTTAACGATTTCTCGTATAAGATGGTATTTTCTTTCTATGTGTTTGCTGGCCTTGGGGGCTCTCGGTTCCTTTGAATTTGCAACTGCTCCGGCATTGTCACAAAAGACAGTTATCATGTCGGGCAAATTCGGAACAACGTCCAAGTCCACTAAGAAATTCTTGAGCCAAACTGCCTCTTTCGCTGCTTCACAAGCAGCTACATACTCGGCTTCCATGGTCGAATCGGCGATGCATTTCTGCTTAACGCTTCTCCATGAAATGGCTCCTCCTCCCATGCAAAACACACTACCCGAGGTTGACTTTCTTGAGTCTATGTCTGATTGGAAATCCGAGTCCGTGTATCCCACGGGAACAAGACCATCTGACTGGTAAATCAGCATCCGCTCACGAGTTCTTTTCAGATACCTCAAGATGCACTTTACGACAGTCCAATGGTCTTTTCCGGGATTACTTTGATATCTTGCCACCATGCCCACGACAAAGTAGATATCCGGTCTCGTACGCAGCATTGCATACATAAAGCTTCCTACGGCCGAAGTGTACGGAACACCTTTCATGTCATCTATCTCCGCTTGCGTCTTATAGCTCATTTCTTTCGATAGATGGATTCCGTGCCTAAAAGGTAAAAAAACCTTTCTTGGAATCTTGCATGCTGAAACGCTTCAAAACAGTGTCAATGTATGAAGCTTGCGATAAGCCCAACATCCTCTTCTTGCGATCGCGAGTGATCTTGATCCCAAGGATGTGACCGGCTTCCCCTAAGTCCTTCATATCAAATTATTTTAACAGCCATACCTTTACGTCTGACAATACCTTTACATTGTTTCCAATGAGCAGAATATCATCTAGGTATAATACTAAGAATACCACCGCAGTTCCGTCACGCTTCTTATACACACAACTTTCGAACTCATTTTGATCAAACTCATAAGACTTAATCACTTGATCAAAACACTGGTTCCAAGTACGCGATGCTTTCTTAAGTCCATAAATGGATCTCTTAAGCTTGCTTATGAGATGCTCTTGGCCTTTTTCAATGAAACCTTTGGGCTGTTGCATATAGATATCTATCCCGTCAAGACTTCCGTTAAGGAAAGCTGTCTTGACATCCATTTGCCAGATCTCGTAATCTAGGTGCGCAGCGATCGACAAGAGAATACGGATGGACTTAAGCATAGCTACAGGCGAAAAGGTTTCCTCATAATCGATTCCTTCTTTCTGAGTATACCCTTAGGCCACAAGCCTCGCTTTGAAGGTCTCAACCCTTCCGTCCGGTCCTCTTTTCCTCTTGTATACCCACTTACATCCAATGGGTTCTACCCCATTGGGTGGCTCGACCAACTCCCATACTTGATTATGATCCATCGAACCCATCTCGGTTTCCATTACCGTTTGCCACGACTCCGCGTCTTTATCTTGGATTACCTCGTCGTATGTCCATGGGTCTGATTCATCGCCGGGAACCAAATCCGAAGATTCTCCTATCCCCATGAATCTCTCGGGTTGCCTAGCAATCCTCCCACTGCGGCGGGGTTCTGGTTATGAAGATGTGACGTGTGGTACATCATCTTGTATACTTGGTATCAAGGTTTGACCTCTCCATTCTTCTAAGGTAATTTCACTTTTAGGCTTTCGATTGTTCATATAGTCTTCCTCCAAGAATTTAAAGTGTGTACTAATCACGGTCTTTTGATCCTTGGGACTATAGAACATACACCCTTTCGTTCAGGGAACAGGTTATCCTATAAACAGCCTTAATTCCGAACGTGGATCCAACTTACCGGTCTCCTTGTCTAGCACGTATGCCGGACAACCCCAAATCCGCAAATGTCTTAGACTGGGCTTGCGCCCGGTCCACAATTCCATTGGGGTTTTAGGAACCGATTTGGATGGCACCAAGTTTAGAATATAAGTTGCTGTTTCCAAGGCATTACCCCAAAACGACTTGGGTAAATCTGAATAACTCATCATGGATCTGACCATCTCTAAAAGAGTCCGTTTTCTTCGTTCCGCCACACCGTTCTGTTGAGGGGTTCCCGGTACGGTTAACTGGGATACGATCCCTTCGTCCGATAAGTAGTTCAAGAATTCATCGCTGAGGTATTTGACTTGATGTGAATGTACTAACTTCAACTAGTAGATTCCCCGCAAGAGTACGTGTTCACTGTAGTATGAGCAAGTATAATGACCAAGTATTATTGAACCCACGAGATGGAGTGTATGCGAACAGATCCCTGAAGATCTACGCGTCGTAGCTAATATGAGTGTAATGTTTTTGGATTTTTTTTTTGAAAAGATTAATTAAAACTTAAATAAACTAAGTAAGCGAAAAGACTAAAGAAGACAAATTAACTAAGATTTGTGTTCAAATAAAAGATGGTGATGCTCAGGATAGGAATCCCTACGTATACTAACGGAGCAGGTACATAATCAAAATAACCGTGACGCGCAAGAATTAACCTAAGTAAAAGAATGCAAGGTGAAAGCTCAAGATTCTAAACCCTAATACTTTACCCTAACACTCGACTTCACTAATCCACTAACAAGTTAATCGCTTGTGCTTAATTAATGAGACCCTAATTTAACTAAGGTGATGCGGTCGTCCTCCTTCGCTAAACTGGTAGATGAATTAACCCTTTCTAAACCCTCTCGTTAAGTCTACTCGTTGTTAAAGAGTGATACGGTCATCCTCTCTCTAACACTTTTCGAACGAAATTCAAAGGCAAAGTCTAGATTGATTTTAAGTATTCATTAATCAAGAGAATTAAAACCTAACGTCACACGTTACCCTAATTACGTACCCACAACCTACTTCTACGAGTTCATCCTATCCCAAGCATACAAGGGTTTAGCTAGACATGGCTATAACGATAACAAAAACAATAACAGAAACAACGAACATAAACATGATGAATTGAAGAAAGAAAATATGAAATATGAACTAGGGTTTAAAGAAATAAATACTAAGAACTGAATTTGAATTGATAAAAACGAAGTTTAAAGCGTTTAAAGTAATCAAGCTAATTAAAAGGAACTAAGAAATGAAAAGAAACTAAGAATTCGTATGAAAAACCTCAACAAAATGTAAAGTAAATCTTGCTCGTCTCTTCTCCTCTTTCTCTCCCTAAAAACTCAGTCTAAAAACGTAGTATGGTATCAAGTGGTTTTAAAAAAACATGTTCGGAAGGGGTATATATAAGCAACGGGTCGAATCGGGAGTTAATGGGCCAAAAATGCGACAGGTCGTGCACTTACTCGTGCACTAGGTGCACGAGCAAAACCAACTCGAGCACCCCATTCTTCCCGAGAGCAAAAAGTGCTCGACCATAAGTGGTCGTGCACTAGTGCACGACTGAATTCCACTCGAGCACACTGCTCGACCGACTCGAGCACTAAGTGCTCGACTTGCATCTCTCGTGCACTATACTCGACCTGCTCGAGCACTTCTAGCTTGTGCACTCCAATGATACTTTTGCTCCCTCAAACTAGTACTTTTCGTATTTCTTCGATATCTTCTCATCCGGGCATCCGTTTGAGTCGATTCAAAGTCCTACGAACTCCTTTTTTCGCCCTCTATCCATCTATGAGCATCAAAGAGACAAATTCATTAGTTTATGAAAATGATACTCAAATAACTCTAAATACTCACAAAATCAACCAAAACTAGGGCATTTCGAGTGACGAATCATGACAATTTCACGCCTAATCACCCTCTCCTCTAATTCACGAATCGACGCCGCCTCCAACAGAGCACCGCAGGCCAAATCGGGTAATAAATATTTTAAAATTTCTAATTTATTTACTCAAGAGTTTTAAATAAGAATTTCCGTAGTTACAGATCCCCAATTTACAGAGGTCTCTGTCGAGAGTTGTTTTCACTTATTTTCATTCCAATCTCTGTTTTATTTTTGTTTTAATAGTTTCTCTTAATCTTAATCTTTATAAATAGATGCACCGGTCGAGGTCTCGTTTACATGTAGTATCACCGTAGTCGGTGGTTTCTCCCCGAAGGGGGCTTACAAGAAAACATTGATAATCTTTTTATGTGGAGTTGGATTGAATTTGGTTAATGATTATTTGGAAATGGCTATGTTGGTTATTGTTTGATGTTGTATATAGGATATTGTTATTTTCGCCGAGCAATTTGCCCGCAAAAAGCGCACTAGGGCTGGCGGCCGATGATACCTCGGGTTCAAAGTCCGTGCACGAGGGTTCGGTTGTTCTTACTGGGTTTACTCTTTGACCACATGGTAACTATTTGGCTTCTAATGTTTGCAATGGATTTTATATTACTGCAGTTTTATGTTTTCTCTTTTAGAGCACTATGCATGTGACTGTTACTTTTCATTGGCCTATATTCGTATCTTGATGGCACTTAGTTTTACATTGATTATATTACATGTCCCCAGAAACTACTGCTACGAGTGACACTCTTGAGTGAACTTCTCTTGAATTCTGCAGAAATACCAACAATGCATTGATATTAAGATGCCTAGTTTCTATTTTATCATATGGTTTTTAAGTGTTCTTATACTGCCTTTTTGTCATTTCTTTTCTAGATATGATCTCACATCCTTTCACTGCTCATCTCTCTCTGGATTGATTAAGTTGTTCAACTTTTATGGAAAATTCCTTTTTTTTTTAGTAATACTTTTCTTCTATACGATGGATTGTGCATTTTAAATTAGCCTAGGAAAATGCCTCTTTTTATTATGTTTTGTGATTGCACTGGAAATTTTATAAAGGTTTATCTCCATTATCTAGCAAGTTGCATGTATGGTGTTGGCACTTAGGCCCGGATCTCCACCTATTAGGAGAATAATGAGGAAGAAAAATATATGCCTTTATACAGTGTCTAGGTAATAGAAGAGATACTCCCTCTATCCCGGAAGACACTGCGGGAACTTTTGTGCATGTAGCTTAAGAAATGGGTTTAATGAGTGCATTTTTATGAATATTATATGTGTATTATGACAGTGGAGTTTAATAAATAATTTTCACTTTTAGGTATGCAAACTTTTTGTAGGACATATTAAGATAGAAAGTATGCAATGTCTTTTGCGACAGAGAGAATATTATATTGCCAATAGACCAATTCTTTAAGTCTGCAAATGTATGGGTGTGCAAATTCTTATCCTTCAATGCTTAATGATTTGCTTTCTTCAGATTTATGTAATTAAGTTACACTAAAAGTTTTACCTTCTTCACTAATCAAAATTCATTTTGTGTTTAAATTTTCATTTTGCAGATTATCTTTATTATACATTCGTGGATCTGGATTTGGGTTAACATATATTATTTCTGTTTAGTTTTCCATTTTTGTAGATTTTCTTCATTTTGCAGATCTAAAGCCCCTCACATCTCTGACCGCAATCCACCACCACAATTTGGTATGATAACTGATAATCCACATTCTATTACTACCATCTAACTTCTAATCCTAATCATTTATTTTTATCTAATAAATTGTATGTATTAGTTTAGTGCTTTAAAATTTTAAATATCTTTTATATTGTGAAGCATTATTTAGAAGCATAAATGTTGTGAAGCATAATATTATCTAATTCACGTCCTCCAGTATCTGCTAAAAAATTATTATGAAACTAATAATTCTGCTCATGATCATATTGGATTAAGAATCTGTTATATGTATTTATTTTTGTAGACAATAATACCTGACTTTTTAATTGTGCAGCATGAAAATGTTATATTCATTCATGAGTTTTGGGTAAAATCACTTTCTTCGGAAAGTAAACCTCATTATGCAACTCATTTGAATATAACTTAATTTTAATATGAGATTAATGATTCTTCTTTCATTTTCTTTACTTAGAACTATGTTCTAATTTTTGGGGTGCCAATGTATTTTTTGGCAAGATTGTGAAGTAATCCTTTGAAAAATCTTATATTTCAAGTAGTAAATTATAAATACAAGATTAGAAAGTAATGGTTTAAATATTTCACTGTATTGAAAATTAATTGAAGGAAAGTGGTTGTCATTTGAGAGGCACTCTTACAAAACAACATGCAATATTACTTGGGATATGCCCCTCCTCATTGTTATGTGGTTTAAATAAATATATTATCTTCTTTTGTTTCTGTTATAATAAATGTATTATATGCAAATAAAGCAAAAATAAGTGGATATAAGACAGAGAAGAGCAACAAAAGGCCTGAATGGAAAAGTTTTAACAGTCCTCGCTGATGAAGACTATGAGATGTATAAATTATGCCAACAGGTATTATGATAAAGCTATGATCTTTGATGAGCTTATAGGTATTTTGATATTTACTATAAAGATTAATTGGAGTTTGAGATGTTGTTCTGTTGTCTCTTTTAATTTTTTTGTTGAATTGGTGTTGCCAATTGTTGCTCTGTCAATATGCAGAATACATATCAACTGTGTTTGCAACTTTTATTACTTAGTCAGGTTTAATTTTGTTTAGCATGATTATTGATTAGAATTGTCCAGGAAATATTTTACTGCACCAATTTATTGACTAATAGTTTATTATGTTGTATAAGAGTTATTCTGTAGAATTACAAGTGGACAATGTATAATGTTTTGGATTTGGATTTTGGTAGCTTTGGTGAAAACCTGTTTTTACTTTAGGTGATATTTTATTATGAGCAACCTATTAATTGTCATATGACTTTTATTTTTTAGAGTTGAATGCCCTCATGGACAGTTGGATACTTTAGTCAGATGTAGCGAATGCGCCATTCTAGATAAGATCATGTCAATCTAAAGTCGACGTACTATCCCCATCTGATTTTCTTCTTTCTTCTTTAGGTTCATTTTAGCTCCTAATCTAATATTGTTGAAGCAATTAACCTTATTAGACCAGACCTGGTGTAATACCCTAGACTTTCATGACCTTATTTGCTTTACTAAATGCTTTATAATTCTATATGAATCTATGTGATGCATTTACATCTAAAATTCATGCCAAGGCACGTTTATGTGTTTTATTTACTCGATACTTACAATTAACATATTATTTGCTCAATACATGCTTATTCTTGAAACTTTATAATTTTCATATGTTCTTTATTTTATATCTTAAAGTATTTGATATAGAAATTAATATAGTTCTTAAGTCTAGTATTTTATTTTACACGTTATAAGTTGAAAAATGAACGTTTCTTCAAGAAACGAATTACGTATCGATTGCTCGATGTTTTTTTATGATTAGTATATAGACTTTATAATTTATTTAGAGCCTTAGAAGAGTTTTAATTTTATTTTATAAGATAGTATAAGTAATTTTATGCATAATGTACCTTAAAAGCATTAAATAAATTAGAAAATCATAATTTATTTTATTTTATTTATTAAATTCAAAGCCTACAAGTGTCTTAACTACAAGACACAAGAATTCTCTTGAATTATCCTCAAAATTTCGTCCAATATGAGGAAAGGTGGAAGATTGGTGAAACTTCATGAATTAAGGTCAAAGTTAGTAGCATAAAAGTCAAAATTAGCTACTAATTATAAGATGCCATGTGTTTAATGCTTAACCTCCAAGATTATCCAATTTCCTCCACATTCTTCTTCAAAGTCGGCCAAGAGAAGGAAGGGAGTAGCCTCCAAGGTTGAAATCCCCTATAAATACATAAGCTTGCATGCAAAAATAAGCATAAAAAATATTTTTAAAGAAAATTTCACAAATACTACTACTCTTATACTTAGAAGTTGAGAAAGGAGAAGAAGAGATTTCTTGTAGCTACCTATCTCTAAGTAAGCTTCTATTCTTGATTGAGTAATTATTTAAGTGGTAGTATGAAGTTTATGCATGATATGTGAATTAATTGATAGGAAAATGGGTTTTGATGAGTAAATTGCATGTTATCAATGTTTTACTTCATGTTTGAATGTTTAATTCAATTTATTCATGAGTTATGATAAAAATCATATTTATTATTTGATTATATATGCTTTAGAAGTAGAAATCATGAAATTATATGGTCTAAAGTGAGTTTAAGATGTTATGTTCTTCATATATGCATGAAAACCGAAAATCTGGACAACTTGTGAAGGAATTTCGTTTTTGATCCAATTTGTCGATGGAAAATTCTGAAATTTTTATATATGAAAAGAGACTTGTGAAGGAACTTAGTTTTAAAATTTCATAATTTTTGGACTGGTATCCAATTCGTGGTAATTTTTAGAAGTAGAGCTAGGGTTTTGGACGAAAATATAGGAACAGTAGAAGTTTGCTATGATCTGAGAATAATCGGTTAGTTTTTTATAGAAAAACAAAGTATTTTAATAAATTAAATGAAGTTGGGAGTTCATGGTTAAAATTTCATGAGTATTGGACATGTGGTTGATTTATGGTGAATTTTTAAATTTAAGTGACCAGAATCTGTTACTGTGTGTTCATTACGAAATATTTGATGTTTGGTAAGGTTTTTGAGAAATCTGAAAATATGGTGATAAACTTTATTGAGTTGGTAATATACTGTTAAAATTTCATAATTTTTGGACGTATGAATAATTTAATATGAATTTTCAAAGTTAGGTGTGTAATCTGCCAAATTCGAAATTTTGTATGAAAGGTTCAAAATGGTCCGATTACATTTTTACAGTCGATATTTATTTATAACTTGCTAATTGATGATTTTATACACTTAATTGATATTTGGGTGTTAGTATACAATATTTGAATATGTGTGGAGATTTGAATTCAAGTCTTACAATTTACAAAAGTGAAGGGATAAGTAACAAGGTTTTTATTTTAAAAATTTTACTTGTAGGTACAAACCTGCAAGGTGGGGAATCACTTCGCTCTTCATCGAGTGTTCTATTATTATTTAATTGCACTTATTAAATGTTGAATGTTAAATATTTTGAGTCTGGCCCGCTATCGACTGGCCCCTGAGATAGCCCAACTATATATTGGCAAATGAGATAGTCCGGTCGCTCCGGCACCACGGGTTGGTCGCGCCACCCAAGGAGATACCCGATGAAATTCCGGGGGCTCACATGTTATAAACAATTGATGTTTAGTTTGTGCAATTATAAAGAGGTTTCCCACTAAGTGTTTACAAACACTTATCCCTTCCACTTTAAATTTTTACAGATGCTGTGGATCCGGACGTGGGCGAATGAACTAGGCAGGCTGTGAAGTTTTCTTAAAGACTTTATGTTTTCAAGAATAATATTTTTAAATTTTGGCTTGTATCTTAAATTACGATCATACTTATTTACTACTTCCGCTGTGTAAATGTGTGGCATGTGTATATTTTAATACAAAGTACTATTTTAGTAACGTTCCTACTTGTGCCACATCATATTTTCCGTACTATTTTAAGTGGGGGCGTTACACCTGGTGGCTAATTTTAGATTTTCTTAAGAAAGCAATATTGAGTTTGCTTTCATATATATTTTCCCAATAAGTTAAATGCCTCTGCAACACTATATTGGCTACTACCTAGATTAAAAATAGTTGGTGTGATTTTATAGTTGGATCCATGGTACACACAACCTAAAATTGACATTACAGATTATATTCCATGTTGTATCTTGAAATTGACATACCCTAAGTAAAGTATTTGTTGGTCAACTTTTTAATTTTTTGCTAAGATATTCTTTAATTTTCTTCTATCAACTCAGTAATTCAATATTAAGGTTTTTAAAATACAATTTGTTGTATGAAAAGCAGGGTCGAATATCAAGTAGATGAGAAAAGTTTTAGAAGAAAAATTGGCATGCATGCTAAATGGATGGCTCGAAAAGTGGGAGTCTTGGTAGAGTTAGAAGTTTTACATCTTTTGATGCTTATTAGTTTCTGTCTTTTTATGTTATCTTCTTAATGCACTACCAGCTTGGTTTCTCTTTTATGCCTGAAAACTAAATGATCAAGACACTATAGAATGTACACAATGATGTCAAACCTGCATGTACTTATATTAGGTGATTGTAAAAATCACTTTATCTTGAATATTTTAATATGGTGAAATATACCAACATTGACGTAGGTGCTAAATGTATCAGCTTCTTGAAGACAGATTGGGAGGAACAAAATGGTCATTGATATGTGCCGTGGGGTTACAATTGTTTATGTATATAATTGCATTGTGATGCTACAAGTGTAATATTAATTTATATATTTTGTTCTCTATTATTTCCTTAAAAAAAGCAGGCATGTATATTCACTTCATTCTTTTCTTCCTTCAAGGATTGGACATATATGTTCTCTTTATTATTTACTTCAAAGATTAGGCATGCAAGGAACACAAATGTGATCAAAATCATTGGTGTTCATTTTCTTTTTCTTTTTTTTGATCAAAAAAGGTAAAGTATTGTTCATTTTCTACTCACTATGGGTCTTGCAATTAATTATTTGGATGGATTTCTTGCTTTTAATCTCATCGAGTGTCGTCACGAATGACTGAACTAGCTGGATAAAATGAATCCTTTGAATTCTCTATGGCATGCTATCATTTTGGAGATAAAAAATTGAATTTTTTTAAAAGCTTTATTATAAATTTGATTGGTGCAAATTACTAAGGCATCATGAGTCAAACATGTGACCCATCTATTTATTCTTTTAAATATGGCTTTAAAAGAGTGTTTATTTCAACTAATTTATTAATTTTTAATAATGTATTCACAAATGTAATGATAAATTATAATGTTCCTCAAAAGTATTCATCTTTGTTTTCATTATATTTCATATGTTTTTATGTTGTTTTCATATGATTAAGTCCATAAATTTTAATCATATTATTTTCAATGTATTTAGATTTTTCCCCCAATAATTGTGTTTTATATACTAATTTTTAATATATATTTTAGTTAAGCTTACATTTTATAAAGTATACATTTATTTTTACATACATAGGGTGTGTTTTGAAACTCTACTAACTCTAGAAAAGTGATTTCAATTGATTTTTGTAGTAAAATCAAAAGTGTTATGTGTTTGTGATGGTCCTGTCTTCGAATACCAAAATGGGAATTCAGGAGCAAAAAATAATTTTTTTTTAACTTTTAGCTCAGAAAGTTCAGCAAGAGTGAAGAGTTCTCAAGTCACGGCATTGCTAAGAGGCTGAGTTACCAAGTCAGTGAGAGGGGTTGAAGACTCATGCTCTTAGCAACATAGTGACTCGAGAGGTTACACTTCAAGTCACTGCTCTACTTAGAGGCTGAGCTACCAAGTCAGTGTGAAGGCTTGGAGTGTCATGCTCTAAGCAAAGCAGTGACTCGAGATACAGAACTCTCGAGTGCATTGCTTGAACTGGCCAGTGAGAGGATTCTCCCTGACCTGAATATTTAACCAAAGTTTCCTTTTTAACAATGCTCTCAGTGAGCAGATTTTCACAACACTTTAGTAAATACTTTTAAAGATAACTACACGCAGTTTAACTTGGTTTAGAGACTCAAGCTCTTACATCCACGGCCTGATTTAACAGGAAATCCACTAACTGGGATTCTTGTTTTTAACGTGCCAAGGTGCACAAAACACTGGACTCACGCCACTCCCTGTGCTGCCCCTCCTCACAAACTAACTTCCACCAACAAACCTAACAAGAAGGTTTTGGTTTCGGTTTGGTTTCTCCAATTTGGTGAGGTTTTCCCTTACAATGTGGTAGCCTAAAGCTAGGATTAGGAAAACCTCTCTAAGCTATGAGTTACAAGCTGAACACTCATTTGTGTATATCTATGAACTCTAAAGTTTAGTGTACAAGATGTGAATCGTGCCTCCTTATAACTCCCAATATAATGCACTAAACACTCACACCTTCACAACTCGTAGGTGTTGATTTTTTTTCTTACTTCACAAACACTTGAATACGCAGCTATGAGCTTGTATTTATAGTGTGGAATCAAATGTAACCGTTGGATGAAATTACATTTGAATCCATATAATTAATGGGTTCAACCACTTTTCATGGAATGCGGCCTTGTCAGTGTCAGAGTTGTTGCCTTGTGCTGATTGGTCCACGTGGGCAGGATCCAACAGATCTTTGACTAAGTGGGTTGACCAAGACCCACTGACTTTAGGTAGCTTTCTCCTTCACTGACTGATGATCTTCAGTGGACTGAACGGCTTCAGTGTAGTTGTCCTTCAGAGACTGTTTGAAGATCACTCCAAGAAGTTTGTCATAAGGCTGAATGACAAACTTCCCTGACCACAGTAGCCTGACTCCTTCAGGGCCTACTTGGTGCAGCACTGATCCTCTTGATCATGCTCTTCACTGAGTGGTCCACCTGACTCAGCTTAGAACATTCAAGTTTACACTCAGTGGGACATCCTTCAGGCTTCTCTTCAGGTTTAGGTCTCTGGCATGATTTCAGTTAGATCTTCTTAGTGCCAACTTGATATCCTCAGGTTGTGTTGCTGAGTTCCCCCTTGCTGGGTTCCCCCTCAACTGAGTGTTCCCTCAAGAGAGTTTCTCAGCTGGCAACCTATTCTACTGAGAAATAACCTAGCCTGACCTGAAACAAAAAATACAGTCCTGACTGCTTTCAAACCTATTACATGTTGTTTTGGAAAATCATCAAAACTAAACCATATCCCCACAATTTACCCCTTTTTGATGATTCCAAAACTTCTAACCAAATGATTTTTTATTACAAGAATAATGTCAGAACACAGGTAATAGTTTGAAATATGCAGGAATTCCCATACTTTAAAACATTTAAGATCTGTTCGGTAGACCATTTTTCTTAACAAAACTGGATCAGTGGTCATGTGAACAACCCGCTCTGATACCAATTGATGGTCCTGTTTTCGAATACCAAAATGGGAATTCAGGAGCTAAATTTTTTTTTAAACTTTTAGCTCAGAGAGTTCAGCAAGAGTGAATAGTTCTCAAGTCACTGCATTGCTAAGAGGCTGAGTTACCAAGTCAGTGAGAGGAATTGAAGACTCATGCTCTTAGCAACACAGTGACTCGAGAGGTTACACTTCAAGTCACTGCTCTACTTAGAGGTTGAGCTACCAAGTTAGTGTAAAGGCTTGGAGGCTCATGCTCTAAGCAAAACAGTGACTCGAGATACTGAACTCTCGAGTGCGTTGCCTGAACTGGTCAGTGAGAGGATTCTCCCTGACCTGAATATTTAACCAAAGTTTCCTTTTTAACAATGCTCTCAGTGAGCAAATTTTCACAACACTTTAGTGAATACTTTTAAAGATAAGTACGCTCATTTTAACGTGGTTCAGAGACTCAAGCTCTTACATCCACGGCCTGATTTAACAGGAAATCCACTAACTGGGATTCTTGTTTTTAACGTGCCAAGGTGCACAAAATACTGGACTCACGCCACTCCCTGTGCTGCCCCTCCTCACAAACTAACTTCCACCAACAAACCTAACAAGGGGGTTTTGGTTTTGGTTTCGGTTTGGTTTCTCCAACTAGGTGAGGTTTTCCTTTACAATGTGTTAGCCTAAAGCTAGGATTAGGAAAACATCTCTAAGCTATGAGTTACAAGCTGAACACTCATTTGTGTATATCTATGAACTCTAAAGTTCAGTGTACAAGATGTGAATCATGCCTCATTATAACTCCCAATATAATGCACTAAACACTCACCCCTTCACAGCTCGTAGGTGTTGATTTTTTTTCTTACTTCACACACACTTGAATACGCAGCTATGAGCTTGTATTTATAGTGTGGATTCAAATGTAACCGTTGGATGAAATTACATTTGAATCCATACAATTAATGGTTTCAACCACTTTTCTTGGAATGCGGCCTTGTCAGTGTTAGAGTTGCTGCCTTGTGCTGATTGGTCCACGTGGGCAGGATCCAACGGATCTTTGACTCAGTGGGTTGACCAAGACCCACTGATTTAGGTAGCTTCCTCCTTCACTGACTGATGATCTTCAGTGGACTGAACGTCTTCAGTGTAGTTGTCCTTCAGAGACTGTTTGAAGATCACTCCAAGAAGTTTGTCATAAGGCTGAATGACAAACTTCCATGACCACAGTAGCCTGACTCCTTCAGGGCCTACTTGGTGCAGCACTGATCCTCTTGATCATGCTCTTCACTGAGTGGTCCACCCGACTCAGCTTAGAACAACCAAATTTACACTCAGTGGGACATCCTTCATGCTTCTCTTCAGGTTCAGGTCTCTGGCATGGTTTCAGTTAGATCTTCTTAGTGTCATCTTGATATCCTCAGGCTGTGTTGCTGAGTTCCCCCTCGCTGAGTTCCCCCTCAACTGAGTGTTCCCTCAAGAGAGTTTCTCAGCTGACAACCTATTCTACTGAGAAATAACCTAGCCTGACCTGAAACAAAAGATACAGTCCTGACTGCTTTCAAACCTATTACATGTTGTTTTGGAAAATCATCAAAACTAAACCATATCCCAACAGTTTGAAAATAAGTTGATTTTAAATTAAATTGAGAAAGTATTATGTTTGCAAAAAAATCAATTTTATTAATAGTGGGGTAGTTATTTGTAGTGGTGAATATGTTAGAATTGATTTTAGAGAATCCAAACGCATGTAAAACTTTCTTTGATAAAGTTCATTTTACGTGCTTAATAAAGTGGTTGCAAATATTACATAATTGATTATTTTTAAAATAAAAGTGATTCTCTCTATCTTATCTTGTCTTATTATAATATCTTTTCAAACATTTTCAAGATGATGTGTCAGCACCACCTTATTCTTAAGCTGATGTAGCATGTTTCAAATCTCTTCATTTTGAAATATTGCGCTCTCATTAAAAGTCGGTTTAAGTTTTGATCTCGACCATTAACTCACAAAATTAAATATAAACCATTCATTTTATATTTATATTTTATTAATCTCTTATTAAGAGTATCGCACACACCATCCACTTTCTCTCAAATATGCTGTCTACTTCTCTCTCCCGTTGCAGCAATCATCGGTGCCGCCTCCACTATTACAGCCAGCATCGTCGTCACCAATATTGTTTATGCACCGTCGTTACTCCGGCTTGATCAATTATTGTGCCTACTCCGAACTCATCTAAGACAACTTCTCCGCCTAGCCCAGTGATTCAAGTGGCGGCACTATCGTGGACTCCGGCGAGCGTGGCGAAAACGGATATGCAAAATAAGGATAAATTCAAGGTATGTAGATCCTGAACTGTCACCGCCTCTCATCTATTCTTTTCTCACTTCGTCATTCCTTTCCTGTCAGATAGTTTACAAACCGGTGTCGCCTTATTGCTCTACTCCCGCAGCCTCAAACCGCATCGGATACTGCAGCCTTGAACCGAAGGTATGATACTGATTTTTTATAGTATTTTTCTTGGTCTTAGGTTTTTTTCTTCTCGCTTCCTTTTTTAGTTTTTATCATCCTCCATTGAACAGTCTCACCACCGCCGCCATGTCCTCTAAGATGTAAAACAAATATTTTATCCACAGTTAAACGATTTTCTTACTTAGATTTTTTTAGAATTTATTTTTGCAAAAATATTTATATATGCTAATTTTTGTAGGAGGATATTGAAATATTTTGCAAAAGATATTGTCACGTAAAATATGGCTCAAGGAATCTTGCCATTCAATACCATTTTTTACCATGAATAATAGATTGTAACATTTTTTTTGGACACAAAATTACTATCCAAAAGATATTGTCCCTGAAATGACATATTATTCCCAAAAAATCTTCCCATGAAATGCAATATCTTACAATGTATAATACAATAATTGTTATTTTTGGAATAAATATATTTGCAAAATATTTATATATGCTAATTTTCTAAAAGGATATTGAAATATTTTGCAAATTATTGGCACGTAAAAGATGACAAGATTTCCTAATAATCTTGCCAACCAATACCATATCTTATCATGAATAATAGATTATAACATTAATTTTTTTTGGACAAAATTTTACTGCCCAAAAGATATTGTCACTGAAATAACACGTTATTTCCAAAAAAAATCTTGCCATGATATACAATATTTTACCATGTATAGTACTATGATACTAAAAGTTAACATTTTTTTTAATTTTCAATATATTAATTATTTTTTTCATAATATATGTATACATGAAATATTTAGGAGGGAATTGATTTTTTTTTTACATAATTCGAATTGACGTTTAATATTATATCGAAATTGCAAGATATTTAAAATAAAAAAACATTTATATTTATAATTTTAAAATAAAAATAACATTTTTTTTCAGTCCGCGAAATTCGCGGGGATACGTACTAGTTATATTATATTTGAATCATGACTTCACAATAATGTTATCAATCTTCAAATTTTCCATAAATGGATGGAATTAAAAAGAAAGTAATATAGTCAACACTATGGAATTTTAGTAATACATATTAACATATTAATGTTGATTTATTTAGTAATTGTAAATTAGTCCATATAAACTTTGATAGGCTTGTTCAATGTGAAAATTGTAGTGAACTAAATATTATAGTCAGAGTATAGAGTGAAAATAGTTCATACATGAATCATTGAAGAGTATTAACTATTTTCACTAAAGAGTATTAGTTGTTCTCCCTGAAGGGTATTAGTTATCTATACTGAAGAGTAATAGTTATTTACTGAAAACAAACTAATACTCTTTATTGAAAACAACTAATACTCTTTATTGAAAATAACTAATACTCTTTAGTGAAAACAACTAACACTCTTCAATGATTTATATGTGAATCAATTTCACTATATACATACTCAATATTATATTACCAAATTATAGTAATCATAATAAATAAAATATACAACCAAAGTCAAAACTATGACGTTTCATTAATACAATTAATACTAAATTAATTAGTTATTATATATAAGTACTAAATTTTGCAATTGATTGGCATACTATCAAATATAAAATAAAATAAACAACGAATTTGTATATTAATTGTCTAATGTGATTTAATTTATTTGAAAATATTAAATTGAAATCCTAAATATAAATATTATTGGGTTATAAATGAATTTAGTTATAAGTATTAGATATTGTGAACATAATTATATACACATGCTAAATTTATGCTAAATTTTAATTAAAACTTTAAATGTGTGTTAGATTGCCAATTAAATCTGAAAATCATAATTAAACGTGTCAAAAAACCGTTACTTCCCCACCGTTAAATTAGGATAAATTTTCAATAAATAAGGAATTAATTTATAATTTAGTAACAGTAAAAAAAATCGGAAAATCTATATTTCAAATTTTTGGAGAGTGGTCAAGTGTTGGTAGCTCAAGTGGTTGAGGCCACCACCTAAGACCCAGAGGTCTTGGGTTCGAGACACGGAGAGAGAATTTATTTCCCTCTTGTGGTGGGGTGGTTGTTCCCCTATTGTGGTGGGGTGGTGTTCCCCTCTTGTGGTGGTTGCGGTTCCGGCTGCAGTGCGGTTGTGGTTCGGAGTTGCGGGTTCGGGTGGTCCCCCTCTTGTGGTGATTGCGGTTCCGGTCTACAGCGAGATGAAAAGATGTTGCCATGTACCCGGTGGTCGAAGGAACTATTGTAATTGATTATGTTAGGAAACTATTGTAATTGATTACCTTTCAAAAAAAAAAAAAAATTTTTGGAGAGTGGACGAAGGAATGTCTACAATTTAGGACCAGACCACACCTTTAATTGGAATTGGAATTGGAATTAGAACCTTGGATAATAAGATCAAAGATAAAAAATTATATATATATATATACTCGGTATTTTTAGAATAGGAGCTCACCTAACTTACATATTTTAGGAAAAAAAAAATCTTTGGCCAATTGCACTAATTACCCACGGTCACCAAACACGTTTAATTGATATCATTAAATTAGGAAAAATATATATGGCAAATAAAACATGCGTATACAACTAAGATTTCATCTCAAAATTCAGTTCACCGACAAAGCTGGAAGCTCATGCCGTTCATCGTCGGAAATCACATCATTGTCGCGTTGGAAAGGAAGCTCACACATTCTCATTGCCAGAATTAGTTGAAGTTGCAACAACACCAAATACCGCCGGAATTAGCAGAGGCCACGCCACGTTCGATTCGTGCTAGAAATGAAAGCTCGAAGCTGAAACTGGAGCTCACCTCACTGGAAATAATGGCGCGCACCTGAGAAGCCATGGACGCCGAAATTTCAAAGCTTAACTAACCGGAAATTGAATAGAAAAAAAAGCAGAGTTTCCACCAATTTAGGAAAATCACCAACTACCACCATAATAGGATTTTTTTGAACCAAGTCAAGGTCATTTATATTAAAAAAAACAAACAGGGAAATTACGGGTCATTGGCATAATTGAAATAGTGAGAACGTGGGCAATGGAAAATTCTAAAGGACGAGAAATAAAAAAGTTCTGATAGGTATTACATCGATCAACAAATTCTAAAGGACGCAAAAAAAAAGTTCCGGCAGTTAATACACAACCCAAAAAAATAAATTATTATAATCTTGAATCGAGCACAACAACCGTCTCCATAGAAAATTACAATATTCATCGACGAATGAATGAATCGATCAATGAACAATTGTACCAAAAAAGTAAAAGAAATGGAAAATAGGAACAACCTATACATTATCGATACTATTTACAGTAATATTAAAGAGGACGATTCATCAATATCCTATCTAAAGCTCAACCGCAGAAGCAAATATTCTCCACGGAGTCGATCGAACAACAAAAGAGCATGAAAACTTGAGGATCCATGGTACCTACAAAATAAGCTAAGAATTGAAAGATAAAAAAGAAAGAACGACGAATGAATGAAAGAATGATAGGTGGAGTGCAAATTTATAGATAGGAATGTGGAAAAATGGATGAACACGATCAAGATGAAATGAAAGAACGGTCGAGATCGAATTGCAATAAGTGCATGAATGAGAGGGACCATTTTTTTTTAGAGAGCATTCATAGGCTTGCCACATAGACATAGATAGCTTTTGTTTTATTAAGGTTATGATGGATGGATGGATAGTATTAATAAATTAAAAAAAAAGGTGCTTCATTGTTAAATAATTAGATGGTGGAAACGTGGAATTAGATGAGCTTGCCTTAGACTTTTTGTACCATTTCCCCAAAACCTCTACAGGAAGAAGCGAGAGCTAGCAATCGAAATAGAAAGATAGAATTAAAGAAATAGAGAGAGAGAGAGTGGTAGCGAAAGGATTTGTAAGAGGATCAACTCCAAAGGTAAGCATCAAGTTTATAGTTGTTAGAATTATCTTAGTTGCTAATACAAAAAAAAAAATGATTATTTTTGTTGTAATAAGGGTATGTCAATAAGTTGACAATTTTAGCTTACAAAACATATATGTGATTAAGTTGAGGAAAACGTGTTACTAAGTCATTTAATTTATAAATTGGAAATATATTTATAGTTTACTGGTGTTGGGACAATGTCAGTTTTGATTAGATCTCAAAGCTCCTGAAAAAATGTTTTGCTTTAGTGGTCAGACTAGTTTTGGTTAGATTTGTACTTAGTTATTTTACAATTCACAGGAACTCAATGAGAGGAGTACTCATTGATGACAATCAAGACTGAAGCCTGAAGACACAGAGCACCATCCTGAACTTACGGCAGTCTTTCTAAGCTGGCTGAGTAAGTGTCAGTGATGAAGAGTATAACTCTGAGGTCATTACTAACTCAGTCCTGAAGGGAACAGGATGACATTGAGTAATGGGAAAAGACTTGGAGTAGGGCCAAGCGATGTGTTGGGACATTGTCAGTTTTGATTAAGATCCCAAAGCCCCTGAAAAGATGATTTACCTTAGAATGTCTTAGTCAGACTAGTCTTGGTTAGGTCTTTTACTTAGTCTTTTTACACTTCACAAGTACTCAGTGAGAGGAGCACTCACTGATGACAATCAAGACTAAGAGCCTAAAGACGAAGAACACCATCCTGAACTTACGGCAGTCTATCTAAGCTGGCTGAGTAAGTGTCAGTGATGAAGAGTATGACCCTGGAGTCATTACTAACTCAGTCATGAAGGGAACAAGATGATACTGAGTAATGGGAAAAGACTTGGAGTAGAGTCAAACAATGCAAAAGGAATGTCAGCGTCAGGATAAGACCGTTGTGCTCGAGACAAAAAGAACTTAATAAGACAGGCCTGAAGCCCAGGAATAAGTTCTGACATTCTCACCAACCTGATGACGTGGACCAATCCAGGGAGGACACGCACGTACGAACCCTGACATGAAGACTGCACTTTCAACGGGCAAGCATTAAATGGTGCATTAAATGCCATTACCTAATTCATGCAAGGACGGCTACTGCATGGGAAATATGTCCGTTGAACAACTCTACGTAGATGACTAGAAGGCTATCTCTTCCAACAGACAGTTTTCAAAACACCTATAAATATAGAAGGCCTTGAACCCATTCAAGGTTACGGAAAATTTCCAAGCCAGAAATTACTTAAACTCTCAAGCTTTCAAAAGCATTCAGCGTTCAAAAGAAGCACTCGAAACCAGACAAATTTCCCAAGTGTTTCTTATATTAGTGAGAGTTATTCTGTATTCCATTGAGCTTTCAAGCTCTATCATAAGCTTAGAGTGATAATATTCATCCTTAGCATAGCTTAGCCTTGTAAGGATAATCACACCTTAGTTGGAATCCAAACTGAAACCAAAACCCTTTAGTCAGGTTTGTTGGTGGAAGTTGTGTTAGTGAGTTAGAAAGGAGTTTGTATAGGTCAGCGATGTTAGCTGATCTTGGTGCACCTTGGCACGTAAAAAGCAAGAATCCCAGTATTGGATTTTCTATTAAATCAGGACCGTGGACATAGGAGCTTGAGTCTCTAAACCACGTTAAACTCCTTGTGTTCTTACTGCTTTGATATTGTTCTTATTTTCCTATTAGCTTAAGTCATTCATAGCATTTGGTTTTGTCAGGCTTGAATCAATCAGCCTGATCATTAATCTGAACACTGCCCTACTAACCACTATTTCAGAATTGTGTAAACAAGTTTTCAGAAAGCAAACATAAAAAAAAACTATAAACTTTCAGGGCTCACGCATTTCTGCACTGAACTCAAGTTGATAGTTAGCCAACTGACCAGCACTCAATGCAGTCAGTAGGTGTGTTATCAACCCGGAGTTCTTTAACACTCTGAGCTAAGGGGACTCAGTAAGTTTGAAAGTCAGAAAAAATTGGTATATGTGTATTCCCCCCCACTCCATACACGTATTCCTCAGTCTTGTACCGGGACCAACAAGTGGTATCAGAGCAGTGGTTCAAAAGACCACTGACTTTGAATACTAATAGTTTCAGAGGAGAAACTGTTGGTGGTCACTGAACATATCTGAGTTTGCTTTTCATAAAACTTGCATCATCATGACTTCGAGGAGACTTGAAGCTTCATTACCTGAATTCTCTGTTTCTAACTTTGTCTACTGGAAGTTCAGACTCGAGGCACATCTAGATGCCATCCATAACCAGATGCCACGTATTATCAGGGAGGACCTATCAAGATCACTATTCCTAATGTCAGAGGACTGGGGTATGAGCATCTTGACATTGACATACAGGTTCCTAAGGAACGGAAGGATATAACCAATGACGAGATCAAAATGGTGGGACGGACAATGTGGCCAGAAACATCATCTTGCATATGGTGCCTTTCGAGGAGTTGGCGAGGCTGATGAACCTAAAGACGGCTAAGGAGGTCTGGGATGAGCTGACCAGGATGTGTGAGGGGTCAGAAAAGATAAAAGAGAACAAGAGGAATATTGCCATTCAAAAGTTTGAAGCGTTCGAGATGCTGCCTGATGAGACTATAGATCTGATGGAGTTAAGATTCATCAAGTTGATGAACGAGTTGGTGATGTTGGACAAATATGTTCCAAAGAGAGATGTTGCTTCTAAGATCCTGAATGCCATTCCTGAGAGATGGGACAACAGTGTAATCATGTTAAAGAACACTCAGGATATGAGTAACATAACTTCTGCTTTACTTTTTTCAGAGCTCATAGCACTGGAATATGATCTCAACAAGAGAAAGTAGAAAGTTCAGCAGGAAGAAGAGGAGAAAGAGAAAGCTCCTGAGAAAAGCGTGGCGTTCAATGCCAAGTCAGAACCTATCGAGTCTTCATCAAAGTAACTGATGGAGATGAGCAAGGAAGAGCTTGCTGAGGAGTACAGCCTGATGGCCAGACGCTTTGAAAAGCTCAATTCCAGGTTTGGACGTTATAAGAAATATTATCAGGATACTCGTGACAGGAAACCTGAAGGAACCCACCAAAGCTCAAGGAGATATGAGGAAAGAAGGAATACTGACCAGAGGAGAGATCATGACAATGAAAGAAGATATTCAGACCCAAAACCCGATCGAAGAGATGAACAGAGACTTACTCGTGATGATAGGCACTCAGGAAAGACTAAAAGCTCATCAAGACAAAGGGAACCTGACTCAAGAAGGAACCCTGAGCTGAGAAAAGAAAGAGGTGATGAGCAAGCTACGTATTACAACTGTAACAAGAGTGGGCACTATCAGTATGACTGCCCAGAGCTGAGTGTAAGGGAGAGAGAGGACAGGAGGGCCAAGAGGGACCAGAGATATGCTGACCGGAGAGCTATGCTCGCTGAGGAAGCTACAGACTCGGATGATCATGAGGAGAGGTCGCCTAAACTTTTCTCTGATGATGAGTACGATGATGTCTGCCTTATGGCAAGGGAGGAACCTGAGGTAACATCTAACTCTGTCTTTGGTTCTTACACTGGTCAAAATCCTGAGCCTAGCTCAGAGTCAGCCAGAGTAATGAACCTTCAGATCTGTTTAGATCAATTGATGGTTGATTTCTCCAGGTTGTACGAAACTAATGTCTTTTTGGTAGAGGAGAACTAGAAATTGAGTACTGAGGCTCAGAACCTGAATGATCAACTCACTAAGTCAGATCTGAAAGAGTCAGCTCAAATTGTGAGATTAACTCAGGAAATTGACATGATCAATTCTGAGCGTTTCCCAAGAGAGAAGATTCTGAAAGAACTAGCTGATGAAGAGCTGGTCAGGAAGGAGGAACTGAAGGCACTCAAGAGTAAGTTTGATGACCTCTTTGCTAGACATGAAATCCTGAAAAAGAGTGAGGACTCTCTCAAGAAAAAGGTTGAAGCAATGAATAAATTCTCAGTGGCTAGAGAGGAAATAAAAAGCAGCCAGATGCTTGGGAATGAGAAAAAGGGACTTGGTTATGTTCCTAAGAAATCCTCACAGGGTCAATCTCATGTTGCTTCAGGGAGCAACACTGAGAGGGTTTTCGTTCAGGCAGGCAAGAATGCACCAAAGGTTGTACTTCAGGCCAGCCAGACAGATAAGGGCAAGAAAACTGTTGACACAGTCAGGGTTGCCCCCAAGGTTGCTAAGCCAAAACCCAAGGGAAAGGCCAAGCAACCAAAGGAGGTCCCTGAGAGCTCAGGTCAGAGAAAGCCTCAGCAAAAGCAGAGGAAGACTCAGGCTAAGAGCCCTCAGACTGATCAACGAGTGTATCATCATGCATGGAAATACCAGCAGGAAAGGCCAAGTATGATGACTCCCCTATGGTTTTGGCATCCTGAGGCCTTTAACTATTTTCCTTTCCCTCACTTGCCTAGGGGGAACAGAAAACAGGGCCCTTATCAAGAACAAGCCCAGAGACCTGCTGCACCCAGGCCTAGGAAGAATAGGAGGCCAACCCAAAAGGCACCCACTCAGGCTCCTGTAAAGCCTAAGCCTGACACCCATACACCATCTTTCTCTCAGGCTAAGAAGAAGAAAGTTGTGTATGTAGATGTTTCAGGGAGACAGATTTACCACTCTGGGGCAATCAGGGTTATGAAGCAAGTCTGGATCCCGAAGGGTACAACTGACACAATAGGACCCAACACCCAATGGGTACCTAAAGCCTGAATTGTTTGCAGGCGGTTGTGGATCACAACAAGAGGAGAGGAGACTCAATCAATGTTGTTTGGTACCTATACAGTGGTTGCTCAAGGCATATGACTGGAATGAAGAGTCTTCTCCAAGATTTCAAGCTAAAGATGGTCCACAGGTAACCTTTGGTGATAACTCAAAAGGTTTTTCTAAATGTTTTGATGTCTTGATAATAGGTACAGTCAGAGTGGAGAATGTGTCCTTTGTGGAAGGACTGAAGCACAACCTGTTGTCAGTAAGCCAGTTCTGTGACAAAGGTTTCAGTGTTGAGTTCTCATCGAATATATGCTCAATCAAGGACAAATCAACACAGGTGCTTTTGTCAGGTATTAGGAAAGGTAACGTTTATCTCGTTGATTGGAGCAACACTATTCCCAATACTTGTTTTATTGCTAAAAGCTCTCTAGAGCTCAGTTGGTTATGGCATAAAAGATTAAGCCATCTGAACTTCAAGATTCTAAAAAAATTTCTAGACAGTCACTTGTTGAAGGTCTACCTTGTTGGGAAAATAGGGGTGCCCGGAATCTATTCGGGATGAAATTTAAATACAAATTTAAATTCAATTATTACTAGCATGAATTAATCCTAATTAATTTAAATAATAATTTCAACAACAAATTTAACATCATGCATGTTGAATTAATTCACATAAAATCTAGGCGGAATAAACAAGAATTTATGTGACTTACGTACCTCTTGTAGAATTGACCTTTAAATAAACGGGACAATCACGATCATGCTTTATCAACCCAAAAACCTTCTCAAGTATTTCCCTTTCGCCTTACTTGATCACCGGTGGGAGATGCTTTCAAGTAATTTAAATAACTAAGGAAAAAGAAAAATATATATGCTCTTGATTTTTCCAACACATGGAATTATGTACTTGGGGATGAAATAATCACCCCCTATTTATAAAGTGAAGTGGCCGAAATTTTTAGTGGAATTGGGCCTTGGAAAAAAACTTTTCTTAGTCTCTAAGAAATCTTGAATATATCTCATATATTATTTTCTCTATAATAAAATATTCCACAAAAATCTCACTCACCTTATAAGCCTTGCAATTTTCGAAAATAATGAAATAAGAATCCAAGATTTGGATCTTCTTGAATATATGAGATAATCTTGTATTCCAAGAATACTTATCTTCCATAATATATTTTCAAGAAAATCAACAAGATCTTTCTTACTAAAAAAAACAATTTTCGAAAATTACTAAGAAAAATCAGCATTTTTATTTTATTTTAATCACCTTATCATTATTGGACTACTTAATGGGCTACTTGAGGGGCCTTTAAGGAGAATTAAGATTGAATCTCCTAATGGACTTCTGAATTTCAATATTGAGCCTCAATATAATTCAATACATTAATATTAATTATTACCACTAATAAATTAATATTGCACTATCCATCTTAATCCATATTATGATAATATGGGCTCCCGGTTATTATTTCCCGCGTTTAAGATTATCAAGTCCATTAATTAATTAAGCTCCTGAATAGCTCTAAATTAATTAATATATTTCACCTTGGAGTAAAGACAACTCAACATTATTATCCGTACCGAAAAACTAATTCTTCACTTGCAAGATTTGGTACGATAAAACTTCTGAGCCCACCAAGGGGACTAATCACACGAGCCGTACTCGCACGCGTTTCCCCGTATTAAATCTTAGCAACCGTCGTATGATTAATATTACTGCCCAAAACACAAAGTTCGAAGTCACGATGATTCTCACCTAACATGAATCAAAGCAGTAACCATTAAGCACACACGGTCCTATTTAAGTGACGGAGATTAAGAAATCAATAACCACTGAGGTCTAATTCTTCACATTTCAGAACAGAAGAACTTATCCTCGCTGTAGGTCCTCTTCAACACATACTAAATGTGCTAGTGCAATCTCTTAGTCAAGACAAACCAATCTGAGACTTACACATCGACCTTTCGCGGCGGATTGTTCAATTCCACCTAGGTCGTGAAATTGTACGTTTAGTTACAAGGAAACCGTTAATGTGATCTTCCGTGATCGGGTATCACCACATTAACTACAATGTAACATGTACTATTTATAATGAACTGGTTGCAATAAATATTCAACATTCAATCATATCTAAAGGAAATATGATAAAAGAATTATTCTCATAAACAAGTGTTTAATACATGAGTTATACAAAGTAAAAATATATTTTCACGTATAACTCCAACAATCTCCCACTTATACTTAAAGTCTGCTTTTTAGTATACATCATGCATGTCTTAGTGTAGTAGCTCTACGTGACATCTCATGTCAACCTACACTAACCTAATAATTCATCCCACTTATACTTAAAGCGGATTGACAATAGTCTTGAATCTCATTCCATCCACATATCTCTCAAATGTATTCAGAGGCAGACCCTTTGTGAATGGATTTACTAGGTTGTCCCCGACGCATATCTTTGCCACCTCTTTATCTCATCTCTTAACGATTTCTCGTATAAGATGGTTTTTTCTTTCTATGTGTTTGTTGGCCTTGTGGGCTCTCGGTTCCCTTGAATTTGTAACTGCTCTGGCACAATGATTGTGATGGGTAAATTCGGAACAACGTCCAAGTCCACTAAGAAGTACTTGAGCCAAACCACTTCTTTCGCTGCTTCTTAAGCAGTTACTTATTCAGTTTTCATGGTCGAATCGGCGATGCATTTCTGCTAATCGCTTCTCCATGTCATGGCTCCTTCTCCCATGCAAAACACACTCCGAGGTAGTTATTCTGGAGCCTATGTCTGATTGGAAATTTGAGTCTGTGTATCCCATGAGAATTAGACCGTCTGACTGTTAAATCAGCATTCCATACAAAGTTCTTTTCAGAAACTACAGAACGCATTTAATTGCAATCTAATGTGCTTTCCCGGGGATATTTTGATATCTTGCCATCATGCCCACGGCAAAGCAGATATCTGGTCTCGTACACAACATTGCATACATAAGACTTCCTACGTTCGAAACGTACGGAACGTCTTTCATGTCATCTATCTCCACTTGCATCTTAGGGCATATTTCTTTGGATAGATGGATTCCGTGTCTAAAAGGTACAAAACCTTTCTTGGAATCGTGCATGTTGTATCGCTTCAAAACAGTGTCTTTGTATGAAACTTGCGATAAGCCCAACATCCTCTTCTTGCGATCGCGAGAGATCTTGATCCCAAGGATGTGACCGGCTTCCCCTAAGTCCTTCATATCAAATTGTTTTGATAGCCATACCCTTACGTCTGACAATACCTTTACATTGTTTCCAATGAGCAGAATATCGTATACTTATAATACTAAGAATACCACCGCAGTTCCGTCATGCTTTTATACACACAACTTTTGAACTCGTTTTGATCAAACCCATAAGACATAATCACTTGATCAAAACACTGGTTCCAAGTACGCGATGCTTGCTTAAGTTCATAAATGGATCTCTTAAGCTTGCATACGAGGTGCTCTTGGCCTTTTTCAACGAAACCTTTGGGCTGTTGCATATGGATATCTAACCCGTCAAGACTTCCATTAAGGAAAGTTGTCTTGACATCCATTTGCCAGATCTCGTAATCTCGGTGCGCAGCGATTGACAAGAGAATACGGATGGACTTAAGCATAGCTACAGGCGAAAATTTCTTCTCATAATCGATCCTTTCTTTTTTAGTATACCCTTTGACCACTAGCCTTGCTTTGAAGGTTTCAACCCTTCCGTCCGGTCCTCTTTTCCTCTTGTACACCCACTTGCATCCAATGAGTTCTACCCCATTGGGTGGTTCAACCAACTCCCACACTTGATTATGATCCATCGAACCCATCTCAGTTTCCATTGCTGTTTGCCACGACTTCTCGTCTTTGTCTTGGATTGCCTCGTCATAAGTCCATGGGTCTAATTCATCACCGGGAATTAAATTCGAAGATTCTCCTATTCCCATGAATCTCTCGAGTTGCCTAGCAATCCTCCCACTGCGACGGGGTTCTGGTTGTGAAGATGTGACGTGTGGTACATCATCTTGTATACTTGGTATTGGAGTTTGCCTTCTTAACTCGTCTAAGGTAATCTCACTTCTGGGCTTTCTTTTGTTTATATAGTCTTCCTCCAAGAATTTAAAGTGTGCGCAAAACACGGTCTTTTAATCATTGGGACTATAGAACATACACCCTTTTGTTCCCATGGGATATCCTATAAACAACCTTAATTCCAAACGTTGATCCAACTTACCGGCTTTCTTGTCTAGCACGTATGCCGGACAACCCTAAATTCGCAAGTGTCTTAGACTGGGCTTGCGCCCGGTCCACAATTCCATTGGGGTTTTAGGAATCGATTTGGATGACACCAAGTTTAGAATGTAAGCCGTCGTTTCCAAGGCGTTACCCCAAAATGATTTGGGTAAATCTGAATAACTCATCATGGAACTGACTATTTCTAAAAGAGTTTGGTTCCTTCGTTCCACCACACCATTCTATTGAGGGGTTCCCGGTGCGGTCAACAGGGATACAATCCCTTCGTTCGATAGGTAGTTCAAGAATTCATTGCTAAGGTATTCGCCTCCACGATCAAATCGTAGAAACTTCTTTCCCTATGCATCATAAGGTAGATGTATCCATATCTCGAGTAATCATCAAAATGACAAATTACTCATACCCCTTCTTTCTATGATCGTCATTGAACCACACATATCGGTATGAACGAGTTCTAACACTTTGGTGGCTCTGCCCTTGGCTCCAAATGCCCTCTAGGTCATTTTACCCTCTAAACAGGATTCACAAGTTGGAAATGACTCAACTTGAAGTGACTCCAAGGATTCATTTTTCACCAACCTTTATATCCCGCATTAGATTAATATGACCTAATCTAAGATGCCATAGAAGTGTTTCGTTCATATCCGAAGAATGCTTTCTTTTATTACTCGAAATAATCGATGTGTTATTAGATTCAATTTTTATGAGTGGTGTGCCCAAATAATGGTATAAAGATCATCCATTGAAGTTTCGGAACAGATAAACTAATCGTTTCAAGAAATAATAACATCCTTATTAAAAGAAACTGAGTATCTATTCAAAACAGTTTAAAAACTGAAGGTTGAGTTCTTTCTAAACTAGGAACATGAAGAACGTCTCTCAAGACCATAACTATATCTTCAAAAGATAGGCACACTTCTCCCACTGCTTCAGCTGCCACTCTCGTAGCATTGCCCGATGTGATGGGAATCTCACTTCCGTTAAGTCGTCGGGTTAGCTTGAACCCATGAAACAAATGTGATCAGTAACTCTTGTATCCACTATCCACGAATAGACAGCATACGCCACTTCACAAGTTTCGACGACTAGGGTGTGTGAATTACCTAACTTTCCTAGCCTCTTAGGCTTGGAACAGGCAGACCTCCATTGTCCTCTCTCACCGCAACTAAAATACTTTCCCTTCGATGCTAGCCTTTGCATTTGCCTTTCGCAACAATTGGATTTGCTTGGATCCGGCCTTTGGTTCTCTTCTTCTATTTCCCTCCCTTGGGGCCAAAAGAGGTAGACGGACCATTAGCCACCATAGCACTAGACAGGTGCTCCATTATCACCTCCACCGAAACTAAAGCTTGCAAGAGCTCGGGCAAACGACTTGTCCGTTCATTCATCTGATAGTTCAGTTGAAACTGCTCAAAGCTTCTCAGAAGAGAATGGAGTATGTAATCGACCTGAGAAGGGATATCAAAACACGCACCAAGTACTTCCAACTTGTTAAGGTATGCCATAATCTCGAGAACGTGCTCCCTCACGGGCGTTCCCTCCACCATTTCCAACTTGACCGAGTCATGTTTGGTGAACTGATTAGTCATGGGTTTGATGTGAAGACATCTCTTCAAGGTTTTCCATGATTTCAACAGCGGATACAATGTCCTCGTGAATATGCGTCAAATCCTCAGACAAAGATGTCAAGATGATGCACTTCATGTGTTCATTGTCACGCTTCCAATCATAAACTGTCTTTTCCCATTGCTTGACTTATCATTAGGCTTGCCAGGTATATTAACGTGAATAACCCAATTGTGTTTTCGTGCAGTAAGGACAAAATTTAAATTACATTTCCAATCGATATAATTCTCTCCAAAAAGTTTATTAACTTAAAGCATATTAAACAGTGGAATAAAAGGTTGTGACATGATGAAATGAGAATAAAACATACATTCATATTAATATCTAGAAAAATACGAAATTATCACATAATTCGATCGCATCACTTATATTGAAAACTTAAAATAATATAATCATGTATCAGCCAAAATCTCGAAATATTTTAAATGCGCCACGAGGGGTGGTCTATACATTTAAACACATTCAAACGGATCACAAACTTAAAAGTTACAAATCCTTAATTCAAAATTAATAGTTGGCTCCCACTTTGACCACATAAAAATTGACAGGGACTCCGAGGGAAGTAAGGTAATATCAATTTCTTATGCCTAAGTAATAACCATAATTAAATACAGGATTATTATTTCGCTTTGAGCAAGCCACTCGTGGTGAGGGTCAATACCGCCACTAGTAATAATCCACAATCATCCTTTCAGAATTTATTCATGTGAAATCCGTCCTTTTGGCCGATCCGAGGGGGAAATGTATTCCAAAAGAACTTCACAAATAAATAAATAAATTATGGAGGCCAAATTAATCCAATTTTAATATCCGAAATAAAATTGTGATTAAATAAACATACTTATTAATTTTCAAAAGTAAGGTTTTTCTTGAACAATAAAATTCATGCAAACACATATTAACAAATAATAATAAGTGCACGAAATAAAACATCCATCAAAACAAAATTAAACACATTGGAGCACTCAAATCCAATTGTCACGGTTTAATTTCTTCACGTCTTGATGCGAAATATCGTCCTTGTTGCTTTCCATCGTTCGTCTCGACACGCTCCCACTCGAACAACAATACTTCATCAAAAATAACTTCATTTGGGGTTCGGGACGATGTTTAAAATCACACCAAAAAAACGAGAACGGAAATAAAATTTCACGGCCTGAGATACGGCACGCATCGGCCAACGGGGTGGGCCGCGCCCCTCTCAGCACGACCGCCGAGAGACGGTGCCTCGCGCGCGACTCATGCTCCTCGGCTCGCCCGTCGTGCACGGTGCAGTGCGCCTCGCGCACTTCGTGCACCGGGTTTCGTCGTTCATTCTTATTTTTCACCCCATGCATGATTTTACGTCCATGGATGCGCCACACATTCATGCGTCATCCGGGTACGCCGTCTTTAATTCTTCGTTCTTCGTCTTGATCCGGTTACAATTTATTTACAAAAAATAAATACTAGATCTAGACTAGTCTATTACAATGATCAAATCAAAATAAAAACAATTAATCTACTCGTGGATTTTCTCACGAGAAAAACGAATTCGAACGAATCGAATTAAAATAATTAATTCACACGCATGAAAAAATAAACATTAAAACCATGACAATTGGATACCAGCAAAAAATATCTAGCAATTCTACTATCCAATTTCAATTTAATGTGTAACAATTTAAATTCCAATTTAAAGATCAGAGCCCGAAACCGTGGCTCTGATACCAGTTGTTGGGAAAATAGGGGTACCCGGAATCTATTCGGGATGAAATTTAAATACGAATTTAAATTCAATTATTATTAGCATGAATTAATCCTAATTAATTTAAATAATAATTCCAACAACAAATTTAACATCATGCATGTTGAATTAATTAACATAAAATCTAGGCGGAATAAACAAGAATTTATGTGACTTACGTACCTCTTGTAGAATTGGCCTTTGAATAAACGGGACAATCACGATCACGCTTTATCAACCCAAAAACCTTCTCAAGTATTTCCCTTTCGCCTTACTTGATCACCGGTGGGAGATGCTTTCAAGTAATTTAAATAACTAAGGAAAAAGAGAAATATATATGCTCTTGATTTTTCCAACACATGGAATTATGTACTTGGGGATGAAATAATCACCCCCTATTTATAAAGTGAAGTGACCGAAATTTTTAGTGGAATTGGGCCTTGGAAAAAATCTTTTCTTAGTCTCTAAGAAATCTTGAATATATCTCATATATTATTTTCTCTATAATAAAATATTCCACAAAAATCTCACTCACCTTATAAGCCTTGCAATTTTCGAAAATAATGAAATAAGAATCCAAGATTTGGATCTTCTTGAATATATGAGATATTCTTGTATTCCAAGAATACTTATCTTCCATAATATCTTTTCAAGAAAATCAACAAGATCTTTTCTTACTCCAAAAAAAATAATTTTCGAAAATTACTAAGAAAAATCAGCATTTTATTTTCTTTTTATTTTAATCACCTTATCATTATTGGGATACTTGAGGGGCCTTTAAGGAGAATTGAGATTGGACCTCCTAATGGACTTCTTAATTTCAATATTGAGCCCCAATATAATTCAATCCATTAATATTAATTATTACCACTAATGAATTAATATTGCACTATCCATCTTAATCCATATTACGATAATATGGGCTCCCGATTATTATTTTCCCGCGTTTAAGATTATCAAGTCCATTAATTAATTAAGCTCCTGAATAGCTATAAATTAATTAATATATTTCACCTTGGAGTAAAGACAGCTCAACATTATAATCCGTACCGAAGAAACTAATTCTTCACTTGCAAGATTTGGTACGATAAAACTTCTGAGCCCACCAAGGAGACTAATCACACGAGCCGTACTCGCACGCATTTCCCCGTATTAAATCTTAGCAACCGTCGTATGATTAATATTACTGCCCAAAATACAAAGTTCGAAGTCACGATGATTCTCACCCAACATGAATCAAAGCAGTAACCATTAAGCATACACGGTCCTATTTAAGTGACGGAGATTAAGAAATAAATAACCACTGAGGTCTAATTCTTCACATTTCAGAACAGAATAATTTATCCTCGCTGTAGGTCCTCTTCAACACATACTAAATATGCTAGTGGAATCTCTTAGTCAAGACAAACCAATCTGAGACTTACACATCGACCTTTCACGGCGGATTGTTCAATTCCACCTAGGTCGTGAAATTGTACGTTTAGTTACAAGGAAACCGTTAATGTGATCTTCCGTGATCGGGTATCACCACATTAACTACAATGTAACATGTACTATTTATAATGAACTGGTTGCAATAAATATTCAACATTCAATCATATCTAAAGCAAATGTGATAAAAGAATTATTCTCATAAACAAGTGTTTAATACATGAGTTATACAAAGTAAAAGCATACTTTCACGTATAACTCCAACACACCTAATAAAGTTTTTAGCAAAGATCATGTGTGCAAAGCTTGTCAGGAGGGGAAGCAGGCCAGAGCATCATTCAAGGAGAAAGCTTCCTTCTCCACTGACAGGATTCTTCAGCTTTTGCACATGGATTTATTTTGTCCCATAACACCTGTGAGTATGAATGGTAGGAAATACAACCTTGTGGTTATTGATTATTATTCTAGATATACTTGGGTTATTTTCTTGTTAAATAAGAAGGAAACACAGGTGAAGCTTCCAGAGTTGCTCAGAAGACTCAACAATGAGAAGAATCAGTCTATTACTAAGATCAGATCTGCAGCTAGAACCCCACAAAAAAATGGTGTTGCTGAAAGGAGAAACAGAATACTGAAAGAAGCTGCAAGGACCACGCTGGCTGAGTCAGGATTGCCCAAGAAGTTTTAGGCTGAGGCAATCAACACTGCATGCTACACTCAGAACGGATCCATGCTGAACAAACAACATGCACAGACCCCATATGAGACTTGGAATAAGAGGAAGCCTCGTATCTCTTACTTTCATGTATTTGGTTGTAAGTGCTTCATCCTCAAAAAATGGAAAGACCCAATTGAAAGCCTTTGATAGCAAATCTGATGAAGGGATATTCTTAGGATATTCTGAAATCAGTAAAGCATTCAGGGTTTACAATTGTAGGACCCTTGTTGTGGAAGAATCACCACATGTTGTGTTTGATGAATCTGCTAATGAGTCTAGGTCAAAAGTATTGGATCCTGACACTGAGGAGGTCACAAGGAGAGTGACAAGGCTGAGCTTGAAGTATCAACCTGGTCCAAAGGTCAAAACCGTGCCAATTCCAAGATGGGATGATGACGACGATCAGGAAGATAACCCAAGAGCTACTCCTAAGCCCAACACATCAGGGATTGTTGAGCCTCAGACTGAGGAACAAGCTTAACCTGAGGTAAGCACTGTCTATGAAGATGCGGTCGCAGCTGAGACGGTTCCTGAGTCACCTCATCAAGGGAGAATCGATGTCCCTGACATTGAATTAGTAAATCCCTTTGGTATAGACTCAGGATCATCCCCTTCTGTTCAATATCCTGAATTTTATGAGCCTGTAGACACTAACATTGCAGGTACTTCGGGAACAATTCCTGGCAAGAGAACATGGCTAGAGGGAGTCAGGACCAGACGGTTTCATGGTGAGAGCGCATTGTTCTGTTGCTTTCTCTCTGAGCAAGAGCCTCAGAACATTGAAGAAGCTCTCACTGACTCGAACTGGATCGTAGCCATGCAAGAGGAGTTGAATCAGTTCACAAGGAATCAAGTTTGGGAACTGGTAGATAAACCTAGGCATCAAGGTGTTATTGGTACCAAGTGGGTCTTCAAGAACAAGAAGGATGAGAATGGTGTTGTAGTAAGGAACAAGGCAAGACTGGTTGCAAAGAGGTATTGTTACTCTGAAGGAATAGACTATGATGAGACCTTTGCTCCAGTGGCTAGGTTGGAAGCTATCAGGTTGTTCCTTGCGTATGCAACGTATAAGAAGTTTAAGGTGTATCAAATGGATATCAAGAGTGCCTTCCTGAATGGTGTACTCAATGAAGAGGTATATATTGAACAACCTCCCGGGTTTGAGGTTGGAGATAGAGTATACCATTTGAAGAAAGCACTCTATGGGCTTAAACAAGCTCCTAGAGCTTGGTATGCTACCGTCTCTCAATTCCTGACTGTCCATGGGTTCAAGAAGGGAACCGTGGATAGGACCCTGTTCAGGATCACTGAAGGTGATGACATTCTCTTGGTCCAATTTTATGTGGATGGCATAATATTTGGATCACCAAATCATCAGCTCTGTGAGAAATTCTCTAAGTTGATGACTGGTAAATTTGAGATGTCAATGATGGGAGAGATGAACTTCTTTTTAGGATTGCAGGTCAAGCAAACTGATCAAGGGATTTTCATTAATCAGGCCAAGAATACAAGAGGCTTGATTCAGAAATTTGGAGTTCAAAATAGCAATCCGACTAGGATCCCAATGAACACTAATTGGAAGATGGATCCTGACAGTGAAGGAACTTCAGTGAATAGACTTAGTACCGAGGGCTGATAGGATGACTGTAAACAGGCCTGACATTACTTTTGCAGTCGGTGTATGTGCTAGATATCAATCTGATCCCAAGAGAAGTCTTTTGGAGGCTTCTAAGAGGATACTCAATTATTTGAAAAGGACAATCAATATGGGACTATGGTATCCTTTAGATGACAACTTAGAACTGACTGGTTATTCAGATGCAGATTATGGAGGTTGTAGGATTGATAGGAAATCAACCTCAGGGACATGTCAGTTTTTAAGAAATAAGTTGATCTCGTGGTTTAGTAAGAAACAGAATTCAGTGGCGACATCTACAACTGAGACTGAGTATATGGCTGCATGTAGTTGTTATGCTCAGATTTTATGGTTGAGGCAACAATTGAGAGACTGCCAAGTATTTGCTAATGAGGTTCCAATCTATTGTGACAACAATAGTGCTATAGCAATTACTCAGAACCCATTGCTTCACACAAGGTGCAAGCATGTGGATATTAGGCATCACTTCATTCGAGATCATGTAGAGAAGAAGGACATTAGGATGGAGAAAATTCACACCGACAGGCAGAGAGCTGACATCTTGACTAAGCCTTTGGCTGAGGCAAGGTTTATGGATCTGTCAGTGGATTTAGGTCTCTTAGATCTGGGAGAGCAGTCAGTATAGGATCTAGGGGGAACTCGGGCCAGACTCAACTCAGCACGGTATCAGGGTGCTACAATGTCTCCCTGACAGGTATGAGTTCTATCCTGACTCTTGTGAATTTAAAGCGTCTCCCTGAGTCCTTCGTCCTGAAAATCTTTATTAAATACATTCTGTTTTCATTTAAAGCGCACCTTTTCATATTTAAACCCACGCGCAGCGCAGCATTTAATGCTTTAGTTACTTTTTCATATGTGTGTCCATTTTATACGGAATATGACTGACGTGGGAAATGATTGATACGGAGATTAATCCTGGCCCTTCATTTCAAAACTTTTCAAATTTAGGATTAATCTCAACCTCACGTCTGAGTAACTCACTAATTCATATCAATCTAAACTGTCATTTTGAGGAATTTATGCAAACACAAAAGCACATTGCACACTGAACTCTCTCTTGTTCAAACACATCTTTGCAAATTCACATTTCCTCAAATCAAATCAAATGGCATTCTTAGATATCAACTGGTCTACTGACAAACTTGAAGATGTTGTCAAGAATAAGTTGGTTAACATGGAGCACGTTATCTCCATGGAGGGGGCGTGTCTATCGTTGAAGGAGATTCTTCTAGTTTTCAACTGGATCTCCAAAGCTGGGTTGGAGAAGTATTTCACCCAGAAACCCACTTATGTGCTACCAAAGACTGTTGTGGAGGCATACTTGAACTTGTTCCTTCGCAAGGGCGAGTTATTTACTAGGGTGACTGTACTGGTTCCTACTGGAGGGAAGAACAAGGATGGTGAGGCTCTCTATGACGTTGAGATGCGTGATATCAACCTGAGGAAGGCCATAAAGGAGGTGTATGGACTTCCGTGCTCTGGAATTAATCCAAAGACCTACAAGGAGAACAAAGAAGGCGAGCTCCTTCAGGAATGGACCAAGACTGGGTCACCAGAGTTTAGGGCGAGACAACACAAGGAGACCCTGAAGCCAGAATATCGTGCGCTGGTCGATATTATCTCCAAGATCATAATGGGTACTACTGGCTCTCACGAGCAGCTCAGTTTGCCCAAGCTGAGGATCATGGGTGCTCTGGTTGATGGAGTGGAGGCCAACTGGGAGCAATTCCTCATGGATTAAATCAGCCAGGCTGCTGCTGACAAGCTAAAGAAGGACGCTGAGAATAAGCACATCTCTGTGGGTGCTATTCTTCCATTTGGGACGAGGTTATCCATCCTGATCGCCCATGCATGTCAGGGCTGCACTTTTGACTTGGAAGATGACTTATCTTCCAAGAAGGTTATGTTCACCTCCGTTGGTGATACATACGCAGTATTGGGCTTACCTGACCCCAATGCGCCACCTAAGGGTCAGAGGAGGAAGCCAGCTGTGAAGGCCAAGAAAGCTGTGCCTTGCCTTCTTGAGAGAGTTAAGAGTCTCCTGGAGAAGGGGAAGGAGACTCAGGAGGAGATCGTTGCTGAGAAGGAGGCTGAGAAGGAGATGGCGGAGAAAGTTGTGGAGGAGAAGACAACCAGACTGAGGGTGGTGTTGAAGGAAAAAGCCACGGCCAAGGGAGTTGGCAAGGGGACTGAGAAGGTCTCCAAGAGGGCCGTTTCTGAGGCTGAGGAGAGTGACGATGAAGTCAGGTCCGGCGGAGAAGAGGCAGTGATTGATAGGCCACTCAAGAGATTGAGGAAGGGTCCCAAGAGATCTCCTGCCAAAAAGCTGAAGGAGATAAGCCATATCAGGGAAGAGTCAAGCTCTCCAAGAGCCTCTGACTTGGATCAGGTGAGGGACACCATCAACTCTGCAGAGCTTCTGCAATCTGAGTCCTTCCCTACTGAACCCCCAACCTTTTCTAACCCTGAACCTATTATCACTGAACCCATCTCACACCCCACTGAAACCCAACCACAAAACATTCCCCCCACTGAGCCTACCCAGTCCACCACTGAAATTACCCAACCGTCATCCTCAATCACTGAACCTATCCTTCCACCATCTGAGTCAGTGCCTAACCCCTCAACCATCACTGAGCCTGACCAGAACCCTGAGCCAAACACAAACACACCCAACCCTGAAGACTTTCCTGCTTACCATAACCCCAAAGACTGCCCCAAAACCTCTACTGAAGGAGAGTCTGTGGATAATTTCCTGGAAATGGAGGAGGAGGAGGAGGAGTTGGATAAGGGAATGGTGGGTGGAATTTTGTAGAATAATATTAGGGGGAACGCGTGTGAGTGGGTGGCGAAGTATTGGCCTAGCCTTCACAAGTACAGGGAGCTGTGCTCAAACGTCATTGAACTCAAGGTCTGGCTCGACTTCAAGCAGTCCAACATGCAAGAACAGTACATGCTTGTCGATGCCAGATGATGGGAATATTGGGAGAAGGAGGAAGAAAGGTTGTGTACGTACTTTCATCTCACTAGTTGGCTTCAGTTGCTAAATCTTGAGAATCTAAGGAAGCTAGTGGATGATATGAGGGCTGGTATGAGAGAGGACCTTCACGATGAGCCCAAGGAGGATGAGGAGGATGATGAAGCTCAGGGAGGAGTGAATGAGAAGGTATTAGAGAAGACTGCCAATGAGGTGGATGCAATGAACTCTGAGCCTTAGGCTCAGGGGGAATGTGACAAGGAAGTTGGTGCCAAGGGTGGACCAACTGCTGAGGATGTTGTGAACATCTCAGTCGCCAATGATACATCAGTCGATGATGGGATTCTCTGCCCTGAAACAAAGGAGGATGATGTAGAGGCATCCAAGGAGACTCCTAGTTTTGAGGATTCTCAATCCAAAGTTCGAGATGGCTTTGCTGAGCCTGAGCAGGCGGCCTTGACCACTCAACAACTGCCTTCAGTGCACCCTGAAGAGGGGACTGATGCTGCAGGGGCTGACAAGGGAAATCAGCCAATCACTGACGATGATGTAGCTGATGATGAAGTCATCATAACTGGGGTCCGAAGTGGAGAAATCACCACGATAGTTGAGGTGAAAATGGAGAAGACCACCGAGAACCTGGCTGAGCTGCAAGAGGAGTTGTTAAAGCTCAAAGAAGAGAAGGAGAAAGATGCCCAGGCTCTCGCCAAACATATCAAATGGACCAAGTCAGCCTACAACACGCTTACCAACAAGGAGCTCATACTGTTGAAAAGAACAATGGTTGACACAACAAAGTCAGTGAAGCATGAAAGGTAGAGGGTAAAGAAGATGCTGAGGCAAACACTGAAGCAACTTGATGAGAGGGATGAGCAATGGGAGCTGAAGCTAGAGAAAGCAGTGGAGCATCTTGCAGTTCAGGCTGAAGCGCTTTTCACTCAGGCGTTGAGTGACTCAGCGGACAAGTTGGCGCTGGAGTCAGGGAGGATTGCTCAGTCCTCTGAGTCAGCTGCACAAGTGTTAGCTAAGGTTGTTGAAGAATCTGCCAAAGTGATGACAGAGGTTGGCAGAATTAGTGGTGAGTCCTTGAAGATTGAGGAAAGGATCACCAAGGCTGAACAAAGTCTCCAACACAACATGGAGGTCTTTGAGATGAAATTGAAAGCTGCCATCAGCACTGTGTCCTATGCTGGGATGGGGATTGCCACGGGGGTTGATATGTTGAAGGAAGGGGTGCAAGAAGTCTAATCCCTTGCTGCCTTCGTGATCAACATTGGGCAAGATGTGTTCCCACCCCCACCTGCCAAGGATGATGCCAAAAAGGGGGAAAAGAAGAAAAGATCCTGCCATGAGGTAGTGGAGGCAGACCCTGAGGCAGATCCAAAAGGGAACGCTATTTTTGTGCGGAAGTCAGCAAGGTTGGCTGAAGCCGCAGCGGAACAGGCTAATGAACCTTCGAAAGATATTCCTCAACTCCCTTCAAAATCATCAGCGCTTCAGAAATCTCCTCCTGTGAACACAAGGAAGAACCCAATCACTTACTCTGTGGAGACGGTGGCTGAGTTATGCGCTGAGGCATGGGGAGCCTCTTCGAAGAAGACTGAAGCTGAGCGCAGGGCTGAAATTGCTCAGAAGAAGAAAGTGTGCATTCTGGAGAAGAAGGTGGAGAAGCTAACTGACCTCACTGATATGCAGCAGAGAGAACTTAATGATGTTGTGGTTAGTTTGCTAAGGAGGAAGAAGGCGAAGCCTGAACCAACAAAGTACAGAAAGAGGCATACAACGAAGAAGTCAATTATTCTGCAAGTCAGTAAACCTGAGGTGATTCAGAGGGAAGTTCTTGTCGATGAGTTCATCTCAGAGACACTGAAAGAGTTCTGGGTTGATGCAAGGGATGAGTTTGTCAGGCTTTGGTATGTGGTGAAGAAATGGGGCGACACTGACGACATCAATGCCCACTTCACTAACTATATGATGGACAACCACCCTGAACTTATTCAGAAGATCTTGGAAGAAGCTGAAGCAACCAAAGTCCAAGTGAAAGCTCCTGAGTTCATTGCTCGACCACCTCCTCTAGTCCCTGGAACTGGAAAGCATGATACAAAGGCTATAATGACTGAAGTCTTGAAGATTGCCAAGGTTGAAGGCTATGTGAACCAACCTAAAAGGGTAGATGAGTTGAAGGTTAGAGTCTATGCTGGTTATGGACTCGAGCCTGAAATAAGATTAGTTTAGGTGTTCACATCTTCTTTGTAATAGATCAGGTTCATTGTACTAATTCAATATCATCAATGAAATCTATTACTTTGCCCACAGACAAAAACTCATTATCTTTTTGGCTGTCATTTAAATTCTGTACTTTATCAAGAATTGCTCTAACACTGACTTATCTTATAGATATGACTTGGTTTTCCTCTAAGTGTTTTCAGGATCTTTTCAGTATTTTGGCATCATCAAAAAGGGGGAAATTGTTGGGCCATTGTCAGTTTTGATTAAGATCTCAAAGCCCCTGAAAAGCCGATTTGCCTTAGAATGTCTTAGTCAGGCTAGTCTTGGTTAGGTCTTTTACTTAGTCTTTTTACACTTCACAGGTACTTAGTGAGAGGAGCACTCACTGATGACAATCAAGACTAAAAGCCTGAAGACGAAGAGCACCATCCTGAACTTACGACAGTCTATCTAAGCTGGCTGAGTAAGTGTCAGTGATGAAGAGTATGACCCTGGAGTCATTACTAACTCAGTCCTGAAGGGAACAGGATGATACTGAGTAATGGAAAAAGACTTGGAGTAGAGCCAAGCAATGCAAAAGGAATGTCAGTGTCAGGACAAGACCGTTGTGCTCGAGATAAAAAGAACTTAATAAGACAAGCCTGAAGCCCAAGAATAAGTTCTGACATTCTCATCAACCTGATAATGTGGACCAATCCAGGGAGGACACGCACGTATGGACCCTGACATGAAGACTGACTTCAGACTGCACTTTCAATGGGCAAGCATTAAATGGTGAATTAAATGCCATTACCTAATTCATGGAAGGACGACTGTTGCATGGGAAATATGTCCGTTGAACAACTCTACGTAGATGACTAGAAGGCTATCTCTTCCAACGAATAGTTTTCAAAACACCTATAAATACAGATGGCCTTGAACCCATTCAAGGTTACGGGAAATTTCCAAGCCAGAAATTACCCAAAGTCTCAAGCTTTCAAAAGCATTCAGCGTTCAAAAGAAGCACTCGAAACCAGACAAATTTCCCAAGTGTTTCTTATATTAGTGAGAGTTATTCTGTATTCCATTGAGCTTTCAAGCCCTATCATAAGCTTAGAGTGATTATCCATCCTTAGCATAGCTTAGCCTTGTAAGGATAATCACACCTTAGTTGGAATCCAAACTGAAACCAAAACCCTATAGTCAGGTTTGTTGGTGGAAGTTGTGTTAGTGAATTAGAAAGAAGTTTGTATAGGTCAGCGAGGTTAGCTGATCTTGGTGCACCTTGGCATGTAAAAAGCAAGAAACCCAGTAGTGGATTTCCTGTTGAATCAGGACTGTGGACGTAGGAGCATGAGTCTCTGAACCACGTTAAACTCCTTATGTTCTTACTGCTTTGATATTTTTCTTATTTGCCTATTAGCTTTAGTCATTCATAGCATTTGGTTTTGTCAGGCTTGAATCAAGCAGCCTGATCATTAATCTGAACACTGCCCTACTAACCACTATTTCAGAATTCAGTAAACAAGTTTTCACAAAGCAAACATAAAACAAGACTATAAACTTTCAGGGCTCACGCATTTCTGCACTATACTCAAGTTGATAGTTAGCCAACTGACCAGCACTCACTGCAGTCAGTAGGTGTGTTATCAACCCGGAGTTCTTTAACACTCTGAGCTAAGGGGACTCAATAAGTTTGAAAGTCAGAAAAAATTGGTATACGTGTATCCCCCCATACACGTATTCCTCAGTCTTGTACCGGGACCAACACAATGCAAAAGGAATACCAGCGTCAGGACAAGACCGTTGTGCTCGAGACAAAAAGAACTCAATAAGACAAGCCTGAAGCATAAGAATAAGTTCTGACATTCTCACCAACCTGATGGCGTGGACCAATCCAGAAAGGACACGCACGTACGGACCTGACATTAAGACTGAGTTCAGACTACACCTTTCAATGGGCAAACATTAAATGGAGTATTAATTGCAATTACCTAATCCATACAAGGACGACTGCTGCATGAGGGATGTATCCGTTGAACAACCCTACGTAGATGACTAGAAGGCTATCTCTTCCAACAGATAGTTTTCAAAGTCACCTATAAATACAGAAGGCTTTGAACCCATTCAAGGTTACGGGAAATTTCTAAGCCAGAAATTACTCAAACTCTCAATCATTCAAAGCATTCAGCATTAGAAAGAAGCACTCGAAAAACCTTAAATTTCCCAAGTGTTTCTTAGAAGAGAGAGTTACTCTGTATTCCACTGAGTGAAACTAGTTATATCATAAGCTTAGAGTGATTATCCATCCTTAGCATAGTCTTGTCTTGTAAGGATAATCACAATCTTAGTTGAAAAAAAAAACAGAAACCAAACCCTCTAGTCCGGTTTGTTGGTTGAGGTTAGATAGTGAGTTAGAAAGGATGAAGTAAGAGTCAGTGAGTTTAGCTAATTCTAGTGCACCGTGGACGTATGAGCTTGAGTCTCTGAATCACGTTACTTCCTTGTGTTCATTATTTCTTTGATAATTGTTCTTAAATGTTCATTCATTAAATTATTCATTGCATTGTTTATCAGGCTTGAATCAATCAGCCTAATTAATAAACTGAGCACTGCCCTTCTAATCACTACTTCGGAGAAAAGAGTAATCAAGTTTTTAGAAAGCAAACTTTAACAAGACTATAAACTTTTAGGGCTCACGCATTTCCGCACTGAACTCAAGTTGATAGTTTGCCAACTGACCAACACTCAATGCAGTTAGTAGGTGTGTTATCAACCTTGAGTTCTACACCACTTTGAGTTAATGGGACTCAGTTAGTTTGAAAGTCAGAAAAATTTATATTCGTGTATCCCCCCCCCATAAACGTATCTCTCAGTCTTGTACCTGGACCAACAAGTGGTATTAGAGCAGTGGTTCAAAAGACCACTGACTTTGAAAACTAATAGTTTCAGAGGAAAAACTGTTGGTGGTCGCTGAACAGATCTGAGTTTGCTTTTTATAAAATTTGTTTCATCATGACTTCGAGGAGACCTGAAGCTTCATTGCCTGAATTTTCTGTTGCTAACTTTGTCTATTAGAAGTTTAGACTTGAAGCACATCTAGATGCCATCCATGACAAAATGCCGCGAGTTATCAGGGACGGACCAATCAAGATCACCATCCCAAATGTTAGAGGACTGGGATATGATGATCTCAATATTGATGTACAGGTTCCTAAGAAGAGGAAGGATATGCCCAATGATGAGATCAAGATGGTGGGACTGGACAACGTGGCCAGGAACATTATTCTTCATACGGTTCCGTTCGAGGAGTCAGCAAGACTGATGAACTTAAAGACAGCTAAGGAGGTTTGGGATGAGCTGACCAGCATGTGCGAGGGCTCAGAAAAGATAAAGGAGAACAAGAGGAATATTGCCATTAAGAAGTTTGAAGCATTCGAGATGCTTCCTGACGAATCTATTAATCATATGGAGTCAAGATTCATCAAGATGATGAATGAGTTGGTGATCTTGGGAAAAGAGTGTTGGGACAATGTCAGTTTTGATTAGATCTCAAAGCCCCTGAAAAGATGTAATTGTTGATAGGCGAACATCAATCCTTGTGTGGACTAGGATTAAGCACTTTAACATCAAATCGAGAATGGGGTGCGCTAATCAATCTGGGGAGTGTATAAAGTGATGAGCAACTACTTCGACGAACACCTTATGAGCGAACATGTTTTAAGATCCGGGACCAGACATGAACATTCCGCGAAGCCACTGATGACGAGCAACATTGATAAAAAGTGGTGTATCTGCCAGCCTAAGAGGTATATGTAGACGGACAAGGAACCAAGATTCCAAAGCCCAGCTCAAGAAATATAGACGAACAACTTTGAAGCCATATCCTCAAAAGGCGAACAACTTTTACTGACAGGTCCTATTGGGCAAATCAAGCCGACCTGGACGAACAACAATGAGTCCGAGATAAGACCAAAGAAGTCTTTGTAACTAAGATTCAGCTTAGATAAGATCAACAAAGGTCAAAGGACACATGTCTAGCATGCAAGCTAGGAAGTTCAAGAGTCTTGGACACCTCATGCTTGCTAGTCTCAATAAATAGTTGTTCTCCAGCTGAGAAATACAAGTTCAAATTCACAAATAATTCCCAAAACACACACAAACACACCTAAAAGTACACATACACGAGATAAATACAATTTCGACTTTCGTAACTACAATTTCATAACCCAATTCTTCGATTTACCATTTACGGTGATAATCAATCACACGTAATTGATTGGTGGTCTTAAACCGAACTAGAACAGTCACTAATCCATCCGATTAAAATTGATCACCAACAAATTGGCGCTAGAAGAAGGGTTGTTCGTTGAAAGAAAAGTCCAAAGCTCGAGGTACAAGTGCATCTTTAAAGACGAAAGCCACTTAAAGGTTGTTTGTTTTTTTAAAATGAACATAACATGAGGCTAAACCCTGATTCCATTAAAAGGCAAAGTTCAAATTCACAAATAATTCTCAAATTGTTGATAGGCGAACATCAATCCTTGTGTGGACCAGGATTAAGCACTTTAACATCAAATCAAGAATGGGGTGCGCTTATCAATCTGGGGAGTGTATAAAGTGACGAGCAACTACTTCGACGAACACCTTATGAGCGAACATGTTTTAAGATCCGGGACCAGACATGAACATTCCGCCAAGCCACTGATGACGAACAACATTGATAAAGGAACAAGGAAATATAGGCGAGAAATAGTTGTTCTCCAGCTGAGAAATACAAGTTCAAATTCACAAATAATTCCCAAAACACACACAAACACACCTAAATGTACACATACATGAGATAAATACAATTTCGACTTTCGTAACTACAATTTCATAACAACTATATATACATAATGTAAAAAATTTACAAGTGTTGTAAGACTGCTCGTCACTAACATATACAACCTGAAGAACAACTTTGAACACTAACCAAAACATGCTCGCTTATAATATTTTTTACCGAGCAACTTTATCTAAAATTAAAAAAGATGACAGCACGACAATACAATGTGCCGAACAACTTTCCATTCTATATTTAGCAAAATTTTCAAATAACTAGGAAAGTTTTTTAGCTTGCCTTACTTGGTTCGCTTGCCCCCCACGATATTTGTTCGCCCAATCAAGAATTTGTTTGACTTATTGACAGTACTTTTTTAGATGTACAGCATTCCAGGAGTATTGGGCCGGCTTGCCTTCCATATCTTCGATATCGTATATACCATTAACAAAATTTTCCATTATATGATACGGGCCCTCCCAAGTTGGTCCCAATACACCTGGAGGTTGGGCGAGCAACTTTCTTAGAACCAAATCTCCAACTCTGAATTCCCTGATTTTAACATGGGAATTATAATAGCGTTCTGCTCGCTGCTTATAGGTAGCATTTTTCAGCTCGACATTTAATCTTTTTTCCTCGAGCAGATCCATTTCTGTAGCTAGAGCAGAGTTGTTCGCCTGCTTATCAAAGTTGGTCGTCCTGATTGTTTTGATATTTAACAATTGGTATCACATCTTCTGTTCCGAAAGCCATTGCAAAAGGTGTTTCTCCGGTGCTTGACCTGGCAGAAACTCTGTATGCGCACAAGACTTCCGGGAGTTCTTCAGACCAACTGCTTTTGCTTTCCGCCAGCCGTACTTTTAATGTATGCTTGATTATTTTGTTCATGACTTCGACTTGTCCATTTGACTGGGGATGATAGGGTGTAGAATAATTTTTTTTGATCCCCCACTTCGTACAGAAATCTCTCAACTCTTTCCCATCAAACTGCGGATCATTGTCTCTCACAATGGTTTGTGGAACCCCAAAACGACAAACAATGTTCTTCCAAATAAAGTTGATCATTTTCTGTTGCGTAATCTTTACCATGGCATCTACTTCTGCCCATTTTGTGTAATAGTCGACTGCCACGACGACAAATCGAACATTTCCAACTCCTGCTGGGAAGGGACCAATAATGTCCATCCCCCATCTTGCAAATGACCATGGGCTATAAACCGATACTAGCTGTTGGGCCGGAGTATGAATGTTCGGGGCAAAAAATTGACATTGATTGCGTTCTGACGTAAAGTCGACCAATAATAGCCTTGTCTGATAGTTTTGTTGTAATACCCTAGGTTTTCATGATCTTATTTGCTTTACTAAATGCTTTGTAATTCTTTATGAATCTATGTGACGCATTTACATCCAAAATTAAATAAAAAGCATGTTTATGTGTTTTAATTACTCGATAGTTACAATTACTGTATTATTTGCTCAATACATGCTTATTCTTGAGACTTTATAATTTTTATATGTTCTTTATTTTATGTCATAAAGTGTTTAATTTAGAAATTAATATAGTTCTTAAGCATAGTAATTTTATTTCATAAGTTATAAGTTGAAAAATGAATGTTTCTTTAAGAAACGAATTGCGTATCAATTACTCGATATATTTTTATGGTTAGTATATAGACTTTGTAATTTATTTAGAGTCTTAGAAGAGTTTAACTTATTTCATAAGATAGTATAAGTAAATTTTATTAGAATTATCCAATAATCACAATTTCTACTTATTAAATTCATAGTATATATGTGTTATTTCTACAAAATACAAGACTACTCTTATACTTAGAAGTTGAAAAGGGATAAGAAGAAATTTATTGTAGCTACCTATCTCTAAGTAAGCTTCTCTTCTTGATTGAGTAATTATTTAAGTGGTAGTATGAATTTTATGCATGAGTTGTGAATTAAATGATAGGAAGATGAGTTTTGATGAGTAATTTGCATGTTATACATGTTTTACTTCATGTTTGAATGTTTAATTCAATTTTTTCAAGAGTTATGACCAAAATCATGTTCATTATTTGATTATCTATACTTTAGAAGAAATAGAAATCATGAAATTATATGGTTTAAAGTGAGTTTAAGATGATATGTTCTTCATGTATGCATAAAACCGAATTTCTGGACCAACTTTGGGGTAAATTTCGTTTTGACTAATTCATTCAGTAGAAAATTCTGAATATTTTATATGTGAAAATAGACTTGTGAAGGAACTTTGTTTTCAAATTTCATAGCTTTTGGAGTAGTATTCGATGCATGGTGATTTTTCAAAGTTGAACTAGGGTTTTGGACTCTATAGCAGGAACAGTAGAAGTTTGCTATGATCTGAGAATAATCGGTTAGGTTTTTACAGAAAAACAAAGTATGTTGATAAATTAAATGAAGTTGGGAGTTCATGGTTAAACTTTCAGGAGTATTGGACTTATGGTTGATTTATGGTGAATTTTTAAAATTAAGTGACCAGAATCTATAATAGTGTGTTCGTCATGAAATATTTGATGTTTGGAAAAGAGTTTGAGAAATCTAAAATTATTGTGATAAACTTTATTGAGTTGGGAATCTACTGTTAAAATTTTATAGTTTTTGGACGTGCAGATAATTTAATATGAATTTTCAAAGTTAGGTGTGTAATCTGCCAAAATTGAATTTTTATATGAAAGGTTCGAAATGGTCCGGTTACATTTTTTACAGTCGATATTTATTTATAACTTGTTATTTGATGATTTTATACACTTAATTGATATTTGGGTGTTAGTATACAATATTTGAATATGTATGGAGATTTGAATTCAAGTCTTACAATTTACAAAAGTTAAGGGATAAGTAACAATGTTTCTATTTTAAAAATTTTACTCGTAGGTACAAACCTGCAAGGTGGGGAATCACTTCGTTCTTCACTGAGTGTTCTATTATTATTTAATTGCACTTATTAAACGTTGAATGTTAAAGGCCCGCTATCGGCTGGCCCCACATATAAGTCCAACTTTATGTTGGCAAGCATATAGTCCGGTCGTTCCGGCACCACGGGTTGGTCACGTCACCCAAGCATATACCCGGTGAAATTCCGGCGGCTCACATATTATAAAAAATTGATATTTAGTTTGTGCAATTAACAAGAGGTTTCTCACTAAGTGTTTTCAAGCACTTATCCCTTCCACTTTTAAATTTTTACAGATGCTGTGGATTCTGAAGTGGGCTAATGAACTCGGCGGGCTGTGAAATTTCCTTAAAGACTTTATATTTTCAAGAATAATATTTTATGTTTTTGGATTGTAAACTAAGCTACGAGCATACTTATTTACTACTTCCGCTGTGTAAATATGTGGCGTGTGTATATTTTAATACAAAGTACTATTTTAGTGCCCTTCCTACTTGTGCCACATCATATTTTCCGTACTATATTAAGTGGGGACGTCACAGGTGGTATCAGAGCAGGTTCGTCTGCTATAGTATTTTAAAAAAGAGTGTGTTTTAAAATTTTAAATGGAAACAGCCGCACCCAGATCATTCTCCACGAAGGGATCAGGTAAATATTTTATATGTGCTTAAATTATGTTATTTATTTGAAAAGTATGATTGATTATTTGAAAGTTTGTATAGTTATTGCATTACATTGTTGTTTGAATAGAACCATGAGTCGTAGGGGAAACCAAAACAACTCAGACATGAGCAAGGATCTAGCTTCCGTTTTAAGGGGGTTAGCTCAGCAACTAGGTCAGCAAAGCCAATCATCCCAAACACCTGTATCTTCAGCCTAAAACTATGATATTGTTAGTCAATTTAAGAAATTTAGACCCTCAACCCTGACCGGAAAAGAAAACCCTATGGAAGTAGAAAACCGAATTCATAGCTTGGAGAAGATATTCGCTTATCTTAAGTGCACCGATGAGCAGAAAGTTTCTTGCGCTATATTTCAGCTGACTGAAGATGCAGATTATTGGTGGGAAGCTCACTGTAGGACAATGACTGAAGAAGAACGAACTACAGTTACTTGGGAAAAATTTGTTGAAGCAGTGGTTAAGAATTATATACCACAGTCATTCTTAGATCAGAAAGAGACTGAATTCCTACAGTTGAAATAAGGGAACCTGACAGTACATGAATATGAAAGGAAATTTAATCAATTGGGAAGATATGCTTCTCATTTGATTAATACTGATGAAAGGAAAGCAAAAAGATTTATGCAGAATTTACGACCGGAAATCAATACTATCTTAGCGGCACAAGATATTAAGTCTTATGCCTCGGCATTCGAGAAAGCTCAGATGATAGCAGCATATATGAAATCAGAGGACGTAAGAACGCCGGAATCACAACAAAATAAAAGAAAGTTGGTTGGTGCGAAACAAGGAGGAAATTTTAAGCAAGTCAAAAGGACGGGGATAGTACCACAACAACAACAGAGGCTATCTAAATGCAGAAATTGTGGAAAATAACATTTTGGACAATGCCTGAAGGGAACAGGAATCTGTTACAGATGTAAGAAACCGGGACATGTCATAACTAATTATCCAAAGTGGAAAGAACAACAGAAGATGGCACCTGCTCGAGTGTTAGCCATGAGTCAGCAGGAGGCGACAGCAAATCCGGAAGTGATGGCAGGTATGTTCAAAATATTCCAAATACCTATTTTCACGTTATTCGATATTGGTGCTACACATTCATTCATCTCTACAAAGATGTTTGAACAAATTGAGACTGCCCATATTATGGTAGAAGAAAATTTCCTAGAAGTAAATATTCCCTCTGGTAGTACGACACAATCCTTAGGACTGTGTAGGAATGTGAAGATTGATTTTGAGCATGCAATACTTCCAGCAAATCTACATATAATAGAAATGAAGGACTTTGATATTATCCTGGGAATGGACTGGCTTATAGCTAATCATGGTCTCATCAAGTGTCAAGAAAAAGAAATATCAGTACGGAGATCAAAGGATGAGAACTTTACACTATATGGTGCTAGAATTGGAACTATACCTCAAGTAATTTCAGCAATGAAAGCCCGGAAATTATTAAGGAAAGGAAAGAATACGACATTTCTAGTAAATATTATAGCAACGGAATCCAATGGTCCAACACTGGATGATGTGCCGATAGTATGTGAATACAAGGATGTATTTCCAGACGATTTTCCAGGATTACCCCTAGATCGTCAGTTGGAGTTCACTATTGATTTAATACCTGGAGCCGCGTCTATTTCTAAAGCACCTTACAGAATGACACCAAAGGAGTTACAGGAGTTGAAGGTGCAATTGCAAGAATTATTGGACAAGGGCTTTATTCGACCAAGTGTGTCACCATAGGGTGCACCAGTATTATTTGTGAAAAAGAAAGATGGATCGTTGAGGATGTGCATTGATTATCGAGAACTGAATAAGCTCACTATCAAGAATAAATATCAACTTCCCAGAATCGAAGATCTGTTTGATCAGTTAAGAGGAGCTTGTGTATTTTCAAAAATTGATTTGAGATCGGGATATCATCAGATAAAGATTAAATAAAGCAATATTTCGAAGGTAGCATTCAGAACCCGATATGGTCATTATGAGTTCGTAGTATTACCTTTTGGACTCAGTAACGTGCCAGCTATATTTGATGGATTTGATGAATCGAGTATTTCATCAATATTTAGATCAATTTGTGATCGTCTTTATTGATGATATTCTGATATATTCAAGAAATCAGGAAAATCATGCAGAACATCTTCGAATTACATTGGAAATTCTGAGAAAAGAGAAATTGTATGCTAAATTCAAGAAGTGCGAATTCTGGTTGGATAAAGTTGTATTTCTTGGACATACGGTTTCAGCTTTGGGAATAGAAGTTGACCCAACAAAGGTAGAAGTTGTAAACCAATGGAAGACACCAACTAATGTAAACGAAGTCAGGAGTTTTCTTGGTTTAGCCTGGTATTATCGAAGATTCATTGAAGGGTTTGCTCGAATTGCAAAACCTTTGACTCAATTGACTCGGAAAGAAACAAAGTTTGAATGGACATAAGAGTGTGAAAGGAGTTTTCAAGAACAAAAGCAAAGATTAACAACGACCCCAGTTCTTACAATTCCTGAAGATAAAGAAGGATTTATTGTGTACAGTGATGCTTCTAAACAAGGCTTAGGATGTGTACTTATGCAGAATGGGAAAGTAGTAGTGTACGCATCAAGACAATTAAAACCACATGAGCAGAACTATCCTACGCATGATTTAGAGCTAGCAGCAGTTGTGCATGCACTCAAGATTTGGAGGCATTACTTGTATGGAAGTAAATGTCAGATCTACACAGATCATAAGAATTTGAAGTATATCTTCGAACAGAAGGAATTGAACATGAGGCAAAGAAGATGGTTAGAGATGGTAAAGGATTATGATTGTGAAATATTATATCATCCGGGAAAGGCAAATGTAGTGGCTGATGCCTTAAGTCTCAAAGCGAAGATAAAGATCAATGCCAAGGTTGTAAAACCAACATTGAAGGAAAAGATAGCAAAGGCTCAAATGGATGATACATTCTTAAAGAAGATGAAGCAAAAGATCGAGGAAGGAAAAGCAAAGTACCCCTACCTCAATATCCACAGTAACACTTGAAATTTCGAGGATGAAATTTATTTAAGGGGGTTAGACTGTAATACCCTAGGTTTTCATGATCTTATTTGATTTACTAAATGCTTTATAATTCTTTATGAATCTATGTGACGCATTTACATCCAAAATTAAGTAAAAAACATGTTTATGTGTTTTAATTACTCGATAGTTACAATTACTGTATTTTTTGCTCAATACATGCTTATTCTTGAGACTTTATAATTTTTATATGTTCTTTATTTTATTTCATAAAGTGTTTAATTTATAAATTAATATAGTTCTTAAGCATAGTAATTTTATTTCATAAGTTATAAGTTGAAAAATGAATGTTTCTTTAAGAAACGAATTGCGTATCAATTACTCGATATATTTTTATGGTTAGTATATAGACTTTGTAATTTATTTATAGTCTTAGAAGAGTTTATTTTATAACATAAGGTAGTATAAGTAAATTTTATTAGAATTATCCAATAATCATAATTTCTACTTATTAAATTCATAGTATATATGTGTTATTTCTACAAAATATAAGACTACTCTTATACTTAGAAGTTGAAAAGGGAGAAGAAGAAATTTCTTGTAGCTACCTATCTCTAAGTAAGCTTCTCTTCTTGATTGAGTAATTATTTAAGTGGTAGTATGAAGTTTATACATGAGTTGTGAATTAAATGATAGGAAAATGAGTTTTGATGAGTAATTTGCATGTTATACATGTTTTACTTCATGTTTGAATGTTTAATTCAATTTATTCATGAGTTATGACCAAAATCATGTTAATTATTTGATTATATATGCTTTAGAAGTAGAAATCATGAAATTATATGGTTTAAAGTGAGTTTAAGATGATATGTTCTTCATGTATGCATAAAACCGAATTTCTGAACCAACTTTGGGGTAAATTTTGTTTTGACCAATTCATTCCTTGGAAAATTCTGAAAATTTTATATGTGAAAAGAGACTTGTGAAGAAACTTAGGTTTCAAATTTCGTAGCTTTTGGAGTAGTATTAGATGCATGGTGATTTTTCAAAATTGAACTAGGGTTTTGGACTCTATAGCAGGAACAGTAGAAGTTTGCTATGTTCTGAGAATAATCAGTTAGGTTTTTACAGAAAACCAAAGTATTTTGATAAATTAAATGAAGTTTGGAGTTCATGGTTAAATATTCAGGAGTATTGGACTTATGGTTGATTTATGGTGAATTTTTAAAGTTAAGTGACCAGAATCTATAATAGTGTATTCGTCACGAAATATTTGATGTTTGGCAAAGAGTTTGAGAAATATGAAAATATTGTGAAAAACTTTATTGAGTTGGAAATCTACTGTTAAAATTTCATAATTTTTGGACGTGCAGATAATTTAATATGAATTTTCAAATTTAGGTGTGTAATCTGCCAAAATCGAATTTTTGTATGAAAGGTTCGAAATGTTCTGGTTACATTTTTTACAGTCGATATTTATTTATAACTTGTTATTTGATGATTTTATACACTCAATTGATATTTGGGTGTTAGTATACAATATTTGAATATGTATGGAGATTTGAATTCAAGTCTTACAATTTACAAAAGTGAAGGGATAAGTAACAATGTTTCTATTTAAAAAATTTTACTTGTAGGTACAAACCTGCAAGGTGGGGAATCACTTCGCTCTTCACTGAGTGTTCTATTATTATTTAATTGCACTTATTAAACATTGAATGTTAAATTTTGAGTCTGGCCCGCTATCGACTGGCCCCACATATAAGTCCAACTTTATGTTGGCAAGCATATAGTCCGGTCGTTCCGGCACCACGGGTTGGTCACGCCACCCAAGCATATACCCGGTGAAACTCCGGGGGCTCACATATTATAAACAATTGATGTTTAGTTTGTGCAATTAACAAGAGGTTTCCCACTAAGTGTTTTCAAGCACTTATCCCTTCCACATTTAAATTTTTACAGATGCTGTGGATTCTGAAGTGGGCGAATGATATTTTCAAGAATAATATTTTATGCTTTTGGATTGTAAACTAAGCTACGAGCATACTTATTTACTACTTTCGTTGTGTAAATGTGTGGCGTGTGTATATTTTAATACAAAGTACTATTTTAGTGTCGTTCCTACTTGTGCCACATCATATTTTCCGTACTATATTAAGTGGAGACATCACATTTGTATGCCAAGGCTTGCCCCCCAGTGTGAATTCCACATACTCCGGCATGTATGTCTTCGAGTATTGCTCGTCCTTGCCCCCTAGGTAATCATTTGAGAAATGGGATTGATATTTCCCTTTTGTAAAGCTGCTCGCCCACCCGAGTGTATCTGGCGGCTTGCTTTGTTAGCTTGGCCGACTTTACGTCAAGACGCAATCAAGAAAGCAAAAACTTGTCATCAATGTCAAATTTTTTGCCCCGAACATTCATACTCCGGCCCAACAGCTCGTATCGGTTTATAGCCCATGGCCATTTGCAAGATGGGGGATGGACATTATTGGTCCCTTCCCAGCAGGAGTTAGAAATGTTCGATTTGCCGTCGTGGCAGTCGACTATTACACGAAATGGGCAGAAGCAGAGGCCATGGTAAAGATTACGCAACAAAAAATGATCAACTTTATTTGGAAGAACATTGTTTGTCGTTTTGGGGTTCCACAAACCATTATGACAGACAATGGTCCGCAGTTTGATGAGAAAGAGTTGAGAGATTTCTGTACGAAGTGGGGGATCAAAAAACATTATTCTACACCCTATCATCCCCAGTCAAATGGACAAGTAGAAGTCGTGAACAAAATAATCAAGCATACATTAAAAGTACGGCTGGCGGAAAGCAAAAGCAGTTGGTCTGAAGAACTCCCAGAAGTATTGTGGGCATACAGAGTTTCTCCCAGGTCAAGCACCGGAGAAACACCTTTTGCAATGACTTTCGAAACAGAAGTTGTGATACCAATTGAATTAAAGACCAACACAATCAGGACGACCAACTTTGATGAGCATGCGAACAACTCTGCTCTAGCTACAGAAATGGATCTGCTCGAGGAAAAAAGATTAAGTGCCGAGCTGAAAAATGATACCTATAAGCAGCGAGCAGAACGCTACTATAATTCCCATGTTAAAATCAGGGAATTCAGAGTTGTAGATTTGGTTCTAAGAAAGTTGCTTGCCCAACCTCCAGGTGTATTGGGACCAACTTGGGAGGACCCGTATCGTATAACGGAAGAATTTGTTAATGGTATATACGATATCGAAGATATGGAAGGCAAGCCGGCCCAATACTCCTGGAACGCTGTACATCTAAAAAATTAATGTCAATAAGTCAAACAAATTCTTGATTGGGCGAACAAATATCGTGGGGGGCAAGCGAACCAAGTAAGGCAAACCAAAAACTTGCCTAGTTTTTTGAAAATTTTGCTAAATATAGAATGGAAAGTTGTTTGGCACATTGTATTGTCGTGCCGTCATCTTTTTTAATTTTATACAAAGTTGCTCGGCAAAAAATATTATAAGAGAGCATGTTTTGGTTAGTGTTCATAGTTGTTCGCCAGGTTGTATATGTTAGTGACGAGCAGTCTTACAACACTTGTAAATTTTTTACATTATGTATATATAGTTGTTCATTGAAAGAAAAGTCCAAACCTCGAGGTACAAGTTCATCTTTAAGGACCAAAGCCACTTAAAGGATGTTTGTTTTTTAAAATGAAAAGAACCTAAGGCTAAACCCCGATTCCATTAAAAGGCAAAGTTCAAATCGAACAAAGCCCAAAATTATATGTTATAATTGCAAAAGCATTAATAAAAATGTAAAGGCAATTAACATATAAAAGGAAAATGAGCGAACAAAAGAAAGACACTTCATTAAAATAAAAGGCATTGAGCCTAAAAAATAGTACAAAAGTTTAAGTACTGCAAAGATGAACAACTACGAGGAAGAGCCGATCAAGCAACTATTACAAAAGAAAAACGAATATGAATACAATCAGCGTAGGCGCAGATGTATCCCAAATTTGAGATGGGGGCAGACCGGGTCTGTAGCTCAGCCTCTACAATTCTTTGTTCGGCGGCGGACAGCTTCTTCCATTCCTCGACGACCACAACGTCTTTGCCCTTCAGTTCGGCAGATAAGCCTTGAATTTCTTCAAGGTACTTCTTCTCGTTGTCAAGGTAGAGGGCGATTTGATTGTTGAGGCGAGCAAGTTTGACCTCGTAAGTGTTGACAATGGAGTCCTTCTCCTCTGTTAGTTGCCGAGCTGTATTAGCATACCGACGAACGGCTTCTTCTTGCTCGGCCAACTGGGCCATTGCCTTTTGTGCCATCACGAGGCCGTTGGCGTGATGCATCATGGACAAGTGGAAGTTGTCCGCCAACCCTTGCATTGAGATTGTTTTCTCCATGGGCCGTGTCCAGGCTCGGGCGACCAACTCCGTTGCCCTGCGGACATGGTCGCCGGGGATCTCCCTTATGTTAACGAGAGTCTTGGAACAAGCATACTGGTGAACAGCATGTGCTCGCCCAGGATGGTCATCAGCCCAATATCTGCGAACAAGAGAGCAAGCAACACTTAGAAACATTTGCAAAATTAAGAAGCAAATCTTGCTGGGCAGAGAGGGATAAAAAAAACTTACTCGGCGAATTTGCGGTCGTCCCAGCAAACAAGAAAACAAGAAAAGTTAAATTAGAACAATACAGTTCAAAAGCGAACAGATATAAACTTACGCTTAATTATTCCATAAGCAGCGGGAGAGTTTATTCGTCCAATGCCACCGTGTGGATCGGAAGATGCTCGCCAATCATCCCCAATGAAGAAGAAGTGATGTTTCCAATCCTTGATCTTGTTCGGCACTCCTTCTACCATCTTGAGTCCGGTTCTGGACTTGAGATAGTAGTAACCTTCTTCGCCTATAGGGCACTTGGTAATTGTCATGAGATAGTTGATCTCCTCCGCAGTAAGGCGATCAACATATCCCTCTAAGGCAAATAGACATATTGTGCCGAGCAAATTCGTCCATCCGATCGGCGTGATCTTTGTAATGGCTAGATTGGTCGCCTCGAGGAAGCGACCAACGACTGGGGCAGCGATAACTTCAAACCTGCGATCAGTGTATCAATGTTGATCGTTGTGCATCCTGGAGGGGGGCGATCAGCTCTCTCTTTTCTCCTAGGGGCCCACATATGAATGTCATAAGGAATCTTGTAGGTCTCTCGGATCAAATCAAGATCCTCCTCGGGGACAACACTCTTGATTTTGCTCGCCTGGAAGTCAGTTTTTACCAAGTCCATTACTTGTCTATGTGGGCTAGTAAAGTTGTTCGCGTGTTCCTCAGCATATGCTCGCCATTCGAAAGGCCGAGCAACTCCAACTGGAATCTCATTTTCCAGCATCTTTGGAGATGGGAAGTTTATCCCCTCTAAAAATTCACGGGTCAGTTCGTCGAATTCGGGATCTTCCGATTCAGCACTGGACAAAGAGCCCTCATTGGAATCCCTGTTCGCAACAACCACCACCTCTCTCCCTTATGGGCGAGCACCAGTATCCTCCACTGATCGAACAACGGAGTCTACGTGGGGGTCCGATACCGAAGAAATCTCAAAGGGGGGTTAGTTTCTGTGTGCCACAATGGGAAAGAGGGGATCAAGGGTTTCCTCGAATTTTTTGCTCGAATGGGAAGACATGGGAGAAAGAGAAAAAAACAGACACGACGGCGGAAAATTTTCAGACGGCGGCGAATCCCCGGAGAAGATGGTGGCGCAGGGTCTCACACGGCGGCGCTGGAGATTTTTGAAGAAAAAACGAGAAATGAAAAAGGAAATTTAGCAACAAAGACAAAAAGACTACCTTGAAACCGGATTGGAGGCACGGAATCGGAATAGTCGCCGGAAAAAACTTGGAATCGTGGGAAGATAATGGAAGAAGACGGAGCACTATAGCAAGAAGAAAAGAAGTGGGTAAATTTTCATTTCCCACGTCTATTTATACTGATTGGAAAAACGGGGTAAAACCCGTAATTTTCCCAAAAATTGGGGACCAAAATGACAAAAAACGGGGTCATTTTATGAATTCAAGAAGAAGTTGAAGGGCCTACGAGCAAATACAGGGGCACGTTACCTCAGGATTGATCGCGCGTGGGCGATGCGCAATCATGCCGCCCACGTCATCTTCGTACATCCCCCATACCATCGGGAGACGAAACGACGGACCATTTGTTGTTCGTCAGGTTCAATGATGTTCGTCCCATATCCTCATCAGTTTAATATCCTAACTACTGTTGCTCGCTCAGAGATGCTCGTCAACAGCAACACCTAGTTAGGATAGGGGGCAATTGTTGATAGGCGAACATCAATCCTTGTGTGGACCAGGATTATGCACTTTAACCTCAAATCAAGAATGGGGTGCACTAATCAATCTGGGGATTGTCTAAAGTGACGAGCAACTACTTCGACGAACACCTTATGAGAGAACATGTTTTAAGATCCAGGACCATGAACATTCCGCCAAGCCACTGATGACGAGCAACATTGACAAAATGTGGTGTATCTACCAGCCTAAGAGGTATATTTAGACGAACAAGGAACCAAGATTCCAAAGCTCAGCTCAAGAAATATAGGCGAACAACTTTGAAGCCATATTGGGCAAATCAAGCTGACCTGGACGAACAACAATGAGTCCGAGATAAGACCAAATAAGACTTTGTAACTAAGATTCAGCTTAGATAAGGTCAACAAAGGTCAAAGTACACATGTCAGCATGCAAGCTAGGAAGTTCAAGAGTCTTAGACACCTCATGCTTGCTAGTCTCTATAAATAGTTATTCTCCAGCTGAGAAATACAAGTTCAAATTCACCAATAATTCCCAAAACACACACAAACATACCTAACGTACACATACACGAGATAAATACAATTTCGACTTTCGTAACTACAATTTCATAACCCAAATATTTGATTTACCATTTACGGTGGTAATCAATCACACGTAATTGATTGGTGGTCTTAAACCGAACTAGAACAGACACTAATACATCCGATTAAATTTGATCACCAGAGGGTTCGAACCTTCGGTTAAGTGTGATTAGTCAAGAACTTCAAGTTGAAAACTTGAAGATTCAAAGAAATTCTCAAGAAATCCTTGAAGATTCAAGCAAAAGTGTTCTTGGTGTTCTTCAATATAAAATTTGAAGATAACATAATTAAAAATGCCTCAATCCAAGGAAAAACAAGGTTCACATTTGTCAAGGAGAGCATCTCCTACTCGAGCTTCATCGGCTGACCACCAGGATCGTGAACCCAGACTTGCGAATAGATCGCAATGTACGACCATAACTCATAACCTCCCACCTGAAATGGAGGCCCTAGCGAACAACCCTAATGAACTGGCCAAGACCATTGCTGCTCTCCAAGCTCTCCAAAGACAGCAAGAACAAAATAGACCTTCACAAGCGAGGCCTAAGGATAAACCCCTGGAAGTTGTTAGGGCCAGGTCTGTTAGGGGCGAGAAACACGAGGTGAACAGTGCACAGGTCAGGCGGGATAAGGGTAAAGCCAAGGTGGACGACCGGAGAGAGGAGCAAGCTGAGTCTGCTCGCGGGCAAACAATAATGTCGAACCATGGGACAACCCGTTCCAGTGCCCAAGATAGACTTGGCCAACCTCAGCCTCAAGATAAAGTTGCTCGCTAGGGAGCAGAACATGGGCGAGCAACTTTTGAACAACCTCGCCCATCAATTCATGAAAGACTTTCCCAGTCTGCCTTCAGGCGTCTAGGGCCAAATGCGGCGAGCTACCCTAGAAAGCAGCTTCAGGACATGTCCGCTCCGAGTGAGGGACTGCGACGAGCAGAAAGGCTTATGCCTTTGCTCGCCGAACAGCCTCCAAGCCAGGGGGCATCTTTGGATGAGCTGTCAAGCCTAAGAAAGGTCGTGGAGAGCATGCATGGATAATTGGACCAACAAAGAGGAGTGGGGACGACCAACTTACCATCTTCACCCCTATCATCTATCATTTTGAAAGCCCCGATTCAGAAAAGGGTCCAATTCCCAGCAAGTATATAATATGATGGCCTTACTGATCCCAGGGTTCATCTGACGAAGTATTCGGATTATATGGTCTCGGTGGGAGCCAGCGATGCCACCCAATGCAGAAACTTCCCATTAACTTTGGGGGACCAAGTGCACAAATAGTTTTCGGCAATGCCACCAGCATCTATCCACTCGTTCATCCAACTAAGTCGAGAGTTCCTCTCCCATTTCTCAATGGTGGGATCATATTTATCCCAAAAACACTGTTTGTCGGACCTACGAGTCAGATCGGGCATTTATGGAAAGGTTCGACAAGGTGCTGTTGGAAGGGGAGCCCATCAGTGAAGACACAAAAATTATCGCTGTTATGGCCGGATTGAAGAAAGGATCAAAGCTATGGAAAGAGGTACGTCTGAAGTGCCCAAGAAGTTATGCCGAATTCAGAAATCAAGCCGGCATATTCGTTTCCATGCATGAGGCTTTGCAATCAAACTTGGGGGAGAACAAAGCTGATCCCAAGGAGAACAACAAGAAACCTGGCGGAACAGGCTACCGAGTCCCGAAGAACATGAAGGCATTCAATGAAGGGACGGAGCTAAAGGAAAAGTTGAACCAGGTGCTAACAGTGTCAGTCGATGCTGTATATGAAAATGTAAAGGAAAGGAGTTGCTCTTCCCTCCACGGAAAATCCGTCAAGATACCGGCAAACTCAACCCCAACAAGTATTGTGCCTACCATCAAAGCGTGGGGCATTTTACGAGCGAGTGTAGAGATTTTCTTAAATAGCTTTGGCGGTTTTACGAGGAAGGAAAGCTCTCCGACTTTGTTAAAAGACAACCTGGAAAGAGAGTCGGGAAAACAACTCCGAAGATGAGGATGATCAACCTCAGAAGAATAATAAACCCGGGTGACCAGTTCCGGCCGTTGCTGTTCGTCCGCTTGAGGACCTATATATGATGGAACCCACGGGACCAGCGGGAGGATGTTCTGATGGACGACCGCCAATATCCAACCGAAAAAGAAAGGCCGAATTGCGGGCGATCGACCAAGTACAAGGAATGGGGGTTAAGACATCCATCATGCAAACAACAGAACTGACCTTTACTGAAAAGGATTAGGAAGGAATCTTGACCCCCCACAATGATTCGCTCGTGATCTGTGCTAAGATCATGGAGACCAGAGTGCACAGATTGTTGGTGGACACCGGAGCCTACACCAACATTCTTTTCAAGAAGACACTCGACCAACTAGGAGACTACTCGGGCTACATACGAGCATCAAATCACAAGATTTTAGGCTTCGGAAATGCTGTAACAGTCCCGTTAGGGGAGATTAGGTTGTCCATTCAGCTTGTAACGGTCGAGGAACTCGAGAAAAACATAACAAGAATGGTTGATTTCTTGGTCGTTGATCAGGAATCAACTTACAACGGGTTTCTTGGTCGACCTTTTCTGAATGAATTTAAAGCTGCATGTTCAACTTACCATTATTGCCTAAAGTTCCCTATAGCAAGTGGAGCAGGCACAATAAAGGGAAATCAAAGAAAGGCTCGAGAATGCCTCCTACAGTTGCAGGCAAAGCACGCACTGGTATCCATGATGGAAGCCACCACCAGCTATCCTGTTGATGAACCATCAATACTGGAGAACATGATGGACATAGAAGAGGACCACTTGGATACGGACGAACAACACCATGACGAGCAAGTGTTGGACGAACAACTTATCACCACCCATGAAGAAATTCACTCTGGCGAACAACAAAGAGGTGGTGACGAGCAACACTCACCAGATGACTTGGAGGGCCAGGTGTTGACTAACAACAATGAGTCAGGACCAACAGATGACCTAGATCCTCGCCTGGAAGCTGAGCCAATGAGCTTCGAAAATGATTTCAATCCTGAGGGACCAATGCTTGATCCTCGTTGGAAAGGACAAAAACGACGAGCAACTCCAGTCGAAGAACTGGAGGCGTTCAAAGTTAATCCTAAAAACAAGGATCTCGAAATATACATAGGATCTGAACTCCCTGAGTCTTACAGATCCCGAATGAAAGAGTTCCTCAGCAAAAATCTAGATGTTTTCGCTTGGTCTCATGCAGACATGGTAGGAATAGATCCGAAACATGCTTGTTACAAGCTCAACATCAATCAAACAAAAAGTTCTATCCATCAAAATTGAAGAAAATATGGCCCAGACAAGTATCAGGCTTTGAATGAAGAAGTAAAGAAGTTGTTAGACAACGACCTAATCCGACAAGCACTCTGTCCACAATGGGTAGCAAACCCAGTCCTTGTAAGGAAACCAAACGGGACCTGGAGGCTATGCATAGACTTTACAGACCTGAATGCAACATGCCCGAAGGACAACTTTCCTCTCCCTCATATTGACCAATTGGTGGACAGCACAGCAGGTCATGAAATGCTAATATTCATGGATGCCTTTGCCGGGTACCATCAAATTCCGATGCATCCAGATAATCAAGAAAACACAACATTTTATACGAACAAAAACTTGTTGTGTTGGAAGAGAATGCCCTTCGGTCTCATCAACGCCGGAGCAACATACCAAAGGTTGGTAAACAAGATGTTCGACGAACAAATCAGAGCTACGGTAGAAGTCTATGTAGACGATATCATAGTCAAAAGCCCCCGAAAAGAAGATCATCTCCAGCATTTGACCCAAGTGTTCGATATTCTTCGACATTACAATATGAAGCTAAATCCGAAGAAGAGCAGCTTTGGAGTCAATTCTGAAAAGTTCCTGGGCCATCTTGTTAGTCAATGTGGGATTGAAGCCAATCCAACAAAAGTCAAAGCTATCGTGGATATGCAACCACCACGTTCGATAAAGGAAGTGCAAAGGCTTACAGGATGCCTAGCAGCATTGAATCGATTCATATCCAGATCGGGGGACAAATGCCGTCCATTCTTCGAAGCCATCAAAAAAGCAAAGTTCACATGGACTAACAACTGTCAAAAGGCATTCGACCAACTTAAGGACTACCTGGGAGATGTTAAAATTCTATCAAAAACCCGTCCCAGGAGAAAAGCTATATCTGTACCTGGCAGCGTCAGAAGTGGCAATCAGCTCCGTCCTGGTACGAGAAGACGGCAAATTCCATCAACCCATTTACTACGTCAGCCAAGCTTTGCACGAAGCAGAGATCAAATACTCCCCAACCGAAAAGCTAGCGTACGCACTTGTCATGAGTGTGAGGAAATTACGACCATACTTCTTTGATCATCAAGTTGAAGTGCTAACAACTTTCACACTCAGACAAATTCTCCATCGCCCCGACACAGCTGGTCATCTGCTAAAGTGGTCACTAGAGATTAACCAATTTGGGGTAACCTATGCTCCTTGAACAGCGATCAAAGGGCAAGCGTTAGCCGACTTTATAGTCGAACTAACCTTCCGACCAGATCCGACGAGAGGACTTGATCACCCCTGTCATCTTTATGTTGATGGGTCTTCGACTAATGTAGCCTCGGGGGCAGAAGTGGTTCTGATCAGTCTTGACAGACAAGTATTCACCTCGACGATCAGATTTGGTTTCATGGCAACCAACAACGAAGCTAAATATGAAGCTCTCATTGTGGTCTCCACTTATCCCTTGCAGTAGGTGTCAGACGGTTACAAATATTCGGCGACTCACAATTGATTGTAAATTAAGTCCGAGGCGAATACGAGGCGAAAGACGATCATATGATCGAGTATCAGTGAATTGTTGCTTACCTGATGTCCTTGTTAGATCAGGTCTTCATTGAACAAATTCCGAGGACAAGCAACACACAAGCAGATGCGTTGGCCCGACTAGCAACAAGCGAAGGGCCTGCAGAGTTGGCAGACATTATAATCACAAAGATGAATGACCCATCAACAAGGAGTTAAAATGTCAACCAACTTAACGAACAAGCAAGTGAAGAAGAAGACTGGAGAACAAATATAGTCAAATACTTGAAAAGTGGGGAAAAACCAAACAACCCTTTTGAAGTTGCCAAGCTAACAAATTAAGCCGCCAGATACACTCTGGTGGGCGAGCAACTTTACAAAAGGGGAATATCAATCCCACTTCTCAAATGTTTACCTAGGGGGCAAGGACGAGCAACACTCGAAGAAATACATGCCGGAGTATGTGAAAATCACACTGGGGGGCAAGCCTTGACATACAAAACTATCAGACAAGGCTATTATTGGCCGACTTTACGTCAGGACGCAATCAAGAAAGCAAAAACTTGTCATCAATGTCAAATTTTTGCCCCGAACATTCATACTCTGGCCCAACAACTCGTATCAATTTATAGCTCATGGCCATTTGCAAGATGGGGGATGGACATTATTGGTCCCTTCCCAGCAGGAGTTGGAAATGTTCGATTTGTCGTCGTGGCAGTCAACTATTACACGAAATCGGCAGAAGCAGAGGCCATGGTAAAGATTACGCAACAGAAAATGATAAACTTTATTTGGAAGAACATTGTTTATCGTTTTGGGGTTCCACAAACCATTGTGACAGACAATGGTCCGCAGTTTGATGGGAAAGAGTTGAGAGATTTCTGTACGAAGTGGGGGATCAAAAAACATTATTCTACACCCTATCATCCCCAGTCAAATGGACAAGTCGGAGCTGTGAACAAAATAATCAAGCATACATTAAAAGTACGGCTGGCGGAAAGCAAAAGCGGTTGGTCTGAAGAACTCCTAGAAGTCTTGTGGGCATACAGAGTTTCTCCCAGGTCAAGCACCGGAGAAACACCTTTTGCAATGGCTTTCGGAACAGAAGCTGTGATATCAATTGAATTAAAGACCAACACAATTAGGACGACCAACTTTGATGAGCAGGCGAACAACTCTGCTCTAGCTACAGAAATTGATCTGCTCGAGGAAAAAAGATTAAGTGTCGAGCTGAAAAATGCTACCTATAAGCAGCGAGCAGAACACTACTATAATTCCCATGTTAAAATCAGGGAATTCAGAGTTGGAGAGTTGGTTCTAAGAAAGTTGCTCGCCCAACCTCCAGGTGTATTGGGACCAACTTGGGAGGGCCCGTATCGTATAACGGAAAAATTTGTTAATGGTATATACGATATCGAAGACATGGAAGGCAAGCCGGCCCAATACTCCTGGAATGTTGTACATCTAAAAAAGTACTGTCAATAAGTCAAACAAATTCTTGATTGGGAGAACAAATATCGTAGGGGGCAAGCGAACCAAGTAAGGAAAATATAGAATGGAAAGTTGTTCGGCACATTGTATTGTCGTGCTATCATCTTTTTTAATTTTAGATAAAGTTGCTCGGCAAAAAATATTATAAGCGAGCATGGTTTGGTTAGTGTTCAAAGTTGTTCGTCAGGTTGTATATGTTAGTGACGAGCAGTCTTACAACACTTGTAATTTTTTACATTATGTATATATAGTTGTTCGTTGAAAGAAAAGTCCAAAGCTCGAGGTACAAGTCCATCTTTAAGGGCCAAAGTCACTTAAAGGTTGTTTTTTTTAAATGAACAGAACCTAAGGCTAAACCTTGATTCTATTAAAAGGCAAAGTTCAAATCGAACAAAGCCCAAAATTATATGTTATAATTGTAAAAGCATTAATAAAAATGTAAAGGCAATTAACATATAAAAGGAAAATGAGCGAACAAAAGAAAGACACTTCATTAAAATAAAAGACATTGAGCCTAAAAAATAGTACAAAAGTTTAAGTACTGCAAAGACGAACAACTACGAGGAAGAGCCTATCAAGCAGCTATTACAAAAGAAAGACGAAAAAGTCTAAGTCCTAAATCTATTGTTGCTCGGCGGGAGGAGGGCCTTGACTCTGGTCGGTGGGAGAATCAACAATCATGTCCCTAGCCATATCTTCAGCAGCCTTTTGTTCCCTCTCTCTAGCAGCTTGCTCGTCTGCGGCAGCCGGTTCTTCTTCTTGTTCGCCCTCATCAACTAGAGGTGGAGGGCGAGTAATAGTGATACTAGGGTCAAGACTGTCAATCTTAACCCCTAGCTTGGCGATATCCCCCAACTGGATCTCAATGTTATTCGGCGGGGGATAGTGCTCCAGAAACTCGGTCAAGTCCTTGCCCATCTCTTCCACCATATCCTTGTAATCGTACGCGTCGGCCATACAAATACAATCAGCGTAGGCGCGGATGTATCCCAAATTTGAGATGGGGGCAGACCGGGTCTGGAGCTCAACCTCAAGTTGATCGCGAGTGAAGGTGCTGGCCTCCACCTCCCTAAGGCGAGCATTTTCCGCTTCAAGCTCTACAATTCTTTGTTCAGCGGCGGACAACTTCTTCCCTTTCTCGACGACCACAACATCTTTGCCCTTCAGTTCGGCAGATAAGCCTTGAATTTCTTAAAGGTACTTCTTCTCGTTGTCGGGGTAGAGGGTGATTTGATTATTGAGATGAGCAAGTTTGGCCTCGTAAGTGTTGACAATGGAGTCCTTCTCCTCTATTAGTTGCCGAGCAGTACTAGCATACCGACGAAAGGCTTCTTCTTGCTCGGCCAACTGGGCCATTGCCTTTTGTGCCATCACAAGGCCGTTGGCGTGATGCATCATGGACAAGTGGAAGTTGTCCGCCAACCCTTGCATAGAGATAGTTTTCTCCATGGGTCGTGTCCAGGCTCGGGCGACCAACTCCGTTGCCATGCGGACATGGTCACCGGGGATCTCCCTTATGTTAACGGGAGTCTTTGAACAAGCATACTGGTGAACAGCATGTGCTCGCCCGGGATGGTGATCAGCCCGATATCTGCGAACAAGAGAGCAAGAAACACTTAGAAATATTTGCAAAATTAAGAAGCAAATCTTGCTCGGCAGAGAGGGATAAAAAACTTACTCGACGAATTTGCGGTCGTCCCAGCCTAGAAGAGTAATGTCCTCTGGGCCACGGGCTGGGGCCACATCCTTTCCGGTTTTGCCCACCTTATCAGTAGGCTCGACGGAGGAGTGGTGAGCAGCTTCTTTATCGGAGCGAGCAAGGTTCTTACTCGTTTTCTCCTTCCCCTTGTGGCCGGTAGGGACTTCTTGCGTTACGGAAGTCCCGTCAGCACGCTTTAATCATTTTCCCCCATAAAGGGGAGTAGGGGAAGGGGGTTCTGGTCGAGCATGGCCAGAAGGGGTAGCTTATCGAGGAACTTTGGCCCCATCAGGTTTGTTCATTAATGCGAGCACTTTGGAGGGGGGGTCCCCCTTCACTTTCCTTCCTTTCGGCGGGGGCATCTCGTGTACCCTCTGCTCCAGAAGACCAAAACAAGGAGGAAGTGCAACGGTAACTTGCTCGGCTAAAAAATAAATAAATAAGTCAGAATATGAAAGGGACGAGCAAGTATTCTTTTCTTCCCTGACGAACAAGAAAGTTTGTATAAGTTGGTGAAATTTCATACTTGGAGGCACCTCAACTTGAGCCTCTAAGTGGTGGGGATAAGTGAGTAGGCGAGCAGCTCTCTGGCACTTATCGCTCAGATGCTGGATAGTTCTATCCGCTTTGTTGCGCAGACCGACCAAGCAGGAAGTGAATAAAAACTCTGCACCAATCTCTTCTTCCTCCGAGTTCTACTTGGGTAATCGAGGGCCTGCGAGCAAACAAGAAAAGTTAAATTAAAACAAAACAGTTCAAAAGCGAACAGAGATAAACTTACACTTAATTATTCCATAAGCAGCGGGAGAGTTTATTCGTCCAATGCCACCGTGTGGACCGGAAGATGCTCGCCAATCACCCCCAATGAAGAAGAAGTGTTGTTTCCAATCCCTGATCTTGTTCGGCACTCCTTCTACCATCTTGAGTCCGGTTCTGGCCTTGAGATAGTAGTAACCTTCTTCGCCTATAGGGCACTTGGTAATTGTCATGAGATAGTTGATCTCCTCCGCAGTAAGGCGATCAAAATATCCCTCTAAGACGAACAGGCATATTGCACCGAGCAAATTCATCCATCCGATCGGCGTGATCTGTGTAATGGCTAGATTGGTCGCCTCAAGGAAGCGACCAACGACTAAGGGCAGCGGCAGCTTCAAACCTGCGATCAGAGTATCAATGTTGATCGCTGTGCATCCTGGAGGTGAGCGATCAGCTCTCTCTTTTCTTCTAGGGGCCCACATATGAATGCCATAAGGAATCTTGTAGGTCTCTCGGATCAAATCAAGATCCTCCTCGAGGACAACACTCTTGATTTTGCTCGCCTGGAAGTCAGTTTTTACCAAGTCCATTACTTGTCTATGTGGGCGAGTAAAGTTGTTCGCGTGTTCCTCAACATATGCTCGCCATTCGAAAGGCCGAGCAACTCCAACTGGAATCTCGTTTTCTAGCATCTTTGGAGATGGGTAGTTTATCCCCTCCAAAAATTCACGGGTCAGTTCGTCAAATTCGGGATCTTCCGATTCAGCACTGGACGAAGAGCCCTTGTCGGAATCCCTATTTGCAACAACCACCACCTCCCTCCCTGACGGGCGAGCACCAGTATCCTCCATTAATCGAACAACGGAGTCTACGTGGGGATCCGATGCCGAAGAAATCTCAAAGGGGGGTTGGTTTCTGTGTGCCACAATTGGAAAGAGGGGATCAAGGGTTTCCTCGGATTTGTTGCTCGAATGGGAAGACATGGGAGAAAGAGAAAAAAATACAGACGGCGGCGGAAAATTTTGCAGACGGCGGCGAATCCCCGGAGAAGATGGTGGTGCAGGATCTCACATGGCGGCGATGGAGATTTTTGAAGAAAAAATGAGAAATGAAAGAGGAAATTAAGCAATAAAGACAAAAAGACTACCTTGAAACTGGATTGGAGGCACGAAATCGGAATAGTCGCCAGAAAAAACTTAGAATTGCGGGAAGATAATGGAAAAAGACGGAGCACTGTAGCAAGAAGAAACGAAGTGGGAAAATTTTCATTTCCCACTTCTATTTATACTGATTGGAAAAACGGGGTAAAACCCGTAATTTTCCCAAAAATTGGGGACCAAAATGAGAAAAAATGGGGTCATTTTATGAATTCAAGAAGAAGTTGAAGGGCCTACGAGCAAATACAGGGGCGCGTCACCACAGGATTGATCGCGCGTGGGCGGTGCGCTATCATGCCGCCCATGTCATCTTCGTACATCCCCCAGACCATGGGGAGACAAAACGACAGACCATTTGTTGTTCATCAAGTTCAATGGTGTTCGTCCCATATCCATATCAGTTTAATATCCTAACTGCTGTTGCTCGCTCAGAGATGCTCGTCAACGGCAACACCTAGTCAGGATAGGGGGCAATTGTTGATAGGCGAACATCAATCCTTGTTTGGACAAGGATTAAGCACTTTAACATCAAATAAAAAATGGGGTGCTAATCAATCTGGGGAGTGTATAAAGTGACGAGCAACTACTTCGACGAACACCTTATGAGGAAACATGTTTTAAGATTCGGGACCAGACATGAACATTCCGCCAAGCCAATGATGACGAGCAACATTGATAAAAGGTGGTGTATCTACCAGCCTAAGAGGTATATGTAGACGAACAAGGAACCAAGATTCCAAAGCTCAGCTCAAGAAATATAGGCGAACAACTTTTACTGACATGTCCTATTGGGCAAATCAAGCCGACCTGGACGAACAACAATGAGTCTGAGATAAGACCAAAGAAGACTTTGTAACTAAGATTCAACTTAGATAAGGTCAACAAAGGTTAAAGGACACATGTCTAGCATGCAAGCTAGGAAGTTCAAGAGTCTTGGAATCCTCATGCTTGCTAGTCTCTATAAATAGTTGTTCTCCAGCTGAGAAATACATGTTCAAATTCACAAATAATTCCCAAAACACACACAAACACACCTAAACGTATACATACACGAGATAAATACAATTTTGACTTTCGTAACTACAATTTCATAACCCAAATCTTCGATTTACCATTTACGGTGGTAATCAATCACACGTAATTAATTGGTGGTCTTAAACCAAACTAGAACAGTCACTAATCCATCCGATTGAATTTGATCACCAACATTATGCCTTAGTAGTCAGGCTAGTCTTGGTTAGATTAGTACTCAGTTATTTTACAATTCACAGGAACTCAATAAGAGGAGTACTCATTGGTGACAATCAAGACTGAAGCCTGAAGATGCAGAGCACCATCCTGAACTTACAGCAGTCTTTCTAAGCTGGCTGAGTAAGTGTCAGTAATGAAGAGTATGACCCTGAGGTCATTACTAACTCAGTCCTGAAGGGAACAGGATGATACTGGGTAATGGGAAAAGACTTGGAGTAGGGCCAAGCAATGCAAAAGGAATGTCAGTGTCAGGACAGGACCGTTGTGCTTGAGATAAAATGAACTGAATAAGACAAGCCTGAAGCCCAGGAATGAGTTCTGACATTCTCACCTACCTGATGACGTGGACCAATCCAGGAACGACACGCACGTACGGACCTGACATGAAGATTGAGTTCAGACAGAATTTTTCAATGGGCAAGTACTAAATGGAGCATTAAATGCATTACCAAATCCATGCAAGGATGGCTGCTACATGGGAGATGTATCCGTTGAATAAACCTATGTAGATGACTAGAAGGCTATCTCTTCCAACAGATAGTTTTCAAATCCATCTATAAATAAAGAAGACCTTGAACCCATTCAAGGTTACGGGAAATTTCCAAGCCAGAAAATACTCAAACTCTCAAGTATTCAAGGCACTCAACATTAGAAAGAAGCACTCAAAAAACCGTAAATTTCCCAAGTATTTCTTAGCAAAGAGAGTTATTTTGTATTCCACTAAGCGAACCTAGTTATATCATAATCTTAAAGTGATTATCCATCCTTAGCATAGCTTTGTCTTGTAAGGATAATCACAATCTTAGTTGGAAACAAAACTGAAACCAAAACCCTCTTGTTATGTTTGTTGGTTGAAGTCAGTTAGTGAGTTAGGAAGGAGTTTGTAAGAGTCAGTGAGTTAGTTGAACTGGGTGCACCTTGGCACGTTAAAAACAAGCTAATCCTTAGTGGATTATCCTGTTCAATCAGGACCGTGGACGTAGGAGCTTGAGTCTCTGAACCACAATAAACTCCTTGTGTTCTTTACTGCTTTGATATTATTCTTATTGCTTATTCATTAAGTCATTCATTGCATCTATTTTATCAAGTCTGAATCAATCAGCCTGATCATTAACTTGAATACTGCCCTACTAATCACTACTTCAGAATTCAGTAATCAAGTTTTTAGAAAGGAAACATTAAAAAGACTATAAACTTTTCGGGCTCATGCATTTCCGCAGTGAATTCAAGTTGATAGGTTATCAACTGACCAGCACAAAGTGCTGTCAGTAGGTGTGTTATCAACCCTGAGTTCTTTACCACTCTGAGCTAAGGGGACTCAGTCAGTAAGAAAGTCTAAAAAATTTATATACGTGTATTCCCCTCCCCATACACGTATCCCTCAGTCCTGTACCGGGACCAACAAGTGGTATCAGAGCAGTGGTTCAAAAGACCACTAACTTTGAATACTAATAGTTTTAGACGTGAAACTATTAGTGGTCACTGAACAAATCTGAGTTTGCTTTTCATAAAACTTGCATCACCATGACTTCGAGGAGGCTAGAAGCTTCATTACCTGAATTCTCTGTTTCTAACTTTGTCTACTGGAAGTTTAGACTTGTGGCACATCTAGATGCCATCCATGACCAGATGCCACGTGTTATCAAGGAAGGGCCTATCAAGATCACCATCCCTAATGTCAGAGGACTGGGGTACGAGCATCTTGACATTGGCGTACAGGTTCCTAAGGAGAGGAAGGATATGACCAATGATGAAATCAAAATGGTGGGACTGGACAATGTAGCCAGAAACATCATCTTGCATATGGTGTCTTTCGAGGAGTCAGTGAGGCTGATGAACTTAAAAACGGTAAAGGAGGTCTGGGATGAGCTGACGAGGATGTGCGAAGGGCCAGAAAAGATAAAGGAGAACAAGAGAAATATTGCCATTCAAAAGTTCGAAGCTTTCGAGATGCTGCCGGATGAGATGATAGATCAGATGGAGTCGAGATTCATCAACTTGATGAATGAGTTGGTGATGTTGGATAAGGATGTTCCAAAGAGAGATGTTGCTTCTGAGATCTTGAATGCCCTTCCTGAGAGATGGGACAACAGTGTAATTATGTTAAAGAACACTCAGGATATGAGTAACATAACTTATGCTTTACTTTTTTTAGAGCTTAAAGCACTGGAATATGATCTCAACAAAAGAAAGAAGAAAGTTCAGCAAGAAGAAGAGGAGAACGAAAAAGCTCATGAGAAAAGCGTGGCGTTCAAAGCCAAGTCAGAACCTGTCGAATCTTCATCAAAGTCACTAATGGAGATGAGTAAGGAAGAGCTTGCTGAGGAGTACAGCCTGATGGCCAGACACTTTGAAAAGCTTAATTCCAGGTTTGGTCGTTATAAGAAATATTATCAGGATACTCGTGACAGGAAACCTGAAGGAACTCACCAAAGCTTACGGAGATATGAGGAATGAAGGAACACTGACCAGAGGAGAGATCGTGGTGATGAAAGAAGATATTCAGACCCAAAGCCCGATCGAAGAGATGAACAGAGAGGTACTCGTGATGATAGGCACTCAGGCAAGACCGAAAGCTCATCTAGAACAAGGGAATCTGACTCAAGAAGGAACCTGAGTCGAGAAAGGAAAGAGGTGATGAGCAAGCTGCATGTTACAACTGTAACAAAAATGGGCACTACTAGTATGACTGCCCAGAGCTGAGTGCTAGGGAAAGAGTAGACATGAGGGCCAAGAGAGACCAAAGGTATGCTGACCGGAGAGCCTTGCTCGCTGGGGAATCTACATACTTAGATGGTCCTGAGGAGAGGTCGCCTCAACTCTTTTCTGATGATGAGTACAATGATGTATGTCTAATGGCTAGGAAAGAGCCTGGGGTAACATCTAACTCTGTTTTTTGTTTATACACTAGTCAAAATCCTGTGCCTAGCTCAGAGTCAGCCAGAGAAATGAACATTCAGATCTGCCTGGATCAATTGATGGTTGATTTCTCTAGGCTGCAGGAAACTAATGTCTTTTTGGTAGAGGAGAACCAGAAATTGAGTACTTAGGTTCAAAACCTAAATGATCAACTCACTCAGTCAGATCTGAAAGAGTCCGCTCAAATTGTAAGACTAACTCAGGAAATTGACATGATCAATGCTGAGTGTCTCCCAAGAGAGAAGATTCTGAAAGAACTGGCTGATGAAGAGCTGGTCAGGAAGGAAGAGCTGAAGGTACTCAAGAGTAAGTTTGATGACCTCTTTGCCAGACATGAAATCCTGAAAAAGAGTGAGGACTCTCTTAAGAAAAAGGTTGCAGTAATGAATATATCCTCAGTGGCTAGAGAGGAAATAAATAGTAGTCAGATGCTTGGGAATGAGAAAAAGGGACTTAGATATGTTCCTAAGAAATCCCCACAGGGTCAATCTCATGTTGCTTTAGGGAGCAAAACTGAGAGGGTTTTCGTTCAGGCAGGCCAGAATACAAAGAAGGTTGTACTTCAGGCCTGCTAGACTGATAAGGGCAAATAAATTGTTGACACAGTCAGGGTCGCCCCCAAGGTTGCTAAGACAAAACCCAAGGGAAAGGCCAAGCAACCAAATGAGGCCCATGAGAGCTCAGGCCAGAGAAAACCTCAGCAAAAGCAGAGGAAGACTCAGTCCAAGAGTCATTAGACTGGTCAACGAGGGTATCATCATGCATGGCAATACCCACAGGAAAGGCCAAGTATGATGACTCCCCCATGGTTTTGGCATCCTGAGGCCTATAACTGTTTTTCTTTCCCTCACTTGCCTAGGGGGAACAGAAAATAGGGCCCTTATCAAGAACAAGCCCAAAGACCTGCTGCACCAAGGATTAGGAAGAATAGGTGGCCAGCCCAAAAGGCACCCACTCAGGCTCCTGTGAAGCCTTAGCCTAGCACTCATACACCATCTTCTTCTCAGGCTAAGAAGAAGAAAGTTGTGTATGTTGATGTTTCAGGGAGACAGATTTACCTCTCTGAGGCAATCAGGGTAGTGAAACAAGTCTGGATCCTGAAGGGTACAACTGACACGATAGGACCCAACACCCAATGGGTACCTAAAGCCTGAATTGCTTGCAGGCGACTGTGGATCACAACAAGAGGAAAGGAGACTCAACAAAGGTTGTTTGGTACCTAGACAGTGGTTGCTCAAGGCATATGACTGGAATGAAGAGTCTTTTCCAAGAATTTCAAGCTAAAGATGGTCCATAAGTAACCTTTGGTGATAACTCAAAACGTTTTACTAAATGTTTTGGTGTACTTTGTGGAAGGACTGAAGCATAACCTGTTATCAGTAAGCCAGTTCTGTGATAAAGGTTTCAGAGTTGAGTTCTCATCAAATATATGTTTAGTCAAGGACAAATCAACACAAGTGCTTCTATCAGGTATTAGGAAAGGTAATGTTTATCTCGCTGATTGGAGCAACGCTATTCCCAATACTTGTTTTATTGTTAAAAGCTCCTTAGAGCTCAGTAGGTTATGGCACAAATGATTAAGCCATCTGAACTTCAAAAATTTTAAAAAAATTTCAAGACAGTCACTTGTTGAAGGTCTACCTAATGAAGTTTTTAGCAAGGATCATGTGTGTAAAGCTTATCAGGAAGGGAAGCAGGTCAGAGCATCATTCAAGGAGAAAGCTTCCTTCTTCACTGACAGAGTTCTTCAACTTTTACTGTTAGGATAAATATTGTATAGTTTTGATGAGTTAAAACAAACCAGAAGATGTAATAGGACCATCTGGACCTATTAGCCAGATGATGATCTAGATTAGGACTTAGTCTAGGGGGAACTGCCAGACCAGAAGACTTCACCAGAAGAGTCACCAGAAGCCCCACCAGAGGACTTCACCAGAGGACTCCACCAGAAGACTTCACCAGATGAGATCTGACCAGAGGCAGAGGACCTTCCCCAGACCAGATGCGTCTGGTGGAAAGAAAGATGCTCAGTTTGATCCCCTATTTCTACTGAATATTCTGGTTGTTAACCAGTTCTGGACCAGAAGACACCGAGGTTGCCTGGTGTCTGGTCTTGCCTTCTCTGGAGAGAATCAGAGTTAGGCAGAGGAAGCATTTGACCGTTGGTAATTCAAATCAAGTCAAACTAGATCGGATTGGAAAGTTATTGAAGTTAATCAATCCAAGGATCTCACCAACCCAATCAATCAATTGGGGAATTGATTGATTGAAGCTTCCTTAAATAGAGGATCTGATTGGATTAGCTCTCCAACAGCTAACCCTAATCTCCTCTATAAATACAAGAGTGCAGTATCAAGAAAAAGCTCTAGAGATCCTACGCGCACAAGTCACATTCCAAACTTAAGGAGTTGTTGGACTTTAACCTGTTCATCTCTAAGATAAGGTTGAAGGTTGCTTACTTTAGATTGTGGTTAGATCTAAAGGAGTTGTAAGAAGGAACTGGTACTTCGAAAATTCCAGTACGTAAGTAAGTTGGTTGGTTGATAGTGAGACCCCTTGGATAAAAGGGAGAGTGGACGTAGGATATTCAGATCTGAACCACTATATATCCGATGTTATTTATTGCTTTTGTTTATTTAATCTCTTACTTGTTTTGTGCTCTTATAATAAGAAGTTTGTTAAGACATAGACTTAAAGCTTCCGTAATTAATCTATCTAGTGGGACCAACAAGTGGTATCAGAGCCTAATTGCCCAGAGACATAGCAAGACTCCATATGAGGTATGGAAAGGTAAAATCCCACCTGTTTCATATTTTCATGTTTTTGGATGTAAGTGTTTCATCCATGACAATGAGAAATCTAAATTAAGAACTTTTGACGCCAAAGTGGCTGATGGAATATTTTTGGGATATTCCAGCACCAGTAAGGCTTTTAGAGTTTTTAATAAGAATTCACTTTGTGTGGAAGAAACACCTCATGTTGTTTTTGATGAATCTTCTTTTGAGTGCAAGGTGGACTCTAAGTCTTCTGATGAGACCCAGAATCAGACTACACCCAGAGTAATCAAGGTCACTCCACCTATTCTTGATTCAGACTTAGATTCAGATTCAGATGGTGACCCATCTTCTGGTTCTCTGAAGAAGAAGTCTTCACAAGGTGCAGAACCAGAGGAGGTTGGAACTCCTGTAGGGGGAAGCTCTTCTGCAGGTGGTGATATTCACCAAGGTACTGCAGAAGATGATCAACCAGGCAAGACCACAGGAAGGAGGACCCTGGTTGATCACCCCAATAACCTGATACTTGGAGATCCAACTAAGGGTGTCCAGACCAGGAAAACTCTTAACTTAGCTGCCTTATTCAGTTGCTATGTGTCCTTGATTGAGCCCAAGAATATCAAGGAAGCACTGAAGGATTCAAATTGGATTGTTGCAATGCAAGAGGAGTTGAATCAATTCACCAAACAGGATGTTTGAGAGCTGGTAGACAGACCAAGACATCAAAAGGTGATAGGCACTAAGTGGGTTTTCAAGAATAAGAAAGATGAGAATGATGTCATTACTAGGAACAAGGCAAGGCTAGTGGCTCAGGGCTATTCTCAGTCTGAAGAAATAGACTATGATGAGACATTGCTCCTGTTGCCAGACTAGAAGCCATCAGATTGTTCTTAGCATATGCTGCTCACATGAAGTTCAAAGTATACCAGATGGATGTGAAATATGCCTTTCTTAATGGGATTCTCATTGAGGAAGTGTATGTGGAACAACCTCCTGGTTTTGAACAAGGTGACAAGGTGTTTAAGATTAAGAAAGCTCTGTATGGGCTGAAGCAGGCACCCAGAGCATGGTATGACACTCTATCTCAGTTTCTTCTGGACAATGGTTTTTCTAAGGGTAAGATTGATAGGACCTTGTTTAGGAAAGAAGAAGGAAGGGACATCCTTCTGGTCCAAATATATGTTGATGACATTATATTTGGATCCCCTAACAAGAAGCTGTGTGAGAAGTTTGTTCAACTCATGCAGAGTCAGTTTGAGATGTCTATGATGGGTGAAATGAATTATTTCTTAGGTTTGCAGGTAAAGCAATCAGAGAAGGGAATTTTCATAAATCAGGCGAAGTACATGAGAAACATGTTAGAGTAATTTGGAGTAGGATCTAGCAAAGCAGCCAAGATCCCTATGATGACAAATTTCAACATGGATTCAGATGAGTATGGAGAGAGTGTGGACCAGACTCAGTACAGAGCACTTATTGGTTCTCTTCTGTACCTGACTGCGAGCAGACCAGATATAACCTTTGCTATAGGAGTGTGTGCCAGATTTCAAGCTAATCCTAAGAAAAGTCACTTGGAAGCAGCCAGAAAAATATTGAAATATCTTAAGGGAACAGTGAATTTAGGATTATGGTATCCTGCAGATGACAACTTAGAGTTAAGTGGTTATTCAGATTCAGACTATGGTGGATGCAGAATAGATAGAAAGCCTACAAGTGGAACATGCCAATTTTTAGGGAATAAATTGGTATCTTGGTTTTCTAAGAAGCAGACTTCAGTTGCTACATCAACAACAGAAGCAGAGTACATGGCTGCAGGGAGCTGTTGTTCACAACTACTCTGGATTAGTCAACAGCTTAGGGACTACCAGATTAGAGCTAAGGATATTCCTATATTCTGTGATAGTAATAGTGCAATTGCCATCACCCAAAATCCAGTTCTTCATACCAGGTGCAAACATGTTGATATAAGGCACCACTTTATCAGAGACCATGTTGAAAAGGGAGATATAAGGATGGAAAAGATTGCAACAGAGAAGCAGAGAGCAGATATTTTGACTAAGCCTTTGGCTGAGACCAGATTCAGAGAGTTAGCCTTTGAGTTAGGATTATTGGATCCAGAGACAGATTTGTTTTAGGGGGAACATCAGAGAAGTATCCTTTATTTATACCTTATTCCATAATCTCTGTTCTTTAAAACTAACATACCTGCAGATTAGAAATATCAGAGAAGTTACATCTCCAGATGAGGTATACACCAGGTGACACTTGTACCAGATGAGATACATCCCAGATGAGGTGCTGAGTCAGATTCCAGAAAAGACCAGAGTCTTCTCTGATCAGAACCAGATGGATTTCCATCAGATGAGGTGTAACGCCAGACTAGTTGTGGTATCATCTGGTTACAATACTAAGTGACAGGTATGCTTTTACTTTTCTGGCCCCTGATCATTGAGATACACCCCTTTACATAAGTAAATACACCCAAAACATTTCAACTTCAGAGTGTATTTAAGACTAGGGTATAGGGCCTAGGCAATCATTTCACTTTTTCTCTTGACTGCCACAAAACCCCTTTATGCCCAGTCCCAATGACCATGCCTACGCACCAGATTAAATCTGTATTTTGCCTTTTAATCTTGGCCATCAGATTTAATTACTGTGCAAAATGTCAATCAATTCGAAAATTGATTTTGTTCCCTAATTTATATTTGGAAATTACACGCGTTCACTTCATTTACTGTTCTTACCACGCGTATTACCCTATTTTAATCAAATTTCTTTTCAATCTGTCTTTTCACGTTTCCATATTTTCAAAGCCCTAACTTCTCTTTGCAAAGTTTCTCTCTCTCTCTCTCTCTCACAACAATGGCCCCTCAGTGCAACTTCGATCATGAGTTGATGATGAAGAAGTTGAAAATGGAGATGGTGGTTGACTTCTACACCACGAAGAACCCTGTGGCACTGTCAATTCTGGAGTTGCTCCAGAATGCAGGGGTGGAGAAGTTGATCTCGACAGTTCCAAGAAATTTTAGGACTTTGGACGGATATGCGGCCCAATTTCTGGTTCGTATGAAGATCCACGACGACTACATTTCATCCAAGATCAACCAAGATGATTTGGTGTTTTCCAAGCACAATTTCTGTGCGTTATTTGAAAACATTTCGGCAGAAGGGGTAGATCCACTGACGTATAAGGAAGATGAAATTGTTGATTCATTCAAACTTTTTGCTAGATCTTCTTGCCAGAACATCACGAAAGGATTTTTAGATAAGCATTTAAGGCAGAAGTATAAGGTGTTGTTCGATATAGTGGTGAAGGTGCTTATGTGTGAAAATCACAGCACAGATGCTATTTTCAATGGCAGGATGTGTGTGATGCGAGCATTGTACGATGGAGTACAATGTAATTGGACGAAGTTCTTCTGGGATGTGTTGAGGAAGAACAAGTTGAAGGTGAAGAAGGAGGAATGTCCTTCCATTCCAGGGGAGTTGCAGTTCTGTTTCACTGCAAATGTTTCGTTAGGAACGAAACTAACTTTGATTTTGGATTCATTGCTTCCGGAGAAGAAATGGAAGGAGTCCTGGTGCAAAGGATTCCATAAGTCCAAGATACTATTCTCCAAGGATGGTCCTCTCCATGGCCATGCCGACTCTGATGGAGAGCAAGCCATCCCTGCCACCCCTCTTCAAGCGGTTCCCTCACCTGCTAAGGGGCAGAAGCAGCAGAGCAAGAAGAAGACTGCTGAGGCTACTGGTTCTTCAACCATAGCTTTCTCTGGCTCCTCGGAAGAGGACCAGATTCCCCTTCTTGATGTGCTGAAGAAGAAGGGTGATGATGATAAAGCTGCTAAGAAGGCAGGAGCAGCTAAGAGGAAGAGGCCAGATGAGGCCAAGAGAGCATATGCTAAGAAGCACAGAACTAGCAGAAGGGCTAGGAAGACTCTTCTGGTGGATGAGCCATCAGAAAAAGAGGAGGAAGAAGTGGCAGAAGAGGTTGAGCCTCTTAAGAAGAAGCCCAGAGCCAAGAAGCCATCTTGCAAGATCCAGACTCTGGCTCTGACCTGGGAGATGCCTTGGAACAGGCAATTGAGGAGGCTTCTTTGCTCATACCAGATGAAAGAGAGGTATCTGTTCCAGCTGGTGTTGACCCAGCTGAGGTAAACCCTTCTAACCCTTCTAACCCCTCCCCCATTAACCTTGTTACCCCATCTTCATCTCCCCCAGAAAACCTTTCCCAACACCCCCCTGCTTCTGGTGCCCCCTTTACCTCACCAGAGCAGACCTTACCAGATACACCCGTATACAGTCCTTCAGCCATCCCTCAAACACCTCCTCCCCCACCTTCCCAAACACATCTTCCCACAAATCCCTCTCCCCCAGCCCCTGTACCAGAAGGGGCATCTACTTCTGGTGCAGAACCCTCCATTCCCTCCCCTTCCACATCAGAAATTCCAATCCCACCATCTGTACCAGAGATCCCATCTACTTCTAGTGCAGAGCAACCCATTCCTTCACCCTCTACCTCACAAAATCCAAACCCTCCCCAAACTCAATCAGATCAGACCCCAAACTTGAACCCTCTTTCTATGGCATTGGGATTCCCTGCCCCTCCCCCTTCTCCCACATGCCTTACCAGCGATGATAGTGAAGATGAGGAAGCTTCACTTGAGCCTGATCACTTAGCACCTTCCTCCTCTGCCTCTGGGCCCAAACCCTTCACTTTCTCATCTGCAGAAATGGGTCCCATTAGGCAGAGTATGAGTGTGAGTGCTCAGCTCTGGCTAAGAGAGCATTTCCCAGTTCTTCTGGAGCACTTACCACTTCTGGCGGATCTGACTGACGCCAAGGTCTGGAGCAAGGCCAGATTAGAGGATGTGGAGGATCTGATGCTACTGCTAGAAGAGATGCCTCCCTCCACATTCACAGCCTGGGAGATAGAGCTCAAAAAGAAGATGAATATCCAAAATCCAGCGGATCTAGAGACACCAGAGGCAGCGAAGGTGTTGATTCGTACTTTGCTCATCCAGAGAGGAGTAATGCTCACTCCTGAGGGCTTCTCATACAATTTTAGCCCTCACTTCTCATTTCCTCCAGAGCTCTACTCTGATGAGGAAGATTTTGATATGTCTCCTGCCGTGCTCCAGAAGATGAAGACTTTCTTCAATGAGCAAATCATGCAGATTGGGCATTTTTCTAAGGCTATTCAACATATGGCCCCTGCTATGATAGAGCACCAGATTCGGCAGGAGAGGATGATTTTCCTTAAGCAGATCAAGTCTACTCTTGCTGAAGTTAAAGCTTCTTTTAAGGCAAATGGTCTTTTTGTGAAGTTGGATATGATGCACAGCCAGAAACATCTCCAGGAGCACGTGCTGGAGCAGATGAGGCCAGTTTCTGTGTTGAAGGTTGAGTTGGCCACTCAAATGCTGCAGACTGCTAAGCTCAAGGACTCCCTCCAGGAGATGTTAGAGAAGCAGGAGAAGCTGGTTGCAGAATCCAAGGCTTACCTGGAGAAGGCTAAGCAACTTCATGATCTTCACTCTTCCTCCAACACTGCCTTGCCTGATCTCATAAGGCAGGTAGTGGAGCCCCTCCTTGATGAAGTTAAAAAGGGGGAAGAGAAGGCCAGAACTGATCTGGCGAAGACCACCAATGAGACACTCTTTAGCCATGGTGCTCGTCTGGACCTGCTGGAGAATACTTTGGTCCAGGCTGAGCTGCAAAAGAAGAAGAAGGAAGAGCTCAAATCTCTTACCATGGCTAAGCAGCTTGCTGCAGAAGAGGAATCCTCAGAAGCAGAGCAGGATCACATTTCAATCTCTGGACCTGCTAAGAGGAAGTTTAGGAAAGTCAAGAAGAGCTTCCTTGAATCTGTTGTTGAAGAAGCTCAGAAGAGATATAAGGAAGAGACTCCAGAGGAGAAGCAAGCTAGGATAAGGAAAAACATAGATGAAGAGCAGAGGCTCAGATATGTTAGGAGGCAGAACAAGAAGACCGGGGAAGCTGGTGTTCCTTCTGGTGCAGGTGGATCTAGTCAGAGGAGGAAAGCTCCTATTGAGGTGATGAACATTTTGCCTCTCAGGACAGAAGGGTCTTTTGACTCTACTGTGCCTGTGCCCTTGATTGAGAAATGGAAGGAGGCAAAGACTCTCTGGTTCATTCAACACTATATCCAGAGGCCAACACCAGAGGATGATGAGCTGATCAACAGAACCTTTCACTCTTGGATGCAAGCTTATGATGCAGATCTGTACAAGCAATTGATAAATTCTACCATTGAATTCAACCTGGAGGTGACTGCTCCTGAGTTTACTTATCTCAACACTCCTATGAATGGGAACCAGGTTGATTGGGCAGAGCTGAAGAGATTGTACAAGACCAAGGTGTTGGTGAATTTCACTCCAACATCTTCTGCAGAGTTGAAGGCCGTCCAGGATAGGTTCCTTAACTGGTTTCTTGTGCCTAAAGAGAACAAAAGATATGCATAGAATAGGACTCTGATCTTCAATGTAATCTGTAATCATTCTATCCTTATGTATCAATGAAAATCATATCTTCTTTGTCTCAAAGAAAACTTCTCGTTGTCTTATTATTTGCCTGATAAGATCTACTCTAAGGTCTTATCCCTTTATTGTTTTACTTGCTTATATTCTGTTTTTGATCAGTTCTGGTAGTGTTTTAACTCCATCAAAAAGGGGGAAATTGTTAGGATAAATATTGTATAGTTTTGATGAGTTAAAACAAACCAGAAGATGTAATAGGACCATCTGGACCTGTTAGCCAGATGATGATCTAGATTAGGACTTAGTCTAGGGGGAACTGCCAGACCAGAAGACTTCACCAGAAGAGTCACCAAAAGACCCCACCAGAGGACTTCACCAGAGGACTCCACCAGAAGACTTCACCAGATGAGATCTGACCAGAGGCAGAGGACCTTCCCCAGACCAGACGAGTCCAGACCAGACGAGTCTGGTGGAACGAAAGATGCTCAGTTTGATCCCCTGTTTCTACTGAGTATTCTGGTTGGTAACCAGTTCTGGACCAGAAGACACCGAGGTTGCCTGGTGTCTGGTCTTGCCTTCTCTGGAGAGAATCAGAGTTAGGCAGAGGAAGCATTTGACCGTTGGTGATTCAAATCAAGTCAAACTAGATCGGATTGGAAAGTTATTGAAGTTAATCAATCCAAGGATCTCACCAACCCAATCAATCAATTAGGGAATTGATTGATTGAAGCTTCCTTAAATAGAGGATCTGATTGGATTAGCTCTCCAACGGCTAACCCTAATCTCCTCTATAAATACAAGAGTGCAGTATCAAGAAAAAGCTCTAGAGATCCTACGCGCACAAGTCACATTCCAAACTTTTGATAATCACTCTTAGCACTTTTATTGTTCACATTACATATCTACTCTTAAGGAGTTGTTGGACTTTAACCTGTTCATCTCTAAGATAAGGTTGAAGGTTGCTTACTTTAGATTGTGGTTAGATCTAAAGGAGTTGTAAGAAGGAACTGGTACTTCGAAAATTCCAGTACGTAAGTAAGTTGGTTGGTTGATAGTGAGACCCCTTGGATAAAAGGGGGAGTGGACGTAGGATATTCAAATCCGAACTACTATATATCCGATGTTATTTATTGCTTTTGTTTATTTAATCTCTTACTTGTTTTGTGCTCTTATAATAAGAAGTTTGTTAAGACATAGACTTAAAGCTTCCGCAATTAATCTATCTAGTGGGACCAACAAGTGGTATCAGAGCCTAATTGCCCAGAGACATAGCAAGACTCCATATGAGGTATGGAAAGGTAAAATCCCACCTGTTTCATATTTTCATGTTTTTGGATGTAAGTGTTTCATCCATGACAATGGGAAGCTTCTATCTAGTGGGACCAACATTTACACATGGATTTATTTGGCCCTTGTGGTTATTGATGATTATTCTAGATATACTTGAGTTATTTTCTTGGTAAATAAGAAGGAGACACAGGTGAAGCTTCTAGAGTTGCTCAGAAGACTCGGCAACAAGAAGAATCAGTCTATTACTAAAATCAAATCTGACAAAGGGCACTGAATTTATTAATTCATATATTTCTGATTTCTGTAATGAACTTGGTATTGCTCATGAGACTTCTGCAGCTAGAACCCCACAACAAAATGGTGTCGCTTAAAGGAGGAACAGGGCACTGAAGGAAGCTGCTAGGACCATGCTGGCTGAGTCAGGATTGCCCAAGAAATTTTGGGCTGAGGCAATCAACACTGCATGCTACACCCAGAACAGATCCATGCTGAACACACAACATGCACAAACTCCATATGAGACATGGAACATGTGGAAGCCTCGCATTTCTTATTTCTATTTTTTTTTTTTGCAAGTGTTTCATCTTCAACAATGGGAAGACCCAGTTGAAAGCTTTTGATAGCAAATCTGATGGAGGAATATTCTTAGGATATTCTGAAATTAGTAAAGCTTTTAGGGTTTACAACTGTAGGACCCTTGTTGTGGAAGAATCACCACATGTTGTGTTTGATGAATCTGCCACTGAGTCTAGGATAAGTGTGTTGAATCCTGACACTGAGGAGGTCACAAGGAGAGTGACAAGGCTGAGCATAAAGAATCAACCTGATACAAAGGTTAAAACTGTGCCATTTCCAAGATGGGATAATGACGACGATCAGGAAGATGACTCAAGAGCCACTCCTAAGCCCAGCGCATCAGGGACTGTTGAGCCTCAGACTGAGGAACAGGCTCAACCTGAGGTAAGTACCGACTATAAAGATGCGGTCGTAGCTAAGACGGTTCCTGAGTCACCTTATTAAGGGGGAATCGATGTCCCTGACATTGAGTTGGTAAATCCCTTTGGTATAGACTCATGATCATCCCCTTCTTATCAATATAATGAATTCTATGAACCTATAGACACTAACATTACAGGTACTTCACGAAAACTCCAGGTAAGAGAACATGGCTAGAAAGTCATCCCATTGACCAGGTCATTGGTGATCCAATTGAGAGAGTTAGGACCAGACGGTTCCATGGTGAGAGCGCATTGTTCTATTGCTTTCTTTCTGAGCAAGAGCCTCAGAACATTGATGAAGCTCTCACTGACTCGAACTGGATCATAGCCATGCAAGAGGAGTTGAATCAATTCACAAGGAATCAGGTTTGGGAAACTGGTAGATAGACCTAGGCATCAAGGTGTTATTGGTACCAAGTGGGTCTTTAAAAACAAGAAAGATGAGAATGGTGTTGTAGTAAGGAACAAGGCAAGATTGGTTGCTAAGTGGTATTGTCAGTCTGAAGGGATATACTATGATGGGGCCTTTGCTCTAGTGGCTAGGTTGGAAGCTATCAGGTTGTTCCTTGCATATGCAACATACAAGAAGTTTAATGTGTATCAAATGGACATCAAGAGTGCCTTCCTCGATGGTGTACTCAATGAAGAGGTGTATGTTGAATAACCTCCCGTGTTTGAGGTTGGAGATAGAGTATACCATTTGAAGAAAGTACTCCATGGACTTAAGTAATGTTGGGATATGTTTTAGTTTTGATGATTTTCCAAAACAACATGTAATAGGTTTGAAAGCAGTCAGGATAGTATCCTTTAGATCAGGTCAGGCTAGGTTAGCTCTCAGTAGAATAGGTTGCTCAGTTGAGGGGGAACTCAGCGAGGGGGAACTTCTCAACACAGCCTGAAAATATCAAGATGACAACCAGAAGAGCTGACTGAAGACCTGCCATCAACCTAAACCAATGGAGAAGCCTGAAGGATGTCCCACTGAGTGCAAGTCAGGCTGATCTAAGCCAAGTCTGGTGGACCACTCAGTGAAGAGCCTGATCAGGAGGATCAGTGCTGCACCAAGTAGGCCTGAAGGAGTCAGGCTACTGTGGTCAGGAAAGTTTGTCATCCAGCCTTATGACAAACTTCTTAGAGTGATCTTCAAACAGTCTCTGAAGAACAACTGCACTGAGGACGAGTCAGTCCACTGAAGATCAGAGTCAGTGAAGGAGAAAGCTACCTTAAGTCAGTGGGTCTTAGTCAAACCCACTGAGTCAAAGATCCGTGAATCCAGGCCACGTGGACCAATCAGCACGAGGCAGCAACTCTGACACTGACAAAGGCCGCATTCCAAGAAAAGTGGTTGAAACCATTTAATGCTGGATTCAAATGTATTTCCTCTCCAACGGATACATTTGAATCCCCATTATAAATACAAGCTCATAGCTTGTTGATAGAGTGTGTTGTTTTTGTTTGAGAGTTGTATTGTTGTATCTTGTAAGAAAAACAAACACCTACGAGCTGAGAGTGTGAGTAGTAGCATACGTGCATGGGAGATATAAGGAGTTTCTACTCATTTCTATACACTGAGAGTTCACAAATATATACATAAGAGTGCTCAGCTTGTAACTCTAGGCTTAGAGAGTTTTTCCCTATCTTAGCTATTGGCTAACACATTGTAAAGGGAAAACCTCACCTAGTTGGAGAAAACCCTAACCGAAACCAAAACCCTGAGTCAGGCTTGTTGGGAGTAAGTTGTTAGAAGGAGAAGGGCAGCCCAGGGAGTGGCGTGAGTCCAGTTGTAAGTGCACCTTGGCACGTTAAAAACAAGAATCCAAAGGAGTGGATTTCCTGTTAAATCAGGCCGTGGATGTAAGAGCTTGAGTCTCTGAACCACGTTAAACCAAGTGTTATTATTTGGAATGTCTTTTCTTCTAAAGTATTGCGAAAATCTGCTCACTGAGAGCATTGTTTAAAAAGGAACTTTAGTAAAGCATTTCAGTCAGGAAGATTCGTCTTACTGACTGAATCAGGCTAGCACTCGAGAGTTCAGTCTCTCGAGTCACTGCCTTGTTGAGAGCCTGAGCTTTCAAGTCTCTTCACTGACTTGATAGCTCTGACTCTCAGCAACGCAGTGACTTGAGTATTCCGTCACTGAACTCGGTCAGGGTGCAAGCTGTGATTTGATAACACACTCGAGAGTTCAGCATCTCAAGCCAATGTCCTTGCTCAGAGCATGAGTCTCCAAGCCTTCTCTCTGACTTGGTAACTCAGCCTCTGAGCAGAGCAGTGACTTGAACATTTCTCACTCTTGCTGAACTCCCTGAGGAAAAAGGTTTTAAAAAAAAAATATTTGCTCCTGAATTCCCATTTTGCCCATCGAAAATAGGACCATCAATTGGTATCAGAGCGGGTTGTTCACATGACTACTGATCCAGTTTTGTTAAGAAAAATGGTCTACCGAACAGATCTTAAATGTTTTAAAATATGGGAATTCCTGCATATTTCAAAATATTACTTGTATTCTGACATTATTCTTGTAATAGAAAATCATTTGGTTAGAAGTTTTGGAATCATCAAAAAGGGGGAAATTGTTGGGATATGTTTTAGTTTTGATGATTTTCCAAAACAACATGTAATAGGTTTGAAAGCAGTCAGGATAGTATCCTTTAGATCAGGTCAGGCTAGGTTAGCTCTCAGTAGAATAGGTTGCTCAGTTGAGGGGGAACTCAGCGAGGGGGAACTTCTCAACACAGCCTGAAAATATCAAGATGACAACCAGAAGAGCTGACTGAAGACCTGCCATCAACCTAAACCAATGGAGAAGCCTGAAGGATGTCCCACTGAGTGCAAGTCAGGCTGATCTAAGCCAAGTCTGGTGGACCACTCAGTGAAGAGCCTGATCAGGAGGATCAGTGCTGCACCAAGTAGGCCTGAAGGAGTCAGGCTACTGTGGTCAGGAAAGTTTGTCATCCAGCCTTATGACAAACTTCTTAGAGTGATCTTCAAACAGTCTCTGAAGAACAACTGCACTGAGGACGAGTCAGTCCACTGAAGATCAGAGTCAGTGAAGGAGAAAGCTACCTTAAGTCAGTGGGTCTTAGTCAAACCCACTGAGTCAAAGATCCGTGAATCCAGGCCACGTGGACCAATCAGCACGAGGCAGCAACTCTGACACTGACAAAGGCCGCATTCCAAGAAAAGTGGTTGAAACCATTTAATGCTGGATTCAAATGTATTTCCTCTCCAACGGATACATTTGAATCCCCATTATAAATACAAGCTCATAGCTTGTTGATAGAGTGTGTTGTTTTTGTTTGAGAGTTGTATTGTTGTATCTTGTAAGAAAAACAAACACCTACGAGCTGAGAGTGTGAGTAGTAGCATACGTGCATGGGAGATATAAGGAGTTTCTACTCATTTCTATACACTGAGAGTTCACAAATATATACATAAGAGTGCTCAGCTTGTAACTCTAGGCTTAGAGAGTTTTTCCCTATCTTAGCTATTGGCTAACACATTGTAAAGGGAAAACCTCACCTAGTTGGAGAAAACCCTAACCGAAACCAAAACCCTGAGTCAGGCTTGTTGGGAGTAAGTTGTTAGAAGGAGAAGGGCAGCCCAGGGAGTGGCGTGAGTCCAGTTGTAAGTGCACCTTGGCACGTTAAAAACAAGAATCCAAAGGAGTGGATTTCCTGTTAAATCAGGCCGTGGATGTAAGAGCTTGAGTCTCTGAACCACGTTAAACCAAGTGTTATTATTTGGAATGTCTTTTCTTCTAAAGTATTGCGAAAATCTGCTCACTGAGAGCATTGTTTAAAAAGGAACTTTAGTAAAGCATTTCAGTCAGGAAGATTCGTCTTACTGACTGAATCAGGCTAGCACTCGAGAGTTCAGTCTCTCGAGTCACTGCCTTGTTGAGAGCCTGAGCTTTCAAGTCTCTTCACTGACTTGATAGCTCTGACTCTCAGCAACGCAGTGACTTGAGTATTCCGTCACTGAACTCGGTCAGGGTGCAAGCTGTGATTTGATAACACACTCGAGAGTTCAGCATCTCAAGCCAATGTCCTTGCTCAGAGCATGAGTCTCCAAGCCTTCTCTCTGACTTGGTAACTCAGCCTCTGAGCAGAGCAGTGACTTGAACATTTCTCACTCTTGCTGAACTCCCTGAGGAAAAAGGTTTTAAAAAAAAAATATTTGCTCCTGAATTCCCATTTTGCCCATCGAAAATAGGACCATCAATTGGTATCAGAGCGGGTTGTTCACATGACTACTGATCCAGTTTTGTTAAGAAAAATGGTCTACCGAACAGATCTTAAATGTTTTAAAATATGGGAATTCCTGCATATTTCAAAATATTACTTGTATTCTGACATTATTCTTGTAATAGAAAATCATTTGGTTAGAAGTTTTGGAATCATCAAAAAGGGGGAAATTGTTGGGATATGTTTTAGTTTTGATGATTTTCCAAAACAACATGTAATAGGTTTGAAAGCAGTCAGGATAGTATCCTTTAGATCAGGTCAGGCTAGGTTAGCTCTCAGTAGAATAGGTTGCTCAGTTGAGGGGGAACTCAGCGAGGGGGAACTTCTCAACACAGCCTGAAAATATCAAGATGACAACCAGAAAAGCTGACTGAAGACCTGCCATCAACCTGAACCAATGGAGAAGCCTGAAGGATGTCCCACTGAGTGCAAGTCAGGCTGATCTAAGCCAAGTCAGGTGGACCACTCAGTGAAGAGCCTGATCAGGAGGATCAATGTTGCACCAAGTAGGCCTGAAGGAGTCAGGCTACTGTGGTCAGGAAAGTTTGTCATCCAGCCTTATGACAAACTTCTTGGAGTGATCTTCAAACAGTCTCTGAAGAACAACTGCACTGAGGACGAGTCAGTCCACTGAAGATCAGAGTCAGTGAAGGAGAAAGCTACCTTAAGTCAGTGGGTCTTAGTCAAACCCACTGAGTCAAAGATCCGTGAATCCAGGCCACGTGGACCAATCAGCACGAGGCAGCAACTTTGACACTGACAAAGGCCGCATTCCAAGAAAAGTGGTTGAAACCATTTAATGCTGGATTCAAATGTATTTCCTCTCCAACGGATACATTTGAATCCCCATTATAAATACAAGCTCATAGCTTGTTGATAGAGTGTGTTGTTTTTGTTTGAGAGTTATATTGTTGTATCTTGTAAGAAAAACAAACACCTACGAGCTGAGAGTGTGAGTAGTAGCATACGTGCATGGGAGATATAAGGAGTTTCTACTCATTTCTATACACTGAGAGTTCACAAATATATACATAAGAGTGCTCAGCTTGTAACTCTAGGCTTAGAGAGGTTTTCCCTATCTTAGCTATTGGCTAACACATTGTAAAGGGAAAGCCTCACCTAGTTGGAGAAAACCCTAACCGAAACCAAAACCCTGAGTCAGGCTTGTTGGGAGTAAGTTGTTAGAAGGAGAAGGGCAGCCCAGGGAGTGGCGTGAGTCCAGTTGTAAGTGCACCTTGGCACGTTAAAAACAATAATCCAAAGGAGTGGATTTCCTGTTAAATCAGGCCGTGGATGTAAGAGCTTGAGTCTCTGAACCACGTTAAACCAAGTGTTATTATTTGGAATGTCTTTTCTTCTAAAGTATTGCGAAAATCTGCTCACTGAGAGCATTGTTTAAAAAGAAACTTTAGTAAAGCATTTCAGTCAGGAAGATTCATCTTACTGACTGAATCAGGCTAGCACTCGAGAGTTCAGTCTCTCGAGTCACTGCCTTGTTGAGAGCCTGAGCTTTCAAGTCTCTTCACTGACTTGATAGCTCTGACTCTCAGCAACGCAGTGACTTGAGTATTCCGTCACTGAACTCGGTCAGGGTGCAAGCTGTGATTTGATAACACACTCGAGAGTTCAGCATCTCAAGCCAATGTCCTTGCTCAGAGCTTGAGTCTCCAAGCCTTCTCTCTGACTTGGTAACTCAGCCTCTGAGCAGAGCAGTGACTTGAGCATTTCTCACTCTTGCTGAACTCCCTGAGGAAAAAGGTTTAAAAAAAAAAAAATTTGCTCCTGAATTCCCATTTTGCCCTTCAAAAACGGGACCATCAAGTAAGCTCCTAGAGCTTGGTATGATATACTCTCTAAATTCCTGACTGACCATGGGTTCAGGAAGGGAACCGTGGATAGGACTCTGTTCAGGATCACTGAAGGTGGTGACATTCTCTTGGTCCAGATTTATGTGGATGACATAATATTTGGATCACCAAATTATCAGCTCTGTGAGAACTTCTCTAAGTTAATGACTGGTAAATTTGAGATGTCAATGATGGGAGAGATGAACTTCTTTTTAGGATTGCAGGTCAAGCAGACTGATTAAGGGATTTTCATTAATCAGACCAAGTATACAAGAGACTTGATTTAGAAGTTTGGAGTTCAGAATAGCAATCCAGCAAGGATCCCTATGAACACAAATTGGAAGATGGATCCTGACACTAAAGGAGCTTCACTGAATCAGACTGAGTACCGAGGGCTGATAGGATCATTGTTGTACCTGACTGCAAGTAGGCATGACATTACTTTTGCAGTTGATGTGTGTGCTAGGTATCAGTCTGACCCAAATAAAAGTCATTTGGAGGCTGCTAAGAGGATACTCAAGTATTTGAAAAGGACAGTCAATATGGGACTATGGTATCCTTCAGATGACAACTTTGAACTGACTGGTTATTCAGATGCAGATTATGGAGGTTGCAGGATGGATAGGAAATCCACCTCAGGGACATGTCAGTTTTTGGGGAGTAAGTTGATCTCGTGGTTTAGTAAGAAATAAAATTCAGTGGCGATATCCACAACTGAGGCTGAGTATATGGCTGTAGGTAGTTGTTGTGCTCAGATTCTATGGTTGAGACAACAATTTAGAGACTACCAAGTATTTGCTAATGAGGTTCCAATCTATTGTGATAACAATAGTGTTATAGCAATCACTCAGAACCCAGTGCTTCACACTAGGTGCAAGCATGTGGATATTAGGCATCACTTCATTCGAGATCATGTAGAAAAGAAGGACATTAGGATGGAGAAAATTCACACTGACAGGTAAAGAGCTGACATCTTGACTAAGCCTTTAGCTGAAGCAAGGTTTATGGAACTGTCAGTGGAGTTAGGACTCTTAGATCCGGGAGAACAGTCAGTATAGGATGAAGGGGGAACTCAGGCCAGACTCAACTTAACGAGGTATCAGGTGCTACAATGTCTCCCTGACAGGTATGAGTTCAATCCTGACTCTTATGAATTTGAAGCATCTCACTGAGTCCTTCGTCCTGAAAATCTTAATTAAATGCTGACCGTTTTCATTAAAACACATTTTTTTATATTTAAACCCATGCGTGTCGGAGCATTTAATGCACGCAATTACTTTTTCATATACTTGTCCGTTTTATACGGAATATGACTGACTGGGGAAATGATTGATGCTGAGATCAATCCTGGCCCTTCATTTAAAATTTTTTCAAATTCAGGATTAATCTCAACCCCACGTCTGAGTAACTGTTCATTTCATATCAATCAAGAATGTCATTAGAGAAATTTACACAAACACAAACGCACTAAGCACACTGAACTTTCTCTCGTTCAAACTTTCATCTTGCAAATTTGTCAAAAACCTAATTCTCTAAATGGGATTCATTGACACTACTTGGTCTATGGACAATCTTGAGGAGGTTTTCAAGACCAAGCTAGTAAACATGGAGCACATCTTGTCCATGGATGGACCCAGCCAAACAGTTGCTGAGATTCTACCAATCTTCAAGTGGATTTCAAACGCCAAGATGGTGAAATTTGTCACAAAGAAACCCACGTACGTTCTTCCGAAGGCGGTGGTGGAAGCGTACCTGAACCTGTTCCTTCGCAAGGGCGAACTATTCATGAAGGTGACTGTGTTGGTGCCTACTGGGGAGAAGAACCAGGATGGCGATGAGCTGTTCAATGTTGAGACCAGGACAATCGACCTGAGGAAGACCGTGAAGGAGGTGTACGGACTTCCATGCTCTGGTATCAACCCCAAGACATACAAGGAGAATAAGGAGGGTGAGCTCCTTAAGGACTGGACGAAAACTGGGTCGCCGAAGTTCTGGGCGATGCAACATAAGGAGACTCTCAAGCCAGAATACCGTGCCATGGTGGACATCGTCTCCAAGATGATCATGGGCACGACTGGGTCTCACGAGCAGTTGAGTCTACCAAAGCTGAGGATTATGGGGGCTTTGGTGGATGGCTTGAGACCCATTGGGAGCAGTTCTTCATCAACCAAATCAGTCAGGCTGCTAAAGACAAGCTGAAAAGGATGAGGAGAAGAAACATATCTCTGTGGGAGCCATCCTTCCCTTCACCACGAGATTGCCAATCCTGATAGCTCACGCGTGTCAGGGCTGCACCTTTTATTGGGAGGATGATCTGTCATCCAAGAAGGTGATGTTCTCCACAGCTGCTGACACATATGCCATCCTTGGCAAAGAAGAAGAAGCCAGCTTCAAAGGGCAAGAAGGTGGTGCCTGCCCTGCTGGAGAAGGTGGAGAGTCTCCTCGGGAAGGGGAAGGAGACTGAGGAAGAGATTGTGGCTGAGAAGGTGGCTGAGAAGGAGAGAGAATAGAAGGCCTTGGAGGAGAAGACTACCAGGCTGAAGATGGTACTGAAAAGCAAGGCCACGGCTAAGGGAGTTAGGAAAGGGACTGAGAAGGTCTCCAAGAAGGCCACTTCTGAGGCTGAGGAGACTGACGATGATGTCAGGTCAGGAGGAGAAGAGTTGGTTGACAGGCTTTTGAAGAGGCTGAGGAAAGGACCCAAGAGATCTCCGGCTAAGAAGCTAAGGGAGATAAGCTCTATCCGGGAGGAGTCAAGCTCTCCAAGAGCTTCTGACTTGGAACAGGTTAGGGAAACGATTAACTCTGCAGAGCTGCTGCAACCTGAGTCCAATCCCACTGAACCCCAACTCTCAACCATACCCATATCTGAGCCTACCTCAATTCACCCTGACCAAATAACATCCATCACTGAACCTACCCCAACCCACACTGAACCTACCCTAATCCTCACTGAAACCACCCTACCTTCATCAAACCCTGACCCTGCCCCTCCAAAAAATGAGTCAGAGCCCATCACTTCATCCATCACTGAGCCTGACCTAATCCCAGAGCCAAACACTTCCACACCTAACCCTGAAGACTTCCCGTCTTACCCCAACCCCAAAGACTGCCCTAAAACCACTACCGAAGGAGACTCAGCCGACAAGTTTCTGGACATGGCGGAGGAGGAGCTGGATGCCGGGTTGATGGGTGGCATGTATGAGAATACTCTCAGGGGGAATGCCTATGAGTGGGCTTCGAAGTGTTGGCCCAGTCTGCATAGATACAGGGAGCTGTGCTCCAACGTTATTGAACTGAAAGTTTGGCGTCAACTTCAAGCAGTTAAATATGCAGGGGCAGCATATGCTTGTCGATGCCAGAGGCTGGGGACACTGGGAGAAGGAGGAAGCCAGGCTGTGCTCATATTTTTAGATCACCAGTTGGCTGCAGTTGCTCAAGTTCAATAATTTAAAGCAACTGGTTGATAGGCTGAAAGCTGGGATGCAGGAGGACTTTGAGGATGAGCCCAAGGAGGATGATGATGAGGATGATAACACTCAGGGCTGAGTGGATGAGAAGGATGTGGAAGAAACTGCGAAGGAGATTGATGTAGTGGTCTCTGAGCCTAGTGCTTAGGGGGAAGGTGATTCAGGAACTGCGTCCAAGGATGGAGTAGTGGATGAGACCAACAAGGTTGGTTCATCTGCCAATGACACATCAGCCTGTGAAGGGATTCCCTGCCCTGAGGCAAATGAGGATGATATGGAGGTACCTAAGGAGACTCCCAGTCCTGAGGATATTTTATCCAAAGTTTGAGATGGCTCAGCTGTGCCTGAGCAGGCAGCTGTGACCACTCTACAACTGTCTTCAGTGTACCCTGAAGAGGGGACTGATGCAGGGGCTGACAAGGGAAAGCAGCCATTGATGGAGGAAGAAGAGGCTGGCGAAGACGTGGTCATCACTGACGTCCGGAAAGGCAACTTTACCAGTATCATAGAGGTAAAGCAAGAAAAGACTACAGAGAACTTGGTTGAGCTCAGGGAAGAGATCCAGATGATCAGGGATGAAAAAGAAGAAGCAGCCAAGGCTCTCCGCAGGCACATCCGGTGGACCAAGTCAGCCTACAACACTCTCGCCAACAAAGAGCTTTTTGCGCTGAAAAAGAACCACTACCAAGTTAGTGAGGCAAAAGAGAAGGAAGATGAAGAAGCAATTCAAGCAGACGTTGACCCTGCTCGAAGAGAAGCATAAGCAAAGAATGACGAAGGCAATGGAGCTTCTGGCAAGTCACGCTGGGGAGCTTTTCACTCAAGCCCTAAATGATTCAGTGGCCATGTTGGCACTGGAGTCAGGGAAGATTGCTCAGATCTCTGAGAATGTCACTCAGGGGTTGGCTAAGGCAGCTCAGGAGTCTGCTAGAATTATCTCTGAAGCCAATAGGATCAGCGAAGAGACTGGGAAAGTGGAAGCCAGAATCACACGGGCTGAGGAGAAGCTCCACAACAATATAGAGATTTTTGGAAAGAAGGTGGAGGCGACCACAGCTAGTGTTTCATTCGTTGGATCCGGGATTGCAAATGGAGTTGACATGTTGAAGGTTCAGTCCTTAGCATCTTTCATAGTCAACAACGGGCAGGAGGTCCTCACGGAGGCTCTGCCTGGGGCCAAGGATGATGCCAAAAAGGGGGAAGAAAAGGAGAAAAGATCCTGCCCTGAGGCATCTGAGGCTCAGTCCACACCAAGGAAGTCAGCGAGGTTGGCTGCAGTGGCAAAGGCTGATGACCCTTCTGTGAAACAAATTCAAGCTCAACTACCATCCATCCCTGAAGGAAGCTCAGAGCGCTCATCTCTTAGCACAAGGAAGAATCCAATTTCCTTAGACACCAATGAAGTGGTGTCCTTGTGCGAAGAAGCTTGGGGTCTACCCCATGAGAAGAGTGAGGCTCAGCGCAGGACTGAAATAGCTGAAAAGGAGAAAATGCGCATCCTTGAGAAGAAGGTTGAAAAGCTTTCGGAGCATACTGAACTTCAACAAAGGGAGCTGGATGATGGTATTCTAAGCATGCTGAGGAGGAAGAAGGCGAAGCCTGAGCCAAAGAAGTACATAAAGAGGCCAACAGCCAGGAAATCAACAATCCTTCAAGTCAAAAAGCCAGAAGTGACACTGAGGGAAGCTCTTGCCGATGAGTTCATCTCAGAGACGTTAAAAGAGTTTTGGGTTAATGCAAGGGATGAGTTCGTCAGACTCTGGTATGTAGTGAAGAAATGGGGCGACACTGAAGACATCAATGCTCACTTCACTGACTACATGATGTACAATCACCCTGATCTTATTTAGAAGATCTTGGAGGAAGCTGAAGCAGCCAATGTCCAAGTGAAGGTTCCTGAGTTCATTGCTCGACCACCACCTCTAGTCCCTGGAACAAGCAAGTATGATACGAAAGCGATTATGACTTAAGTTTTGAAGATAGCAAAAACTGAAGGTTATGTGAACCAACCTAAGAGAGTAGATGAGTTGAAGGTCAGAGTCTATGCTGGTTATGGACTCGAGCCTGAAATGAGATTAGTATAGGTGTTCAAAACCTCTTGTAATAGATTAAGTCATTGTACTCAATTCTCATTTATCAATGAAATCTATTACTTTGCCCATTTAAATTATGTACTTTATAAAGAATTGCTCTAACACTGACTTATATGATAGATAGGACTTTGTTTTTCCTATAAGTGTTTTGAGGATCTTTTCCGTGTTTGGGCATCAACAAAAATGGGGAAATTGTTGGGTCAATGTCAGTTTTGATTAGATCCCAAAGCCCCTGAAAAGATGTAATGCCTTAGTAGTCAGGCTAGTCTTGGTTAGATTAGTACTCAGTTATTTTACAATTCACAGGAACTCAATAAGAGGAGTACTCATTGATGACAATCAAGACTGAAGCCTGAAGATGCAGAGCACCATCCTGAACTTACGACAGTCTTTCTAAGATGGCTGAGTAAGTGTCAGTGATGAAGAGTATGTCCCTGAGGTCATTACTAACTCAGTCCTAAAGGGAACAAGATGATACTGAGTAATGGGAAAAGACTTAGAGTAGGGCAAAGCAATGCAAAAAGAATGTCAGTGTCAGGACAAGACCGTTTTGCTTGAGACAAAATGAGCTGAATAAGACAAGTCTAAAGCCCAGGAATGAGTTCGGACATTCTCACCTACATGATGACGTGGACCAATCCAGGAAGGACACGCACGTACGGACCTGACATGAAGACTGAGTTCAGACTGCACTTTTCAATGGACAAGCATTAAATGGAGCATTAAATGCATTACCAAATCCATGCAAGGACGACTGTTGCATGGGAGATGTATCCGTTGAACAACCCTACGTAGATGACTAGAAGGCTATCTCTTCCAACATATAGTTTTCAAATACATCTATAAATACAGAAGGCCTTGTACCCATTCAAACTCTCAAGCATTCAAGGCACTCAGCATTAGAAAGAAGCACTCAAAAACCTTAAATTTCCCAAGTGTTTCTTAGCAAAGAGAGTTATTATGTATTCCACTGAGCGAACCTAGTTATATCATAAGCTTAGAGTGATTATCCATCCTTAGCATAGCTTTGTCTTGTAAGGATAATCACAATCTTAGTTGGAAACAAATCTGAAACCAAAACCCTCTTGTTAGGTTTGTTGGTTGAAGTCAGTTAGTGAGTTAGGAAGGAGTTTGTAAGAGTCAGTGAGTTAGCTGATCTGGGTGCACCTTGGCACGTTAAAAACAAGCTAATCCTTAGTGGATTATCCTGTTCAACCAGGACCGTGGACGTAGGAGCTTGAGTCTCTGAACCACATTAAACTCCTTGTGTTCTTTACTGCTTTGATATTTTTCTTATTGCTTATTAATTAAGTCATTCATTGTATCTGTTTTATCAGGTCTGAATCAATCAGCCTGATCATTAACTTGAATACTACCCTACTAATCACTACTTCCAAATTGAGTAATCAAGTTTTCAGAAAGCAAACATTAACGAGACTATAAACTTTCAGGGCTCATGCATCTCCGCACTGAACTCAAGTTGATAGGTTATCAAATGACTAGCATTAAGTGCTGTCAGTAGGTGTGTTATCAACCCTGAGTTCTTTACCACTCTGAGCTAAGGGGACTCAGTCAGTAAGAAAGTCTGAAAAATTTGTATACGTGTTTTCCCCCCCATACACGTATCCCTTAGTCCTGTACCGGGACCAACAAAGAGGTTCCCAAGAGAGAAGTTGCTTCTAAAATCCTAAATGCTCTTCTTGAGAGATGGGATAATAGTGTTATTATGTTGAAAAACACTCAGGATATGAGTAATATAACTTCGGCTTTACTTTTTTCAGAGCTCAAAGCTTTGGAATATGATCTGAACAAGAGAAAGAAGAAAGTTCAGCCTGAAGAGTAAGAGAAAGCACCTGAGTAAAGTGTGGCGTTCAAAGCCAAATCAGAACCTGTCGAATCTTCATCAAAGTCACTGATGGAGATGAGCAAAGAAGAGCTCGCTGAGGAGTACAGCCTGATGGCCATACTCTTTGAAAAGCTCAATTCCAGGTTTGGTCGTTATAAGAAATATTATCAGGATACTCGTGACAGGAAACCCGAAGGAAGCCACCAAAGTTCTCGGAGATATGAGAAAAGAAGAAATGCTGAACCAAGACGTGATTGTGGCAACGAAAGGAAATATCAGATCAAAAGCTCGATTGAAGAGATGAATAGAGACGTACTCATAATGATAGGCACTCGGGAAAGGTTGAAAGCTCATCAAGATAAAGAGAACCTGACTCAAGGAGGAACCCTGAGCCGAGAAAGGAAAGAGGAGATGAGCAAGCTACATGTTACAACTGTACCAAAGGTGGGCGCTATCAGTACAACTGCCTAGAACTGAGTGCATGGGAAAGAAAAGTTAGGAGGGCCAAGAGAGATCAGAGGTACGCTGACCGGAGAGCTATGCTCGCTGAGGAAGCTACAGACTCGGATGGTCCTGAGGAGAGGTCGCCTGAACTCTTTTCTGATGATGAGTACAATGATCTGTACCTTATGGCTAGGGATGAGCCTGAGGTAACATCTAATTCTGTGTGTGGTTCACATAGTGGTAGAAATCCTGAGCCCAACTCAGAGTTAGCTAGAGAAATGAACCTTCAGATCTTCTTAGATCAATTGATGGTTGATTTCTCCAGGCTGCAGGAAACTAATATCTTCCTGGTAGAGGAGAACTAGAAACTGAGTACTGAGGTTCAAAACCTGAATGATCAACTCACTCAGTCAGATATGAAAAAGTCAGCTCAAATTGTGAGACTAACTCAGGAAATTGACATGATCAATGCTGAGCGTCTTCCAAGAGTGAATATTCTGAAAGAATTGGCTGATGAAGAGCTGGTCAGGAAGGAAGAACTGAAAGCACTCAAGAGTAAGTTTGATGACCTCTTTGCCAGACATAAAATTCTGAAAAAGAGTGAGGACTCTCTTAAGCAGAAGGTTGCAACAATGAATAAATCCTCAGTGGTTAGAGAGGAAATAAATAGCAGCCAGATGCTTGGGAATAGGAAAAGGGGGCTTGGATATATCCCTAAGATATCCTCACAAGGTCAATCTCATGTTGCTTCAGGGAGCAACACTGAGAGAGTGTTTGTCCAAGCAGGCAAGGGTACAAAGAAAGTTGTATTCGAATCCCGCAAAACTGATTAGGGTAAAGAAACTACTGAGACAGTCAGGGTTGCCCCAAAGGTTGCCAAGCCAAAACCCAAGGGAAAGGCAAAGCAACCATAGGAGGCCCCTGAGAGTTCAGGCCAGAAGAAACCTCAGTGCAAGCAGAGGAAGACTCAGGCCAAGAGCCCTCAAACTGCTCAATAAGGGTATTATCATGCATGGCAATACCCTCAGGGAAGGCCAGGCATGATAGCACCGCCGTGGTTTTGGCATCCTGAAGCCTACAACTGCTTTCAGTTCCCTCACTTGCCTAGGGGGAACCAAAAGCAAGGCCCTTATCAGGGACAGACCTCAAGACCAGCTGCACCAAGGCCTAGGAAGCACAGGAAGACAGCCCAAAAGGCACCCACTCAGGCTCCTGTGAAGCCTAAGCCTGACACTCATACACCATCCTCTTCTCAGGCTAAGAAGAAGAAAGTAGTGTATGTGGATGTTTCTAGAAAACAGATCTGCCACTCTGAGGCAATCAGGGTAGTAAAGTAGGTCTGGATCCCGAAAGGTACAACTGACACCATAGACCCAACACCCAATGGGTACCTAAAGCCTGATTTGTTTGCAGACGGCTGTGGATCACAACAAGAGGAGAGGAGACTCAACCGAAGCTATTTGGTATCTAGACAGTGGTTGCTCAAGGCATATGACTGGAATGAAGAGTCTTCTCCAAGAATTTCAAGCTAAAGATGGTCCCCAGGTTACCTTTGGTGATAACTCGAAAGGTTTTACTAAAGGTTTTGGTGTTTTGAAAAAAGGTACAGTCAGAGTGGAGAATGTGTCCTTTGTGGAAGGACTGAAGCATAACCTATTGTCAGTAAGTCAGTTCTGTGACAAGGGTTTCAGTGTTGAGTTCTCATCAAATAAATATTCAGTCAAGGACAAATCAACACAAGTGCTTCTATCAGGTATTAGGAAAGGTAATGTTTATTTAGCTGATTGGAGCAACACTATTCCTAATACTTGTCTTGTTGTTAAAAGCTCTTCAGAGCTCAGTTGGTTATGGCATAAACTATTAAACCACCTGAACTTCAAGATTCTTAACAAAATCTCTAGACTTTCCCTTGTAGAAGGTTTACCTAATGAAGTTTTTTGTAAGGATCATGTGTGTAAGGCTTGTCAGGAAAGGAAGCAGGTCAGAGCATCATTTAAAGAGAAAGCTTCCTTCTCCACTGATAGAGTTCTTCAGCTCTTGCACATGGATTTATTTGGCCCTGTAACACCTGTGAGTATGAATGGTAGGAAGTATACCCTTGTGGTTATTGATGATTATTCTAGGTATACTTGGGTTATTTTATTGTTGAATAAAAAGGAAACACAGGTGAAGCTTCCAGAGTTGCTCAGAAGACTCAGCAATGAGAAGAACCGGTCCATTACTAAGATCATATCTGACAAGGGCACTGAGTTTATTAATTCATATATCTCTGATTTCTGTAATAAACTTGGTATTGCTCATGAGACTTCTGCAACTAGAACCCCACAAAAAAACACTGTCGCTGAGAGGAGGAACAGGACACTGAAGGAAGCTGCTAGGACCATGCTGGCTGAGTCAGGATTGCCTAAGAAGTTTTGGGCTGCGGCAATCAACACTGCATGCTACACTCAGAACAGATCCATACTGAACAAACAACATGCACAGACCCCATATGAGACATGGAATAAGAGGAAGCCTCGTATCTCATATTTCCATATTTTTTGTTGCAAGTGTTTCATCCTCAACAATGGGAAGACCCAGTTGAAAGCTTTTGATAGCAAATCTGATGAAGGAATATCCTTAGGATGTTCTGAAGTCAGTAAAGCCTTTAGGGTTTATAACTGTAGGACCCTTGTTGTGGATGAATCACTACATGTTGTGCTTGATGAATCTGTCACTGAGTCTAGGATAAGAGTGTCGGATCTTGACACCGAGGAGGTCACAAGGAAAGTGACAAGGTTGAGCTTAAAGAATCAACCTGATCCAATGGTCAACACTGTGCTAATTCCAAGAAGGGATGATGACGACGATTAGAAAGATGAATTAAGAGCCACTCCTAAGCCCAGCGCATCAGGGACAGTTGAGCCTCAGACTGAGGAACAGACTTAACCTGAGGTAAGTACCGTCTATGAAGATGCGGTCGTAGCTGGGACAGTTCCTGAGTTACCTCATCAAGGGGGAATCAATATCCCGACATTGAGTTGGTAAATCCCTTTGGTATAGACTCGGGATCATCCCCTTCTGTTCAATATCCTGAATTCTATGAACCTGTAGATACTAATATTGCAGGTACTTCAGGAACAACTCCAGGCAAGAGAACATGGCTAGAGAGTCATCCCATTGACAAAGTCATTGGTTATCCAACTGAGGGAGTCAGGACCAGACTGTTCCATGGTGAGAGCGCATTATTCTGTTGTTTTCTCTCTGAGCAAGAGCCTGAGAACATTGAAGAAGCTCTCACTGACTCGAACTGGATTATAGCAATGCAAGAGGAGTTGAATCAGTTCACAAGGAATCAGGTTTGGGAACTGGTAGATAGACCTAGGCATCAAGGTGTTATTGGTACCAATTGGGTCTTCAAGAACAAGAAGGATGAGAATGGTGTTGTAGTAAGGAACAAGGCAAGACTGGTTCCAAAGGGGTATTGTCAGTCTGAAGGGATAGACTATGATGAGACCTTTGCTCCAGTGGCTAGGTTGGAAGCTATCATGTTGTTCTTTGCTTATGCAATTGTTTGTTTACAAATAGGGGTTCGTGAGTCTATAGGAATATCTTTAGGATTGGTTCATGGATTATCTTTAGATGTCAATCCCTAATTTTAATAGTTATATAGCAGTTTTGTAGAATGAGGTCTATGCGGGAATTTTGGGAAATTTTTCTTAGGTGTTTTAGTTGAGATTTTATTTTAAATTAAGTATTTAAAATTTATATTTATTTTAGGTGGCGGTAAATGCGAGGCGTATGCTATCCAGTTATTGCATCCATATCGTCCTTTACTTTTCATTCAAGGTGGGGGTTTCTATTTAAATTATCTCTACAGTGGTTAGTAGAGTTTGTTGTTCACTGTTAAGTGTTTTACGTGATGTTGAACTTGTCTGCTACGTGTTATATTCCATGTATGAAATGTTATGAAATTTAGCCAAGGACTAGTTCACGGGTCTGGGAAAATATAAGTTATCCTCGGGATTATCGGGTCATTAAATTGGCTTTGAGAAGGCCCACATTGCTCATTGAAAGTTACGTGTGGGAATACCTTAGTCATTAATATGGCTTTGGGACAGACCACAAACACAGTACGAGGCAATGTATGGTTATATATTCATGTTTGCATTGATGTGTTTGACAATCTGTTTGATATTTTACTTTGAACAACTTAACCCCCCTTAGTGTGCTTCCATACTCACCCCATCATTTTAACATTTTCAGATTGAGGAGCTCGTGGCGAGGAGGAGTGGTGGATGCCTTTCTGCTATGGTTTTCAGTATTTTTGCAAAATAATTTTATTTCTTTAGCAAACTCGTACTTGAGAGGTTTATTGTTGGTTATTTATCTTTTGGTACTTTGATTTCTGAAGTTAAATTATCTTTGAGGGTTTGGTTTAATTTGTTTAGTCTTTCGCTGCTTAATTTATGATTTTGGTGTTTTAAAAATAAAAAAATTAGTTCACGCCTTTATCATTTATAAATAAATAATTGTTTTTAGTAAAATTATTTGTATTAAAAATTGGGGCGTGACAGCATTATACAAAAAGTTTAAGGTGTATCAAATGGACGTCAAGAGTGTATTCCTGAATGGTGTACTCAATGAAGAGGTATATGTTGAACAACCTCCCGGGTTTGAGGTTGGAGATAGAGTATGCCATTTGAAGAAAGCACTCTATGGACTTAAGCAAGCTCCTAGAGCTTGGTATGATACCCTCTCTCAATTCCTAACTGACCATGGGTTCAGGAAGGGAACCGTAGATAGGAACTTGTCCAGGATCACTAAAGGTGATGATATTCTCCTAGTCCAGATTTATGTGGATGACATAGTATTTGGATCACCAAATCATTAGCTCTGTGAGAAATTCTCTAAGTTGATGACTGGTAAATTTGAGATGTCAATGATGGGAGAGATGAACTTTTTCTTAGGATTGCAGGTCAAACAGACTGATCAAGAGATTTTCATTAATCAGGCCAAGTATACAAGAGACTTTATTCAGAAGTTTGGAGTTCAGAATTGCAATCCGGCTAGGATCCCAATGAACACCAATTGGAAGATGGATCCTGACACTGAAGGAGCTTCAGTGAACCAGACTGAGCACCGAGGGCTGATTGGATCATTTTTGTACCTCACTGCAAGTAGGTCTGACATTACTTTTACAGTTGGTGTGTGTTTTAGGTATTAGTCTAACCCCAAGAGAAGTTATTTGGAGGTTGCTAAGAGGATACTCAAGTATTTGAAAAGGACAGTCAATATGGGACTATGGTATCCTTCTGATGACAACTTAGAACTGACTGGTTATTCAGATGCAGATTATGGAGGTTGCAGGATTGATAGGAAATCCACGTCAGGGACATGTCAGTTTTTTGGGATATCCACAACTGAGGCTGAGTATTTGGCTGCAGGTAGTTGTTGTGATCAGATTTTATAGTTGAGACAACGATTGAGGGACTACCAAGTATTTGGTAATGATGTTCCAATCTATAGTGATAATAATAGTGCTATAGAAATCACTCAGAATACGGTGCTTCACACAAGGTGCAAGCATATGGATATTAGGCATCACTTCATTCGAGATCATGTAGAGATGAAGGACATTAGGGTGGAAAAAATTCACACGGACAGGCAGAGAGCTGACATCTTGACTAAGCCTTTAGCTGAAGCAAGGTTTATGGAACTGTCAGTGGAGTTAGGGGAACTTAGGGCAGTCAGTATGGGTTCAATCCTGACTCTTGTCAATTTGAAGCGTTTCACTGAGTTCTTCGTCCTGAAAATCTTCATTAAATGCTGACCATTTTCATTAAAATGCATCTTTTCATATTTAAACCCATGCGTATCGGAGTATTTAATGCACGCAGTTACTTTTTCATATACGTATCCGTTTTATACGGAATATGACTGACTTGGGAGATGATTGATGCTGAGATTAATCTTGGCCCTACATTTCAAAAACTTTCAAATTCAGGATTAATCTCAACCCCACGTCTGAGTAACTGTTCATTTCATATCATTCAAGAATGTCATTTGAGAAATTTACGCAAACACAAACGCACTAAGCACACTGAACTTTCTCTCGTTCAAATTCTCACTTTGCAAATTTCTCAAACCCTAATTTTCTAAATGGCATTCATTGACACCACTTGGTCTACGGACAAACTAGAGGATGTTGTTAAGAGCAAGCTGGTAAACATGGAACACATCTTGTCCATGGATGGACCCAGTCAATCTGTTACAGAAATTCTTCCAGTTTTCAAATGGATTGCGGACGCCAAGTTGGAGAAGTTTGTCACGAAGAAACCCACCTATGTTCTTCTGAAGGTAGTGGTGGAGGCGTACCTGAATTTATTCATTCGCAAGGGTGAATTATTCACTAAGGTAAATGTTTTGGTGCCTACTGGGTAAAAGAACCAAGATGGTGAGGAGCTCTACAATGTGGAGACCCGGACTGTTGACCTGAGGAAGGCCGTGAAGGAGGTGTACGGGCTTCCATGCACTGGAATCATTCCCAAGACTTACAAAGAAAATTAGGAGGGTGAGCTTCTTAAAGATTGGATAAAAACTGGGTCGCCAGAGTTCAGGGCGAGGCAACACAAAGAGACAATCAAGCCTGAGTACCGTGCCATGGTGGATATCGTCTTTAAGATGATCATGGGCACAACTGAGTCTCACGAGCAGCTGAGCCTGCCAAAGATGAGAATAATGGGGGCTTTGGTGGATGGCATTGAGGCCAATTGGGAGCAGTTCTTCCTTGACCAACTGAGTCAGGCTGCTTGGGACAAGCTGAAGAATGATGAGGATAGAAAACACATCTCAGTGTGAGTCATCCTTCCTTTTGGCACAAGAATGTTGATCCTGATAGCTCATGCATGTTAGGGTTGCACTTTTGACTGGAAGGATGATCTTTCCTCCAAGAAGGTGATGTTCTCCACCGCGGCTGACACTTATGCCATCCTTGGCATCCCTGACCCCAATGGTCCTCCTAAGGGTCAGAAGAAGAAACCAGCCTCAAAGGGCAAGAAGGTGGTGCCTGCCTTGCTGGAGAAGGTGGAGAGTCTCCTGGAGAAGGGGAAGGAGACTGAGGAGGAGATAGCTGCCGAGAAGAAGGCGGAGAAAGATAGAGAGGAGAAGGCTTTGGAGGAGAAGAAAGTCAAGCTAAAAGTGGTGCTGAAGAGTCAGGCCACTGCTAAGGGTGTAAAGAAAGGGACCGAGAAAGTCTCCAAGAAAGCCATTTCAGAGGCTGAGGAGACTGCCGATGACGTCAGATCAGGAGGAGAGGAACTGGTGGATAGGCCTTTGAAGAGGCTGCGGAAGGGGCCTAAGAGATCTCCGGCTAAGAAGCTAAGGGGGATCAGTTCAGTACAGGAAGAGACAAGCTTTCCAAGAGCGTCTGACTTGGAGCAGGTCAGGGAGACGATCAACACTGCAGAAATGTTGCAACCTGAGTCCAACCCCACTGAACCACAACCTTCAACCTCACCCATCACTGAGCCTACCCCATCTCACCCTGATCAAACCTCTCACCCAATTAAGCCTACCCCAACCTACCTTGATCAAACCTCTCACCCAACTGAACCTACCCTCATCAAATCCTGACATGACCCCTCACAAAAATGAGTTAGACCATAACCCAGAGCCAAACACTTCCACGCCCAACCCTGAAGACTTCCCATCTTACCCAAACCAAAAAGACTGTCCCAAAACCACTACTGCAGGAGATTCAACCGATGAGTTTCTTGACATGGCGGAGGAGAAGGAGGAGCTGGATGTCGGGTTGATGGGTGTTATGTACGAGAATACACTCAGGGGGAACGCCTGTGAGTGGGCATCTAAGTGCTGGCCCAACTTACACAGATACAGGGAGCTATGCTCCAATGTCATTGAGCTCAAGGTCTGGCTCGACTTCAAGCAATCCAATATGCAGGAGCAGCATATGCTTGTCGATGCCAGAGGCTGGGACCACTGGGAGAAGGAGGAGGCCAAATTGTGCTCTTACTTCAATCTGACCAGCTGGTTGCAATTGTAAAACATTGAAAATTTAAAGCAGCTGGTGGACAAAATGAGGACTGGGATGAAGGTGGACTTCGATGATGAGCCTAAGGGTGATGACGAGGATGATGATGCTTAGGGGGGAGTAGATGAGAAGGAAGTGGAGGAAACTGCGAATGAGATAGATGAAGTGGTCTTCGAGCCTCGTGCTCAGGGGGGTGATAATGGGGCTGCGTCCAAGGGTAGAGCAGTCGATGAGACCAACAAGGTTGGTTCATCTGCCAATTACACATCTGCCTATGAAGGGATTCCCTACCCTGAGGCAAAGGAGGATGATGTGGAGGCACCAAAGGAGACTCCTAGTTCTGAGGGTATCTTACCAGAGGTTCGAGCTGACAGGGCTGAGCCTGAGCAGGCGGCCCTGATCACTCCACAACTGCCTTCAGTGCACCCTGATGAGAGGACTGATGCTGCAGGGGCTGACAAGGGAAAACAACCATTGACGTAGGAAGAAGAGGCTGATATGAAGTGGTCATCACTGACATCCGGAGAGGCGACTTTACCAGCATCATTGAGGTAAAGCAAGAAAAGACAACAGAGAACTTGGTTGAGCTCAGGGAAGTGATCCAGAGGATCAGGGTAGAAAAATAAAAAGCAGCCAAGGCTCTCCATAAGCATATCCGGTGGACCAAATCAGCCTACAACACTCTCTCCAACAAGGAGCTTATCGCGCTAAAGAAGACTATGGCCAAGTCAGTGAGGCAGGAGAGGAGGAAGATGAAGAAGCAGTTCAAGCAGACTCTGACCCTACTCGAAGAGAAACATGAGCAAATATTGACTAAGGCAGTGGAGCATCTGGCGAGTCAGGCTGGAGAGCTCTTCACTCAGGCCCTAAATGACTCAGTCGCCAAGCTGGCACTGGAGTCAGGGAAGATTGTTCAAATCTCTGAGAGTGTCACTCAGGGATTGGCCAAGGCTGCTCAGGAGTCTGCTCGAATTGTTCCAGAAGAAAACAAGGTCAGCGAGGAGACTGGAAAGGTGGAGGCCAGAATCACTCGGGCTGAGGAGAAACTCCATACCAACATGGAGATTTTTGGAAAGAAGGTAGAGGCCAGTATCGCCAGTGTTTCATTCGCAGGATCTGGGAATGCGAGTGGGGTGGACATGTTGAAGGAGGGTGTGTTGCAGGTTCAGTCCTTAGCCACCTTCATTGTCAACAACGGGCAGGAGGTCCTCAGGGTGGCTCTGCCTTAGGCCAAGGATGATGCCAAAAAGAGGGAAGAAAAGATCCCTCCCTGAGGCATCGGAGGCTCAGTCTTCTCCAAGAAATTCAGCGAGATTTTCGGCGGTGGCAAAGGCTAATGACCCTTCTGAAGAACAAGTTCAAGCTCAACTTCCATCCATCCCTGAAGGAAGCTCAGAGCGCTCACCTAGTAGCGCAAGGAAGAATCCGATTTCCTTAGATACCAATGAAGTAGCATCCTTGTGCGAAGTAGTTTGGGGCTTGCCCCATGAGAAGAGTGAGGCTCAGCGCAGGACAAAGATTGTTGAAAATGAGAATATGCGCATCCTTGAGAAGAAGGTTGAAAAGCTTTCAGAGCTAACTGAAATTCAACAAAGGGAGCTAGATGATGGGATTATGAGCATGCTGAGGAGGAAGAAGGCGAAGCCTGAGCCGAGGAAGTATAGAAAGAGGCCAACAGCCAGGAAATCAAATATTCTTCAAGTCAGAAAGCCGAAGGTGACACTGAGGGAAGCTCTTGTCGATGAGTTCATCTCAGAGACTTTAAAAGAGTTTTGGGTTGATGCAAGGGATGAGTTCGTCAGAATCTGATACGTAGTGAAGAAATTGGGCGACACTGAAAACATCAATGCCCACTTCACTGACTACATGATGGACAATCACCCTGAACTCATTCAGAAGATCTTGGAGGAAGCTGACGTAGCCAATGTCCAAGTGAAGGCTCCTGAGTTCATTGCTCGACCACCACCTCTAATCCCTGGAACACCCAAGCACGATTTAAAGGCGATTATAACTGAAGTGTTGAAGATTGCTAAAGCTGAAGGCTTTGTGAACCAACCTAAGAGAGTTGAAGATCTTAAGGTCAGAGTCTATGCTGGCTATGGACTCAAGCCTGAAATGATATTAGTTTAGGTGTTCACAACCTCTTGTAATAGATTAAGTCATTGTACTAAATTCTCATATTATCAATGAAATCTATTACTTTGCCCACAGATAAGAACTCATTGTCTTTTTGGCTGCTATTTAAATTCTATACTTTATCAAGAATTGCTCTAACACTGACTTATCTTATAGATAGGACTTTATTTTTCCTCTATGTGTTTTGAGGATCTTTTCAGAGTTTTGGCATCATCAAAAAGGGGGAAATTATTGGGACAATGTCAGTTTTGATTAGACCCAAAACCACTGAAAAGATGTTTTACCTTAGTGGTCGGGCTAGTCTCGGTTAGATTTGTACTTAGTTATTTTACAATTCACAAGAACTCAATGAGAGAAGTACTCATTAATGATAATTAACACTGGAGCCTGAAGACACAGAGCACCATTCTGAACTTACGACAGTCTTTCTAAGTTAGCTGAGTAAGTGTCAGTGAAGAAGAGTATGACCCTGAGGTCATTACTAACTCAGTCCTGAAGGGAACAGGATGACACTGAGCAATGGGAAAAGACTTGGAGTAGGGCCAAGCAATGCAAAAGGAATATCAGCGTCAGGACAAGACCATTGTGCTCGAGACAAAAAGAACTCAATAAGACAAGCCTGAAGCATAGGAATGAGTTCTGACATTCTCACCAACCTGATGACGTGGACCAATCCAGGAAGGACACGCACGTACGAACCTGACATGAAGACTAAGTTCAGACTGCACCTTTCAACGGGCAAGCATTAAATGGAGCATTAAATGCAATTACCTAATCCATGCAAGGACGGTTGCTGCATGAGGGATGTATCCGTTAAACAACCCTACGTAGATGACTAGAAGGCTATCTCTTCCAACAGATAGTTTTCAAAGTCACCTATAAATACAGAAGGCCTTGAACCCATTCAAGGTTACGGGAAATTTCCAAGCCAGAAATTACTCAAACTCTCAAGCATTCAAAGAATTCATCGTTAGAAAGAAGCACTCGAAAAACCTTAAATTTCCCAAGTGTTTCTTAGAAGAGAGAGTTACCCTGTATTCCACTGAGCGAACCTAGTTATATCATAAGCTTAGAGTGATTATCCATCCATAGCATAGCCTTGTCTTGTAAGGATAATCACAATCTTAGTTGGAAACAAAACTGAAACCAAAACCCTCTAGTCAAGTTTGTTGGTTGAGGTTAGATAGTGAGTTAGGAAGGAGGAAGTAAGAGTCAGTGAGTTTAGCTGATTCTGGTGCACCTTGGCACGTTAAAAACAAGTCAATCCTTAGTAGATTCTTCTGTTAAATCAGGACTGTGGACGTAGGAGCTTGAGTCTCTGAACCACATTACTTCCTTGTGTTCATTATTGCTTTGATAATTGTTTTTAACTGTTTATTCATTAAGTCATTCTTTGCATTATTTATCAGGCTTGAATCAATCAGCCTGATCATTAACTTGAGCACTGCCCTTCTAATCACTACTTCAGAGAAAAGAGTAATCAAGTTTTCAGAAAGCAAACTTTAACAAGACTATAAACTTTCAGGGCTCACGTATTTATGCACTGAACTCAAGTTGATAGTTTGTCAACTGACCAACACTCAGTGCAGTTAGTAGGTGTGTTATCAACCTTGAGTTCTACACCACTCTGAGTTAAGTGGACTCAGTCAGTTTGAAAGTCAGAAAAATTGTATACGTGTATTCCCCCCCATACACTTATCTCTCAGTCTTGTACCGAGACCAACAATTGGCCTTATTAAATTGCTAGTGAAAGGCATTGAGGTGGTTTAAGGATTTGAATCAACTACATTTATGGATTTGAAGTAATAAGAAATTCATTTGCAACTACAATGTATAAACATAGTATTTTGTGAATTAATTATGTTTAAGTGACGATATGTGAATTATACGTGATATTGACAGGTGTTCGGTGATTATTGTGGAATGAGCCTGTTAGTTCAATATTTGATGTGGATGGAACCTGTGAGTCTGTGAATTTTGTGAAATATCATTGGTTGCACTGCATTATACATATCATGCATCGAAATGAATGTATATCTTTTATTACACTGGTCTGATCGACCTATGATTATGCACCGATGGCGGAAGGACGACCTGGGAAGGAGCGACCTAGCGTGGGCTACCCTAAAGTGGGTCACCGTCTTATATGTTATGTTGGATACATGTTTATAAAGGGAGTTTTTGAACGGACATGGGGTCAAGTTTGGTGATGGATCTCGCTAGGCTGTTAGAGGGACGGCGTGGAGGGGATATTTAATCTTGGTGAACATGAGGGGCACGATGAGGGGGACTATTGATGGGCCATATGAAGATGGACCCCGTGTTGGGATCATACTTATTGTGGCCACTTGATTATATTTTATTGATCTTGGTGATTGTGTTGGTGAATAAGAGTGAGTTACGGGCCCTTAACAAGTATTTCAGAAATAACTTGAGGATTTTAAATGAGAGTGCATTTTTTATAGTGAGGTTTTGAGATAAACATTATATCATGTATAATTTCTACTTACTGAGATTTATAAATCTCATGTAGTTTATGTATTGTAGGTAATCCTGATGACGCGTGACGACTTGTTCATACAAGACTAATTGTGGTGACCTTACATGGTTTTCAGTTCTTGCGTATATGGATGATGACCTGCGGGCAGGACTAGGGTTTTATTTTGCTTCTACTGTTATATATTGTGTTTGATTGGGATATATACTATATTATATTATAAACTAGTACGTACTGGTCAGTTGGTTTGGAGTTACAATAGTTTGTGTTGGTCCCGGTACAAGTCTGAGTAATACGTGTATGGGGGGAATACACATATACAAATTTTCTTTATTAAAAAAACCTTACTGAGTCCCCTTACTCAGAGTGGTGTTGAACACTGAGTAGATAATACACCTACTAACAGCACTGAGTGCAAGTCAGTTGGCTAACTATCTACTTATGTTCAATGTGGAATGTGTGAGCCCTACTATCTCACTGACCCTTACTTCCTTCTAACTCACTTACAAACTTCCACCAACAAACCTAATTTAGAGAGTTTTGGTTTCAGTATGGTTTCCAACAAAGGTGTGATTATCCTTACAAGACAAGGCTATGCTAAGGATTGGATAATCATTCTAAGCTTAAGATATATCTAATGAGCTCAGTGTAATACAGAATAATCCTATAACTTAAGAAACACTTGGAAAATTTAAGGTTTTTCGAGTGCTTCTTTGAATGCTTTGATTGTTTTAAAGGTTGAGAGTTTGAGTAATTTCTGGATTCGAAATTTCCCGTAACCTTGCTTGGGTCGAAGGTCTTCCATATTTATAGATGAATTTGAATAACTATCCGTTGGAGAGATAACCTTCTAGTCATCTTCTACGTAGGATGTTCAACGGCCATATTTCCTATACAGTAGCCGTCCTTGCATGGATTTGGTAAGATGCATTAAATGCTTGCCTGTTGAACTGTGCAGGCATGTCAGGTTCAAGTCAGTGTCAGTGCATGACTTGGCGCGCTCTGATTGGTCCACGTTATGTGGTAGGTGAGAATGTCAGAACTCATTCTTCAGTTCAGTCTTGTCTTTACTGAGTTCAGGTTTGTCCTCATCTACGTACGTCTTCCAGAACTGACATTCCTTTTGCTTGCTTGGATCCTACTCCAAGTCTTTTCCCAATAACTCAGTATAGTCATGTTCCCTTCAGGATGAGTTGGCAATGATCTCAGGATCATGCTCTTCATCCTGCCAATTACTCAGCCAACTTAGAAGACTGCCATAAGTTCAGGATGGTGCTCTTGTGTGCTTCAGCCTTGATTTTCAACAATGAGTACTCCTCTCATTGTGCACCTGTGAATGTAAAATATTCTAACTTACAAATCTAACCAAGACTAGCCTGACTATTACAAACAATTAGGAAAATCATCTTTTCAAGGTCTTTGGGATCAAATAAAAACTGACATTATCCCAACAATTTCCCCCTTTTTGATGATGCCAAAACACTGAAAAGATCCTCAAAACATATAGAGGAAACAAGTCCTAATCTATAAGACAACGTCAGTGTTAGAGCAGTTCTTGATAAAGTACAGAATTTAAATAGCAGCCAAAAAGAGAATGAGTTTTTGTCTGTGGGCAAAGTAATAGATTTCATTGATGATTATGATCAAGAGTACAATGAATCCTATCTATTACAAAAGTTCAGGGTACAACTAGATTTTCCTCAGCTCAGGTCGAAGTGTTGGAGTTATACGTGAAAGTATGCTTTTACTTTTTATAACTCATGTATTAAACACTTATTTATGAGAATAAATCTTTTATCCCATTTTCTTTAAATATGATTGAATGTTGAATATTTATTGCAACCAGTTCATTATAAGTAGTACGTGTTACATTGTAGTTAATGTGGTGATATCTGATCACGGAAGATCACGTTAACGGTTTCCTTGTAACTCAACGTACAAATTCACGGCCCAGGTGGAATTGAACAATCCGCCACGAAAGGTCGATGTGTATATCTCAGATTGGTCTGTCTTGACTAAGAGATTACACTAGCACATTTAGTATGTGTTGAAGAGGACCTACAGCGAGGATAAATTCTTCTGTTCTGAAATGTGAAGAATTAGACCTCAGTGGTTATTGATTTCATAATCTCCGTCACTTAAATAGAACCGTGTGTGCTTAATGGTTACTGCTTTGATTCATGTTGGGTGAGAATCATCATGACTTTGAACTTTGTGTTTTGGGCAGTAATATTAATCATACGACGGTTGCTAAGATTTAATACGGAGAAACTGTTGATCCCACTAGATAGATTAATTGCGGAAGCTTTAAAGATTATGTCTTTAGTAAAGTCCTTTATAAGAGCACAATAAATAAAGCAAGACAGTAATTAAAGAAAGCAGTAAAAAGACCAGATTTATAGTGGTTCGGATTTGAAGATCCTACGTCCACTCTCCCTTCTTATCAAAGGGGCCTTACTAACCAACCAACAAACTACTTGCGTATTGGAATTGTAAAGTACCAGTTCCTTCTTACAAACCCTTTAGATCTAACTTTGATCTAAAGTCTACAGCCTTCAACCTTTTCTTAGAGATGAACAGGTTGAGATCCAACTACTCCTTTATGAGTAAATATGAATGTATGAACAATAAGAGTGTTAAGTGCGTGATAAAACTAAGGCTTGGAATATGAATTCGTGGGCGTAATATTCTAGAGCCTTTCTTTGAGTCTGCACTCTTGTATTTATAGAGGTGATTAGGGTATAGCCGTTGGAGAACTAATCTAATCAGATCTCTATTTAAGGAAACTTTCAATCAGTCAATTCCCTAATTGATTGATTAGGTTGGTGGGATCCTTGGATTGATTGTCTACAAATACTTTCCAATCCGATCTTGTTGACTTGATTTGAATCACCAACGGTCAAATGCTTCCAATGCCTAACTCTGATTCTCTCCAGAGAAGGCGGGACCAGGCACCAGGCAACCTCAATGTCTTCTGGTCCAGAGTTGGTTAAGAACCAGATTACTCAGGAGAATCAGGAGATGATTCTGAGCATCTTTTGTTCCACCAGACATGTCTGGTCCGGACTCGTCTGGTCTGGGGAAGGTCCTCTGCCTCTGGTCTTGATCTCATCTGGTGAAGTCCTCTGGTGAAGTCTTCTGGTGGGTCTTCTAGTGGGTCTTCTGGTGAATCTTCTGGTCTGACAGTTCCCCCAAGACTAAGTCCTAATCTACTTCCTCATCTGGCTAACAGGTCCAGATGGTCCTATTACATCTTCTGGTTTGTTTTAACTCATCAAAACTAACAACTTTTATCCTAACAGAAACACGTGCAAGTACGACTCGTGTGATTTGTCCCCTTGGTGGGCTCAGAAGTTTTATCGTACCAAATCTTGCAAGTGAAAAATTAGTTTCTTCGGTACGGAAAATAATGTTCAATTGTCTTTACTCCAAGGTGAAATATATTAATTAATTTAGAGCTATCAGAAGCTTAATTAATTAATGGACTAGATAATCTTAAATGCGAGAAATAATAACCGGGAGCCCATATTATCATACTATGGATTAAGATGGATAGTGCAATATTAATTTATTAGTGGTACTAATTAATATTAATGGGCTGAATTATATTGGGGCTCAATATTGAAATTCAGAAGTCCATTGGAGGTCCAATCTTAATTCTCCTAAAGGCCCCTCAAGTAGCCCATTAAGTAGCCCAATAATAATAAGGTGATTAAAATAAAAGAAAATATATTTGGGAATAACTTGTTTTTAACGTGTCAAGGTGCACCAAAATCAGCTAACCTCACTGACCTATACAAACTCCTTCCTAACTTCACTAAACAACTTCAACCAACAAACCTGACTAGAGGGTTTTGGTTTTAGTTTGGATTCCAACTAAGGTGTGATTATCCTAACGAGGCTAAGCTATGCTAAGGATGGATAATCACTCTAAACTTAAGATATGTCTTGGAAGCTTAGTGGAATACAGAATAACTATCACTAATCTAAGAAATACTTAGGAAATTTATCTGGTTTCGAGTGCTTCTTTTAGAATGCTGAATGCTTGAATGCTTGAGAGTTTGAGTAATTTCTGGCTTGGAAATTTCCCGTAACCTTGAATTGGTTCAAGGCCTTCTGTATTTATAGATGGATTTGAAAACTATCCGTTGGAGGAGATAGCCTTCTATTCATCTATGTAGGGTTGTTCAACGGACATATCTCCCACGCAGCAGCCGTCCTTGCATGGATTAGGTAATTGCATTTAATGCTCCATTTAATGCTTGCCCATTGAAAGTGCAGTCTAAAGTCAGTCTTCATGTCAGGTCCATACATGTGTGTCCTTCCTGGATTGGTCCACACCATCAGGTTGGTGAGAATGTCAGAACTCATTCCTGTGCTTCAAGCTTGTCTTATTAAGTTCTTTTTGTCTCGAGCACAACGGTCTTGTCCTGACGCTGACATTCCTTTTGCATTGCTTGGCCATACTCCAAGTCTTTCCCATTACTCAGTGTCATCCTGTTCCCTTCAGGACTTAGTTAGTAATGACCTTAGGGTCATACTCTTCATCACTGACACTTACTTAGCCAGCTTAGAAAGACTGTCGTAAGTTCAGGATGGTGCTCTCCGTCTTCAGGCTCTTAGTCTTGATTGTCATCTGTGAGTGCTTCTCTCACCGAGTACCTGAGAAGTGTAAAATGACTAAGTATAAAAACCTAACCAAGACTAGCATGACTAAGACATTCTTAAGGCAAATCATCTTTTCAGGGGCTTTGGGATCTTAATCAAAACTGACAATGTCCTAACAAGAATATATGAGATATATTCAAGATTTCTTGGAGGCACAAGAAAAGATTTCCTCTCCCCTATTCTACAAGGTATTTTCGTCCACTCCCTCTTATAAATAAGGGATGATTATTTCATCCACAAGGACATGATTCCATGTGTTGGAAAAATCAAGAGCAAAAATATTTTTCTTTTTCCTTGTTCATTTTAATTGCTTGAAAGTACTTCCCACCAGTGATCAAGCAAGGCGAAAGGGACATACTTCAGAAGGTCTTTTGGTTAGTAGCACGTTCGTGATAGTCCCGTGATTATCAAAGGTCATTTCTACAAGAGGTACATAATCACATAAATTCCTAGTTATTCCGCCATAGATTTTATGTGAATTAATTATGCATGCATGATGATAAAATTGTTGTTGGAATTATTATTTGAATTAATTAGGATTAATTCATGTTAGTAATAATTGTATTTAAATTTCATCCCGAATAGTTTCCGGGCACCCTATTTTCCCAACATGAAGTCCATAGCCATTGTACACTCTGTCCTTCAGCTCGTCAACCCTATCTAGTTGATCCAGGTATCCTTCAGCTTTGGCGATCTTGAACACTTCAGTCATGATGGCCTTCGAGTTATAACCTTTTCCACTAGGTAGGAGTGGTGGTAGGCAAGTTAGGAACTCAGGAGCTTTGATTTGAACTTTAGCATCATCAGCCTCCTCCAGAATTCCCTTGAGTAGTTCAGGATGGTTGTCTGACATGAATCCAATGAAGTGGGCATCAATGTCTTCAGTGTCGCCCCACTTCTTCACAATGTACCATAACTTGATGAACTCATCCCTTGCATCCAGCCAAAACTCATTTAGTTTCTCAGAGATGAAATCATCAATGAGTGATGTCCTCTGAGTAGGCTCTTCAGGCGTCTAAACTTGAAGCATTCTTGATTTCTTTGTCATCGACCTCTTCCTGTACTTCCTTGGCTCAGGCTTCTTCTTCTTCCTCCTTAGCAAACTGATCATCGCATCATCGAGTTCTCTCTGTTGAATTTCAGTGATGTCAGTGAGCTTTTCAACCTTCTTTTCTAGGATCTTCATCTTCTCCTTTTGTGCGATTTCAGCCTTTCGCACAACTTTAGATTTCTCAGGGGCAGATCCCTACACTTCAGCACACAACTCAGCCACTTTATCGGCATCATATGTAATTGGATTCTTCCTTGTGCTTATTGGTAATTTCTCTGAAGCCTCTGGAATGATTACCATGTTAGACTCAGCCTCCGATGCCTCAGGGAGAGATTTTTTCTTCGTCTTCTCTTTTCCCCCCTTTTTGGCATCATCCTTGGCAGGAGGAGGAGGGAGTGCCTTGGTTGCAGCTTCCTTGAAGACTTCTTCTCCATTGTTGATCATAAAAGAAGTCAAGGACCGAACTTCTTTGATACCCTCCTTTAGCAGATCCACTCTCAGCAGCCTCTCGCTCAGCAGCAGTCTCGTGAGCCTTCTCATATAACTCATTCACGCGCTCTAGGATATTTGAAGCCACCTTCTTGCCTTTGGGTGCTGCTCTCTTCCTCTAATCCTTCTTAGGTGCATTGGGATCAGGTAAGCCCAAAATAGCATAAGTGTCACTCTCATTGGAAAACATGATCTTCTTCTCTGACAGATCATCTTCCCAGTCAAATGAACACCCTGGACAAGCCTGAGCATCATAGATATCCTTGTGGCAAATGGAAGCGCTGCAACCACTGAGATATGTTTCTCCCTCTTATCCCTCTTCACCTTCTCCACAGCAGCATGAGCAATCTGGTCCAGAAACAGTTGCTCCCAATTGGCCTTGACGTTGTCAATTAGGGCAACAATAATCTTGAGCTTGTCCTTGCTTATTTGCCCATGGGACCCAATAGTGTCCATGATCATCTTGCTGACTAGGTCGATCTGCGGCTGGTACTCAGGCTTCAACAGATCCTTATGCATACGCACCCTAAATTCCGGCGACCCTGTCTTGGTGAACTCCTTTAATAATTCACTCTCCTTATTCTCCTTGTACATTTTATGGTTTATGCCGGAGCAAGGTAACCAAAAACCATTGTTGCCGCCTTGTGGAGGTCAATCTCCCTCTCCTCCGTCTCATACAACATTTCACCTTCCTCGTCCATTCCCCTGGGTAAATGTACCTATACCCTAGTGAAAAACTCACCTCCTCGCTTGAACATGTTAATGTACGCCTCCGCCACCACCTTGGGAAGCACCACATATGGCTTCTTGGAGAAATACATCTTTAGTCCAGCTTTCGAAATCCATTCCAGAACAGGTTTGATCTTTTCCACTTTCAAGAACGGCCCATCCATGGAGATGATTTATTCCGAATGTACCAATTTGATGTTGACGATGGTCTCAAGATCATCGTAAGTCCACTCATCAACATTGGTGTTGGAAGCCATTGAGTTTTGAGAGAGAACTTTGAGAAATTTAAAAAGCTTGAGTGTGAGAGAATACTCAGTGAGCAAGAATGTATAAGTGTAAGCGTAAATTTCTCAAATAGCTTCCCAAATTGATATGTATGAAATAGTTACTCAGACGTGTGGTTGAGATTAATCCTGAATTTGAAAGGATTTTGAAATGAGGGGCCAGGATTAACTCAAGGAGATTATTTTCCTCACGTCAGTTACATTCCGTAGATTACGGACACGTATGCGAAAAAGTAACTGTGCGCATTAATTGCTCTGATGCGCATTGTTTTAAATATCAAAAGGCACGCTTAAAATGATAACGAACAGAGTTTAATGCGATTTTCAGGGTAGAAGATTCAGTGTGATAGTTCAAATTAAAAAAAAAGGTTAGGATTGGAACTTCATACCTGTCAAGGTGATATTGTAGCACCCTGATACCTCGCTGAGTTGGGTCTGGTTTGAGTTCCCCCTTAGACTCTAAACATGAGTTCCCCCTAGATCCTACGCTGACTGCTCCCCCAGATCTAAGAGACCTAACTCCACTGACAGTTCCATAAACCTTGATTCAGCCAAAGGCTTAGTCAAGATGTCAACTCTCTGTCTGTCAGTATGAATCTTCTCCATCTTAATATCCTTTTTCTCCACATTATCTCTTATGAAATGATGCCTATTATCCACATGCTTGCACCTTGTGTGAAGCACTGGGTCTTGAGTGATTATTATGGCACTGTTGTTGTCACAATAAATTGGGACTTCTTTTGCAAACACTTGGTAGTCTCTCAATTGTTGCCTTAACCATAAAATCTAAGCACAACAACTACCTGCTGCCATATACTGAGCCTCTGTTGTGGATGTCGCCACTGAGTTCTGCTTCTTTGAGAACCAAGATATCAACTTGTGTTGGGAAAATGTATAAGACTTAAGTTTTGATTAGATACCAAAATATTCCTCCTAAGTTGTTTTGTAAGTAAATTATTCAGTAGAGTTAGTGCTTTGTTAAAAATTTCAACTGTTAAGGAACTGAAGTTCAGTTAGTAATTTTTAGAGTGTATTAAAGAATGAAGTCTGCTGAAGATAAAGTCCACTGAAGTGAAGTCCGCTGAAGACAAGTGATCTGAGAAGAAGTCTAAGTCTTGAATGTTTTCTAAGTACATTCTCACTAAGACTAAAACCATCAGGAGAGGACCAAGGTCCACTGATGAGAACTAACAAAGTACATTCAATGCTATGCACATTAAAATATGTTAGTTAATCTGGTTGGAACAAGGCAAAACGAATTACATTGAAGCTTACAATAAATGAAGGAATAAAAAGGTTCTCTCAGAGGAGTTCCACCTTAAAACAAGACAAGAATCTAGGCATACAGACTAAAAGGTCCAATGAGAAGATGACACGTCAGTGTACTTTACTGACAGCCAACCTGCTCTGAATTGACAAGTACCAAAAGTCTTTCCCTAGCTATCTACAGAAAGTTGGTGAATAGGAATGGTCTTTCAGCCGTTTCTTGACAAGACTTAAAGTTTCAAATAGAGTCGTTTGAGCCAATCAGATACAAGAAGACTTACTTGAGAAGATTCAAATCCAACGGGAAGATTTTCAAGGAAGCCTATAAATACAGAAGGACGTGCTCATTTCTATGCATGGGAAACTCACAAGATCAAAGCTATCTCTACATTCATAACAACTAGAAGCACTCGAAATTACCTTTGTTTCCCAAGTGTTTCACATTTGTAGAGAGCCTAACAAACCTTTTGTAACCAAGCTTAAAAGCTATATCCAAATCTTAGAAAGAGATAATCCAATCCTAAGCCTTGAGCTAAACTTGTAAGGATTATCACAAAATAGTTGGAACCAAAAAAACCCTACTCAAAACCCTACTCAGTGTTTAGGTTGAGAGCTAGTGTTAAGTGGTGTTAGTAAGCTGATTGTTGTATCAGTCTGAAAGCTGGTTTGTTTTGGGAACTAGGACCTGGAATTTCCTAGTGATCAATCATCCTAAGAGAGGATTAATTGATCAGTGCACCTTGGCACTATAACACAAGGACTTCCAAGTGAAAGGAATTCTCATGTTTGATCAGGACAGTGGACGTAGGAGATTCTTCTCTGAACCACTTTATACCTTGTGTTCTTATTATCTGCTTTCCTAAGTGTGTGTTAATCTCCAAGTTTATCAAAGTAAAACAAGTTTTCTAAAGGGCTCACTAATCCGCATCTGTAAGCTAATCAGATAGTAGTTCAACTGAAAGTCTTGAGCTTTCAGTGGAGGTATTATCTCAGTAAGCTTTCACAAAGTAACTCTCAGCAGACCTCAAGTCCACTGATGAGCTACTGTCTTAAGTAACCTGATAAGTTTTATAAGAAAGTTTAATTTGTAACCACAGGTGTATTCCCCCTCCATACACCTGTTTACTCATTTCGGGACCAACAATTGGTATCAGAGCAGTGGTTTAAAAGATCATTGTTCTAAGTATACCTTGTGCTTAAAGGTATTTTTCAAGGTCACCTGAATTGATCTTTTGATAAACTTTTTTTACTATGGCTGACAATGCAGCTAGGGTAGTACCACCAGCAGAGAAAAACATGGGAGTTAATCCCTTGAACCATATGTTTCATCACAAGCTTCCACAATTCTCAGTGGAAAACTATGACTTCTGGAAGATCAGAATAAGAGCTCATCTTGCCTGTGTGCATGATGAAATGCTGAGGGTTATTACTAAAGGTCCATTTGTTTTTATGACACCTAACCCCAGAACTACAACTGAAACTATTGCAAATCCTAGAGAAGAATGGCCCAAGGATGAAGATAACTTCACTACAGATGAGTGGAGGAGAAACAACCTCAACTTCATAGCCATGACCATTCTCTACACCACCATTCCAGATTCTGTAATGGGAAGACTGCAAGACTGCAAAGGAACTATGGGACACTCTTGCTCTCATGTGTGAAGGAACTGACAAGATAAAGGAGAACAAGCTTTCAGTAGCTGTTCAAAAGTATGAGCAGTTCACCATGGAGCCCACTGAGACCATTGACCAGCTTGATGGGAGGTTCACTGACATCATGAATGAAATAAATTCTCTGGGAAAAGTCTATACCAAAAGGGAGGTTGCCTTAAAGATCCTGAGAGGTCTAACCTCAAGATGGGATGTGTACTCTGTGATGATGCAGAATACCAAGAATCTATCTAGCATGTCTATGCAACAGGTATTCTCTGAACTCAAGGCTTATGAGTTTGATCTGAACAGGAAAAGGACTCCTGATGAGACCTCAGCTGAGAATGGAGTAGCCTTCAAAGCCAAGGAGTCTGAGCCAAAATCCCCAAAGCCTCAGAAGAGTACAAAGGCAAGCAAGTCTCAAAGCAAGGCTGGGATGCAGGAGGAACTCAGCCTGATGGCTAGAAGGTTTGAACAACTTAACAGCCGGTTTGGCAAGTATAAAAGATTTTACAGGGATAACAGGGAAGGTAGAAGTTATCCACAAAAGACCACCAGAGAAGGAGAGAAAAGCTCATCTGAGCTGGAAAAGAAGAAGGAATACAAGAATTACACCAAGGCTGAAGGATCATCATCAAAGACCAGAGAGTCCACTGAGGAAAAGAATGATGATGCCAACAGGTGTTTTCAGTGCAAGAAGATTGGGCACTTTTAATATGATTGTCCTCAACTGAGCACAAAAGAAAGAAAGGAAAGGCAAGCCAAAAGAGACAGAAGATATGGAGAAAGGAAAGCCATGGTGGCTGAGGATGTGGATGAAAATCTGGAGTCATCTGATGGACTGTTCTCTGACAGCAGTGATGATGACATGTGCCTCATGGCAAGAGAAGAACCAGAGGTACAATCTAAACCATCCATTTCTCTAGAACACACACCTGAGCTAAGCTCAGAGTCAACTGAGGAACTCAATCTTCAGTCCGCTTTGGAACAATTGATGATTGATTTTCTCAAGGTTGCAAGAAGCAAGTTTCTGTCTTCAAGATGAAAACAAACAACTCTTGAGTGAAAACTCCAAGTTAATCGAGTCTGGGAATCAAGAAGATCTGAACTCAGCCAAATCTACCATTGAACTGACAAAAGAGGTGGAAACCCTCAGGAGTCAAGGAAATGGTAGAGATCAACTGATAAAAGATCTCAATGAATCTAAGACAAAGTTAACTGAAGAGAATTTAAAATTGGTAAGCCAAATAAAGGATTCTCTCCTGAAAATTGATGTCTTACAAAAATCTGAAGAGACCTTGTTAAAAAGGATTGATGCTCTAAACAAACCCTCTCTTGCCATAGAGGAGATTCAAAATTTTCAAATCAATCCTAATAACAAGTGTGGGATAGGATTTATTCCAAAACCTTCAGAAGGCCCTCTGAGTGTTGCTTCTTCAAGTGGCACAAAGAGAGTTTTTGTTAAGTCTGTGACATTTCAATCACAGACTGTGGATAAAGGAAAAAGACCAGCTGAGATCACTCAAAAGAAAAGTTACTTTAAGCCAAAACCAAATGGAATGGCTCAGGTGACTTATCAAACTAGATCTCAGCAGAGGTACTATCAGCCGAGGTCTTCACAGATGAAGCAACCTCAGCTGAGAGCACCCAGGCATGAGCAGTCCTCAAGGAATGATTCATATGGAAGACCTATTCCTTTTGTGCCTAAAGGAAAAGGTCCTTCATACCTTTATCAACAAAGACCAAGGCCAGGTGCACCCAAGCCGAAAAGAAAGAATGTAAAGAAGGTTTCTGTTCCTTCAAAGGCTGACACCCATAGAAAGTTTACTCCCAAGGCACCAAGGGAGATAACAATCTATGTAGATGTTTATGGAAGACAAATTAGCCAATCTAAAGTGATTAGAACTGTGAGGTAAATTTGGATTCCAAAAGGTACAGCTAACCTGGTAGGACCCAACACCAAATGGGTACCTAGAGCTTGATTTGTGATTGCAAGGCTCAGTGGACCTCAACAAAGGAGATGCTCTTAAATCTTCAGTCTGGTACTTGGACAGTGGATGTTCTAGGCACATGACTGGCAACAAAGATCTCCTGACAAAATTTGTTGAGAAAGAAGGTCCACAAGTCACCTTTGGTGACAACTCACAAGGAGCCACTAAAGGTTATGGTACTTTAATCATTGGCTCAGTAAGAGTAAGCAATGTATCCTTTGTCAGTGGACTTAAGCATAATCTTCTGTCAATAAGTCAATTCTGTGATAAAGGATACAGTGTTGAATTCTCATGTAACCTGTGTTTTGTCAAGAATATATCTTCACAACAGGTACTACTAACTGGGTCAAGGAAAGGAAATATCTATCTTGCAGATTGGAAGTCTTGCACACCAAATACATGTCTTATTGCTAAGAGCTCAACTGATAATAATTGGCTGTGGCACAAAAGACTAAGTCATCTGAACTTTAAGATGATGAACAGGATAGCAAGATATGGACTGGTAGAAGGAATGCCAAATGAAGTATACAACAAAGAACATATCTGCAAAGCCTGTCAGGAGGGAAAGCAAGTAAAGACATCTTTCAAGAGCAAAGTAGCAACCTCTACTGATAGAATACTTCAACTGTTACATATGGATCTCTTTGGTCCAGTAACCCCTGTAAGTATCAATGGGAGAAAATATACACTTATTATTGTTGATGATTTCTCCAGGTACACATGGGTGATATTCCTAGCAAGCAAAAAAGAGACTCAACTGAGGCTGCCAGAGCTCCTGAAGAAAGTTAGCAATGAAAAGAGCCTGAACATTGTAAAGATAAGATCATATAAGGGTACTGAATTCATTAATTCCATTATATCTGATTATTGCAAAGAATTAGGTATTGCACATGAGACATCAGCTGCAAGAACTCCACAACAAAATAGAGTAGCTGAAAGAAAATATAGAACTCTCTAGGAGGCAGCAAGGGCAATGCTTGCAGAAGCTCAAGTTCCTAAAAGGTTTTGGGCTGAAGCTATCAACACTGCCTGCCACACTCAAAATAGATCCATGGTAACCAAACATCAAGGAAAAACTTCATATGAATTATGGAATGGCAGAAAGCCACAGGTATCCTATTTTCATATTTTTGGTTGCAAGTGTTTCATTCACAACAATGGGAAAACTCAACTGAAAGCTTTTGATAGCAAAGCTGATGAAGGAATTTTCTTAGGATATTCCCAAATCATTAGAGCTTTCAGAGTTTACAACTGTAGGACTCTTGTTGTGTAAGAAACACCTCATGTGGTCTTTGATGAATCTACTTTTGAGTCCAGGAGTAAGGAGAATGAGGAGGTAATAAGCAAAAGACTAACTAGACTGAGTATCAAGTCTAAAGGCTATCCTGAGAATTATGTTGACTCATACATCCCAACCTGGGATAATTTATAAGATCAACAATTAAAAGAGGTCACCCAAAGTCAAACTACTCCTCAAAGCTCACCTGAGAGCTCTCCTGAATAAGCAACTGAACTGATGAACACTATCCCAGTTCAAGAGGTAAGTAATGTCAATGAAGATGTGGTCACAGCTGAGACACACACTGAACCCATCATTCAAGGGGGAACCAATGAGATTACCATTGAGAATGAGAATACCTTGAATGATGACTCAGGACTTCAACCCTCTGTTTTATTTCCTGAATTTGATTTTATTCCTATATCTAGTGACTCAACTTCAGAAGAGTTAAACTCTACCGAAGGGCATCAACCTAGGAGAACATGGCTCTCAGATCACCCTGTTGAGCAAATCCTAGGTGATCCTTCCTCAGGAGTCAAAACTAGAAGTTTTCATGGAGAAAGTTCTTTATTTTGTTGTTTCTTATCAAACCAGGAACCAAGTTCCATAGCAGAAGCACTTCAAGATTCCAACTGGATCATTGCCATGCAAGAAGAGCTCAACCAGTTCATAAGGAATCAAGTTTGGGAGTTGGTGGACAGACCATATCACTGCAATGTGATAGGAACCAAGTGGGTATTCAAGAACAAGAAGGATGAAAATGATATCATAGTCAGAAACAAAGCCAGACTTGTTGCAAAGGGCTATTCTCAAGTTGAAGGATTTGACTATGATGAAACATTTGCCCCAGTAGCCAGATTGGAGGCAATAAGGTTATTTCTTGCATATGCTGCTCACAAGAAATTCAAAGTGTACCAGATGGAAGTTAAAAGTGCCTTCTTGATTGGAGTACTCAATGAAGAAGTCTATGTGGAGCAACCCCCAGGTTTTGAAGAAAGTCACAAAGTATATAGACTGAGAAAAGCTCTATATGGACTGAAACAGGCTCCAAGAGCTTGGTATGATACTTTGTCACAATTCCTTTTAGATCATGGTTTCATCAAAGGGAGAGTTGATAGAACTCTATTCAGGATCACAAAAGGAGAGGACACATTGCTTGTACAAATCTATGTGGATGATATCATTTTTGGTTGACCCAACCAAGTCCTCTGTGAAAAGTTCTCTCAACTGATGAAGGGAAAATTTGAGATGTCTATGATGGGAGAAATGAATTTCTTCCTAGGACTTCAAGTTAAGCAGTCCCCTGAAGGAATCTTCATCAATCAAGCCAAATATACAAGGGAGCTGATCAACAAGTTTGGATGCCAGAACAACAAAGTAGCAGGAGTTCCACTCAACACCAACACCAAGATGGAACCAGATGAAGATGGTGAATCAGTAGACCAGACTCATTACAGAGCCATCATTGGATCTCTACTGTATCTCACAGCAAGCAGGCCTGATATCACATTTGATGTTGGGATTTGTGCAAGATATCAAGCCAACCCCAAGAAAAGTCATTTGGAAGCTGCTAAGAGGATTCTCAAATATCTTAAGGGTACTGTGAATATGGGATTGTGGTATCCCTCAGATGACAATCTGGAACTCACAGGATACTCAGATGCTGACTATGGAGGATGTAGAATTGATAGGAAATTAACCTCAGACACTTGTCAATTCTTGGGAAGTAGGTTGATTTCTTGGTTCTCCAAGAAACAAAATTCAGTAGCCACAAGCACTACTGAAGCTGAGTATATGACAGCTGGAAGTTGTTGTGCTCAAATTCTTTGGCTAAGACAACAACTAAGAGATTACAATATCTTTGCCAATGAAGTCCCTATTTTCTGTGACAACAATAGTGCAATTGCTATTTCAGAAAACCCAGTTCTCCACAAAAGATGCAAATATGTGGATATAAGGCATCATTTCATCAGAGATCATGTGGAGAAGAAGGACATCAAAATGCTCAAAATCCACACTGACAAGCAAAAGGCAGATATCTTCACTAAACCCTTGGCTGAAGCAAGGTTTCAAGAGTTGTCAGTGGAGCTTGGACTCCTAGATCCAGGAGAGTAAAGAAAGGATTTAATCTCAGAAGAGTTACCTTCAACTCAGTGGAGGTTCATATTCAGAAGAGGATCTTTCTCAGTAGAAGCTCATCATCTCAGAAGAGGCCTGAATATCAGATGATGTCAAACCTCAGTGGAGGTCAAAAGTTTATACTTATGATTTTCTCAAATCTAAAGCCTCTTAGTTTTTAAAATATATATTTTGATTCAATAGAATTACTAATGAGTGCTTTCTGAAAATTAAATCTTTCTTACACTTTTTCGAAGAGATTTTGATATGGCAAGCATTTAATGCGCGTTGTACAAGTCAGGTTTACTTTTACAGTTACCTATCTCACGCGCCTTAAAACCCGGACGATGTGACGTTCCGGTTACCAACCCTTTCAATCTATACCTTTCATTTTAGGCGGTTCTTTTCTAACCGTCAAGATATCTTAAAAACTCCCCACTAAACTCTTGAACTATCCACGATCTCAAACCAAATCAATCTCAGACGTTGATTTTTCAGTCAATCTCACCGTTCATTACTCATATATAAACTCCAGACTTACACTTGTAAAATTTTTCGAAATCACTCACAAGCAAAACTCCATTCTATCTATCCTATACACTCTGCAAATTTTCTCTCAAACCCTTTTCGTTCAAATGGCAAAACTAAATCTTAGTTTCCTTACCAATAAGGAAAATTTCTGGTATGAACCCATCGTGGTTTTTGATAATCCTGAGATAGAATCCAAACCAGAATTTGCTCATATCAAAGAAGCCCTAGTGTTGCTTAAAACTGCTGGGTTAGAGAAGTTTTTTACTGTTCATCCTAAGAACTGCTTTGACAGGCAGGTTCTTGAGTTTTTCAATCATATATCCAATTCTGATTCAAGGATCAAGTCTCATCTAATACTCCAGAGAAAGGAGAAGGTGATGAGGGACGACATGGAAATAGTTGAACACCAGAAGATTAGAAAGGAGATCCGTGTCAGTGGTGATGACTTGAAGGAGTTGTTTGATCTCCCCTGTGAAGGTCTGAATCCAGATACTTGCATCGCGGATGAAGAGGAAGAATGGGTCAATACCATTATGCAAAGGAAGGTGAAATACAGTCCAACAATGAACAGAAATGTGCTCTTGCCAGTATATAATGTTCTCTGTGAAGTTGTTGGAAAATGTATACTGGGGAACCAAGGAAGCACGGAGCAGGTGAGCAAGCCCAAGCTCAGGCTGATGAAGGCGATTGTGGAAAGTAAGGAGAAAACATACAACTGGCAATGGTTCTTTTTTAGGGCATTGAATAAAGAGCACTCAAAACTCCAACCTGACAAAACTCCCACACTATCAAGTAAGCTCAATTTTGCAACAAAAATCTCCTATCTGATAGAGAATGTAGATCTGGGAGTGGACTGGATTCCAGACAGGAAGTGGAGTAATCTTAAAGCCTTATTTAATTCTGGAAAGGCTCTGGAGACAAGGATGATCAAGCCTGCTGAGGAGAGCCCAGAGGCAGTTGAGGAAGAGGAAGCTAACCCTACTGAAGGGAAGAAAACCAAGCTGAAGAGGAGGCTGGTTAAGTTGAGTGACAAGATGGTGCAGCACAAAGAAGCAGAGGCGGAGAAAGCTTCTAAAAAGGAGAAGAAGAGGTCTACTGAGGCGGAGAAGGACAGTGCCTCCAAGAAAGTCAGAGTCTCCAACTCTACTGATGAATCTTCATCAGGTAACCTAGACTCTTCCCCTAACATTATCTCAACTGAGTCTGACTCAGATGTCCCTGCACCCACCCCCATCAAACCCAAAACAACTAAACCACGCGTTCCTGCCAAAACCAAACGCATCTCCTCAATAACCAAAACCCCCACTGAAGGCTCTCAACAGCCAGAAAGTGGATCCCAAACAACCCCCACTGAACCCATTCCCTCAACCCCTTCTGAACCTACATCCTCAACCCCCACTGAACAAAACCCAACATCCACTGATACTCAAAACCAAACCTCTTCTGAACCAAACGTTCCTGAATCACACTCAACTCACCTGGAGTCTATCCCAGAGGAGCCAACAGAAAGCAGATCCCCTACCCCTTCCCTTCCTTCAGACGATGAAGAAGAGTACTCATTCCTAGACACTCTCAAGGATGAGGTAGCTTACTCTTTGGAGTCTAAATACCCTGAACTTGACAACTTTCCCACACTCAAAGCCATGTTCTTGAGACTGAGACTCATTGTCCAGCTCAAAGATAGAAGACTTGGTGAAATTCTTCTGGCTGTCAGAGGCAGCAATGCAGAGGACTGGAAGAAGGAGAAGGAGGTGGAAGTAATGCAGTTTGCTGGGATGCACAAAACCAGACTTCTCTGTGATGAGAAGATCTTTGAAAGTCTGGTTATGGAGAAGATAGCTGAGGCCAGGAAGGATGTAGAGGTGGAAAAGGTTGCTGAAGGAGAGACAGAGAAGCCAGCTGAGCCTATAGCAGAAGGAGGAGCTGAAATTGAGCAAACTATTGAGGCAGCTGAGAAGGAGAAGGAGAAAGAGAATAGTGAGGAGAAGAAGGAGGAAGAAACTGAACAAGGAGGAGGTGTTTCACCAAAGCAAGGTGATGGTGAAGCAGCCAAGGATGTATCCATGGAAAGGGATACTGAGGCACAAAATTTGCCACAGGAGAGCTCAGTAGAGGTGTCTACTGAAGCTCTCCCACAATAGCCCTCAGTGGTAGCTAAGGAGTCAACTGAGGTGTCTGGTTCTGGTGGAGTTGAAAAATTGAATGAGAAAGAAAATGAGGTGGAGATAACTGGAGTAAAGAGTGGAGAGATAAGAGCAATCATCCCTGTAAAGGGTGAATTGGCTGAGAAAAATATAGTTGAAAAAGTGAGTGAGGATGAGAAAAGAGAGAAAAGTGAGGAAGAGGGAGTTCCTATGGAGGTAGAAGCATCAGGAGACTTAGGTGGTGAGGCTGAGGGAGTTAAAGCTAACACTATTTGCCATGCAGGTACTCAAATTGTTGAAATTCCCCCAGCAGAGGTCAACCTAACTCCTCTGAGTGATGTTGTTCACTCACTCAAAGAAGAAAGCCTTCCCTCTCTCCAAGCACAGCTGGGGGATGTCCAGGAGATTGTTCAAGAAGAAGTGGATGAGATGGTTATCCTCTCAGACCACGTTGATGAACTCATGGAATCCACAACAACATCACTTCAAAATCTCACTCTAAAAGTTGAAGACTCTCAGCAGATGGTGATTGATGTCGTTGAAGGATAAAGCGTATTGGTCATAGATGCCCTGAAGAAGCTGGAGCAGACTGAAGAAGAGGCCAGAACTAAGTTTCTCAAAGACTCAGTGGAGAACGTATCCATCAACCTAAAGTCCTCAGTAGAGCCTTTCTCAGCGGACCTACTTGGGAAGGTTGAAGGGTTATGGAATTCTAAGCTGACTGAATTCGAGGCCAAACATGCTGAGTTAGGAGCCAAATTGGGAGAAGTTCTGAAGAAGGCAGCTGAAGACTTCCCCACTCAGGAGAAAACAAATGTGCTGATCGATGAGAAGCTGGCACAATTTGTTCAATTTGGGCAGACAGCTGGAGCGACCCTGGAGAGGCTAGAAGATGAGGTAGATCATTGCTCAACTGAGCTGAAAGCTTTAGCCCATGATCAACTAAAGCTCAACATCACTGTGGCTAAGTGCATGATTAATGCCGGAAGAGGGAAAAGAGGATAAGTGCTAAGGATATGAAGCTTGATCCAAAGAATAAGATGAACATTATCCTTGAAACCCCTGACTTTGAGAAAGGCCAACAGGTGAAGAGCACTCTGAAGAAGGTGGATGCTGAAGCACAGAAGATTGCAGAAGCCAAGAAGGGCAAGGAGACCTCCTCAACTGACCTATCAAAGTTCAAAGAAGAGCATCTAAAGGAGAAGGAGGAAAGAGCTGCAAAGAAGGGGGAAACCACAAAGAGAAAGGCATCTGATGCCCTCTCAGCGGAGGTAGCCAAAAAGACAAGAACCTCAGGGAGGTTGGCAGCTAAGTCCACAACCTCTACTGATGAAGTTCAGGTACTCCCCATTCTTAATCCTGAACCTTTGTCATCTGAACCTCCTAAGTCTGCACCCACAAGAGTCACAGAGCTGATTAAAGAGGCTGGAGGAATGAACGAAAGAGCAAGGATACTAACAGCTCAGCAGCAGGAAAGGAGAGACAAGGTGGTTGGGAAGATGGAATCAATTGCAGAGCTAGCTGAGAGGAAAAGGAAGGAGAGGCTGGCCACATTTGATAAAACTACTTCAAAGAAGTTCAGGAGTGGTTATCAAAGGTGGGCTGCTAAGCTGAAGAGAGACAAAATTACTCCATCTCAGAACATATTTCCTCACCATGATGCTTGGGTCCCTAAGAAGCTCAATGATGCTTGGGAAACTGCTAAAAGGGAATTTGTGTATTCCTTTTATGTTAGTGGAGAGTTAGGAAGAGATAATGCTCAAGAAGTTTTCAACTCATGGTTGTTTGATGCCTATCCTAAACTCTATCCTGAGATCAGTGATGCTTGGAATGATGCCTTCCCAGATCAAGCCCTGAAGGCCCCTGAGCAAATCACCTACTGGCCTCCTCAAGATGCAACTGGTGCTGTAATAGAGAAATGATCACTGAAGAGTGGACATCCTTGTGTGAGCATCTTAGACTCAGAGGACATTCAAAGGAAATGATGGAGAGGAAGAACGAGCTAAAGATAAGAGTATTCAAGCAGTATGGACTTGAACCCATTTTCGAATCCATCTGAGAAGTTAGTATCTTTTGCTGGGCATTTGTTTATAAGTCCCAGGTGTCTTTAAGTTTGAAAACTTTTAATAGTAGACTTCATGTAATATGTACTTCACCATTTATCAATGAAATGAACTCTACTGATGTTTTGCCCAAGATAATATCTCATTATCATTTAGGCTTATGTGCTTGAATGTTTTTACTTACAAAATCTGTGAACTTTGTATGTCATCTGAAGAACCTCTCTGAAAGAAGATATGTAATAAGATAGGTTCCGGCATAATCAAAAAGGGGGAAATTATTGGGAAAATGTATAAGACTTAAGTTTTGATTAGATACCAAAATGTTCCTCCTAAGTTGTTTTGTAAGTAAATTATTCAGTAGAGTTAGTGCTTTGTTAAAAAGTTCAACTGTTAAGGAACTGAAGTTCAGTTAGTAATTTTTAGAGTGTATTCAAGAATGAAGTCTGCTGAAGATGAAGTCCACTGAAGTGAAGTCCGCTGAAGACAAGTGATCTGAGAAGAAGTCTAAGTCTTGAATGTTTTCTAAGTACATTCTCACTAAGACTAAAACCATCAGGAGAGGACCAAGGTCCACTGATGAGAACTAACAAAGTACAATCAATGCTAAGCACATTAAAAGTTGTTAGTTAATCTGGTTGGAACAAGGCAAAACGAATTACATTGAAGCTTACAATAAATGAAGGAATAAAAAGGTTCTCTCAGAGGAGTTCCACCTTAAAACAAGACAAGAATCTGGGCATACAGACTAAAAGGTCCAATGAGAAGATGACACGTCAGTGTACTTTACTGACAGCCAACTTGCTCTGAACTGACAAGTACCAAAAGTCTTTCCCTAGCTATCTACAGAAAGTTGGTGAACAGGCATGGTCTTTCAGCCGTTTCTTGACAAGACTTAAAGTTTCAAATAGAGTCGTTTGAGCCAATCAGATACAAGAAGACTTACTTGAGAAGATTCAAATCCAATGGGAAGATTTTCAAAGAAGCCTATAAATACAGAAGGACGTGCTCATTTCTATACATGGGAAACTCACAAGATCAAAGCTATCTCTACATTCATAACAACTAGAATCACTCGAAATTACCTTTGTTTCCCAAATGTTTCACATTTGTAGAGAGCCTAACAAACCTTCTGTAACCAAGCTTAAAAGCTATATCCAAATCTTAGAAAGAGATAATCCAATCCTAAGCCTTGAGCTAAACTTGTAAGGATTATCTCAAAATAGTTGCAACCAAAAAACCCTACTCAAAACCCTACTCAGTATTTAGGTTGAGAGCTAGTGTTAAGTGGTGTTAGTAAGCTGATTGTTGTATCAGTCTGAAAGCTGGTTTGTTTTGGGAACTAGGACCTGGAATTTCCTAGTGATCAATCATCCTAAGAGAGGATTAATTGATCAGTGCACCTTGGCACTATAACACAAGGAATTCCAAGTGAAAGGAATTCTCCTGTTTGATCAGGACAGTGGACGTAGGAGATTCTTCTCTGAACCACTTTATACCTTGTGTTCTTATTATCTGCTTTCCTAAGTGTGTGTTAATCTCCAAGTTTATCAAAGTAAAACGAGTTTTCTAAAGGGCTCACTAATCCGCATCTGAAAGCTAATCAGATAGTAGTTCAACTGAAAGTCTTGAGCTTTCAGTGGAGGTATTATCTCAGTAAGCTTTCACAAAGTAACTCTCAGCAGACCTCAAGTTCACTGACGAGCTACTGTCTTAAGTAACCTGATAAGTTTTATAAGAAGTTTTAATTTGTAACCACAGGTGTATTCCCCCCCCCCATACACCTGTTTACTCGTTTCGGGACCAACAACTTGCTTCCTAAAAACTGACATGTCTCTGAGGTTGATTTCCTATCAATCCTACAACCTCCATAATCTGCATCTGAATAACCAATCATCTCTAGGTTGTCATCTGAAGGATACCATAGTCCTAAATTGACTGTCCTTTTCAAATACTTAAGTATCCTCTTGGCAGCCTCCAAATGACTTTTCTTAGGGTCAGGTTGATACCTAGCACATACACCAACTGCAAAAGTAATGTCAGGCCTGCTTGCAGTCAGGTACAATAGTGATCCAATAAGCCCTCTGTACTCAATCTGATTCACTGATACCCTATCAGTGTCAGGATCCATCTTCCAATTTGTGTTCATTGGGATCCTAGCTGGATTGCAATGCCGAAATCCAAACTTCTGAATCAAGTCTCTTGTGTACTTGGCCTGATTAATGAAAATCCCTTTATCAGTTTGCTTGCTTTCAATCACAAAAAGAAGTTTATCTCTCCCATCATAGACATCTCAAATTTACCTGTCATTAACATAGAGAATTTCTCACAGAGTTGATGATTTGGTGATCCAAACATTATGTCATCCATATAAATTTGGACCAAGAGAATGTCATCACCTTCAGTGATCCTGAACAATGTCATATCCACTGTTCATTTTCTGAAACCGTGGTCAGTCAGGAATTGGGAAAGAGTATCATACCATGCTCTAGGAGCTTGCTTAAATCCATATAGTGCTTTCTTCAGATGGTATACCTTACCTCCTACCTCAAACCCTGGGGGTTGTTCAACATATACATCTTCATTCAAGATTCCATTAAGAAATGCACTCTTAACGTCCATTTGATACACTTTGAACTTCTTGTATGTTGCATACACAAGGAACATTCTAATTGCTTCTAGCCTAGCCACTGGAGCAAAAGTCTCATCATAGTCTATTCCACCAGACTGACAATACCCCTTTGCTACCAGTCTTACCTTGTTCCTTACTACAACACCATTCCCATCCTTCTTGTTCTTGTAGACCCACTTGGTACCAATTACACCTTGATGTCTAGGACTATCTACCAGTTTCCAAACCTGATTCCTTGGGAACTGATTCAACTCCTCTTGCATGGCTATGATCCAGTTCGAGTCAGTGAGAGCTTCTTCTATGTTCTGAGGCTCCTGCTCAGAGAGAAAATAACAAAACAGAGCGCTCTCACCATGGAACCGCCTGGCCCTGACTCCCTCAGTTGGATCACTAATGACCTGGTCAATAGGATGATCTTCTAGCCATATTCTCTTACTTGGAGTTATCCCTAATGTACCTGCAATGTTAGTATCTCAGGTTCTACGAATTCAGGGAAATGAATAGAAGGTGATGAACCTGAGTCTATACCAAAGGAATTTACCAACTCAATGTCAGGGACATTGATTCCCCCTTAATAAGTTGACTCAGTGACCGTCTTAGCTGAGACCGCATCTTCATTGACGTTACTTACCTCAGGTTGAGCCTATTCCTCAGTCTGAGGCTCAATTGTCCCTGATGCGCTGGGCTTAGGAGTGGCTCTTGCATCATCATCCTGATCTTCGTCATCATCCCAGCATGGAATAGGCACTGCCTTGACCTTAGGATCAGGTTGATTCTTCAAGTTCAGCCTTGTCACTCTTCTTGTGACCTTCTCAGAGTCAGGATCCAACACTTTTACCCTAGACTCAGTAGCAGATTCATCAAACACGACATGTGGTGATTCTTCCACAACTATGGTCCTACAGTTGTAAACCCTGAAGGCTTCACTGACTTCAGAATATTCTAAAAATATTCCTTCATCAGATTTTCAAATCAAACACTTTCAATTGGGCCTTCCCATTGTTGAGGATGAAGAGGCATCCTCTTATTTCATGTCTCATATGGGGTCTGAGCATGTTATTTGTTCAGCATGCAGTGACGATTGCCTTAGCCCAAAACTTCTTGGGCAATCCTGACTCAGCCAGCATGGTCCTGACGGCTTCCTTCAGTGTCATGTTCCTCCTCTCATTGACGCCGTTTTGTTGTGGGTTTCTATCTGCAAAAGTCTTATGAGCTAAACCAAGTTCATTACAAAAGTCATAAATATATAAATTTATAAATTCACTGCCCTTGTCAGATCTGATCTTAGTAATGGACTGATTCTTCTCATTGCTGAGTCTCCTGAGCAACCCTGGAAGCTTCACCTGTGTTTCCTTTTTATTTAACAAGAAAATAACCCCAAGTATACCTAGAATAATCATCAATGACCATAAGGGAATATTTCCTACTATTCATACTCACAGGTGTTACAGGGCCAAACAAATCCATGTGCAAGAGCTAAAGAACCCTGTCAGTTGAGAAGGTAGCTTTCTCCTTGAATGTAGCTCTTACCTACTTCCCTTCCTGACAAGCCTTGCACACATGATCATTGCTAAAAACATCGTTAGGTAAACCTTCAACAAGTGAAAGTCTAGAAATCTTGTTAAGAATCTTGAAGTTCAGATGGTTTAGTCTTTTAGGTCATAACCAACTGAGCTCTGAAGAGCTTTTAGCAACAAAGTAAGTATTAGGAATAATGCTGCTCCAATCAGGTAAATAAACATTACCTTTCCTAATACCTGAGAGAAGCACTTGTGTTGATTTGTCCTTGACAGAACATATATTCGATGAGAACTCAACACTAAAACCTTCGTCACAAAACTGACTTACTAACAATAGGTTATGCTTTAGTCCTTCAACAAAGGACACATTCTCCACTCTTATTGTACCTATTTTCAAACCACCAAGACTTTTAGTAAAACCTTTTGAGTTATCACCAAAGGTTACTTGTGGAACATCTTTAGCTTGAAAATCTTGAAGGAGACTCTTCATTTCAGTCATGTGCCTTGAGCAACCACTATCTAGGTACCAAATAACTTTGATTGAGTCATCCTTCCTTCTCTTATGGTCCACAGCCGCCTGCAACACAATCAGGCTTTAGGTGTCCATTGGGTGTTAGGTCCTATGGTGTCAGCTGTACTTTTTGGGATCCAGACTTGTTTATCAACCCTGATTGCCTTAGAGTGGTAAATATGTCTCCCTGAAACATCCACATACACTATTTTCTTCTTCTTAGCCTAAAAAGAAGATGGTGTATGAGTGTCAGACTTAGGAGTCGCAGGAGCCTGAGTCTGTTCTTCCTAGGCCTAGGTGCAGCAGGTCTTGGGGCTTGTTCTTGATAAGGGCCCTGTTTCTTGTTCCGCCTAGGCAAGTGAGGAAATGAGAAACAGTTAAAGGCCTCAGGATGCCAAAACCATGGGAGAGTCATCATGTTTGGTCTTCCCTGCTGGTATTGTCATGCATGATGATACCCTCGCTGAGCAGTCGGAGTGCTCTGGGCCTGAGCTCTCCTTGGCTTGCATTGAGGAGTTTTCTGGCCTGAGCTCTCAGGGACCTCATTTAGTTGCTTAGCCTTTCCCTTAGGTTTTGGCTTCACAACCTTGGGGGCAACCCTGATAGTCTCAGTAGTTTCCTTGCTCTTATCAGTCTGACGAGCCTCGAATACAACCTTATTTGTACTCTGGCCTGCCTGAACAAACACCCTCTCAGTGTTGCTCCCTGAAGCAACATGAGACCGACCTTGTGAGGATTTCTTAGGGGTATATCCAAGTCCCTTTTTCTCATTACTAAGCATCTGGTTGCTATATATTTCCTCTCTAGCTACTGAGGATTTATTCATTGCAGCAACCTTTTGCTTAAGAGAGTCCTCACTCTTTTTCAGGATTTCATGTCTGGCAAAGAGGTCATCAAACTTACTCCTAAGTGCTATCAGTTCTTCCTTCCTGACCAGCTCTTCCTCAGCCAGTTCCTTCAAAATCATTTATCTTGGGAGACGCTCAGCATTTATCAAGTCAATTTCCTGAGTTAGTCTCACAATTTGAGTTGACTCTTTAAGATCTGACTGAGTCAACTGATTATTCAGAATTTGAACTTCAGTACTCAGTTTCTTGTTTTCCTCAGCCAAAAAGACATTAGTCTCCTGCAGTCTGGAGAAATCAACCATCAATTGATCTAAGTAGATATGAAGGTTCATCTCTCTAACTGACTCTGAGCTGAGCTCAGGATTTTGACCATTATGTGAACCACATGCAGAGTTAGATGTTACCTCAGGCTCCTCCCTTGCCATAAGGCATAAGTCATCGTACTCATTGTCGGAAAAGAGTTCAGGCAACCTCTCCTCAAGACCATCTGAATCGGTTACATCCTCAGTGAGCATGGCTCTCCTGTCAGCAAACCTCTAGTCTCTCTTGGCCCTCCTGTCTTCTCTCTCCCTTGCACTCAACTCTGGGTAATCATACCGATAGTGCCTACTCTTGTTATAGTTGTAACATGTCGCTGGCTCATCTCCTCGTTCCTTTCTTGGTTCAGGGTTCCTTCTTGAGTCAGGTTCCCTCGGTCATGATGAGCTTTCATTCTTCCCTGAGTGCCTATCATCACGAGCACGTCTTTGGTCCACATCCCTACGATCGGGTTTCGGGTCTGAATATCTTCTTTCTTCAACATGATCACGTCTCTGGTCAGTGTTCTGCCGTTCTTCATACCTTCTAGAACTTTGGTGAATTTCCTTCAGGGTTCCTGTCTCTTGTATCCTTATAATACTTTTTGTATCTACCAAACCTGGAATTTAACTTGTCAAATCGTCAGGCCATCATATTGTATTCCTCAGCTAGCTCCTCTTTGCTCATCTCCATTAGTGATTTTGATGAAGATTCAACAGGCTCTGACTTGGCTATGAAAGCCACACTTTTCTCCAGAACTTTCTCTCCCTCTTCAGGTACTACTTTCTTCTTTCTCTTGTTCAGATCATACTCCAACACTTTGAGCTCTGAAAAAAAAAGTAAAGCAGAAGTTATGTTGCTCATATCCTGAGTGTTTTCAGCATGATAACACTATTATCCCATCTCTCAGGAAGGGCATTCAAGATCTTTGAAGCAACTTCTCTCTTAGGAACATCTTTTCCCAGCATCACAAGCTCATTCATCATCTTGATGAATCCTGACTCCATCTGATCAATAGTTTCCTCAGGCAGCATCTCGAACGCTTCAAACTTCTGAATGACAATATTCCTCTTGTTCTCATTCATCTTCTCTGATCCTTCGCACATCTGATTCAGCTCATCCCAGAACTTCTTTGCCGTAGTGAAGTGCATCAGTCTAGCTGACTCCTCGAAAGGCACCGTATGTAGGATGATATTCTTTGCCACCTTGTCCAATCCTATCATCTTGATCTCGTCACCGGTCAGCTGGCTCCTCTCCTTTGAAACCTGTTCACCAATGGGGAGATGATCATACCCCAGTCCTCTGACATTAGGAATAGTGATCTTGATAGGTCTTTCCTTGATAACATGCGGCATTTGGTCATGGATAGCCTCTAGATGTGCTTCTAATCTGAACCTCCAGTAGACAAAGTTAGAAACTGAGAATTCAGGCAATGAAGCTTCAAGTCTCCTCGAAGTAATGATGAAGAGTTTTCTAAGAATGCAAACTTAGATCTGTTCAGTGACCACCAACAGTTTCTCCTCTGAAACTATTAGTATTCAAAGTCAGTGGTCTTTTGAACCACTGCTCTGATACCACTTGTTGGTCCCGGTACAAGTCTGAGTAATACATGTGATGGTCCCTTTTTCAAATACCAAAATGGGAATTCAGGAGCAAAAAATTTTTTTACTTTGCGTTGCGCTCTGAAAGAGTTCAGTGAAGGAATACTCAAGTCACTGCGTTGCTAAGAGGCTGAGCTACCAAGTCAGTGAGACTTGAAGGCTCATGCTCTTAACAACACAGTGACTCGAGAGACTGAGCTCTCGAGCGCGTTGCCTGATCTGGTCAGTGAGGTGAATCTCCCTGACCTGATTGCTTAACCAAAGTTTTCTTATAACAAAGCTCAGAGAGCTGACTTTCACAATACTTTGGTAGATACTTTGAAAGATAAGTACGCTCAGTTTAACGTGGTTCAGAGACTCAAGCTCTTACATCCACGGGCCTGATTTAACAGGAAATCCACTACAAGGGATTCTTGTTTTTAACGTGCCAAGGTGCACTTACAACTGGACTCACGCCACTCCCTGGGCTGCCTCTCCTTCCTCACTAACTCACTGACTTACTCCCAACAAACCTAACAAGAGGGTTTTGGTTTCGGTTGGTTTCTCCAACTAGGTGAGGCTTTCCTTTACAATGTGTTAGCCTAAAGCTAAGATTAGGAAAACCTCTCTAAGTTATGAGTTACAAGCTGAACACTCATTTGTGAATATCTATGAACTCTAAAGTTCAGTGTACAAGGTGTGAAACGTGCCTCCTTATGACTCCCAATATAATGCACTAAACACTCACACCTTCACAGCTCGTAGGTGTTGATTTTTCTAACTTCACACACAACGCAACACACTTGAATATGCACCTATGAGCTTGTATATATAATGGGGATTCAAATGTATCCGTTGGAGAGGAAATACATTTGAATCCAACATTAAATGGTTTCAACCACTTTTCTTGGAATACGGCCTTTGTCAGTGTCAGAGTTGCTGCCTCGTGCTGATTGGTCCACGTGGCCTGGATTCACGGATCTTTGACTCAGTGGGTTGACCAAGACCCACTGACTTTAGGTAGCTTCCTCCTTCACTGACTGATGATCTTCAGTGGACTGAACGTCTTCAGTTTGGTTGTCCTTCAGAGACTGTTTGAAGATCACTCCAAGAAGTTTGTCATAAGGCTGAATGACAAACTTCCCGGACCACAGCAGCCTGACTCCTTCAGGACCTGCTTGGTGCAGCACTGATCCTCTTGATCATGCTCTTCACTGAGTGGTCCACCTGACTTAGCTTAGATCAGCCCGGTTTACACTCAGTGGGACATCCTTCAGGCTTCTCTTCAGTTTCAGGTCTCTGACTTCAGTTAGTTCTCCTTGGTGTCATCTTGATATCCTTAGGCTGTGTTGCTGTGTTCCCCCTCGCTGAGTTCCCCCTCAACTGAGTGTTCCCTCAACTGACAGCCTATTCTTCTGAGAGCTAACCTAGCCTGACCTGAAACAAAAGATACAATCCTGACTGCTTTTAAACCTATTACATGTTGTTTTGGAAAATCATCAAAACTAAAACATATCCCAACAACATGTATGGGGGGAATACACGTATACAAATTTTCTTTCTTAAAAAAAACCTTACTGAGTCCCCTTACTCAGAGTGGAGTTGAACACTGAGTAGATAATACACCTACTAACAACACTGAGTGCAAGTTAGTTTGCAAACTATCTACTTATGTTTAGTGCGGAATGTATGAGCCCTGAAAGATTAAAGACTTGTTTTATGGTTTAATTTCTAAAAACTTGATTATCCTTTTTAAGAAGTCGTGGTTAGAAGTGCAGTGCTCTGAGTTTGATGATCAGGCTGATTAACTCAAGCCTGATAGAATGTGCAATGAATGACTTAAGCAGTAAAGCAGTTAAGAACAAATATCAAAGCAGTAAAGACTCAAGTAGTTTAACGTGGTTCAGAGACTCAAGCTCCTACGTCCACGGTCCTGATTGAACAGGAGAATCCACTAAGGATTGGCTTGTTTTTTTACGTGCCAAGGTGCACCAAGATCAGTCTCACTGACCCTTACTTCCTTCTAACTCACTTACAAACTCCCACCAGCAAACCTAACTAAGAGGGTTTTTGTTTCAGTATGGTTTCCAACTAAGGTGTGATTATCCTTATAAGACAAGGCTATGCTAAGGATTGGATGATCACTCTAAACTTAAGATATATCTAATGAGCTAAGTGGAATACAGAATAACTCTCTAACTTAAGAAACACTTGGAAAATTTAAGGTTTTTCGAGTGCTTCTTTTTATGCTTTGAACGCTGAGAGTTTGTGTGATTTCTGGCTTCTAAATTTCTCGTAACCTTGCTTGGGTCCAAGGTCTTCCGTATTTATAGATGAATTTGAATAACTATCCGTTGGAGAGATAGCCTTCTAGTCATTTTCTACCTAGGATGTTCAACGACCATATTTCCCATGTAGTAGCCGTCCTTGCATAGATTTGGTAAGATGTATTAAATGCTTGCCCATTGAACTGTGCAGGGATGTCAGGTTCAAGTCAGAGTCCGTACATGACTTGGCGCGCTCTGATTGGTCCACGTCATTTGGTAGGTGAGAGTGTCAGAACTCATTCTTCAGTTCAGTCTTGTCTTTACTGAGTTTAGGTTTGTCCTCATCTATGTATGTCTTCCAGCGCTGACATTCCTTTTGCTTGCTTGGATCCTACTCCAAGTCTTTTCCCAATAACCCAGTGCAGTCCTGTTCCCTTCATTGTTCCCTTCAGGCTGAGTTAGCAATGATCTCAGGATCATGCTCTTCATCCTGACACTTACTCAACCAGCTTAGAAGACTGCCATAAGTTCAGGATGGTGCTCTTGTGTCTTCAAGCTTCAGTCTTGATTGTCAACAATGAGTACTCCTCTCTTTGTGTACCTGTAAATGTAAAATATTCTAACTTACAAATCTATCCAAGACTAGCCTAACTATTACAAACACTTAGGCAAATTATCTTTTCAGGGTCTTTGGGATCAAATCAAAACTGACATTGTCCCAACAGTTTGCTAGTTTGACTTAAAGCCTCTTTTGTAAATGTAAACGCATTGTCGTGCTTGTGATAAATGTGCCTTTGTTGAAAAAAAAAAGTTATAGCAAATTTATAAAGTTGCATTTTATTTAAATTAGTATTATGCTTATTTAAGTGAGTGTGATCATGTAACATATAATAAGACGATCTCACACAAGTTTTTACCAGCAAAAAAAAGTTTAAATGAATTATTAAACAATAATTAAATTTGAAAAAATATACATCCACCTTAAAAAAAGCAGCAACATCGAAAATCATATCTCCGATCATTAATCGACCAACAGCAGCATCGAGTAGCCCCATTGCTAATTCCCTCAAATTAACTTCAATTATTGTACAGTTGTTGTTTCCACGAGAAAGAGATCGCATAGAAAAAAAAGAATTGAAGACTGAAGATTATTTCACCCTGAGAGACAAAAAGTGTGGATGTCAATTGCATAAAGATAAAAATGAAGAAAAAGGGTTGTTGAAGTAGCTAATAAGAAAAAGGTTGATAAATACTCCATTCATCACATACTTGTTTACTACATTACCAAAATAGTCTGTCTCATACTTGTTTGCTACATCTATTTTTGATAAAAAATAATAATACTTTTTTTATTGGTACTCGGTATCCGGCTCATTGAGCGACTAACCCGGGGGACCTATAACCCACCGTCCACTAGCAGAGGATCACATTTCAAGCCAGAGCCAAGCTCTGTATGGACTGACCATCTCAGGAATTGATCACACCTAGTGGGTTTCGAACCTGAGACCTATAGAGCATCACACTCTTAAACCTCAAGTCTTCACTACTAGGCCAACCACTGGGGGTTAATGTGAAGAAAGTATCACTGCACTTGTCCATTGGTTAGTTTGCTAACTGTAGAGTTTGAACTAAAGGGTTAAAGAGTTTGAACTGAAGACTTAATAGCTGCAGAGTTTAATATGGCTGCAGAATCTAATAGCTGAAGAATTAGTTGCAGAGTATGACAGCTGAAGAGTATCAAACGGGTGCAGATAGCAACTTGAGGAGTGCATTCAATATTGACAGTTATTTCCAAAACTGAACAACTGTTAATCTGTTTTGTGGAAATGGCAAATTCGATGCTGGCAATTCAATACCGACTCAAAGCCAATTCAGCTATATATATTGGGCATGTGTGTGCAAGGCAGATACAACAATAATAGTTTTCATTCTTCAATTCCACGAGAGCCGTTCAATTTAGGGAGTTAGGGTTCTTGAAAGAAATTCATCACTTGGTGAAGAGAGCTTCTAAATTGAGTGTTAATATGTAATTGTTGATGTTGTGAGTTGCATTAATAAAGTGTTTTGATCCTCCCCGTGGACGTAGATCGTTAAGATCGAACCACGTAAAATCCTCCGTGCAATTTTGATTTCGTTCCTTTAATTGTGTTGTACTTGTATGTATTCATTCATTTGTGCTCAATAGTTAAAATATCAAGATGAAAAGAAAGTAGATATTTTTTAATATTATATTCTCTGTACATTTCTAACCAAAACACATCTATTTTATTACTTTAAATATTAATAAATAACTCTTTTCATAAACCATGTGCAAACAGTAAAGTAGCAAATACGTATGAGATGAAGGAAGTAATTATTATTAAATTAATTTCACCCGAATCATGAGATATTATGCATCTCTAACAAAAAACAAGCAATACATCAGTATTCAGCATATTGTAGCCATGAATAGCCCATTTGACTACTAAAAGTAGTAAATATATTGTGGTATAATTTCTACAACCGAATTAGAGGGAAAATAAAAATACTAATCAACTCATATAAACAAATGTATTGATCCTCTGCAGAGTAGAATTCATTTCATAAGCATTGTTCAACTAATAAAAAAAGAAGAGGTATTATATAAACAATATTCATAGTGAAACTTGTTTAAAAGGTATGAGTAAATTACACTAAAGCACTACAAGAAATTAAAAAAATTATCTACGAAATTAGAATTGCCAATAGAATTTTTCAACAATTTTTTTTTAGTGGAATATTGCTATGAGTTCCCTATGAAATTTTCTAAGAATGTAGACACCTTAATTTCTCAAACTAAGCAATTTGCCTATGAAATGAAATTCTTAAGTATAAATTACCTACATGGAATTTTCCACAAATTTTTCGTAGACAAGGAATGAAAATATATATATAATTAGAAAATTTTGTAGACAATTTTGTAAGCAGGTTTTGTAGACAAGGAATTTGGCTACTGCGAATTTTTTGTGTTGGGATTTTTGTAGTCATATTGACAATTTTCATACACAATTTTATGTTTTCTTGCATTGAAGGTATCAGCAAATTGTACCAATATATCAACTTCGAATGATATTAATTGTTTTCACTAAATGTTTAGTTAAAATGATATTATTTGTTTTCACTAAAAGTATTAATTGTTTGAACATAATGTATTAACAAAATTTTATTTACAATAATGATTATCGTGATATCATTCACGTACTTCAGACCAAACAAGTGAAACATTGATTTCCGAATAATTCATTCATTCATTATTAATTTCTTCTTATTCCCAATCATGAATAATAATTTCTCAATGGACAAAGTGAACTAAGGTAGTTGAAGACAGAATACGTATGTACAACTCGATCGGTAAAAATTAAAGCTAGCATTATATTACAACTTGTAACTGAATTTCATCGGATTTAATATTCAGATAGATGCATGAAAGCTGCTGAAGATTTCCCATGGCTTCCCACCAAACTCAAACTCTCCAATCTGCTCCTCCTGCAGGCACATAAGTAAGAATAAAGTGAATTTTTTTTTTTTTAGAATCAGATCAGATCTATCTAGATGCCCAAATTAAGGATAAATATTTGTTTTTACGTCGTCATTGTTGAGACTCTTTGTAAATTCTCATGTCACAAATTTGAGACTGAACATCATTTAACAATTAAAATTAAAAATAAAATCCGAATCCCTTTCAAATTAATGACTCATTATAATTAGGTGGCCTTCACATTTTACCGTTCCACGTGAGACCGTTTTATTTGAGAAATCTTTGGAACAAACTTTTTCTCAAATTATACAAATTAACAGATATTCTTTCAATGTGTTAAAGCATCCCAAATTATATTGTGTGAGACGGATTTATGCAACTTACCTATAAATTTGATTAAAATTATTTGATTTCTACCTGCAGCAACCCGTCCCGTTTATGAATGAGTGCTTTTGTAGTTCAGTCAGCTTACCATAAATCTATGTGCTTGTATTGAATAAATTTTCTAATTAGAAATATTTCTGGTTCGAATTTTGAGATACAAGGATTATTTCCGTGTTGCCCAAAATGACGCCGACCTTTTTCTCCTTTTTTAAAATCTATACTTTTTTACATCAAAATAATGTGTGTTTTCCTGAAATGAACTGAAACCAAGGATAATTACAAACATGAAGAAAGAAAAGGAAAATAGAAAACTGAGCATGAAATAACATTATATAACCCTAAAAAAACGAAATTAATGGGTCCTTATTATTTTTAGAAAGAGTTAATTGCAAATAAAATTACGACATTATTACAAATTACAATTTAATCTAAATTTTTTAATTTTTGCAAACAAAACTTCAACTTAACATTTAGTTGCAATTCTAACAAAAACACAGATTTCAATTAGCCTGAAATGATGATTAATTGTCATCTGAACTAATTTAAACATATTAATATAATTAATTATTCATTGTCAGATAAGTTAAACATCATATTCGGACAATAAAAAAATTGTAAATTGGTTTGAATTGCGAAAAGATTATGATTTTACTAAATTTTTAAGAAAATAAAAAGAAATCATTATGAAATGAGTAGGTCTCTTGTGCAATATTGCACCGTGCAATACCAGCTAATAAAGAAAAGTTGAAAAACTCGTGGGTCAACATTGAGATTCGGGTCAGTATAATAAAATGTGCGGGTCAAATGGATCTTTCCAAAAAATTCGCACAAAAGTAAATAAAAAATTTCGCTCTCAGGTCTGTGTTACTCTAAGAGCAAGTGAGTGTTACTGTAAGAGTACGTATGTGTTACTATATCAGAAACAGTGTGCAATCGCGAAAAAATAGAGGTTTAAATCATGAAGAAGAAAAATTGATAAACATAAAAAAAATCTTTAAATTATTCGATAATCATAACATCATAATTTTTATTAATGTGTTACTATATGAAACTGGAAGAATCTGAACAATAAAAAGACTATATCAATAAGTAATTCATGTGTTACTACATGAACAAATGAGTGTTACTACAATAACTAAACAGTGCTATGATATGAGATAGTAACACACTTTTGCTCATGCAGTAATATTCGTTTGTTCATACAGTAACACAAATTTCAGCAATATGAAAAATGGGTGATCCCTTTGACCCGCCTTTGACCCGTAAATTTTGGAATTTTCTATTTAAAGCAACAACACACTTTCGCTCATGTAGTAACACCCATTTATTCATACAGTAACACAACTTTCAGCAGTATGCAAAATGGGCGATCCGTTTGACCCACCTTTGGCCCGTGAATTTTGAAATTTCTATTTAAAGCAATATTGCACCGTGCAATATTGCATATTAGACTTTGTGTTATGAAATATAATAAAACCCTAGCTAGCTAACACGAAATTAATGAATCCATAATATTTACTAAGAGGCCAGTAAATTAAAATTGAAGAGTGAGTATTAATTAATTACTCCGAGAATAAAATTAAGTATTGTCAATGTGAGCTGACCTGAGTGAAGAAGGTGGGTGAGGAGGGGTGGCCGTAGAGCTGAGATGTGTGAAGATTATTAATATCCTTCTTGTGATCATAATTAATCAAGGGAGAGGGAGATTGTGTTTGATTGTTGGATAGGCATAGCCGCCTTTTTTGACTGGTTCTCTCTCTAGCCCTCTCTCTTGCCTTTCTCCTCGACTCTCTCGCCACGGCTACTCTCCTCCTCACTACTTTCTCTCTCCTCCTCCTCATCCGGCACATTAACTTAGTGGCATTGGCATCGGCATCGGCATCGGCATCGGCACCGGGTCGGGCCGGGTCGAGCTGAGCAATGGCGGGTCCTGCGTTAGTGAGGAGCCAGTGGACAGTGGCGCTGGCTTTGTCATAGCCGAGCAGATCCTGAAGGTGGAAGAACCTTCTGGCGATGTCTAAAGAGAGTCTCATTCTTCTGTCTCGAGGCCCCCGAGCCGTGTTGATCTTGCTGTGCCTGTCTTTCTTTTTCGCCACCTTTGCTGAATCTGCTGCTGCTGCTGGTGGGGCCCTGCCGTCGTCGTAGAAAAGCTGCAGGAATTGGAGGTAAACGTCTTGGTATTCCGTATGAGTAGGTGGAGTGGGAGGAGAGGGAGCTGGGAAACTGAGAGAGTAAGTGTAAGGGGAACAAAAACTGGTGTTTGATGAAAGCATCTTATTAATTAATTAATATTGCCGCCCGGACTAACATATAAAGATAGAGAGAGACACAGGGTCAGGGAGAGAGAGGGCGGGGGAAGATCTATATATGGTACTAAGGTTTGGGTGTCTAAACTGAGTACATATGATAAAACTTTTGCTTGACAAGGACACCTGCTAGCTTTCATGTAACTCATACAGTTTTCGCACTTCAAGTGTGTGTTATAAAAACGGTTTATCATAATACATAATACTCGAATTAATGATACTCCTAATGAGATTATCGATATTCCTAATTAAATATTCAATACTTTAAATCAGTTCCATTATAAGTTTATAATAAACTATTTTGTACGATTTTTATCAACAAAAAAAATATTGTCTTGATTGAATTATTTGTCTGTGCACAAAAAATATTCTTGTTTTATAAAATAAAAATAATAAATTTTATTTGCATTCTTCAACATACATACATAATATTTTTAAAATAATTTATTTTGTACTTAATTTGATATTCTTATATTTTTATATATTATATTTACTTTCTTAATAACCACCCATGCAATTGACGACTATAATTGTACAATTAATTTATGAATTCTCAATTTATATTATAGTTAGTTCGTTTGTTTAGGTTTTAAGGGTGTTTATTAGTATTCCTATTACAATATTTTTCATTTCAAATAGATAATATTACTATTATTTTATTTGAAGCCTTATTTTTTTTAAAGATAACGTAATGCAGATGTCGTAAAACTTCTGTAAAAACAAATTGTAATAAATATATTTTATTTATAAAAGAAAATGTTAATATTATTTGTATTTTACCATATAATTTCTTGTGGACGGGTGGAGTATATAGTAGTAATATTTGTTGATAGGCGAGTTACATCACACTTAAGACGAACAAGATCAAGTTGATAAACCCCATAAGAAGAGAGTTAAAAACAAGTTAAATCAGGCCCAACCGAACAGAAATAGTTAGATGAGCTACAATTGTCAGGCGACCTACTTTGTCAAGACGAGCTACAACAAAATAAGGACCCCCTGAATACAAATATGACCATGATGAGCTACTTTAACCAAAGAGCCAAGACAGAAACCTAATCGACCAACAAAGTCAAGATAAGAACTCCTCAAAGACAAGTCCAAAAGAGACGAGCAACTCACTAATACGAGCTAATCCCAGTTTAGAGGATAGAAATTAACTTAGATAAGGTCAAATAGTCAACTCTTCATGTGTCAAGCATGCACACATGGGAAAGCAAGAGTCACTCCACCTCCTACTTGGATGACTTGTATAAAAACCATAAATTTTCATAAATAAAAGTAAGTACAAATTCACATATACAACTAAACTTTGTTTACACACACTTAAACACCTCAATCTACACATACATACAAAATAAATATGTAATACATACACGTATTTATCTTTTTACCCCGAAAATCTCTATTTACTATTTACAGTAGTAATCAATCACACGTTATTTATTGATGATCACTTAAATTAACTAAAAACAGACACTAATCTTTTCGATTATATTTGATCGTCAACAATTTGACGCTAGAAGGAGGGTTCGAACCTCCGATTCGTGTTTGATTATCAAGGATTTCAAGTTAGAAAACTTGAAGATTTGAAGGTGTTTTTAGTGTTATTTGAAAACTCAAACAAAATATTTTGGTGTTCTTCACCTGAAGATTTGAACTTTCAAAGATTCAAACCAACTCAAAACTCAAGATGCCTAGATCAAGGGAGACCTAGTCTTCACAACACCCGAACAGAGCCTCACCATCCAGGGCATCCACAACAGCTCGCAGACCTCGAGACCCCCAGCCCACAGTTAGAAATGGGCCGACGAACAGTCAGGCTGTGCCACCAGAGTTGGAGGTTTTAGTCTGCAATCCTGATGACCTAGCCCGCACAATTGTAATATTACAAGCATTGCAAAAACAACAAGAGCAACCTGGTCATTCTCATACTAGAGCAAGGCCTGACCCAACAGAAGCTCAAAGACATGAGAAGGCTCGGGACGAGCAGCTTAACAAAGCTGACAGTGCCCAGGCCTATAAAGCCAAGGGTAAGGCGAAGGAGTTCGACAGGCCGGCCAGCTAGGGGGGTCTACTCCAAGTTGGGCAGTAGGGACAAGCCACAGGACTACACGTCAAAATGTCCTGGATAGACTTGGTCAACCACATGCGAACAGGGATGAAGCCCATCCCAGAGCAGGAGAAGGTCGACATGACATATTCCAGCTCGTCAGTCTGTCCATGAGAGATTGATTAGGTCGGCTTTTGGTCGCCTGGGTCCAGATGGTGTGAATAACCCCAGAAAACCAGCTCATGAGATTCCCTCTTCGAGTAAGGGACTGCGGCGAACAGATGGTCATGCACCATTGTTCGCCGAACAGCCTCCGAGTCAGGGGGCATCTCTGTACGAGCTGGTGGCTATGAGGAAGGCCATCGAGAGCATGCAAAGTCAGTTAGACTTGCAAAGGGGTGTCGGGGCGACTACCTTACCTTCCTCTCCACTATCATCGGTTATTCTGAAGTCCCCGATTCAGAAAAAGATTCAGTTCCCCGCTAGTATCTAGTACGAGGGAACGACAGATCCCCGGGTTCATCTAATCGACTACATGATCTCCATGTGTGCGAGTGATTCCACCCAATGTCAGAATTTTCCCCTCACCTTAGGGGACCGGGTGCATATGGTTTTCGGCAATGCTGTCGGCTTCCATTCATTCATTTGCCCAATTGGGCAAGGAGTTCCTCTCCCACTTTTCGACGGCCAGGTCTTACCTATCTCAGAGACATCGGTTATCCGACCTCAAACAATTTGAGGAAGAGTTAGACCGATCGTTTTTAGAAAGGTTTGATAAGGTCTTGCTGAAAGGAGAGTCAGTAAGCAAGGATAAAAAAATTGTGGTCATCTTGACCGAATTAAAGAAGGGTACAGAATTGTGGTAGGAAATGCACCTCGCTTGCCCAAAAAATTATGTTAAATTCTGTAACCGGTCGGAAATCTTTGTCTCCATGTACGAGGCTCTACAAAAGGACATAGGAGACAAAACTAATCAGATGGAAAAACCGAAAAAGCCTGACGAAAGCGGATATCGAGTCCCCAAAAACATGAAAGCATTCAACGAGGGGACAGAATTGAAAGACAAACTCAACCAGGTGCTTACCGTATCCATTGATATGATATATAACAATGTAAAAGAAAAGGAGTTGCTCTCCCCGCCAAAAAAAATCCGCCAAGAGGCTAACAAGCTCAACCCGAACAAGTATTGTGCCTACCACTAAAGTTTGGGGCACTTTACTAGTGAGTGTAGAGACTTTCTTAAGCAACTCTGATGATTCTACGAGAAGGGCAAGTTATCCGACTTCGTTAAGAGGTCACCTAGTAAGAGGGCCCCGAGGAACAACTCCCACAGCTCAGATGAGGATGAAGATGAACCACCCCTCAAGAGCAACAAACCTGGGCGACCTGCTCCAGCTGCTGCAGCTGGACTAGCTAGAGAGATCCTAATGATGGAGCCATCAGGACCCGTGGGGGGGCTGCTCAGATGGGCGAGCTCCGATTTTCAATAGGAAAAGGAAGGCTGAGCTAAGAGCAGTAGCTCAAGTCCAAGAGATGGGAGTCAACCCATCAGTTCAACATACTCCAGAGTTGACCTTCACCGAAAGGGACCTTGACGGAATCCTTACTCCCCATAACGATTCCCTCGTAATAGTGCTAATATTATGGGGACCAAAGTTCATCACTTGCTGATCGACACCGGAGCCTACACCAACTTTATCTTCAAAAGTATGCTCGACCAACTGGAAGACTACACGAGCTACGTTGAAGATTCAAATCATCGAATTTTAGGCTTTGGTGATGCTGTACCTATCCCTCTCGGGATAATTAGGTTGTCTGTTGAACTTGTATCGACCGAGGACCCCGAAAGAAGAATAACTAGAATGTTAGAGTTTTTTTATTGTAAATCAACAATCTACCTACAACGGGTTCCTCGGCCGACCCTTTCTCAATGAATTCAAAGCAGTAGTTTCGACCACTACTACTGTATTAAGTTCCCCACTACTACTTCAACTTCAATCGAGTGAAAAAAGGTTTCAACGATGGAAGCATCTACCAGTTACCCCACTCATCTGTCCTGGATGACATCTAGAACCACAGGATGACCAAATAGGCCTAGACGAACAACTTCTACCCTCGGGCGAACAACATTTACCCGAGGGCAAACTACTTGTGCAAATGGGGGAACAAGGTAACCTGGGTGAACAACCAATGAATATTGGCGAGCTACCCCAAAACGCTAGCTTGGAGGGCCCAATCCTAGCAAACAACATCAATCAAGGGCTAGCCGAAGATTTAGAACCCCGCTGGGGAGTTGACCTAATGAACATCGAGGACGAGCTATATCCTGAGGGACCAATAATTGATCCACGATGGAAAGGACAGAAACGGCGAGCGACTCTAGTTGAAAAGCTGGAAGCCCTCAAAGTTAGTCCTGGTCGTGATGATCTCAAACTTTACCTCGGGTCCGAGCTCTCTGAGCCTTATAGGACCTGAATGATTGAGTTCCTTAAAGGAAACCTCGATGTTTTTGCATGGTCACATGCAGATATGGTGGGAATTGACCCAAAGTATGCTTGCCACATACTGAATATTGAACCGTCCAGGAGACCCGTTCACCAGAAAAGAAAGAAGTATGGGCCGGATAAATATCAAACACTCAATGAGGAAGTAAGAAACCTGCTCGACAATGACCTGATCCGGCTGGCATTGTGTCCTCAATGGGTGGCCAACCCGGTTTTAGTGCGAAAGACAAATTGAACCTGGAGGCTTTGCATAGACTTTGCTGATCTAAATGTAGCCTTCCCGAAGGATAATTTTCCTCTTCTGCACATTGATCAACTGATGGATAGTACAACTGGGCATGAAATGTTTACTTTTATGGATGCATTTACCGCCTACCACCAAGTTCCAATACACCCCAATGATCAAGAAGACACGACATTCTATACAAACGAAAACTTACTATGCTGGAAAAAGATGTCGTTCGGATTAATTAATGCGGGGGCAACTTACCAGACGCTGGTGAACAAAATTTTCGATGAACACATTGGGATGACGGTGGAGGTGTACGTTGACGACAAAGTTATAAAAAGCCCTAAAAAGGAAGACCACCTCCAATATCTAGCCTAAGTGTTCAATATTCTCTGAATATATAACGTGATGTTAAATCCGAAGAAGAGCAGCTTCGGAGTTCATTCGAGGAAATTTCTGGGTCATCTAGTTAGTCAACGGAGTATCGAAGCCAACCCTGTGAAGGTCAAAGTCATCGTGGATATGCAACCACCTCGTTCAGTAAAGAAAGTGCAAAGGCTAACGGGGTGTCTAGCAGCTTTAAACAGGTTCATATCCTGATCAGGAGAAAAATGTCGTCCATTCTTTGAAGCAGTTAAGAAGGGCAAGTTCTTATGGACGGGTAGCTACCAGAGAGCTTTTGAACAACTTAAGGACTACCTGGGAGATGTGAAAATTTTATCAAAACCCATCCCAGGAGAAAAGATATATTTGTACCTAGCAGCATCGGAGGTGGCGATTGGCTCCATCCTTGTGTGGGCAAATGGAAAATTTCATCAGCCCATCTACTATGTCAGTCAAGCCTTACATGAAGCCGAAGTGAAATATTCACCAACTAAAAAGTTGACATATGCACTTTTCATGATTGTTAGAAAGTTAAGACCGTACTTCTTCGATCACCAGGTCGAAGTACTAATAACTTTCCCACTCAAACAAATCTTACATCATTCGGACACAGCTGGTCACCTGCTTAAATGGTCCATAGAGATTAACCAATTTGGGGTAAGCTATGCTCCTCGAACAGCGATCAAGGGTCAAGCATTAGCCGACTTCATAGTCGAACTAACTTTTCCCCAAGATCCAACGGGAGGATTAGATCATCCCTGACATCTTTATGTAGATAGATCATCCACGAATATGGCATCGGGCACATGAGTAGTTCTTATCAGCCCCGACAGACAAGTATGCACCTCAACAGTCAGATTCGAATTCATGGCCACAAACAATGAAGTTGAGTATGAAGCCCTCATTGCAGGTCTCCACTTATCACTTGCTGTGAGAGTTAGACGGTTCCACATTTTCAGAGACTCTCATCTCATTGTAAATCAAGTCAGAGGGGAATACGAGGCCAAAGATGAACATATGATTGAGTACCAAAAGATAGTTTCCCACTTGGTTTCAATGTTGGATCAAGTATACATTGAACAAGTACCCCGGGCGAGCAACACCCAAGCTGATGCTCTAGCTCGGCTGGCAACCTCTAAAGGGCCAGTAGAGTAATCCGACATTATCATCACTAGAAGGGCCAATCCATCAACATCAAATTACAAGATCAGCCAGATGGACGAGCTACAAGATGATGATGACTGGCGAACTACTTTAGTCAAACACTTGAGAAATGGTGAGCTACCAAACAACCCTTTTGAAGCTTGCAAGTTGATAAAACAAGCAGCCAGGTATACCCTGGTAGCTAAGCAACTTTACAAAAGTGGATTTTCAATCCCCCTTCTCAAATATTTGTTTAGGAGACAGGGACGGGACGAGCTACATTAGAAGAGATACATTCAGGAGTGTGTGGAAATCATGCTGGGGGGCAAGCTCTGGCTTACAAAACAATAAGGCAAGGCTATTACTGGCCAACCTTACGTCAAGATGCTATTCAAATTGCAAGAGCGTGTCATCGATGCCAAATATTAGTGATGGTCCCGTTTTCGAAATTCAAAATGGGAATTCAGGAGCAAAATTTTCTTTAAACTTTTTGCTCAGGAAGTTCAGCAAGAGTGAAGAGTTCTCAAGTCACTGCATTGCTAAGAGGCTGAGCTACCAAGTCAGTGAGAAGACTTGAAGACTTGAAGGCTCATGCTCTTAGCAACACAGTGACTCGAGAGGATTCCACTTCAAGTCACTGCATTACTTAGAGGCTGAGCTACCAAGTCAGTGTAAAGACTTGGAGGCTCATGCTCTAAGTAACGCAGTGACTCGAGATGCTAAACTCTCGAGTGCGTTGCCTGAACTGGTCAGTGAGAGGATCCTCTCTAACCTGAAAGATTAACTAAAGTTTCCTTTTTAACAATGCTCTCTCAGTGAGCAGATTTTCACAACACTTTAGTAAATACTTTTAAAGATAAGTACGCTCAGTTTAACGTGGTTCAGAGACTCAAGCTCTTACATCCACGGCCTGATTTAACAGGAAATCCACTAACTGGGATTCTTGTTTTTAACGTGCCAAGGTGCACGACTACACTAGACTCACGCCACTCCCTGGGCTGACTCTCCTCACCTCACTATAAACCTAACATTCTTCTGAAAGGGTTTAGTTTGGTTTGGTTTTCTCCAACTAGGTGAGGTTTTCCTTTTCAATGAGTTAGCCTAAAGCTAAGAATAGGAAAACCTCTCTAAGCTATGAGTTACAAGTTGAACACTCATTTGTGTATATCTATGAACTCTAAAGTTCAGTGTACAAGATGTGAATCGTGCCTCCTTATAACTCCCAATATAATGCACTAAACACTCAGACCTTCACAGCTCGTAGGTGTTGATTTTTCTTTTTTTCAACACACTCAAAACGCAGCTATGAGCTTGTATTTATAGTGTAGATTCAAATGTAACCGTTGGATGAAATTACATTTGAATCCATACAATTAATGGTTTCAACCACTTTTCTTGGAATGCGGCCTTGTCAGTGTCAGGGTTACTTCCTTGTGCTGATTGGTCCACGTGGGCTGGATTCAACGGATCTTTGACTCAGTGGGTTGACCAAGACCTACTGACTTTAGGTAGCTTCCTCCTTCACTGACTGATGATATTCAGTGGACTGAACGTCTTCAGTATAGTTGTCCTTCAGAGACTGATAGAAGATCACTCCAAGAAGTTTGTCATAAGGCTGAATGACAAACTTCCCTGACCACAGTAGCCTGACTCCTTCAGGGCCTACTTGGTGCAGCACTGATCCTCTTGATCATGCACTTCACTGAGTGGTCCACCTGACTTAGCTTAGAACAGCCAAGTTTACACTCAGTGGGACATCCTTCAGGCTTCTCTTCCGGTTCAGGTCTCTGACTTCAGTCTGTTCTTCTTGATGTCATCTTTGAGTTCTTTAGGCTGTGTTGCTGAGTTCCCCCTCGCTGAGTTCCCCCTCAACTGAGTGTTCCCTCAACCGAGTTCTTCTCAACTGACAGTCTATTCTTCTGAGAAATAACCTAGCCTGACCTGAAACTAAAGATACAATACTGACTGCTTTCAAACCTATTACAAGTGATTTTGGAAAATCATCAAAACTAAACATATCCCAACAATTTCCCCCTTTTTGATGATTCCAAAACTTCTAACCAAAAGATTTTCTATTACAGGAATAATGTCAGAACACGAGTAATAGTTTGAAATATGCAGGAATTCCCATAGTTTAAAACATTTAAGATCTGTTCGGTAGACCATTTTTCTTAACAAAACTGGATCAGTGGTCATGTGAACAACCCGCTCCGATACCAATTGATGGTCCCGTTTTCGAAATTCAAAATGGGAATTCAGGAGCAAATTTTTCTTTAAACTTTTTGCTCAGGGAGTTCAGCAAGAGTGAAGAGTTCTCAAGTCACTGCATTGCTAAGAGGCTGAACTACCAAGTCAGTGAGAAGACTTGAAGACTCATGCTCTTAGCAACACAGTGACTCGAGAGGATTCCACTTCAAGTCATTGCATTACTCAGAGGCTGAGCACCAGGGCAGTGTAAAGACTTGGAGGCTCATGATCTAAGTAACGCAGTGACTCGAGATGCTAAACTCTCAAGTGCGTTGCCTGAACTGGTAAGTGAGAAAATCCTCCCTGACCTGAAAGATTAACTAAAGTTTCCTTTTTAACAATGCTCTCCCAGTGAGCAGATTTTCACAACACTTTAGTAAATACTTTTAAAGATAAGTACGCTCAGTTTAACGTGGTTCAGAGACTCAAGCTCTTACATCAACGGCCTGATTTAACAGGAAATCCACTAACTGGGATTCTTGTTTTTAACGTGCCAAGGTGCACGACTACACTGGACTTACGCTACTCCCTGGGCTGCCTCTCCTCACCTCACTAAAAACCTAACATTCTTCTGAAAGGGTTTAGTTTGGTTTGGTTTTCTCCAACTAGGTGAGGTTTTCCTTTTCAATGAGTTAGCCTAAGGCTAAGATTAGGTAAACCTCTCTAAGCTATGAGTTACAAGCTGAACACTCATTGGTGTATATCTATGAACTCTAAGGTTCAGTGTACAAGATGTCAATCGTGCCTCCTTATAACTCCCAATATAATGCACTAAACACTCACACCTTCACAACTCGTAGGTGTTGAATTTTATTTTTTTCAACACACTCAAAACGCAGCTATGAGCTTGTATTTATAGTGTGGATTCAAATGTAACCGTTGGATGAAATTACATTTGAATCCATACAATTAATGGTTTCAACCACTTTTCTTGGAATGCGGCATTGTCAGTGTCAGAGTTGCTGCCTTGTGCTGATTGGTCCACATGGGCTGGATTCAACGGATCTTTGACTTAGTGGCTTGACCAAGACCCACTGACTTTAGGTAGCTTCCTCCTTCACTGACTGATGATCTTCAGTTGACTTAACGTCTTCAGTGTAGTTGTCCTTCAGAGACTGTTTGAAGATCACTCCAAGAAGTTTGTCATAAGGCTGAATGACAAACTTCCCTGACCACAGTAGCCTGACTCCTTCAGGGCCTACTTGGTGCAGCACTGATCCTCTTGATCATGCACTTCACTGAGTGGTCCACCTGACTTAACTTAGAACAACCAAATTTACACTCAGTGGGACATCCTTCAGGCTTCTCTTCGGGTTCAGGTCTCTGACTTCAGTCTTTTATTCTTGAAGTCATCTTTGAGTTCTTCAGGCTGTGTTGCTGAGTTCCCCCTCAACTGAGTGTTCCCTCAACCGAGTTCTTCTCAACTGACAGCCTATTCTTCTGAGAAATAACCTAGCCTGGCCTGAAACTAGAGATACAATACTGACTGCTTTCAAACCTATTACAAGTAATTTTGGAAAATCATCAAAACTAAACATATCCCAACAATTTCCTCCTTTTTGATGATTCCAAAACTTTTAACCAAAAGATTTTCTGTTACAGGAATAATTTCAGAACACGAGTAATAGTTTGAAATATGCAGGAAGTCTCATAGTTTAAAACATTTAAGATCTATTCGGTAGACCATTTTTCTTAACAAAACTGGATCAGTGGTCATGTTAACAACCCGCTCTGATACCAATTGATGGTCTCGTTTTCGAAATTCAAAATGGGAATTCACGAGCAAATTTTTCTTTAAACTTTTTGCTCAGGGAGTTCAGCAAGAGTGAAGAGTTCTCAAGTCACTGCATTGCCAAGAGGCTGGGCTACCAAGTCAGTGAGAAGACTTGAAGACTCATGCTCTTAGCAACACAGTGACTCGAGAGGATTCCACTTCAAGTCACTGCATTACTCAGAGGCTGAGCTACCAAATCAGTGTAAAGATTTGGAGGCTCATGCTCTAAGTAACGCAGTGACTGAGATGCTAAACTCTCTAGTGCGTTGCCTGAACTGATCAGTGAGAGGATCCTCTCTGACCTGAAAGATTAACTAAAGTTTCTTTTTTAACAATGCTCTCTCAGTGAGCAGATTTTCACAACACTTTAGTAAATACTTTTAAAGATAAGTACGCTCAGTTTAACGTGGTTCAGAGACTCAAACTCTTACATCCACGGCCTGATTTAACCGGAAATCCACTAACTGGGATTCTTGTTTTTAACGTGCCAAGGTGCACGACTACACTGGACTTACGCTACTCCCTGGGCTGCCTCACCTCACCTCACTACAAACCTAACATTCTTCTGAAAGGGTTTAGTTTGGTTTGGTTTTCTCCAACTAGGTGGGGTTTTCCTTTTCAATGAGTTAACCTAAAGATAAGATTAGGAAAACCTCTCTTAGCTATGAGTTACAAGCTTAACACTCATTTGTGTATATCTATGAACTTTAAAGTTCAGTGTACAAGATGTGAATCGTGCCTCCTTATAACTCCCAATATAATGCACTAAACACTCACACCTTCACAGCTCGTAGGTGTTGATTTTTCTTTTTTTCACACACACTCAAAATGCAGCTATGAGCTTGTATTTATAGTGTGGATTCAAATGTAACTGTTGGATTAAATTACATTTGAATCCATACAATTAATGGTTTCAACCACTTTTCTTGGAATGCGGCCTTGTCAGTGTTAGAGTTGCTGCCTTGTGCTGATTGGTCCACGTGGGCTGGATTCAATGGATCTTTGACTTAGTGGGTTGACCAAGACCCACTGACTTTAGGTAGCTTCCTCCTTCACTGACTGATGATCTTCAGTTGACTTAACGTCTTCAGTGTAGTTGTCCTTCAGAGACTGTTTGAAGATCACTCCAAGAAGTTTGTCATAAGGCTGAATGACAAATTTCCCTGACCACAGTAGCCTGACTCCTTCAGGGCCTACTTGGTGCATCACTGATCCTCTTGATCATGCACTTCACTGAGTGGTCCACCTGACTTAACTTAGAACAGCCAAATTTACACTCAGTGGGACATCCTTCAGGCTTCTCTTCGGGTTCAGGTCTCTGACTTCAGTCTTTTCTTCTTGATGTCGTCTTTGAGTTCTTCAGGCTGTGTTGCTGAGTTCCCCCTCAACTGAGTGTTCCCTCAACCGAGTTCTTCTCAACTGACAACCTATTCAACTAACTGTTTTCAAACCTATTACAAGTGGTTTTGGAAAATCATCAAAACTAAACATATCCCAACAATTTGCCCCAAGTATCCACACTCTAGCACAAGAGCTCATTTCCATTTTCAGTCCATGGTCATTTGTAAGATGGGGAATGGATGTCATTGGACCTTTTCCACCTTGAAAAGCATACGTACGATTTGCTGTTATGGCGGTTGACTACTATACCGAAAGGGTAGAAGCATAAGCCTTAGTCAAAGTCACCCAGGAGAAAATGATCAGTTTCATCTGGAAGAACATTATCTGCCGATTTGGTGTTCCGCAAACAATTGTCATAGATAATGGTCCTCAATTTGATGAGAAAAGACTTCTGCACCAAGTGGGAGATAAAGAAATATTTTTCAACTCCTTATCATCCAAAGTCAAATGGCCAGGTTGAAGCCATCAATAAGATAATCTTGCATGTTCTGAAGATAAGATTGACGGAAAGTAAAGGAAATTGGTCTTTAGAGCTCCCAGATGTTTTATGGGCATATACGTTTTCTCCCAGATCCAGTACAGGAGAAAAACCTTTTGCATTGGCATTCGGAACAAAAACAGTTATCCCGATTAAGCTAAAGACCAAAACAATCCGAATAGCTAACTTTGATGAATAGACGAACAACTCTGCTTTAGTGGCCGAACTGGGTTTGCTCAAGGAAAAAAGAATAATGGCCGAACTAAAAAATACAACATACAAGCAGTGAGCAGAGCGTTATTACAATTCTCATGTCAAGCTAAGGGAATTCAAAGTTGGCGACCTCGTCCTATACAAGGTGCTCGCTGCACCTCCAGGTGTATTTGGATCGACTTGGGAGGGCCTATATAGGGTAACGGACAGGTTACCTAATGGTGCATATGGCATCGAAGATATGAAATGCAACTCGGCCCAATACTCCTGGAATGCAGTTCACTTAAGAAATACTATCAGTAAGGCGAGCAGCTATGATCAATGGACGAGCAAGATCTGCACACATGCACTTGCTTAATTTTTTGAAATTTTTCTAAGTACTAGAGGTCGAACAGAACTTGCTCGACCAATTATTTTAGCCATGCAACTTGTTTATGTTTTTATATCCTTAGTACTTTGAGAAGTGTAAAGTTGTTTGATAAAATGTATAGTAGTCGAACTACTTTTGTAGGAGTTAGAAAGAGACTTGTAAAGTTGATCGATTTTATACTTGTAAATTTTTATCAAGATTAATGATAGTTGTTTGTTCAAAGGAGAAAACTCAAGCTCAAGGCACAAGTCAGGTTATTTGATCAAGCCATTTGAAGGCTGATCATTTTTAAATGGACATAGCCTAAGTCCAAGAACCGTTATTCTACTTCAAAAGGCAAAGTTCATCTTGAACATAACCCAAATAAATACATTAGTATTGTAAAGCATAAATATAAATGCAAAGCAATTAATGCATAAAAGAAGATATGAGCAAAGTAAAGTTTTCATTAATAAAGAGGCAGATCGCCCAAAAGTTACAAGACGAACTCCCTACTGAAGCGAACAACTACAACAAAAAGAAAGGAAAATTACAAAGCCCTATTCTAAAACCCCTGCCCGGCTGCAGGGGGAAGGTTATCATCTCGGGGGTCGATCATGGAAGCTCCCCTAGTTTCTGGATCAACGGGTACGTCGATCGTTAGGTCGGCGATCAACCCGGCTGCCTCATCTGCCTGCTCGACCGAGACCCCTTCTTTAGGATGGGCAAGAGAATCTTCCTTGGCCCCGACCTCCCCCTGCTGCTCATCCTTATCCTCCGGGGGATGAGTAATTACAATACTGGGGTCAAGAAAGTCGAGCTTGACCCCATACTCAAACAGGTCACCTATTTGTAGGGTTGTACTCGGGGAAGGAGGATTGGTCTGAAGGAATTCTGTGAACTCCCTGGAAATTTGGGCCATGAACTCAGGAACCTCGAACTTGTTGACAGCTCGAAGGCACTCAGCATACGCACTGACGAACCCCATGATCGAGCGCACCCCGAGCTTAGCCTCTAGTTTGCAGTTCATTTGGGGTGATCAATCCCGCGAACTGGCCCTAAAGTCGAGCAACTTCAGTCTTAGCTTCTTTAGCACTTTACTGGAAACGTCTCTCTTCTTCTACTCATTGTCGAGCTGGGCGCGTAATTTCTCGAGCTCGACCTCATTCATTTTCAGCTCATTGGAATTTTTTAGTGAAGATCGAGAGCATGTTGTTCACTGGCCTAAGCAGCCTTGACCTTGTTCTGAAGATGGGCAATGGCCTCATTCGCCTTAGCCCTTGTATCGTCCCTCTCCTAGGAGATTCGGCGAACGATATTTATGTGCTGGCGGACACCTCTTTCCAGGTCATCCACCTGCTCCACCAGCTTCTATATGGTGACCACATTATTTCTCATTTAGATGAGGGCGAGTCGAGCATTATCCTTCAGAGCCTGCTCGTTGATAGTTTCCTCCAGGGGCTTGGTCCAAGCCCGGGCGACTGACTCAGTAACTCGTCGGATGTGAGTATTCGGCAGGTCCCTTAGGGAGGTCGGCACCTTTGACCATGCAAATTGATGCATAACCTGGGAGTGCCCAGGGTGACTGGAGAGCTGGTACCTACAAAAAAGATGAGTAAGGATAAAAAAAAAAACTAAGTATAAGATTGTAATACTTACTCAGAGAAACGACCAGCGTTCCAGCCAAGGATGGTCTGGTCATTTGGAGATCCTGGTCTCCTTGGATGAGCGGTGGAGATCACTTGATGTTCAGTGACAATCTCCACCGAGGATGTGCGAGCAACTTCTTGCTCAACCGGGCGAGCAGTATGTACCTCGACCCTGTGATGCTCCTTGCTCTTCTTAGGAGCTCGTTCAGCCTCAGTAATGGGAGTGCCATCACTACGATGTAGCTTTTTCTTGTTTTGTTGCTCGGCCGCCAGCGGGCTACTTGCCGGGATGGGCTGCTTTGACGAGGCCGAGGCGGTCCCTTGACGGGGATCCTATTTTGGATTAGCCATTAAGGCCACCATCTTCATAATAGGGTCTTCCTTCTTCCTCCCTTTTTTCTGAGGCATATCCCAAACGTGCTGATCGAGCTGGGTATAAACAGGCGGAACCACAACCGTAATGAGCTGATTTGCAGATAGTTGAACAACCAGTGTAAGAAAATTTCTTATGAAAAAAACAACAAAAGTAGCTCGCCAAAGTAAAAGAGAGTTTTACCCTCGGGGATCTCAGTCTGTGCCTCTAGATGGTGCGGGTAAGTAGTGAGACGAGCTACTCCTCGAGTCGATTTCGAGCAGAGGTGGCTAACGGTATGATCTGATCTATTCCTGAGAGAGACTTGACTCAGGACAAACAAGAAGAGATCATCCGCCTCATCCTTAGCACTCCTCCACTTAAGAGTTTTGGGACCTGAAACAAGAGAAAAAAGATTAATTTTAGTTTTACCTCTTCAAAAGTATCGAAGAAGTAAAACTCACGCTTAAGTTTCCCAAACTCCGCCGGTGTGTTAATCCGCTCGTCATTACCGTGTGGGTGAGCTGAAGCTCCCCAATCCCCACTGATGAAGAACCAGTGGTGCTTCCAATTCTTCACCTTAATAGGCACCCCTCAACAACCTTAAGGCCCGGACGAGCCTTAAGATAGAACCAACCCGCCTCGTCCCCAGAACAGGTCGTTGGTGCCATTATATAATTCACCTCATCCACGGTGAGCCTGTTGGGATATCCTTCAAGGGCGATCAGTGTCATCACGGACATCAGGTTCATCCACCACACCGGAGTTATCTAGCTAATCGCCAGGTTAGTTTGCTCCAAGAAGCGGCCGATCAACGGGTGAAGGGGAAGTGTAACCCCTATTTTGAGGATCTCTAAGTTGATCGCTGCACATCCTCGGGAAGGTCGATCTGCTCGGTCATCCTCCAGTGGTGCGTACATAAATACATCGTAAGGGATTTTATAATCCCTTCTAATTTTGGGAAGGTCCCTCTCGGTGATTGGCAAGCAATACAGCTCGCCTGGTACTCAGCGATCTTGAGCTTGCGCCTCCCGTGAGCAGCTCTTTGGAAACGAGTGGAGTACTTCCTCTCGTAGACGTCCCAATCGACCTGGCGACCTACCAAAATAGGGATCTGGTGTTCATTCGGGTTTGGCATGGGGTAAGTAATGCTTGGCAGGTACTCCCAGGTAAGCTCATCTATGGGGTACTCCCCCGGCCTCGCCTTCTTCCTCAAAATGGAGGTTCGAGCTGGTCTCTTCCTCGACCTCACGAGCTGGATTGGCCTGGGCGACCTCCACTCTAGATGGGAAAGCTCCCGAATCTATGGATCGAGCTACGGAGGCCGCCTCGAGGTCCGAATCTACGTTCACCATAGGATTAGGATATGGAGAAATATCTTTAAGGGGACATTTTTTTTGGATTCGGTGCGAGATGAGGATATTGATTTATTTCGAAGATGAAGAAAAAAAGAAAGCTTAAAGCGGCGCTAATACTGGTTTCCGGCAAGAATTTAAACAGACGGTGATGATTTTCGAACGAGAATTCAAACTGGACCCTCTTCAATGAAAATCTGATGGCGTTGGTGAAGCATTGGCCATCTAGCCTCGTCAAGATAATCCCGGCCCCAGCACAAGCGCTTATCGAGAAGTCATCCATGTACAACTTCCAGGCTAGATGTCTTACCTTGGAAGGATGCAGGGGATAAGTGAGTTCCACCATGAAGTCGGCTAGTGCCTGGCCCTTGATGGCGGTTCTCGGGGCATACATGACCCCGTACTACGAAACTTCCAACGACCATTTGATTAATCGTCCACTGGTATCGGGAAGATGAAGCACTTGGCGGAGAGGTAGAGTGGTGAGCACCTCGACTTGATGATCATAGAAGTAGGGCCTCAGTTTCCTGACACTCATGACCAAGGCATAGGCTATCTTCTCCAATGGGGAATATCTAACCTCGGCTTCGTGTAGAACCTGGCTCATGTAGTAGATCGGTAAGTGGTCTTGTCCCTCGACCCTCACCAATACGACACTGAGAGCCCTATCAGATGCGACTAAGTAGAGGTAGAGCTTCTGGCCTGGGATAGGTTTGGCCAAAATCTTGGGGTTGGCCAAGTATTCCTTCAGCTTTAGGAAGGCGAGCTGACTTTCCCGATTCCAAGAGAATTTCTTGTTCTTGATGGTGGAGAAGAAAGGTTTGCTCTTATCTCTGAGTCTCGAGATGAACCTATTTAATGCGGCTAATCGTCCGGTCAAACTTGACTTGCCGAACCATCCTAGGCTCTATCATGTCGATGATGGCCTTGATTTTGGTAGGATTGGCTCGATGCCCCTCTGACTAACGATGTGGCCGAGAAACTTCCCAAAACTAATGCCAAAGTTGCACTCCTTTGGTTTGAGCTTCATATTGTAGGCTCTCAGAATGGTGCATGCCTCGGTGAGATCTCGGACATGGTCTTCCTTCTTCAGGCTCTTGACCATGATGTCGTCAATGTAGACTTCCTTAGTCTTGCCTATCTGGTCGTCAAACATGGTGTTTACTAACCTTTGGAGGTTGCCTCGACATTCTTCAATCCAAATGGTATCCTCGTCCAGGAGTACATATTCTTCTCGGTGTGGAAGGAGGTATATTTGACTGTCTTCCATGGCTATGGCGATTTGATGATACCCGACGAATGTGTCTATAAATGGCATCATCTCGTGGCCCGCCGCGCTGTCCACTAGGTGGTCGATGTGCGGCATGGGGAAGTGATCTTTAGGGCATACTGCATTCAGGTCCTTGAAGTCGATGCAAAGTCTCCATGCGTCGTTCACTTTCTTGACGAGGACGGGGTTTGATACCCATATTGGCTCGTCCTGCACCGACTCGATCAGTTTATTTTCGAGGAGTTTTCTGACATCGGCATATAACACCTCATACTTCTTGGGCCTGAACTTCCTTCTTTTTTGGGCGACGGGCTTCCCGTTAAGATCAATCTTTAAGTGGTGGCATGCATGCTTCGGTTCGATACCGACTATGTCACGATGATCCCAGGCGAACACATCGTCACTCTTCTTCAAAAATTTGAGCATTTCGGTTATCAAGTCCACTGGAATATTGGTCTCAATTGTTACCTCGAGACTAGCCGAGCTGGATCCATGAAGACTCTTTCCAGCTCCTCTATGGGAGCGGTCTCTCTAGGATTCCGGTATTCACCGCGTGGGTTGAATTCGACCACAATTGGCTCGAAACCTAATCTGGCTCCTTTGGGTCATCGAGAACTTGTACGGGATCATTCTCTATTTCCATTGGGAACTCGGCCTCTCCATTTGGGGTAATGTTGAGGCCGGCGATTACATTAATGCTAGAACTAGGTGTGGAATTTGAAAAAGAGCACGAGTAGTTCAAACAATTTCTTGCCATTTTAAAATCCCTTTTTACCGTGCTAACTAGATCCTCAGTAATGGGGAGCTTGACACAGTAAAAGTAGGAGGAGGCCACTGCCTCAAAAGTTTCAAGGAAAGGGCGACCTAAAAAGCCATTATATATATTTGGCTGGTCGACTATTACAAAACCTAACTGCCTAGTTATCTTTGTCTCCTTTTTATTGTAGACGAGCTCCATAGAGAGCTTGATTCTTTCATAGGCTTGGACGGTAGTGTCTCCGAAGCCTCGGAGGATAGTGTTGAACGGCTTGATGTAGGCTGTGAAGCTTCCCATCTTGTCGAGGGCCGACTTGAAGTTGATGTTGCAGAAACAACCATTGTTCACCAGCAGATGATCAACGGTGATGTCGATGATCTTGGTGGAGATGATGAGAGCGTCAATCTTTGGGCAGAGAGCCCCTTCCCGTTCAGCATTTGTGAAGGTGATCATGGAAATCTTGGAGATGGTTGGCTCCGGAGGGATGATAGCGTGGACATTCTCGAATGCCCTTACCTCAGCCTTCCTCTTGCAGTTCGACATGGTCGAGACCGGGATAAGCTTCCAAGGGTTCCACCCTCTGGAGAGTGTTCACGCGTCCCCCTGCTTGAATTGGGGGGATATTATCTTCTTCGTCCTCCTCATCCTTGTCCTCGTCGAGGGCTACAGGAGGAGCTAGCTTTGGTGCTTACAGCCTTTGGGGGCGAGGCTGCCCCCTGTTCTTGATGGGTTCACAGGGTGCCGGCTTCTTGACAAAGTTATTGAGCTTACCCTCCTCAAACCGCTTTCATAGATGACGGAGGAGGTCTCGACACTCGCTTGTATTATTCCCTACCGCATCGTGATATGCGCACCATTTTTCCCTGTCTAGCCACCATTTGTTATGGACGTGTCGTGGTTTATCAAAAATGTTTTCGTGTTGGATGGTGTTGTAGACATACGCCGGGGTCTAGGCTAGGACCTGGAGCAGTTGCTCATCCATCTCGTTTTCCCATTTTTTGAACAAGCCGGATGCTTTGCCCGTTGCCCATCGAATTGTGGACGGGTTCCTCCTTTGCAGGGGGGAGGACTTGGGTTTTTCCCCTACTCTAGTGGTTGTGGCCTCGGCCTTTGGGGGCCCCATTCTCTGTGCCAGAAGCTTCTGGCGAGTTATCATCTCCCCGACCCTCCTCTTGAACTCGACGTAAGTCGTGGGCAGGCGTTTAGAGAGATGCCTGAACATGGGGGAAAGGGCGGCAAAACCGTTAAGTGTTGAGTGGAGGAAGAGCTCGTCACTGACGGGCTCTCCGGTGAGGATGATTTCATCGACTCGGTCGACGTAGGCCTCGTCGGAGTCATTGTCCGCTTGTTTGATGTTCATCAACCTGTGTCACCCTTTGGGCCTTGCAATCTTGGTCGTGAAGTAGGTGGCGAACATTTCACTCGAGTCGGCAAAACTTGTGATCATGCGCGAGGGCAGGTTGACATACCATTTGTGCACCAGTTTTCCCAAGGTGAGGGGGAATAGGCGGCACCTCGTGGCATCAGTGTTGGAGTTATACGTGAAAGTATGTTTTTACTTCGTATAACTCATGTATTAAAAACTTTGTTTTATGAGAATAATTCTTTAATCACATTTGGTTTGAATATGAATGATTGTTAAATATTTATTGCAATCCGTTCAATAGATATAGTATGTGTTACCAGATAAGGAAGATCACATTAACGAGTTCCTTGTAACTAAACGTACAAAATCATGACCTAGGTGGAATTGAACAATCCGCCGTGAAAGGTCGATATGTATATCTCAGATTGGTCTGTCTTGACCAAGATATTGCACTAGCATATTTAGTATGTGTTGAAGAGGACCTACGACGAGGATAAATTCTTCTGTTCTGAAATGTGAAGAATTAGACTTCAGTGGTTATTGATTTCTTAATCTCCGTTACTAAAATAAGACCGTGTGTGGTTAATAGTTATTGCTTTGATTCATGTTGGGTGAGAATCATTGTGACTTCGAACCTTGTGTTTTGGACAATATTATTAATCATACGACGGTTGCTAAGGTTTAATATGGAGAAACGTGTGCGAGTACGGCTCCTGTGATTTTTGCCCTTGGTGGACTCAGAAGTTTTATCGTACCAAATCTTGCAAGTGAAGAATTAGTTTCTTTGGTACGGATAATAATGATGAGTTGTCTTTACTCTAAGGTAAAAATATTAATTAATTTAGAGTTATTCAGAAGCTCAATTAACAAATGGACTAAATAATCTTAAACATAAGAAATAATAACCGGGAGCTCATATTATCGTAATATAGATTAAGATGGATAGTGCAATATTAATTTATTTGTGGTAATAATTAATATTAATGGGCTGAATAATATTGAGGCTCAATATTGTAATTCAGAAGCCCATTGGAGGTCCAATCTTAATTCTCCTAAAGGCCCCTCAAGTAGCCCAGTAAGTAGCTCGATAATAATAAGGTGATTAAAATAAAAGAAAATATAATTGCTGATTTTTCATGATATTTTCGAAAATTAGAATATTAGGAGAGGGAAAAGATTTTGTTGATTTTCTTGGAAAAATATTATGGATTGGAATACAAGATTATCTCATAAATTCAAGAAAATCCAAATCTAGTGTTTCCTCCCTATTATTTTCAAAAATTCCCCATATATTAGGAGGGTGAGATTTTTGTGGAATATTTTGTTATGGAGAAAAGAATATATGAGATATATTCAAAATTTCTTAGAGGCCAGGAAAAGATTTTCTTCTCCCATATTTCACTCAATATTTTTGGCCTCCTCACCTATATACCCAAACTTACATAATCCATGAGTTGGAAAAATCAAGAGCAAAAATATTTTTTTTCTTCCTTATTAAATTAAAATTGTTCGTGAGCATTTCCCACCGGCAGACGAACAAGGCGAAAGGGAATACTTGAGAAGGTTTTTACGGTTGATAGGATCAGTATGCTTGTCCTGTAGATATTGGTTAGACGCCGCTTAAAGAGGTACATTTTATGTGAATTTCTCAGTTTTTCCGCCGTAGAATTTTACGTGTTTATATTCATATGCATGTAAATTTGTTGTTGGCATAGTTATTATATGAATTAATTTAGAATTAATTCATGCTAGTAATAATTAGATTTAAATTCGTATTTAAATTTCCGGGCACCCCAAATTTCCCAACAACTGGTATCAGAGCCACGGTTTCGGGCTCTAATCTTAAATTGGAATTTAAATCGTTTAATATTAATTTGAAATTGGATAGTAGAAATTGCTAGATCTTTTTTGCAGGTATCCAATTGTCATGGTTAATGTTTTTTTTTCCATGCATATGAATGATATTATTTTTAATTCAATTCGTTCAAATTCATTTTTCTCGTGAGAAAATCCACGAGTAGATTAATTTTTTTATTTGTTTGATTTGATCAATGTAATATACTAGTCTAGATCTAGGTTTATTTATTTTTTGTAAACAAATTGTAACCGGATCGGAACGAAGACGGAGACGATAAATTAAGAACGGCGTACCCAGGCGATACATACGTGTGTGGCGTGTGCATGGACGTGGATCGTGCATGGGGGTGAAAACGGCACGGACGAAATACCAGGAAGCACGGCGTGCGCACGGTGCACGCGGTTCGTGCGCGACGTGCGCTGGATGCCTTGGCGGGCACCGCACGCCTGCGCCAGGCTCCGAGCACCGAGCGTCGTGCGACCCACTCGGTGGGCTGCCGCGCGCCGGGTCTTAGACCCATCCCATTGTATTTTCGTGCATATTTTTTATGTACAATGCCAAACGTCGACTCGACCCCAAACGAAGGAAGTTTTTGATGAATTGTTGATGTTCGAGTAGGAGCTTTTTTAGACGAACAATGAAAGCAACGAGGGTAATTTCTCGTATCAAGACGTGAAGATAATTAGCAATTTGATTTATGTGCTCAAATTTGTTTTAATTTTTGTTTTAATGGATGTTGTGCATTTATTATTTGATAATATGTGTTTGCATGAATTTTAACTGTCCATGAAAAACCTTACTTTCGAAAATTACTAAGTATGAATTTTATAATTAATAACGATTTTATTCCGGATAATAAAATTGGATTAATTTTGACCTCAATAATTTATTTATTTGTGAAGTCTTTTTGGAATACATTTCCCACTCGGATCGACCAAAAAAATATATTTCACATGAATAAATTTCGAAAGGATGATTGTGGATTATTACTAGTGGTGGTATTGACCCTCACCACGAGTGGATGGCTCAAAGAAAAATATTAATCCTATATTGAATTATGGGTATTACTTAGGTATACGAAATTAATATTAACTTACTCCCCGCGGAGTCCCTGTCAATTTTTTTGTGGTCCTTTGTGAGCTGACTATTAATTTTGAATTAAAGGTGTGTAACTTTTAATGTTTGTGACCTGCTTGTATGTGTTTAAATGTATAGCCCACCCATCGGGATGCATTTAAATTGTTTCAAGATGTCGGCTGATGCATAATTATATTGTTTTAAGGTTTCAATATAATTGATATGATCGAATTGTATGAATGTATGTTTTATTCCCATTTCATTATGTCGCAACCTTTTAATCCACTGTTTAGTATACATTAAGTTATCTACTTTCTGGAGAGAATTATGTTGATTGGAAATGTAATTTAAACTTTGTCCTTACCGCATAAACACACAATTGGGTTGTTCACGTTAATAAACCCATGCAAGCCTAATGATAAGTCAAGCAATGGGAAAATGCAGTTTATTATGATTGGAAGCATGACAATGAACACATGAAGCGCATCATCTTGACATCTCTGTCTGAGGATTTGAGGTGCATTCATGAAGACATTGTATCCGCTGTTGATATCATGGAAAACCTTGAAGAGATGTTTTCACATCAGAAACCCATGACTAATCAGTTCACCAAACATTACTCGGTAAAGTTGAAAATGGTGGAAGGAACGCCCGTAAGGGATCACGTTCTCGAGATAATGGCATATCTTAAAAAGTTGGAATTACTTGGTGCGGATTTTGATGTCCCTATTCAGGTCGATTTCATACTCCATTCTCTACCGAAAAGCTTTGAACAGTTTCAACTGAACTGTCAGATGAATGAACGGACAAGTCATTTTCCTGAGCTCTTGCAAGCTTTAGTTTCGGTGGAGGCGATAATGGAGCACCAGTCCACTGCGAACACCAAAGGCCGGACCCAAGCGAATCCAACTGTTGCAAAAGGCGCCAAGGCTAGCATCGATAGGGAAGTGTTTTAACTGGGGTAAGAAAGGACATTGTAGATCTGCCTGTTCCAAACCTAAGAGGCTAGGAAAGTAAGGTAATTCACGTTGATAGGTAAGCTACAACACACTAGAGGCGAGCAGGTTTAAGCAGGTTAATCACACCAAAAGCCAGGTTAAGCCACCCAAACTGTGCCAGGCCGAGTTGGAATAGCTAGGCGAGCCACTCCAGCTAGGCGAGCTACTTCACCCAGTCGAGCTACTTAAGATCAAAGGCCATCCGAACCCAACTAAGACCTTGGCGAGCTACTCTAGCCAAAGCCCCAAGGTAGAAAATAAGTCGACCAATAAGATCAAGCCAAATGCTCCTCAAGGTCAACTCTAAAGTGACGAACTGCTCTGAAATACGAGCTAATCCAATTTAGATGATAGAAATTAACTTAGATAAAGTCAAATGAGTCAACACCCCATGTGTCAAGCATGCACGCATGGGAGAGCAAAGGTCAAGCCACCTCCTACTTGGAGGACTTGTATAAATACCTTGATTTTTAATAAATCAAACAAGCACAAAATTCATAAGTACAACAAAATTTTGCCTACACACACTCATACACCTAATTCTACACACACTTACAAAATAAATACGAAATCAATACTCGTATTTACATTTTATTAACCCCGATAGATCGTATTTACTATTTACAGTAGTAACCAATCACACGTTATTGTTTGGTGATCTAATTAACAATTAAAAACAGACACTAAACCATGTAATTAGAAATGATCATCAACAAATTGGCGCTAGAAGGAGGGTTCGAACCTCCGATTAAGTGTGATTAGCAAGAACTTCAAGTTTGAAACTTGAAGAATTGAAGAACATCTTGAGTTTCCTTTGAAAACTCAAGAAAGAGTGTTCTTGGTGTTCTTCATTTGAAGATTTGAAAATTTGAAGATTCATAAAACAACCTAGCTAAGGATGCCACAGTCTCGGGAAACACAACATTCCCATCTTTCTAGGAGGGCCTCATCCACCAGGGGCTCCTCAGCTGGCCGGCGAGCTATAACTACTCGACATGTAGATGAAACTAGACCAGCAGCAGGTCAGTTAATGCCACTGGAATTGGAGGTTTATACTCGTAACCCCGACGATCTTGATCGCATGATAGCAATGCTTCAAACATTGTAAAAGTAGCAAGGGTTGCCTGGTCCTTCTCATGCCAGAGCAAGGCACAAACCAATAAGAGCTCACAGGCATTAGAAGGTATAGGATGAACATCCAAATGAGGCGGACAGTGCCCAAGCCCGGAGAGAAAAGGGGAAGGAAAAAGAGCTGGAGGAGCTCGCTAGCCATGGAGAGTCAACCCCAAGGCAGGCTGGGGGGGTTAGCCACGAGACAACACGCCAGAGCGCGCTGGATAAGCTTGGTTGACCAGGCCATAATAATGAAGTAGCTCAACCAAGAGATGAAGTAGCTCGGCCAGCTCATAATCCAGCTCACCAGTATGTGCATGAGAGACTGACCAGGTTGGCTTTTGGTCATCTGGGTCCAAATGGGGCTGAGAACCCTAGAAGGCCAACCCATGAGATTCCCCCTCCAAGCGATGGACTGCGACGAACTGACGGCCATGCACCGTTGTTCGTTGAACAGCCTCCAAGTCATTTGGGGTCTCTCAATGATTTGGTGTCAATGAGAAAGGCCACTGAAAGCATGCAAGGCCAGTTGGACTTGCAAAGAGATCTCGGGACAACTACTCTACCTTCCTCCCCATTATCAACTATAATTCTTAAAGTCCCGATTCAGAAAAAAATACAGTTTCCTGCCAGTATACAATACGAGGGAACGACAGATCCCCGGGTACATCTGACCAAGTATTCCGACTATATAATTTCCATGGGAGCAAGTGATGCTACCCAATGTCGAAACTTTCCCCTAACACTTGGAGATCGTGTGAATAAATGGTTTTTGGCTCTACCAACGGCTTCCATCCATTCGTTTGCCCAGCTGGGCAAAGAATTTTTGTCCCACTTTTTCACGGCTGGGTTGTACCTATCCCAGAGGCATCAGTTATCTGATTTGAAACAAGCCGATGATGAATCGGACCAATCGTATTTGGAAAGGTTCGATAAGGTTCTACTGGAAGGAGACTCTATAAGTGAGGACACCAAGATTGTGGCTGTCCTAGATGGATTAAGAAAGGGCACCGACCTCTGGAAGGAAGTACATCTCAAGTGCCCAAAAACTTATGTTGAGTTCCGCAATCAGGAGGGAGTCTTTGTCTCCATGCATGAAGCATTGCAAAAAGACATGGGAGACAACAAAGCAGACCCGAAGGAGAACACAAAAAAAATTCGGCGGAATCGGTTATAGGGTCCCTAAGAACATGAAGGCGAATGAAGGGACGGGATTGAAAGACAAGCTTAACCAGGTGTTAACCGTATAACTTGATATGATATATAATAATGTGAAGGAGAAGGAATTGCTTGCCCCACCCAGGAAGATTTGCCAGGATACTGGCAAATTGAACCCAAACAAGTATTGTGCCTACCACCAAAGTGTGGGGCACTGTACAAATAGCATCTTTATGTGGATGGTTCATCTACAAATACGGCCTCGGGGGCAGGAGTAGTTCTCATCATCCCCGACAGGCAAGTGTTCACCTCCGTAGTCAGATTCGAATTTATGGCCACCAAGAATGAAGCTGAGTACGAGGCCCTCATAGCAGGTCTTCATTTATCACTTGATGTTGGAGTTAGACGACTTCAAATTTTTGGAGACTCTCAGCTCATTGTAAATCAAGTTCGAGGTGAATATGAAGCCAAGGATGAACATATGATGGAGTATCAGAAAATAGTTGCTCACCTGATATCAATGTTAGAACAAGTATACATTCAACAAGTACCTCAGACGAGCAACACACAAGCTGATGCACTAGCTAGACTGGCCACCAGTGAAGGGTCAGCAGAGTTGATAGACATCATCATCACTAGGAGGACTAATCCATCTACTTCAGACTACAGGATCAACCAGGTGAATGAACTATTTAATGATGATGACTGGCGAGCTCCTTTAGCCAAATACTTGAAAGACGGTGAACTGCCAAGCAATCCTTTTGAAGCTGCCAAAATAACAAAATGAGCAGCCAGATATACCCTGGTGGGCGAGCAGCTTTACAAAAGGGGTTTTTCAGTTCCACTTCTCAAGTGTTTGTATAAGGGGCGGGGGCGAGTTACTTTGGAGGCCATACATGCGGGAGCTTGTGGAAATCATGCTGGGGGGCAAGCTTTAACCTAAAAAACAATAAGGCAGGGCTACTATTGGCCAACCTTATGAAAAGATGCAATTCAGATGGCCAGAGCTTTTCACCAATGTCAAATCTTTGCCCCGGAAATCCACACACCAGCCTAAGAGTTCGTCTCGGTTTTCAGTCCTTGGCCATTTGCACGATGTGGGATGGACATCATCGGACCCTTCCCACCTGGAAAGGGAAACGTGCGATTTGCCGTCGTAGCCGTGGACTATTACACCAAGTGGGCAGAAGCAGAAGCCCTGGTCAAAGTTACCTAGGAAAAAATGATCAATTTCATCTAGAAGAACATTTTCTGTCGATTTGGAGTTCCTCAAACACTTGTAACAGACAATGATCCTCAGTTTGATGGGAAGAAGCTAAGGGACTTCTGCACCAAGTGGGGCATCATAAAACATTATTCGACCCCTTATCATTCACAGTCGAATGGCCAAGTGGAAGCTGTTAATAAAATAATCAAATATTTTCTCTAAATACGATTGACGGAAAGTAAAGGAAAATGGTCTTTAGAACTCCCGAATGTTTTGTGGGCTTACAGAGTTTCTCCCAGGTCTAGGACCGGAGAAACACCTTTTGCATTAGCATTCGGAGCCGAAGCAGTTATCCCGGTTGAACTAAAGACCAAGACTTTAAGAACATCCAACTTTGAGGAAGAGGCGAACAACTCTGCTTTGTCACCCGAACTGGACTTGCTCGAAGAAAGAAGAATCAATACAGAGCTAAAGAATGCAACATACAAGAAAAGGGCAGAGCGTTATTACAATTCTCATGTCAGATTAAGGGAATTTGAGGCTGGCGACCTCGTCTTAAGAAAGAAGATCGCCCCACCTCTAGGCGTATTTGGACTGACTTGGGAGGGCCCATACAGGGTAATAGACATGTTACCCAATGGTGCTTATGACATTGAAGACCTAGAAGGTAATTCGGCCCAATACTCCTGGAATGCAGCTAACTTGAAGAAATACTTCAAATAGGTGAGCTACTTTGCCAAAAAGAGAATGGTAGTACTGCCCTTCTACTTGGCAACCTACTATGACAGAAGAATGAGTTGAAGCTGCATATGTGCAAGTAAAGCCCAAAAAACTTGCCTAATTTTTAAAAAGAATTCTAAGTGTTGGTAGTCGAACAAGTTCAGTCGGTCCAGCTACTCTAGACTAGCTACTTGTTTATGCTTGTATAGTTTTGATCTTTTGACAAGTTAAAGGTTGTTTGACAAAGTGTATAGTAGTCGAACTACTTTAACTTGGTTTATAAAAGTTTTGTAAGGTAGGTTGTCATCCATACTTGTAATTTTTTATCAAGATCAATCACAAGTTGATCGCTCAAAGGAGGAAGTTCAAGCTCAAGGCACAAATTTGTTATATAATCAAGCCCATTAAATGTTGTTCATTTTTAAATGAACATAGCCTAAGGTCAAGACCCTTATTCCATTTTTAAAGGCATAGTTCTTTAAGAACAACGTACCTCGTATATTGAGAATGTCTGATTTATTGTCTAGGGTTCAATTAAAACCGTTAGCTTGACTAATCACTCGATATACGAGGGCCTATGGGTCACACAACAAGTAATGACAATTTACCAATTATAGTTGGTTGATTAAATATTGTATTGGATATAATATTTAATTTATGTAGAATATAATAATAACTATATTTGAAATTAATTATTATTATTATTTAATTAAATTAGATTTAATTAAATATGAAATCCCAATAATAATATTTGGAATATTATTATACAAGAATAATAGATATGATAAATATATTATTCGTAGGAACATATCAAGGGAAATATAATCCGTAGAGATTAAATTATGCGGGCCAAGCATATTATTTTGCTTAGAAATTAAGCTAAGATAATCCCTATAAATATGTGTCCTACGGGAATTCAGTAAACATACAAGAAATATAATTTCTCCATAAAATCTCCAGCCAGAATTTTCCGAGCAAATTCGTCTCGAGATTCAACGCTGGCATATCAATGCGGGTTGGTAGAAACCGTTACGTGTATACCATAGTTGAGGATTCTGCGTATCGATGTAAGGATTTATATATCGTTATTTATCCTTTATATTTTATATTATACAATCATGTTTCAAATTCGTTGTTGGTGAATCGTGTTCTTTCGCTGCGCCGAACATGGTGTTCATGCCTCTAAAACCCAACAATGGTATCAGAGCTTCAAGCTCAGTTGTATACATATTTAAATATTATTTGTATATAAAATATTGTGTATCTCAGAATTGATTTTGCCCACATGTATGCCGTAATAATGTATTAGTAAAGTTGAGAACCCTGTTTTAGAAATATAAATTTCTCACTTCTACTAATTGATTCGTAATTATTATTATTATTTTTGGTTCGAAACTTTTCTAGAATTGATTAACTTCTACTTTAATTTTAAACGATAAAGTTATTTTTGAATTAAAAAAAGGAATAATAAAGAAAAACGCAAAACTAGGTTCTGGTTTTTCCACCAAACTTGAAAAGGATCCTAATCTGGGCATTCGACCGCCGTGTTACGAATCGATCGGAAATAGAATTCGCTTACGCCGGCAAGGAGAAGGTCGCTCGGTGATTTTCTCCATCGCGGCTGGGGTCGATTGACGATGGGTTCGTAGCGACTGGGTCGTGGCACAGGCAGTCTATGGTGATGAGCGATTAGTGGCGGCCAGAAATCAGGGTTTGCAATAGGGCGGCTTTTCTACGACGACTCCATTGGGCCGCGCCACCATGAGGTTGCCGCTGATAGCGGCGGTTGATCTCCGGAGATCGATGCGTCGCTGGCGCGCTGTGTGTAATAGGTGAGGGGCTTGATATTGAGAATTTGATTCTCACAGGCCCCTCCAAGCAAATAATCTTAACTGCAGAAAAATCCCTATTTTAATTTTCAAAATTAAGACATTATTTGGATAGATTATATATATATATATAAATCCAATGTGCTACGGGTTGTTTGTTTTGACAGTATTTTTGAAATTCTGGAAAACAAAATTTTAGTGTTATTTTGGTTAGACCAAAATGATAAATTTTGAGAATTAAATAATAAATTTTGAAAACTCTAAAATTTATAAAGGAATATTTGGTTGGACCAAATTTCCGTTATTATGATAAAATATTTTTTTCGGCAAAATAATTTTGAAAATAATTTTAGAAATTGACCGAGAGCTTGGAGCTTGTTGGTATTTCTAATTTTACCTTCGGATAAATAATTGTTAAGCACGTTTATTTGATTTACGTGTTATTAAATATTATGCATGTTTATTTATTTTATGTGCTAAATATTTAACAAATGTTTTATTTATGCAAATTTAATTTTTGAAATAAAGCATGAGAACTTGATTAGTTGCTCCCCACTTGTATAACTGCTTATGTGAATCGATATTACATTATTATTTATATAGTCCGCATTAAATTGTTTGGATAGGCGGCACCCAATATTTATCGGACCGTATTATATGTTTGGGTAGACGGCGCACTATATATGTTTGTCCGCACATGTTATGTTTGGGTAGGCGGCGCCCATTAATTGCTCAAATGTGATGTAATTATCATGATTGGATCTCGATTAAGCAATTAATACCCCGACTTTAAAATGTTCCTCACTAAAATATGGTTTTTCATTGGATTGAAAGATGTCTTCCATTAAAATTTAAAGTAAACCGGAGATTTCGTTCCAATGAGTATTTAAGCCCCTAGTCTTTTGCGGATTTACATCTAACGGGACTTTTATAGGGACACGTTTGTCGCTGCTTAATGGTTGTAAACCAACTTAATTCTGTATCACCAGCCCTAGCAGTGAAACGAGAATTAGGTGACATTCGATTGAACTAGGTTCAATACTCTAGGAATTGCGTGAGGCAACTGGTTTAGAGACCTACCAGTTCTGCTGTTGCAATGTTCAGCCCAAGCAGTCATTGTAATAGTAGGAATGTAGATCCTAGTCCATTACGATTTATATTAGATATAAATTCGTACTCTTCCGATGAGGTCGTTGAGTATGTGAAAATAATGGAGACAAAATAAATTAAAAGGCCATGTTCATTTTGATTGTTGAATATTGATCATAGGAATTATGTGTTTAATTCCCATTTTAATTTATTTCTCTACAATTGTTGAAATGAAAACTTATCATTGAGAAATATTCTGGAAATGAACAAATTGGCTGGGCCAAATTTTCTGGACTAGCACTGAAACGTGTGTTTGGTGCTAAGGCAAGAAGAGATTGAGTACGTGTTACACACGATAATCCCTTTACCCCTCAGGCTGGTTCAGTTGAGGCTGCAACATTTTACGTTACAGCTCAAAAGAAGCATCAAGATGATGCTTCTCAGCTCTATGTTATGATTGCTTGGCATGACTCTAGAATTGTAAAGGCAACATGAGAAAATGGATCCCTTCGAGATGCTTAAGCGTTTGAAGGATCTCTTTAATTTTAGATCTCATTTGAGATTTATGAAGTGATGAGAGATTTGTTCAGATGTCGATTAGCTGAAGAAGGGAAGATTTCACCTCATATGCTATCCTCAAGTCGCTCCTGATTCATATTCTAGTTTCGTAGTAAATTTTAATATGAAGAAGACGGAAGCGACGATGTTGGAGCCTCATAACATGCTCAAGACTTTTGAGTCTTCCACTGCTAAGGAAAAGCCAGTGCTCATGGTTAGTGCTTCTACTTCTTTTGATTCGAAAGGCGAGAAGAAGCGAATGAGTAAGGCTAAGAGGGATCCAAGCCCACTTCCTAACGGCAAAAGGTGGAGTTCAAAAGAAAGAGCGGGTGAATAAGGATGTATGTCCCACTGCAATAGAAAGGGGCATTGGAAGAAGGACTGTAAGGTTCTAGCAATCGAGAAGAAAGCACAAGGTGTTTTAGCTACTAGAACAAGTATGATTGTTATTAAGATAAATATGTTCACTAATAGTTCAAACTGCTGGGCATTTGTTGAGTTATGGACATGATGTTCTTAATATACAAAGTAGGATGACTAACGCTTAGTAATCATGAAAACCCGACTTACTTGTGGCATTGTAGATTTGGTCATGCAGACGAGAAACGAATCACAAGGTTAAGAAATTTGGACTACTTAACCCCATTAGACCTAGAGTCTTATGGCGATTGTGAATCTTGTCTCAGGGGAAAAATGATCAACAAACCCTTTCCGAGAAAGGGGTACATGCCAAAGAAGTTCTAGAGTTAGTTCGCATCGATGTTTGTGGACCATTGCCCACTCTAGCTAGGGGTCAATTTGGCTACTTCATCACCTTTACCGACGATTACTCAAGGTACGGATACGTGTATCTCATGAAACACAAATCCGAATCGTATGAGAAGTTCAAGGGGTACAAGGAAGAAGTAGAAAAATAACTTGGTAAGAGTATAAAGACTCTTCGATCGGATCGAGGAGGTGAGTACCTTAGTCATGAATTCATGGATTACTTGAAGCTTCATGGGATCCAGTCATACAGGACTCCTTCCGGAACACCTCAGATGAACGGTGTGTCCGAAAGGAGAAACCGAACCTTATTTGATATGGTAAGGTCCATGATGAGTTTTTCTCTCTTCCAACATTCTTATGGGGATACGCATTACAAACCTCAATCTATATTCTGAATAGGACTCTGTCCAAATCAGTTAAGCAGACTTCATACGAGCTATTGCATGGTGTTGTAGTTATACGTGAAAGTATGCTTTTACTTTGTATAACTCATGTATTAAACACTTGTTTATGAGAATAATTATTTTATTACATTTGCTTTAGATATGATTGAATGTTGAATATTTATTGCAATCAGTTAATTATAAATAGTACATGTTACATTGTAGTTAATGTGGTGATACCCGATCACGGAAGATCACATTAACGGTTTCCTTGTAACTAAACGTACAAATTCACGACCTAGGTGGAATTGAACAATCCGCTGCGAAAGGTCCATGTGTATATCTCAGATTGACTTGTCTTGACCAAGAGATTGCACTAGCACAATTAGTATTTGTTGAAGAGGACCTACAACGAGGATAGATTCTTATGTTCTGAAATGTGAATAATTAAACCTCAGTGTTTATAGATTTCTTAATCTCCGTCACTTAAATAGGACCGTGTGTGCTTAATAGTTACTGCTTTGATTCATGTTGGGTGAGAATCATCGTGACTTCGAACTTTGTGTTTTGGGCAGTAATATTAATCATACAACGGTTGCTAAGATTTAATATGGAGAAACGTGTGCGAGTACGGCTCGTGTGATTAGTCCCCTTGGTGAGCTCAGAAGTTTTATCGTACCAAATCTTGCAAGTGAAGAATCAGTTTCTTCGGTACGCATAATAATGTTGAGTTGTCTTTACTCCAAGGTGAAATATATTAATTAATTTTGAGCTATTCAGAAGCTTAATTAATTAATGGACTTGATAATCTTAAACGCGGGAAATAATAACTAGGAGCCCATATTATTGTAATATGGATTAAAATGGATAGTGCAATATTAATTTATTAGTGATACTAATTAATATTAATGGGTTGAATTATATTGAGGCTCAATATTGAAATTCAGAAGCCCATTGGAGGTCCAATCTTAATTCTTCTTAAGGCCCCTCAAGTAGCCCATTAAATAGCCCAATAATGATAAGGTGATTAAAATAAAAGAAAATATTATTGCTGATTTTCCTTTGTATTTTTTGAAAATTGTCAAATTAGGAGAGAAAAGATTTTGTTGATTTTATGGGAAAGATATTATGGAAGATAAGTATTTTTGGAATACAAGATTATCTCAAATATTCAAGAAGATCCAAATCTTGGATTCTACTCTTAATGTTTTCGAAAATTACATGATTAAATAGGAGAGTGAGATTTTTGTGGAATATTTTATTATGGAGAAAAGAATATATGAGATATATTCAAGATTTCTTAGAAACTAAGAAAAGATTTTCTCCAGGCCCATAAAATATACAATTTTCGGCCATCACCTCTTATAAATAGGGGGTGATTATTTCATCCCCAAGTTTATAATTCCATGTGTTGGAAAGATCAAGAGCATATATATTTTTCTTTTTCCTTAGTTATTTTAATTTCTTGAAAGCACTTCCCACCGGTGATCATGCAAGGCGAAAGGGAAATACTTGAGAAGGTCTTTGGGTTGATAATGCGCGTTCGTGATTGTCCCGTATTATTCAAAGGCCAATTCTGCGAGAGGTACGTAAATCCAATAACTTCTTAGTTTATTCCGTCATAGATTTTATGTGAATTAATTCAACATGCATGATGATAAAATTATTGTTGGAATTATTATTTGAATTAATTAGGATTAATTCATGCTAGTAATAATTGTATTTAAATTTGTATTTAAATTTCATCCCGAATAGTTCCCGGGCACCCCTATTTTCCCAACAACTGGTATCAGAGCCACGGTTTCGGGCTCTGATCTTTATATTGGAATTTAAATTGTTAGACATTAAATTGAAATTGGATAGTAGAATTGCTAGATCATTTTTGCAGGTATCCAATTGTCATGGTTTTAATGTTTATTTTTTTTTCATGAATGTCAATTAATTATTTTTAATTCGATTCGTTCGAATTCGTTTTTCTTGTGAGAAAATCCACGAGTAGATTAGTTGTTTTTATTTTGATTTGATCATTGTAATAGACTAGTCTAGATCTAGTATTTATTTTTTGTAAATAAATTATAACCGGATCGAGACGAAGAACGAAGAATTAAAGACGGCGTACCCGGATGACGCATGCATGCGTGGCACATGCATGGACGTAAACTCATGCATGGGGTAAAAAATAAGAATGAACGACGAAACCCGGTGCATGAAGTGCGCGAGGCTCACAGCGCCGTGTACGACGGGCGAGCCGAGACACACGAGCGCGCGTGCGAGGCGCCGCCTCTCGTCGGTCGTGCCGAGAGGTGCGCGGCCCACCCCGTGGGCCGACGCGTGCCGTATCTCAGGCCGTGAATTTTTTATTTCCGTTCTCATTTTTTGTGTGATTTTAAACGCGTCCCGAACCCCAAACGAAGTTATTTTTGATGAAGTGTTATTGTTCGAGTGGGAGTGTGTCGAGACGAACGATGGAAAGCAACAAGGACGATATTTCGCATCAAGACGTGAAGAAATTAAACTGTGACAATTGGATTTGAGTGCTCCAATGTGTTTAATTTTATTTTGATGGATGTTTTATTTCGTGCACTTATTATTATTTGTTAATATGTGTTTGCATGAATTTTTTTGTCCAAGAAAAACCTTACTTTCGAAAATTACTAAGTATGCTTATTTAATCGTAATTTTTTTCGGATATTAAAATTGGATTAATTTGACCTCCATAATTTATTTATTTATTTATTTGTGAAGTCTTTTTGGAATACATTTCCCCCTCGGATCGGCCAAAAAGACGGATTTCACATGAATAAATTCTGAAAGAATGATTGTGGATTATTACTTGTGGCGGTATTGACCCTCACCACGAGTGGCTTGCTCAAAGCGAAATAATAATCCTGTATTTAATTATGGTTATTACTTAGGCATAAGAAATTGTTATTAACTTACTCCCCTCGGAGTCCCTGTCAATTTTTATGTGGTCAAAGTGGGAGCCAACTATTAATTTTGAATTAAGGATTTGTAACTTTTGTGATCCGCTTGAATGTGTTTAAATGTATATACCACCCCTCGTGGTGCATTTAAATTGTTTCGAGATATTGGCTGATACATGATTATATTATTTTAAGGTTTCAATATAATTGATGTGATCGAATTATGTGATAATTTCGTATTTTTCTAGATATTGATATGAATGTATGTTTTATTCTCATTTCATCATGTCGCAACCTTTTAATCCACTGTTTAGTATACTTAAAGATAACAAACTTGTCGGTGAGAACTATGTTGATTGGAAACATAATCTTGATATTTTCCTAACCGCTCAACACCACAAATTGGTACTTACTACTCCTAAGCCCCAAGAGCATGCCGAAGATGCGAGCAAGTCGGTCAAGAAAGAGCATAAGAGTTGGTTAGACTCCGATGAGATGGCTAGGTGTACTATTCTGGCTTCAATGTCGGATGTGTTGCAACACCAACACCAACACATGGAGACCGCCTCTGAGATAATGCTCAATCTTGAAGCGATGTTTAAACATCAGAACCGTACATCTAGGCAAATCACCATCACCATGCGAAAGATGCTTTCGTTGAAAATGGTGAAAGGTACGCCCGTAAGGGATCACGTTATCGAGATGATGGGTTATCTCAACAAGTTGGAAGTACTTGGTGCGGAATTTGATTTCCCTACTAAGGTCAATTTCGTTCTCCATTCTCTGCCGAAGAGCTTTGAGCAGTTTCAGTTGAACTATCAAATGAATGATCGGGCAAATAGTTTGCCCGAGCTCTTGCAAGCTTTGGTATTGTCGGAGACTATAATGGAACATCAAACTGTTGCTATGGTGGCAAACGGTCCGTCTGCCTCTTCGGGTCCCAAGGGAGGGAAGAAGAGAAAGAGGACGAAAGGCCAGACCCAAGCAAATCCAACTGTTGCGAAACCTAAGGCGAAGGGTGAAGGAGGTGGAAGGAAAGCTGCTAAGGGTAAGTGCTTCAATTGTGGTGAGAAGGGACATTGGAGGTCAACCTGTTCTAAGCCTAAGAAGGCGGTAAAGAAAGGTAAGTCTCATGCTTTAGTCGTTGAAACTTATGTTGCTACCCAAGTTTGGGTAGTGGATACCGGGGTAACTGATCATATTTGTTTTACTCTTCAGGGGTTCCAGCTAACCCGGCGACTTAGCAAGAATGAGATCCTCGTCACTTTGGGCGATGCTATGAGAGTGGCAGCCGAAGTAGTGGGAGTCGTGCACCTGTCTTTTTGAAGATAGAGTTTTAATTTTAAGAGATATTTTATACGTTCCAAACTTTAGGAAGAATTTAATTTCGGTTTCTAAGTTGTTTTTTGATGGATATTCAGTTACTTTTAATAAAGTTGTTACTATTTCTTTTAAGAATGATGTTATCTGTCATGGAACATTGGTAAACAATCTCTATATGATTAAGTGTGCACACCACTCAAATAATGAATCTAATAATACGTCGATCATTTCAAGTAATTGAATAAAGCGTTCTTCGGACATGAACGAAACACTTCTATAACATCTTAGACTAGGTCATATTAATCTAAAGCAGATAGAGAGATTGGTGAAAGACGGATCCTTGGAATCATTCCTAGTCGAGTCGTTTCCAACTTGTGAATCCTGTTTAGAGGGTAAAATGACCAAGAGGGTATTTGGAGCCAAGGAGAATAGAGCCATAGAAGTGTTAAAACTCGTTCATACCGATGTGCGTGGTCCAATGACGATCAAAGCGAGAATGGAGTATGAGTATTTTGTCACTTTCTTTGACGATTACTCTAGATATGGGTACATTTACCTTATGAGGCATAAGTCTGAAACTTTTGATAAGTTCAAGGAGTTTAAGACCGAAGCCGATAAACATAGGGAAAAAAGTATCAATTTTCTACGATCAGATCGTGGAGGCGAATACCTCAGTGATGAATTCTTGAACTACTTATCGGACGAAGGGATCGTATCCCAGTTGACCGCACCGGGAACCTCTCAACAGAACGGTGTGGCGGAACGAAGGAACCAGACTCTTTTAGAGATGGTCAGATCCATGATGAGTTAATCGGATTTACCCAAGTCGTTTTGGGGTAACGCCTTGGAAACGGCGGCTTACATTCTAAACTTGGTGCTATCCAAATCGGTTCCTAAAACCCCAATGGAATTGTGGACCGGGCACAAGCCCAGTCTAAGACATTTGCAGATTTGGGGTTGTCCGGCATACGTGCTAGACAAGAAAGCCGGTAAGTTGGATCCACGTTCGGAATTAAGGCTGTTTATAGGATACCCTGTGGGAACGAAAGGGTGTATGTTCTATAGTCCTAAGGATCAAAAGACCGTGATTAGTACACACTTTAAATTCTTGGAGGAAGACTATATGAACAATCGAAAGCCTAAAAGTGAAATTACCTTAGAAGAATTGAGAGGGCAAACCTCGATACCAAGTATACAAGATGATATACCACACGTCACACCTTCACAACCGGAACCCCCTCGCAGTGGGAGAATTGCTAGGCAACCCGAGAGATTCATGGGAATAGGAGAATCTTCGGATTTAATTCCCGATGATGAATCGGACCCATGGACATACGACGAGGCAATCCAAGATAAAGACGCGGAGTCATGGCAAACGGCAATGGAAGTCGAGATGGGTTCGATGGATCATAATCAACCGTGGGAGTTGGTCGAACCACCCAATGGGGTAAAACCTATTGGATGTAAGTGGGTGTACAAGAGGAAAAGAGGACCGGACGGAAGGGTTGAGACCTTCTAAGCAAGGCTAGTGGCCAAAGGGTATACTAAAAAAGAAGAGATCGATTATGAGGAAACCTTTTCGCCTGTAGCTATGCTTAAGTCCATTCGTATTCCCTTGTCGATCGCTGTGCACCTAGATTACGAGATCTAGCAAATGGATGTCAAAATAGCTTTCCTTAACGGAATTCTTGACGGGATAGATATCTATATGCAACAGCCCAAAGGTTTTATTGAAAAAGGCCAAGAGTACCTCGTATGCAAGCTTAAGAGATCCATTTATGGACTTAAGCAAGCATCGTGTACTTGGAACCAGTGTTTTGATCAAGTAATTAAGTCTTATGGGTTTGATCAAAATGAGTTCGAAAGTTGTGTGGTATTCTTAGTATTATAAGTAGACGATATTCTGCTCATTGGAAACAATGTAAAGGTATTGTCAGACGTAAAGCTATGACTGTCAAAATAATTTGATATGAAGGACTTAGGGGAAGCCGGTCACATCCTTGGGATCAAGATCACTCGTGATCGTAAGAAGAGGATGTTGGGCTTATCGCAAGCTTCATACATTGACACTGTTTTGAAGCGTTTCAGCATGCAAGATTCCACGAAAGGTTTTATACCTTTTAGGCATGGAGTCCATCCATCGAAAGAAATGAGCCCTAAGACGCAAGCGGAGATAGATGACATGAAAGGTGTTCTGTACGCTTCGGCCGTAGGAAGCCTTATGTATGCAATGTTGTGTATGAGACCGGATATCTGCTTTGCCGTGGGCATGGTGGCAAGATATCAAAGTAATCTCGGGAAAGACCATTGGACTGCCGTAAAGTGCATCTTGAGGTATCTGAAAAGATCTCGTGAGCGGATGCTGATTTACCAGTCAGATAGTCTTATACCCGTGGGATACACGGACTTAGATTTCCAATCAGACATCGACTCAAGAAAGTCAACCTCGGGTAGTGTGTTTTGCATGGGAGGAGGAGCTATTTCATGGAGAAGTGTTAAGCAGAAATGCATCGCCGATTCGACCATGGAAGCCGAGTATGTAGCTGCTTGTGAAGCAGGGAAAGAGGCAGTTTGGCTCAAGAACTTCTTAGTGGACTTGGACGTTGTTCCGAATTTGCCCGACATGATAACTGTCTATTGTGACAATGCCGGAGCAGTTGCAAATTCAAAGGAACCGAGAGCCCACAAGGCTAGCAAACACATAGAAAGAAAATACCATCTTATACGAGAAATCATTAAGGGAGGAGATATAAAGGTGGCAAAGATAGCGTCGGGAGACAACCTAGCTGATCCATTCACAAAGGGTCTGCCTCAGAGTACATTCGAGAGACATTTGGATGGAATGGGAGTCAAGACTATTGCCAATCTGCTTTAAGTATAAGTGGGAGGAATTATTAGGTTAGTGTAGGTTGACATGAGATGTTACATAGAGCTACTACACTAGACATGCATGATGATGTATACTAAAAAGCAGACTTTAAGTATAATTGGGAGATTGTTGGAGTTATACGTGAAAGTATGTTTTACTTTGTATAACTCATGTATTAAACATTTGTTTATGAGAATAATTCTTTTATCACATTTTCTTTAGATATGATTAAATGTTGAATATTTATTGCAACCAGTTCATTATAAATAATACATATTACATTGTAGTTAATGTGGTGATACCCGATCACGGAAAATCACATTAACGGTTTCCTTGTAACTAAATGTACAAATTCACGACCTAGGTGGAATTGAACAATCCACTGAGAAAGGTCGATGTGTATATCTCAGATTGACTTGTCTTAACCAAGAGATTGCACTAGCATATTTAGTATGTATTGAAGAGGATCTACACCGAGGATAAATTATTATGTTCTGAAATGTGAAGAATTAGACCTCAGTGGTTATTGATTTCTTAATCTCCGTCACTTAAATAGGACCGTGTGTGCTTAATGGTTACTGCTTTGATTCATGTTGTGTGAGAATCATCGTGACTTCGAACTTTGTGTTTTGGGCAGTAATATTAATCATACGACGGTTGCTAAGATTTAATACGGAGAAACGCATGCGAGTACGGCTCGTGTAATTAGTCCCCTTGGTGAGCTCAGAAGTTTTATGGTACCAAATCTTGCAAGTGAAGAATCAGTTTCTTCGGTACGGATAATAATGTTGAGTTGTCTTTACTCCAAGGTGAAATATATTAATTAATTTAGAGCTATTCAGAAGCTTAATTAATTTATGGACTTGATAATCTTAAATGCGGAAAATAATAACCGGGAGCCCATATTATTGTAATATGGATTAAGATGGATAGTGCAATATTAATTTATTAGTGATACTAATTAATATTAATGGGTTGAATTATATTGGGGCTCAATTTTGAAATTCAGAAGCCCATTGGAGGTCCAATCTTAATTCTCCTTAAGGCCCCTCAAGTAGCCCAATAATGATAAGGTGATTAAAATAAAAAAAATATTATTGCTGATTTTCCTTAGTATTTTTCGAAAATTGTCAAATTAGGAGAGAAAAGATTCTGTTGATTTTCTTGGAAAGATATTATGGAAGATAAGTATTCCTGGAATATAAGATTATCTCATATATTCAAGAAGATCCAAATCTTGGATTCTACTCTTAAAGTATTCGAAAATTACATGATTAAATAGGAGAGTGAGATTTTTGTGGAATATTTTATTATGGAGAAAAGAATATATGAGATATATTCAAAATTTCTTAGAGACTAAGAAAAGATTTTCTCCAGGCCCATAAAATATAAAATTTTCGCCCATCACCTCTTATAAATAGGGGGTGATTATTTCATCCCCAAGTATATAATTCCATATGTTGGAAAGATCAAGAGCATATATATTTTTCTTTTTCCTTAGTTATTTTAATTGCTTGAAAGCACTTCCCACCGGTGATCAAGCAAGGCGAAAGGGAAATACTTGAGAAGGTCTTTGGGTTGATAAAGCGCGTTCGTGATTGTCCCGTATTATTCAAGGCCAATTCTGCGAGAGGTACATAAATCACATAACTTCTTAGTTTATTCCGCCATAGATTTTATGTGAATTAATTCAACATGCATGATGATAAAATTGTTGTTGGAATTATTATTTGAATTAATAAGGATTAATTCATGCTAGTAATAATTGTATTTAAATTCGTATTTAAATTTCATCCCGAATAGTTCCCGGATACCCCTATTTTCCCAACACATGGCAACAAGTCATCTGCTAATTGATAATGTTGGTCCCGGTACAAGACTGAGGAATACGTGTATGGGGGGGGGGGGGGAATACACGTATACCAAATTTTCTCACTTTCAAACTGACTGGGTCCCCTTACTCAGAGTGATAAAGAACTCAGGGTTGATAATAGACCTACTGACTGCACTGAATGCGGGTCAGTTGGCAAACTATCAACTTGAGTTCAATGTGGAAATTTGTGAACGCTGAAAGTTTATAGTCTGTTATGTTTGCTTTCTGAAAACTTGGTTACTCTTTTCTAAAATAGTGATTAGTAGGGCAGTGTTCAAGTTGATGATCAGGCTGATTGATTCAATCCTGATAAAAACAAATGCTATGAATGACTTAATGAAAAGGCAGTTATGAACAATATCAAAGCAGTAAGAACACAAGGAGTTTAACGTGGTTCAAAGACTCAATCTCTTACGTCCACAATCCTGATTGAACAGGATAATCCACTACTTGGGATTAACTTGTTTTTAACGTGCCAAGGTGCACCAAGATCAGCTAACCTCACAGACCTATACAAACTCCCTCCTAACTTTACTAAACAACTTCAACCAAAAAACCTGACTAGAGGGTTTTGGTTTTAGTTTGGATTCCAACTAAGGTGTGATTATCCTTACAAGGCTATGCTATGCTAAGGATAGATAATCACTCTAAGCTTAAGATATGGCTTGAACGCTCAGTGGAATACAAAATAACTCTCACTAATCTAAGAAACACTTGGGAAATTTATCTGGTTTCGAGTGCTTCTTTTAGAATGCTGAATGCTTGAATGCTTGAGAGTTTGAGTAATTTCTGGCTTGGAAATTTTCCGTAACCTTGTATGGGTCCAAGGCTTTCTGTGTTTATAGATGGATTTGAAAACTATCTGTTGGAGGAGATAGCCTTCTATTCATCTACGTAGGGTTGTTCAATGGACATATCTCCTATGCAGCAGCCGTCCTTGCATGGATTAGATAATTGCATTTAATGCTCCATTTAATGCTTGCCCGTTGAAAGTGCAGTCTGAAGTAAGTCTTCATGTAAGCCCGTACGTGTGTGTCCTTCCTGGATTGGTCCACGTCATCAGGTTGGTGAGAATGTCAGAACTCATTCCTGGGCTTCAGGCAAGTCTTATTAAGTTCTTTTATCTCGAGCACAACGGTCTTGTCCTGACGCTGACATTCCTTTTTCATTGCTTGGCCCTACTCCAAGTCTTTTCCCATTTCTCAGTGTCATCCTGTTCTCTTCAGGACTGAGTTAGTAATGACCTCAGGGTCATACTCTTCATCACTGACACTTACTCAATCAGCTTAGAAAGACTGTCGTAGGTTCAGGATGGTGCTCTTCGTCTTCAGGCTCTTAGTCTTGATTGTCATCAGTGAGTGCTCCTCTCACTGAGTACCTGTGAAGTGTAAAATGACTAAGTATAAAAACCTAACCAAGACTAGCCTGACTAAGACACTCTAAGGCAAATCATCTTTTCAGAGGCTTTGGGATCTTAATCAAAACTGACAATGTCCCAACAATTTCCCCCTTTTTGATGATGCTAAAACACTGAAAAGATCCTCAAAATACTTAGAGGAATTCAGGTCCTATCTATAAGATAAGTCAGTGTTAGAGCAATTCTTGATAAAGTACAAAAATTTAAATAACAGCCAAAAAGACAATGAGTTTTTGTGTGTGGGCAAATGTAATAGATTTCATTGATGGTATTTGAATGAGTACAATGAATCTGATCTATTACATAAAAAATGTGAACACCTAAACCAATCTCATTTCAGGCTTGAGTCCATAACCAGCATAGACTCTGGCCTTCAGCTCATCTACTCTTCTTGGTTGGTTCACATAACCTTCAGCCTTGGCTATCTTCAACACTTCGGTCATAATAGTCTTTATATCATGCTTGCTTGTTCCAGGGACTAGAGGTGGTAGTCGAGCAATGAACTCAGGAGCCTTCACTTGGACATTGGCTGCGTCAGCTTCCTCCAAGATCTTCTGAATGAGTTCAGGATGATTATCCATCATGTAGTCAATGAAGTGGGCATTGATGTCTTCAGTGTCGCCCCATTTCTTCACTACATACCAGAGTCTGACAAACTTATCCCTTGCATCAACCCAAAACTCTTTCAATGTCTCTGAGATGAACTTATCGACAAGAGCTTCCCTCTGAATCACTTCAAACTTTCTGACTTGTAGAATTGTTTACTTCCTTGCTGTAGGCCTCTTCTTGTACTTTCTCGGCCCAGGCTTCACCTTCTTCCTCCTTAGCAAACTGACCACGGCATCGTCAAGTTCTCTTTGTTACAAGTCAGTGAGATCAGTGAGCTTTTCAACCTTCTTCTCAAGAATGTGAATCTTTTCCTTCTGAGCGATTTCAGCTCTGCACTCAGCTTCAGTCTTCTCAGGGTTAGCTCCCCATACCTCTGCACATAACTCAGCCACCATTTCCACATAATAGGTGATTGGGTTCTTCCTTGTGTTTACTGGGGGAGATTTCTGAACAGCTGAAGACTCTTGATTTGAAGGGATTTGAGGAACTTCTCCTGAAGGTTCACTAGGCTGTCCCGCTACTGCCGTCAAACTTGCTGACTTCCTAGGAGATCGCATAAATACTACATCTTCTGCAGGGTTTGCCTCCGATACCTCGGGGCAGGATCTTTTCTTCTTTCCCCCTTTTTGGCATCATCCTTGGCAGGAGGAGGTGGTAACACTTCTCTGAACACCTCTTGACCACTATTGACAACGAAGGTGACTAATGATTGAACTTGTTGCACTCCTTCTTTCAACATGTCAACTCCTGAAGCGATTCCAGTTCCAGCGGAGGAGACACTGGTGATGGCAACATTCAACTTCTTCTCAAAGATCTTCATGTTGGTGTGGAGACTTTGCTCAGCTTTGGTGATTCTGGCCTCAACTCTTGATGTTTCTTCACTGATCTTGTTGGCCTCTGATATCACCTTGGCAGACTTCTGAATAGCCTTGGCCAACTCTTGTGCAACTGACTCAGAGTACTAAGTGATTCTCCCTGACTCCAGCGCCAGCTTGGCCGCTGAGTCATTCAGGGCCTGAGTGAAAAACGCTCCAGCTTGAGTTGCTAGATGCTCCACTGCCTTTTCTAGCTCCTGCTCACGCTGTTCCTCCTTCTCATTGAGTCGATTCAGAGTTCATCTTAGCACCTTCTTCATCCTCTGCCTCTCCTGCTTCACTGATTTTGTCGTGTAAACCATTGTGCATTTAAGTATTATAAGCTCCCTGTTGGCAAGGGTGTTGTAGGCTGACTTGGTCCATTTGATGTGTTTGGCAAGGGCCTTAGCATCTTCATCTTTTTCAGCCCTGAGCCTCATCACTTCTTCTTGAAGCTCAGCCAAGTTCTCAATCATCTTCTCCTTCTTCACCTCAACAATGCTTGTGAACTTAGCCCTTCAGACCCCAGTGAGAATCACATCCTCATCCTCTTCGGCTTCGTCAGTGAGTGGTTGCTTTCCCTTGTCAGCCCCTGCTCCATCACTCCCCTCTTCAGGGTGCACTGAAGGCAGTTGTGGAGTGGTCATAGCCGCCTGCTCAGGCTCTGCTAAGCCAGCTCGCACTTTGGGAACAAGTCCCTCAGAACTAAGAGTCACCTTGGATGCCTCTACATCATCCTTCTTTGTCTCAGGGCAGGGAATCCCGTCATCGACTGATGTATCATTGGCAGTTGAGATGCTCACAATATCCTTAGCAGTTGGTCCACCCTTGGCACCAACCTCCTGTTCACCTTCCCCCTGAGCTTGAGGCTCAGAGTCTACTGCATCTATCTCCTTCACAGTATCTTCCACTTCCTTTTCATCCACACCGCCCTGAGGATTACCATACTCATCATCATTCTCCTTGGGCTCATCCTCGAAGTCCTCTTGCATCCCAACCCTCATTCCATCCACCAGATGCTTTAAGTTTTCGAAGTTCAGCATCTATAGCCAACTGGTGATATGGAAGTATGAACACAGCCTGACCTCCTCTTTCTCCCAGTGTTCCCAGCCTCTGGCATCGATTAGCATGTGCTGCTCTTGCATATTCGACTGTTTGAAGACGAGCCAAACCTTCAGCTCAATTACATTGGAACATAGCTTCCTGTATCTGTGGAGACTGGGCCAACACTTTGCAGCCCACTCACATGCATTCCCCCTGAGGGTGTTCTCAAACATCCCTCCCATCAGTCCAGCATCCAACTCCTCATCATCTAAGTCTCCTTCTGTAGTGGTTTTGGGGTAGTCTTTAGGATTGGGGTAAGTTGGGAAATCTTCAGGGTTGGGCGTGGAAGTGCTTGGGTCAGGGTTCTGGTCAGGTTCAGCGATGTTTGAAGTGCAGGGTGCTGACTTAGTTTGTGGAGGGTTAGGTTCAGGGATAGGGATTTCAGGGTTGGGTGTATCTACGGTTAGGGTAGGTGATTTGTGGATGGGTTCAGTGATGGTTGAGGGTGGGGGTTCAGTGGGGTTGGACTTAGGTCGCAATAGCTCTGCAGAGTTGATAGTATCTCTAACCTGTTCCAAGTCAGAGGCTCTTGGAGAGCTTGACTCCTCCCTGATCGTGCTGATCTCTCTCAGCTTCTTGGCTGGAGATCTCTTAGGACCCTTTCTGAATCTCTTCAAGGGCCTATCTCTTCTCTCCTCACCCCCTGATCTGACGTCATCGTCAGTCTCCTCAGCCTCAGAACTGTCCCTCTTGGAGATCTTCTCAGTCCCTTTTCCAACACTTTTAGCGGTGGCCTTGGACTGCAGCACTACCTTTAGGCTTGCTCTCTTCTCCCCCTGAGCCTTCACTGCCTCAGCTTTCTCCACCTCCCTCTCTGCAGCAACCTCAGCCTCAATCTCCTTATTCTTCTCAAACAGCTCGTCCACCTTCTCGAGCAGGCTGGTCACTACTTTCTTACTTTTCCCCGCAGACTTCTTCCTCTGACCCTTAGGAGGAGCATTGGGGTCAGTCAGGCCTAGAACAACATATGTATCACCAGCAGTGGTAAACATAACCTTTTTGGAAGACAAGTCATCCTCCAAGTTGAAGTTACAACCCTGACAGACATGGACGATCAGGATTGACAACCTTGTTCCAAATGGAAGGATAGCTCCCACGGAGATATGCTTCTTCTCCTTATCCTTCTTCAACATATCTACGACGGCCTGAATGATCTGATCTAGGAAGAATTGCTCCCAATTGGCTTCAACACCATCAACCAGAGCTCCCATAATCCTTAACTTGGGCAAACTGAGCTGCTCGTGAGAGCCAGTAGTACCCATGATTATCTAGGAGACAATATCGACCAGCGCACGATATTCTGGCTTCAGGGTCTCCTTGTGCTGTCTCGCCCTGAACTCCGATGACCCAGTCTTGGTCCATTACTGAAGGAGCTCGCCTTCTTTATTCTCCTTGTAGGTCCTTGGATTAAGTCCAGAGCACGAAAGTCCATACACCTCCTTTATGGCCTTCCTGAGGTCAATGTCACAGTTTTCGACATTGTAGAGAGCCTCCCCATCCTTGTCCTTCTCACCCGTCGGAACAAGCACAGTCACCCTGGTGAACAACTCACCCTTGCGAAGTAACAGAGTCAGATATGCCTCCACTACCGCCTTTGGAAGCACAGAATTGGGTTTCTGGGTGAAGTACTTCTCCATGTGCGCCTTGGAGATCCATTTAAAAATAGGAAGAATCTCCTGTACCGATTAACATGCCCCATCCATGGAGATGATATGTTCCATGTTAACCAACTTGCTATTGACAACATCTTCAAGTTTGTCAATAGACTAGGTGGTATACATAAATGCCATTGAAGAATTTGAGAGGTTTTGAGAAATTTATGATTGAAAGTGTGAACAAGGGATTGTTCAGGTTGCAATGTGCGTTTGTGTTTGCGTAAATTTCTCAAATGGCATTCTAGATTGATATAAATTAGTCAGGTACTCAGACGTGAGGTTGGGATTAATCCTGAATTTGGAAAGTTTTGAAATGAAGGGCCAGGATTAATCTCCGTATCAATCATTTTTCTACGTCAGTCATATTCCGTATAAAATGGACATGTATATGATAAAGTAACTGAGCACATTAAATGCTCCATTGCGCGTGGTTTTAAATATCAAAAGACGCGCTTTAAATGAAAACATAATGCATTTAATAAAGATTTTCAGGACAAAGGACTCAGTGAGACGCTTGAAAATCACAAGAGTCAGCATGGATCTGTTCTGAGTGTAGCATGCAGTGTTGATTACCTCAGCCCAAAACTTCTTGGGCAATCCTGACTCAGCCAGCATGGTCCTTGCAGTTTCCTTCAGTGTTCTGTTCCTCCTTTCAGCAACACCATTTTGTTGTGGGGTTCTAGCTGCAGAAGTCTCATGAGAAATACCAAGTTCATTACAGAAGCCAGAAATATATAAATTTATAAATTCAGTGCCCTTGTCAGATCTGATCTTTGTAATGGACTGATTATTCTCATTGCTGAGTCTTCTGAGCAACTCTGGAAGCTTCACCTGTGTTTCCTTCTTATTCAACAAGAAAATAACCCAGGTATATCTAGAATAATCATCAATAACCACAAGGGTATATTTTCTACCATTCATACTTATAGGTGTTATAGGGTCAAATAAATCCATGTGCAAAAGCTGAAGGATCCTGTCAGTGGAGAATCTTGAAGTTCAGATGGCTTAATCTTTTATGCCATAACCAACTGACCTCTAAGGAGCTTTTAGCAATAAAACAAGTATTAAGAATAGTGTTGCTCCAGTCAGCGAGATAAACATTATCTTTCTTAATACCTGATAGAAACATTTGTGTTGATTTGTCCTTGACTGAACATATATTAGATGAAAACTCAACACTGAAACCTTTTTCACAGAACTGGCTTACTGACAACAGGTTGTGCTTCAGTCCTTTCACAAAGGACACATTCTCCACTCTGACTGTACCTATTAACAAGACACCAAAACCTTTAGTAAAACCTTTTGAGTTATCAACAAAGGTTACCTGTGGACCATCTTTAGCTTGAAATTCTTGGAGAAGACTCTTCATTCCAGTCATATGCCTTGAGCAACCACTGTCTAGGTACCAAACAACCTTGGTTGAGTCTCCTCTCCTCTTGTTGTGATCCACAACCGCCTGCAAATAATTCAGGCTTTAGGTACCCATTGGGTGTTGGGTCCTATTGTGTCAGTTGTACCCTTCGGGATCTAGACTTGCTTCACAACCCTGATTGCCTCAGAGTGGTAAATTTGTCTCCCTGAAACATCTACATACACTACTTTCTTCTTCTTAGTCTGAGAGGAAGATGGTGTATGGGTGCTAGGCTTAGGCTTTACAGGAGCCTGAGTGGGTTCTTTTTGGGCTGGCCTCCTGTTCTTCCTAGGCCTTGGTACAGCATGTCTCTGGGCTTGTTCTTGATAAGGGCCCTATTTTCTGTTCCCCCTAGGCAAGTGAGGGAAAGGAAAACAGTTAAAGGCCTCAGGATGCCAAAACTACAGGGGAGTCATCATGTTAGGCCTTCCCTGTTGGTATTGCCAAGCATGATGATACCCTCGTTAACCAGTCTTATCACTCTTTCTTCTGCTTTCGCTGAGGTTTTCTCTGGCCTAAGCTTTCAGGGGCCTCCTTTGGTTGCTTGGCCTTTCACTTGAGTTTTGTCTTAGCAACCTTGGGGGCAACCCTAACTGTGTCAACAGTTTCTTTTCCCTTATCAGTCTGGCGGGCCTGAAGTACAACTTTCTTTGTATTCTGGCCTGCCTGAAAAAAGACCCTCTCAGTGTTGCTCCCTGAAGCAACATGAGATTGACCCTGTGAGGATTTCTTAGGAACGTATCCTAGTCTCTTTTTCTCATTCCCAAGCATTTGGCTGCTATTTATTTCCTCTCTAGCCACTGAGGATTTATTCATTACTGCAACCTTTGTCTTGAGAGAGTCCTCACTCTTTTTCAGGATTTCATGTCTGGCAAAGAGGTCATCAAACTTACTCTTAAGTACCTTCTGCTCCTCCTTTCTGACCAGCTCTTCATCAACCAGTTCTTTCAGAATCTTTTCTCTTAGGAGACGCTCAGCATTGATCATGTCAATTTCCTGAGTTAGTCTCACAATTTGAGCTAACTCTTTCAGATCTGACTGAGTGAGTTGATCATTTAGGTTTTGAACCTCAGTACTCAATTTCTGGTTCTCCTCTACCAAGAAGAGATTAGTTTTCTGCAACCTGGAGAAATCAACCATCAATTGATCCAAACAGATCTGAAGGTTATTTTCTCTGGCTGACTCTGAGCTGGGCTCAAGATTTTGACCAGTGTATGAACCACAAATAGAGTTAGATGTTACCTCAGGTTCCTCCCTTGCCATAAGGCAAACATCATCGTACTCATCATCAGAGAAAAGTTCAGGCGACATCTCTTTGGGACCATCCGAGTCTGTAGCTTCCTCAGCGAGCATAGCTCTCCAGTCACGTACCTCTGGTCTCTGTTGGCCCTCCTGTCTTCTCTCTCACGTGCACTCAGCTCTGGGCAATCGTACTGATAGTGCCCACTCTTGTTACAGTTGTAACACACAGCTTGCTCATCTCTTCTTTCTTTCCTTGGCTCAGGGTTCCTTCTTGAGTCAGGTTCCCTAGTTCTTGATGAGCTTTCTGGCTTCTCTGAGTGCCTATCATCATGAGTACGTCTCTGTTCATCTCTTCGATCGGGCTTTAGGTCTGAGTATCTTCTTTTATCGCCACGATCTCTCATCTGGTCAGTGTTCATTCTTTCCTCATATCTCCTTGAGCTTTGGTGGATTCCTTCAGGTTTCCTGTCACGAGTATCCTGATAATATTTCTTATAATGACCAAACCTGGAATTTAGCTTCTCAAAGCATCTGGCCATCAGGTTGTATTCCTCAGCAAGCTCTTCCTTGCACATCTCCATCAGTGACTTTGATGAAGACTCGACAGGTTCTGACTTGGCTTTGAACGCCACGCTTTTCTCAGGAGCTTTCTCTTTTTCCTCTTTTTCTTGCTGAACCCTCTTCTTTCTTTTGTTTAGATCATATTCCAGTGCTTTAAGCTCTGGAAAAAGTAAAGCAGAAGTTATGTTACTCATATCCTAAGTGTTCTTTAGCATAATTACACTGTTGTCCCATCTCTTAGGAAGGGCATTCAGGATCTTAGAAGTAACATCTCTCTTTGGAATATCCTTATCCAACATCACCAACTCATTCATCAACTTAATGAATCTTGACTCCATCTGATCTATAGTCTCATCAGGCAGCATCTCGAATGCTTCGAACTTTTGAATGGCAATATTCCTCTTGTTCTCCTATATCTTTTCTGACCCTTCGTACATACTGGTCAACTCATCCCAGACCTCCTTAGTCGTCTTTTAAGTTCATCAGCCTTGCTGACTCCTCGAAAGGCACCGTATGGAAGATGATGTTTCTGGCCACATTATCCAGTCCCACAATTTTAATCTCGTCATTGGTCATATCCTTCCTCTCCTTAGGAACCTGTACGCCAATGTCAAGATGTTCATACCCCAGTCCTCTGACATTAGGGATGGTGATCTTGATAGGTCCTTCCCTGATAACGCGTGGCATCTGGTCATGGATGGCATCTAGATGTGCCTCAAGTCTGAACTTCTAGTAGACAAAGTTAGAAACAGTGAATTCAGGTAACTAAGCTTCAAGTCTCCTCGAAGTCATGATGATGCAAGTTTTATGAAAAACAAACTCAGATCTATTCAGTGACCACCAACAGTTTCACCTCTGAAACTATTAGTATTCAAAGTCAGTGCTCTTTTGAACCACTGTTTTGATACCACTTGTTGGTCCCGGTACAAGATTGGGGAATACGTGTATAGGGGGGGGGAATACACGTATACCAATTTTTCTCACTTTCAAACTGACTGAGTCCTCTTACTTAGAGTGATAAAAAACTCAGGGTTGATAACAGACCTACTGACTGCACTGAATGCGGGTCAGTTGGCAAACTATCAACTTGAGTTTAGTAAGGAAATGCGTGAGCCCTGAAAGCTTATAGTCCTGTTATGTTTGCTTTCTGAAAACTTGATTACTCTTTTCTGAAATAGTGATTAGTAGGGCAGTGTTCAAGTTGATGATCAGGCTGATTGATTAAGCCTGATAAAAACAAATGCTATGAATGACTTAATGAAAAGGCAGTTATGAACAATATTAAAGCAGTAAGAACACAAGGAGTTTAACGTGGTTCAGAGACTCAAGCTCATACATCCATGATCCTGATTAAATAGGATAATCCACTACTTGGGATTAACTTGTTTTTAACGTGCCAAGGTGCACCAAGATCAGCTAACCTCACTGACCTAAACAAACTCCTTCTTAACTTCACTAAACAACTTCAACCAACAAACCTGATTAGAGAGTTTTAGTTTTAGTATGGATTCCAACTAAGGTGTGATTATCCTTACAAGGCTAAGCTATACCTAAGGATGGATAATCACTCTAAGCTTAAGATATGGCTTGAATGCTCAGTGGAATACAAAATAACCCTCATTAATCTAAGAAACACTTGGGAAATTTATCTGGTTTCGAGTGCTTCTTTTAGAATGATGAATGCTTGAATGCTTGAGAGTTTGAGTAATTTCTGGCTTGGAAATTTTTCGTAACCTTGAATGGGTTCAAGGCCTTCTGTATTTATAGATGGATTTGAAAACTATCCGTTGGAGGAGATAACCTTCTATTCATCTACGTAGGGTTGTTCAACGGACATATCTCTCATGCAGCAGCCGTCCTTGCATGGATTAGGTAATTACATTTAATACTCCATTTAATGCTTGCCCGTTGAAAGTTCAGTCTGAAGTCAGTCTTAATGTCAGGTCCGTATGTGAGTGTCCTTTCTGGATTGGTCCATGTCATCAGTTTGGTGAGAATGTCAGAACTCATTCCTGGGCTTCAGGCAAGTCTTATTAAGTTCTTTTTGTCTCGAGCACAATGGTCTTATCCTAACACTGACATTCCTTTTACATTGCTTGGCCCCACTCCAAGTCTTTTCCCATTACTCAGTGTCATCCTATTCTCTTCAGGACTGAGTTAGTAATGACCTCAGGGTCATACTCTTCATCACTGACACTTACTCAGTCAGCTTAGAAAGACTGCCGTAGGTTCAGGATGGTACTCTTCATCTTCAGGCTCTTAGTCTTGATTGTCATCAGTGAGTGCTCCTCTTACCGAGTACCTGTGAAGTGTAAAATGACTAAGTATAAAAACCTAACCAAAACTAGCCTGACTAAGACATTCTAAGGCAAATCATCTTTTCATAGGCTTTGGGATCTTAATCAAAACTGACAATGTCCCAACAGATAAGTTGGGATCCAAAGGTGAAAATGGTTATTTTGTTGGATATCCTAAGGAGACAAGAGGATATTACTTCTATCTACCGAAAAAATAAACAATAATTATTTCTAGGCAAGCTAAGTTCCTAGAAGACAAGTACGTCTTTACAGAACAAAGTTGTAAGAAGATAGAACTTGAAGAGATTCAAGAACTACAAATTAACATAGAGACTGATGATTTGTCAAAGCAACATGACAAAGAATCAGTGGGAGCATTCAGCGACTCTCATGGTGGAAGTTTATCACTAGGTGATCCTCTTTCAGCCAGTGGGAGCGTAACTGGAGTTGCATTATCTTCGCAACAACCTCGAAGTGGGCTGAATGAGAATAACATAGTTCAACTCCCGCCCAAGAGGCATCTGAAAGTGTCGCTCTTGAGGACTCTCCGGTCAACGATGAAGTCGCTGCACCACAAAATTTTCACGATCAGAATGTACAGTCTGCAGAACCACAACTCCGTAAGTCGACTAGGACTCGCCCTCCACCCACTAGGTATTATGGTTTCCTCATGGAGGAATATGATGACGTGAAAATCTCGGATAAAGATGAACCTAGAACTTATACTGAAGCAACATTAGATGTTGACTCAGAGAAGTGGCACGAAGCCATGAAATCCGAGATGGACTCGATGTACACCAATTAGGTCTAGGATTTAATTGAGTTGCCGAAAAGGGGTTAGACCCATAGATTTCACATGAGTCTTTAAGCGTAAGACTATTGCAAACGGCAAAGTACAAACCTGTAAAGATAGGTTGATGGCGAAAGGTTATAGTCAATGCGAAGGTATTGACTATGATGAGACTTTCTCGCCAGTTGCTAAGATCAAGTCCATTCAAATTTTACTTGCGATAACAGCACACCACAATTAAAAGTTTTGCTAGATGGACGTCAAAACAACTCTCCTTAATGGTAACATTGATAAGGAAGTGTTTGTTACTCAACCGGAGGGTTTTATATCTAAGCCAAAATCTAATCTTATGTGCAAGCTTAAACGATCCATTTATGGATTAAAGCGAGCTTCTAGGAGTTGGAATATCCGATTTGATGAAGCTATCAAATCATTTGACTTCATCTAAAATTCCAAAGATCCTTACGTTTATTGTAAACGCAGCGGGAAGAGTATTGTCTTTATAGTCGTATATGTCAATGACATATTGATTATAAGAAATAGTATCCCGCTATTGCAGTCCGTGAAAGATTGGTTATCAAAGACCTTCATGATGAAGGATCTTGGTGAAGCATGCTACATCTTAGGGATCAAGATTCATGTGGATAGATCCAAGAAGATGGTAGGGCTGTCACAATCCACATACGTAGATAAGGTGTTGAAGCGTTTTGAGATAGAGAACTCTAAGAGAGGATCTCTACCGGAAAATTATGGGATAAAGCTGTCAAAGAAGGATTGTTCTTCTAGCGAAGCAGATATCGAGCACATGAAGGACATTCCATATGCATCTGCAATTAGATCCATCATGTACGCCATGACTTGCACCATGCCAGGTTTGGCCTACACTGTCAGCATCACTGGTAGATACCAGTAGAATCTAGATGAACGTCACTGGATTGTCGTCAAGAATATTCTAAAGTACCTCAGACGTACTAAAGAGAACTTTCTTTTCTACGTTAGACAGTCAGAGCTAGTCGATACAGGCTATGCTGATGTGAGTTTCCAGTCAGACTGTGAAGATTACAAATCACAGTCAAATTATATTTTCAATCTCAATGATGAGGCGGTAAGTTGGAATAGTTCTAAGAAAGATCTGACCGTAGATTCAACAACCGAAGCTAAGTACATTGTTGTATCAGAAGCCTTTGAGGCTGTCTGGATTTTAAGGTTCTTAAGAGAACTAGGGGTAGTTTCGAGTGTAAGTTGTCAAATAGAGTTGTATTGTAAAAACATTGGTGTGATTGCATGAGCAAAGGAACCGAGATCTGTTAACAGAAATAAGCATGTACCGAGGCGTTATCATTTGATCCGAGAGATCATATCGATAGGAGAAATGGAATTAAAACATTTCCCATAAAGGATAATCTTGCAAATCCTTTTCATTGTTTATGTACACACGAGACATTTAATGGTCTAGGGGTTAGACATGCAGGTGCTTGGCTCTAGTCCAAGTGGGAGATTGTTAGTGTTAGTGTCCTAGAGACAATCCATCGAAAGGACATAATACTAAGATAATATTCAAATCTTGTTTAATATTATTATTTGTTTAAGATTAAATTTATGGTGTTACACTTATATGAATATAATGTTTGATTGTTTGCATATATTCTTATTTGTGTCCCATGAATCACTACTATCATTGAGTGAGTGAGAACTCAGATAACATAAGTATGATTCTCAAATAGCCCCGATCAAGGATCATCAAGAATGGGATATTGATGATGTAATTGAGATTGGTGTGCGATCTGCATCATACTCTTAGAGAGTGTAGTAAGATCTCACTTACTACGAGATACCGGGTATCTCATGATGGATGCACAGATACCTTAGAAGGTATTGGTATACCCATCCGAGAAACTGTTTGATGTAATTCCACATAATGTGTCTACCGGTGTCTTGGTTAGTGGGAGCGATGTGATACTCCTCTGACTTGAGGTCAATACGCACGACATGTGTGGAGTGATGAACTTTGACCATGACCGATGCTTACACCCTTCCACGGGTAGATATGTCATGGTTTGGGTTCATCACGAAATACATGTGCGTGGTAGTTGAGCCAAGAATATGATTCATTCCTCCATGTAGATTTAGAGAGAATATGATTCATTCCTTCATCATAATTGGATCTAAGTCGTCGGCCGACGCTCATCAACTTAGACTTTGTGGCTAAGTGTGATATAATTGATCAATTAGTGATTTGAGATAATATGATTAAGTTATTTGAATAGACACTTCATCATGTTCAAGACTTAATCGGGTATTCGTGAATGATAGGAAGATATCACAATAGCCCACAGTATTACAGGTAGTTGCAGATTTCCTCGCAACGTACCTCGTATATTGAGAATGCCTGATTTATTGTCTAGGGTTCAATTAAGACCGTTAGTTTTACTAATCGCTCGATATACGAGGGCATATGGGTCACACAACAAGTAATAAAAATTTACCAATTATAGTTGGTTGATTAAATATTGTATTGGATATAATATTTAATTTATGGAGAATATAATAATTATTATATTTGGAATTAATTATTATTATTATTTAATTATATTAGATTTAATTAAATATGAAATCCCAATAATAATATTTGGAATATTATAATACAAGAATAATAGATATAGTAAATATATTATTCGTAGGAACATATCTAGGGAAATATAATCCGTAGAGATTAAATTATGCGGGCCAAACATATTATTTTTCTTAGAAATTAAGCTAAGATAATCCCTATAAATATGTGTCCTATGGGAATTCAGTAATCATACAAGAAATATAATTTCTCCATAAAATCTCCAGTCGAAATTTTTCTCGCAAATTCGTCTCGAGATTCAACGCTGGCATATCGATGTGGTTTGGTAGAAAGTCGTTACGTGGATACCATAGTTGAGGATTCCGCGTATAAATCGTTGTAAGGATTTATATATCGTTATTTATCCTTTATGTTTTATGTTATACTACCATGTTTCAGATTCGTTGTTGGTGAATCGTGTTCTTCCGCTGCGCCGAACATGGTGTTCGTGCCTTTAAAACCTAACATTCAGTCAGCTCGGTAATGAGCCCCTCCGCATCAGCTTGGTCTTTTTGAGCCTTCTCATTCTGGCCGGCGGGAACGTCCAGTTCGCCTTCAGCAACCTCCTCTTGATCGTCCTCGGGGGGATGTGTGATTTCGATAAAGGGGTCAAGAAGTCTATCTTGACCCCATACTTTGCAGGTCGCCGATTTGGAGTGAGGTCCCGGGAGCTGGAGGGTTGCACTCGAGGAACTTGGTGAACACTTGGTCGATCTCTTTTACAATTTGCGGCACGTCAAACTTGTTGACCGCCCTAATGCATTCGGCAAAGCACTCATGAAACCTAGGATCGAGTTCTTCGTTTGAATGGAGTTGGTGAGCTGCGTTTCCAGGTCGGCGACCTTGGCTGTGGACTCAGTGGCAAACTTCTTGGCAACCTCCTTTTGCTTATGCATACGAGCGAGTTCGGCACAGAGTAGCTCGTTCTCGGCCTCTTTGGCCTTAAGATCCTGATAGACCTTGACGTGGAGGTCGAGAGCCCACTGCTCGCCCACTTGGTGGGCCTTCACCTTGTTCTGGAGGTCTCCCACAATCTTCTTTGCCCCATCCTTGACTTCATTCCCCTCCTTGGCAATCCGGCTTACAGTTGCAGCGTGATGCCGGACATTCCTTTCCAAGTCTTCCACCTGGTCGACCAACTTTTGAATGGCGACCAAGGTGTTTCCGGCCTTGATTATGCATAGTCGGCCATTATCACGAGGAGCTTGGGCCTTGACCGTTTTATTAAGTTCTTTGGTCCAGGAAGGAGCTACAGAATCGGTAGCTCGCCGGACGTGGGGATCTGGGATATCCCGGAAGGAGGTCGGCACTTTGGAACTAGCGTACTGGTGCACCATGTTGGAGCGACCAGGGAAGTTCTTGGGCTCATAAATATAAGAACACAATAGGAAAGTGTTAAAAAAAAGACAACACATAATAAAAAACAAGTAAAGAGACTATGCATCATAGTAACCCTTGTCCCAGCCAAGGTAGGTCGTATCGTCGGGATGGATCCTCTCTTCGTGAGCAGCAGCGACCAGGGGCTGCTTGAAATGGAGCTCCATAGAAGGAGCCCGTCCAGTATCGGGCTCGGTAGTACGGGCTACTGGGGTCCCACTCACTTGGGCCCCTTTGCTCTTCTTAGGAGGGCGCTCGGCGTCGGAGATGGGAGTGCTATCTCCACAAAGAAATTTCTTCATTTTTAGAGTACTTGCCGCCGGTGGGCTGCTAATTGGGGCGGGCTGCTTCACTGAGCTCGACCCACCCGGTTGGCTGAGATCATCTTTGCCCGTTTTTGCCACCAAGACAATCATCCTGGACAGTGGTTCCCCTTTCTTTCTCTATCGTTTGGTAGGCATATCTCAAATGTGTTGATTGAGTATGTACTAGGTGGGGTGAACTGTAACGGTGACGAGTTGGTCTGAAATAAGCGAACTACTGGAGTTAGGAAACATTAAGGAAAGTATAAGAACAAAGTAGTTTGTCAGTATGTGAATTACCTTCCGGGACTTGAGCTTGAGCCTCAAGATGGTGTGGGTAGGTCGTCAGGCGGGCTACCCTACGAGGCGACTCCAAGCAAAGATGTGTCACTGATCGATCAACTTGATTTCACAAGGGGATCTGACTCACTGCGAACAAGAACAGGTCGTCAGCCTCGTCCTTTGCACTTCTCCACTTATGAGTCTTGAGACCTGAAACAAAGAAGAAAAAATATTAAAATTAGTCTCATCTCTTCAAAATTTTAGAAGAGATAAAAGTCACGCTTAAGAATCTCAAACTCCGCCGGGGTGTTTATTCTCTCCCCGCCACCATATGGGCGAGCTGAAGCACGCCAGTCCCTGCCAATGTAGAACTAGTCGTGCTTCCAATACCTTACTTTACCGGGGATATCCTCGATCAACTTGAGACCAGGTCGCCCTTTGAGGTAATACCAGCCCCATTCATCCCCGGTGCAAATGGTGGGCACCACGAGGAAATTCATCTCTTCTGCAGTTAGTTTGTTGGGGTATCCCTCCAAGGCACATAGCACCATGATCAATATCAAATTCATCCACCCCACTGGAGTCAATTGGCTTATTGCCAAGTTGGTGTCTTCTAGGAATCGACCTATCAAGGGGTGGGGGGAAGTATGACCCCAATCTTGAGTATGGCGAGGTTGATTATCATGAGCCCGTGCGGTGCGTGATTTGCTCTATCATCCTCCAAAGGGACGTACATGTAAATGTTAAAAGGGATCTTATAATCCCTTCTGATCTTGGAGAAGTCCTCCTCTCTAATGGGGGACACAATGTAGCTCGCCGCGAAGTTGTTCGTCTCAACCTTTGTTTCCCGCGAGCTGGAGTGGTAAATCTATTTGACCACTCCCTCTCATAGGCGTCCCAGTCCACCTGGCGAGCTACAACAACTAGAATCTGGCGCTCAATTGGATTTGGCATGGGGTAGTTGATGCTTCTCAAATACTCCAAAGTCAGCTCGTCAATAGGGGCGGGCTGCTGCACCTCGACCTCGACTTCTTCCTCCTTGTGTAGGTCGGAGCTCATCTCTTCTTCAATCTCCCGGGCAGGGTTTGCCCCGGCGACCTCTCCCCTGGATGGGCGTGCTCCTGAATCAATAGATTGGACCACGGAGGTCACCTCCGAATCCGAGTCAAGGTTTACAATGGGAACGGGGTATGAGAACTCTTCAACGGGGTATTTTCTAGGGTTGCGAGGTGGATATGATCCCGTCTCAGAGTGTGAGGACAGTGGAATCGAAGTTTATTTAAAGGAATGTTGGTAAAAGCTTCAAACGGTTTCAATGGAGGTTTTCCGGCAAAGAAGGTGGAGGGACGTCGGCGGTTCGAGTTTGAAGCGACGGAGTTTTGAGATTTTTTACCAATACAACTGAAATTAAACAAGGGAAGTACAGGAGAAAGAAGATTTTACCTTAGAAAGCTTCAATCAAGTGGAATCAGCGTAGAAAATGGTAGAAATGTGGCCAGAAATTTGAAAAGAAGAAGAAGAAAAATTTTTGGCACTGGGAATTAGAAAGAAAGAGTGTAAAAATGGAAAAAAATTCTTTTATAGTATGGAAAAAAATGGGGTACTCCGCGAATAGAAAGAAAACTTAGGAACTGAATTGCAAATCTCGGGCGCGTAAAAACCCCACTCCGAAATAATTGGAGGCGCGTCGCCTCGAAGTAACGCGAGCGTGGACGGCGGCAATCATGCCGCCCACATCACGCCTCGAGATAGCCCTTTGCCTCAGAATCTCAACTGGCATGTAGCCATTCCAGCCCATCCGTACAGATGTAGTCTACCCCTGAAGATGTAGCTCGCTTATGTGAGACAAGACAATAACCAGCCCATTAGTAGTTCACCCCATTCCTTCATAATATAATGACAGGCTAGGGGGTAATTGTTGATAGGCGAGCTACAACGCACTAGAGGCGAGCAGGTTTAAGCAGACTAATCATACCAAAAGCCAGGTTAAGCCACCCAAACTGAGCCAGACCGAGCTGGAATAGTCAGGCGAGCTACTCCTGCTAGGCAAGCTACTTCACCCAGCCGAGCTATTTAAGATTAAAGGCCATCCGAACCCAAATAAGACCTTGTCGAGCTACTCTAGCCAAAGCCCTAAGGCAGAAAATAAGTCGACCAACAAGATCAAGCCAAATGCTCCTCAAGGACAAGTCTAAAGTGACGTACCGCTCTGAAATATGAGCTAATTCAGTTTAGAGGATATAAATTAACTTAAATAAGGTCAAATGAGTCAACACCCCATGTGTCAAGCATGTACACAAGGGAGAGCAAAGGTCAAGCCACCTCCTACTTTGAGGACTTGTATAAATAACTTGATTTTTAATCAAAAAAGCACAAAATTCATAAATACAATAAAACTTTGCCTACAAACACTCATACACCTAAGTCTATACACACTTATGAAATAAATACGAAATCAATACTCGTATTTACATTTTCTTAACTCCAATCTACGGTAGTACTCAATCACACGCTATTATTTGGTGATTCAATTAATGATTAAAAACAGACACTAATCTATGTAATTAGAAAAGATCATCAACAATTCACAGACTCTAGTCGTCGAAACTAGTGAAGTGACGTATGTTGTCCATTCGTGGATAGTGGATACGAGAGCTACTGATCACATTTATTTCATTTTGCATGGGTTCAAGCTAACCCGACGACTTAGCAGAAGTGAGATCCCCATCGCACCGGGTAATGCTATGAGAGTGGCAGCTGAAGCAGTGGAAGAAGTGCCTCTATCTTTTGAAGATTGAGTTATGGTCTTGAGAGACGTACTTTATGTTCCTAGTTTTAGAAAGAACTCAACCTTCAGTTTCTAAATTGTTTTGAATAGATACCCAGTTTCTTTTAATAAGGATGTTATTATTTCTTGAAATGATGAGTTTATCTGTTCCAGAACATTAATGTATGATCTTTATACCATTATTTGGCACACCACTCATAAATTAAATCTAATAACATATCGACTATTTTGAGTTTTAAAGGAAAGAATTCATTTGACATGAATGAAACACTACTATGGCATCTTAGATTAGGTCATATTAATCTAATGCGGATACAAAGGTTGGTGAAAAATGGATCCTTGAAGTCTATTCAAGTTGAGCCATTTCTAACTTGTTTATCATGTTTAGAGGGTAAGATGATCTAGAGGGCATTTGGAGCCAAGGGGAATAGAGCCACGTAAGTGTTAGAACTCGTTCATACGGATATGTGTGGTCCAATGACGATCATGGCAAGAAGGGGGTATGAGTATTTTGTCACTTGCGTTGACGATTACTAGAGATATGGATACATCTAACTTTTGATGCATAGGGAAAAGAGTATTAAGTTACGATCTGATCATGGAGGCGAATACCTCAGCAATGAATTCTTGAACTACCTATTGGACGAAGGGAATGTATCTCAATTGACCACACCGGGAACCTCTCAATAAAACGGTGTAGCAGAACGAAGAAACCGGGATCTTTTAGAAATGGTCAGATCCATGATGAGTTATTCAGATCTACCCAAATCGTTTTGGGGTAATACCTTGGAAACGGTGGCTTACATTCTAAACTTGGTGTCATCCAAATCGGTTCCTAAAACCCCGGTAGAATTGTGGACTGGGCGCAAGCCTAGTTTGAAACACATGAGGATATGGGGGTGTCCGACATACGTGTTACACAAGGAAGCCGGTAAATTGGATCCACATTCGGAATTAAGGTTGTTTATAGGATACCCCGCGGGAATGAAAGGGTGTATGTTCTATAGTCCCAAGGATCAAAAGACCGTGATTAGAACACACTTTAAACTCTTGGAAGAGGACTATATGAATAATCGAAAGCCTAGAAGTGAGATTACCTTAGACGAATTAAGATGGCAAACTCCGATACCAAGTGTGCAAGATGATATACCAATCGTCACACCTACACAACAAGAACCCCATCGTAGTGGGAGGTTTGTTAGACAACCCTAGAGATTCATGGGAATAGGAGAATCTTCGGATTTGATTCTTGGAGATGAGTAGGACCCATGGACATACAACGAGACAATCCAAGACAAAGATGCGGAATCTTGGCGAACGACAATAGAAACCGAGATGGGTTCAATGGATAATAATCAAATATGGGGTCGAACCACCCAGTGGGGTAGAACCCATTGGATGCAAGTGGGTATACAAGATGAAAAGAGGACCGGACGGAAGGGTTGAAACCTTCAAGGCTAGGATAGTGGCAAAAGGATATACTAAAAAAGAAGGGATCAATTATGAGGAAACCTTTTCGCCTGTAGCTATGCTTAAGTCTATTTGTATTCTCTTATCGAACGATGTGCATCTAGATTACGAGATCTAACAAATGGATGTCAAGATAGATTTCCTTAATGGAAGTATTGATGGTTTAGATATCTATATGTGATAACCCGTAGGTTTTATTGCGAAAGGCCAAGAGCATCTCATATGCAAGCTCAAGGGGTCCATCTATGGACTTATGCAAGCATCACGTACATGTAACCAGTGTTTTGATCAAGTTATTAAGTCTTATGAGTTTTATCAAAACGAGTTCGAAAGTTATGTGTATAAAAAGTGTGACGGAACTGCGGTGGTATTCTTAGTATTATACGTAGACAATATTCTGCACAATGAAAATAATGTAAAGGAATTGTCAGACGTAAGGGTATGGCTGTCAAATCAGTTTGATATGAAGGACTTAGGGAAAGCCGGTCACATCCTTGGGATCAAGATCACTCGAGATCGAAAGAAAATGATGTTGGGCTTATCGCAAGCTTCATACAAAGACACTGTTTTGAAGCGGTTCAACATGCAAGATTCCAAGAAAGGTTTTGTTAGGATAAAAATTGTTAGTTTTGATGAGTTAAAACAAACCAGAAGATGTAATAGGACCATCTGGACCTGTTAGCCAGATGATGATCTAGATTAGGACTTAGTCTAGGGGGAACTGCCAGACCAGAAGACTTCACCAGAAGAGTCACCAGAAGACCCCACCAAAGGACTTCACCAGAGGACTCCCTCAAAAGACTTCACCAGATGAGATCAGACCAGAGGCAGAGGACCTTCCCCAGACCAGACGAGTCCGGACCAGACGAGTCTGGTGGAACAAAAGATGCTCAGTTTGATCTCCTGTTTCTACTGAGTATTCTGGTTGTTCACCAGATTAGGACCAGAAGACACCGAGGTTGCCTGGTGTCTGGTCTTGCCTTCTCTGGAGAGAATCAGAGTTAGGCAGATGAAGCTATTGACCGTTGGTGATTCATATCAAGTCAACATGATCAGGATTGGAAAGTATTTGAAGATAATCAATCCAAGGATCCCACCAACCCAATCAATCAATTAGGGAATTGATTGATTGAGGCTTCCTTATATAGAGGATCTGATTGGATTAGCCCTCCAACGGCTAGCCCTAATCACCTCTATAAATACAAGAGTGCAGTTCAAGAAAAAGCTCTAGAGAGACTATATACGCGCATAAAGTGATCCAAGCTTTTGATATTCATATCAAGCACTCTTATTGTTCATAATATTTATCTACTCTTAAAGAGTTTATTGAAACCACAACCTGTTCATCTATCAGACAAGGTTGTTGGCTGTTTGATCTTTAGATTGAAGTTAAATCTAAAGAGGTGTAAGAAGGAACTGGTACTTCCCAGATTTCAGTAAGTAAGTAAGTGAGTTGGTTGATAGTGAGACCCCTTGGATATAAGGGAGAGTGGACGTAGGATATTCAAATCCGAACCACTATATATCTTGTGTTCTTTATTGCTTTCATTTACTTATTGTTCTTTGAATTATTGTTCTCTTGTAAAAGAATTTGAAAGACATTTAACTTAAGCTTCCGCAATTAATCTAACTAGTGGGACCAACAAGTGGTATCAGAGCTGGATGTCATGCACAGCCAGAAGCAGCTCCAGGAGCACGTGCTGGAGCAGATGAGACCAGTCTCTGTGCTTAAAGTTGAGATGGCCAGCCAGATGATTCAGACTGCCAAGTTGAAAGACTCCCTCCAGGAGATGTTGGAGAAGCAGGAAAGGCTTGTCGCTGAATCAAGAGCCTACCTGGAGGAAGCCAAACAGCTGCGTGATCTTCACTCTTCCTCCAACACTGTCTTGCCTGACCTTATAAGGCAGGTTGTGGAGCCCCTCCTTGATGAAGTTAAAAAGGGGGAAGAGAAGGCCAGAACTGATCTGGCGAAGACCACCAATGAAACTCTCTTCAGCCATGGAGCTCGTCAGGACCTGCTGGAGAACACTTTGGCCCAGGCTGAGTTGCAGAAGAAGAAGAAGGAAGAGTTCAAATCTCTTTCCATGGCTAAGCAGCTTGCTGCAGAAGAGGAGTCAGAAGCTGAGCAGGATCCAATCTCCATCTCTGGACCTGCAAAGAGAAAGATAAGAAGAGTCAAGAAAAGCTTCCTTGAGACTGTTGTTGAAGAAGCTCAAAAGAGATACAAGGAAGAGACTCTAGAGGAGAAGCAAGCAAGGATTGGGAAGAACATAGATGAAGAGCAGAGGCTCAGATATGTTAGAAGGCAAAATAAGAAGAGCAGAGAAGCAGGTGCTGCTTCTGGTGCAAGTGGCTCTAGCCAGAGGAGGAAAGCTCCCATTGAAGTGATGAACATTCTGCTTCTCAGGACAGAAGGGTCTTTTGACTCTACTGTGCCTGTGCCCTTGATTGAGAAATGGAAGGAGGCAAAGACTCTCTGGTTCATCCAACACTATATCCAGAGGCCAACACCAGAGGATGATGAGCTAATCAACAAAACCTTCCACACCTGGATGCAAGCTTATGATGCAGAGTTGTACAAGCAGTTGATGGACTCAACCATTGAGTTCAACCTGGAGGTGACTGCCCCTGAGTTCACTTATCTTAACACTCCCATGGCAGGAGACCAGGTTGATTGGGCTGAGCTGAAGAGATTGTACAAGACAAAGGTGTTGGTGAACTTCACTCCAACATCTTTTGCAGAGTTGAAGGCCGTCCAAGATAGGTTCCTTGATTGGTTCCTTGTGCCCAAGGAAAACAGGAGATATGCATAGAATAGGACTACTAAACTTAATTGTAATCTGTAATCACTGTTGTCCTTATTATCAATGAAATTCATATCTTCTCTGTTCAAAAGACAACCTCTTGTTGTCTTAATTGTTTGCCTGATAAGATCCATTCTAAGGTCTTATCCTTTAATGATTTCTTGCTTAAGTCTTATTTGTGATCAGTTCTGGTAGTGTTTTAACTCCATCAAAAAGGGGGAAATTGTTAGGATAAAAATTGTTAGTTTTGATGAGTTAAAACAAACCAGAAGATGTAATAGGACCATCTGGACCTGTTAGCCAGATGATGATCTAGATTAGGACTTAGTCTAGGGGGAACTGCCAGACCAGAAGACTTCACCAGAAGAGTCACCAGAAGACCCCACCAGAGGACTTCACCAGAGGACTCCCCCAGAAGACTTCACCAGATGAGATCAGACCAGAGGCAGAGGACCTTCCCCAGACCAGACGAGTCCGGACCAGACGAGTCTGGTGGAATAAAAGATGCTCAGTTTGATCTCCTGTTTCTACTGAGTATTCTGGTTGTTCACCAGATTAGGACCAGAAGACACCGAGGTTGCCTGGTGTCTGGTCTTGCCTTCTCTGGAGAGAATTAGAGCTAGGCAGAGGAAGCTATTGACCGTTGGTGATTCATATCAAGTCAACATGATCAGGATTGGAAAGTATTTGAAGATAATCAATCCAAGGATCCCACCAACCCAATTAATCAATTAGGGAATTGATTGATTGAGGCTTCCTTATATAGAGGATCTGATTGGATTAGCCCTCCAACGGCTAGCCCTAATCACCTCTATAAATACAAGAGTGCAGTTCAAGAAAAAGCTCTAGAGAGACTATATACGCGCATAAAGTGATCCAAGCTTTTGATATTCATATCAAGCACTCTTATTGTTCATAATATTTATCTACTCTTAAGGAGTTTATTGAAACCACAACCTGTTCATCTATCAGACAAGGTTGTTGGCTGTTTGATCTTTAGATTGAAGTTAAATCTAAAGAGGTGTAAGAAGGAACTGGTACTTCCCAAATTCCAGTAAGTAAGTAAGTGAGTTGGTTGATAGTGAGACCCCTTGGATATAAGGGAGAGTGGACGTAGGATATTCAAATCCGAACCACTATATATCTTGTGTTCTTTATTGCTTTCATTTACTTATTGTTCTTTGAATTATTATTCTCTTGTAAAAGAATTTGAAAGACATTTAACTTAAGCTTCTGCAATTAATCAAACTAGTGGGACCAACAGGTTTTATACCTTTTTAGATACGGAATCCATCTATCAAAAGAAATAGGCCCTAAGATGCATATGGAGATAGATGACATGAAAGACATTCCGTAAGCTTCGGGGGTAGGAAGTCTTATGTATGTAATACTGTGTACGAGACCGGATATCTGCTTTGTCTCGGGCTTGATGGCAAGATATCAAAGTAACCCCGGGATAGATCATTGGACTGCAGATAAATGCATTATGTAGTTTTTAAAAAGAACTCGCGATAGAATGTTGATTTACGAGTCAGATAATCTAATTCCCATGGGATACATGGGCTCGGATTTCCACTCAAACATAGATTCCAGAAGATCTACCTCGGGTGGTGTGTCTTGCATGGGAGAAGGAGCCATGACTTGGAAAAGCGATATGCAGAAATACATCGCAGATTCGACCATGGAAGCCGGTTAAGTAGTTGCTTATGAAGTAGCGAAAGAAGCGGTTTGGCTCAATAACTTCTTAGTGGACTTGGAAGTTGTTCCAAATTTACCCAGCACAATCATTGTCCACTGTGATAATGTCGGAGCAGTTGCAAATTCAAGGGAATAGAGAGCCCACAAGGCCAACAAACACATTGAAAGAAAACACCATCTTATATGAGAAATCGTTAGGAGAGGAGATAAAGAGGTGGCAAAGATAACATCGGGCGACAACCTAGATATCCATTCACAAAGGTTCTATCTTAGAGTACATTCGAGAGACATGTGGATGAAATGGGTGTCAAGACTATTTCCAATCTGTTTTAAGTATAAGGAATTATTAGGTTAGTGTAGGTTGACATGAGATGTCACGTAGAACTACACTAAGACATGCATGATGTATACTAAAGAGCATACTTTAAGTATAAGTGGGAGATTGTTGGAGTTATACGTGAAAGTGTGCTTTTACTTCGTATAACTCATGTATTAAACACTTTGTTTTATGGGAATAATTCTTTTATCACATTTGCTTTGAAGATGAATGAATGTTAAATATTTATTGCAACCCGTTCAATATATATAGTATGTGTTACATTCTAGTTTATGTGGTGATACCAGATCACGGAAGATCACATAACGAGTTCCTTGTAACTAAACGTACAAATTCATGACCTAGGTGGAATTGAACAATCCGCCGCAAAAGGTCGATGTGTATATCTCAGATTGGCCTATCTTGACCAAGAGATTGCACTAGCATATTTAGTATGTGTTGAAGAGGACCTACAGTAAGGATAAATTCTTATGTTCTGAAATGTGAATAATTAGACCTCAGTGATTATTGATTTCTTAATCTCCGTCACTTAAATAGGACGGTGTGTGGTTAATAGTTATTGATTTGATTTATGTAGACTTCGAACCTTGTGTCTTGGGCAGTAATATTAATCATATGACGGTTGCTAAGGTTTAATACAGAGAAACGCGTGCGAGTACGACTCGTGCTAAGGTTTAATATTAATGGGCTGAATAATATTAGGGCTCAATATTGTAATTCAGAAGCCCATTGGAGGTCCAATCTTAATTCTCCTAAAGGCCCCCCAAGTAGCCCAATAAGTAGTCCAATAATAATAAGATGATTAAATTAAAAGAAAATATAATTGATGATTTTTCTTGATAATTTCGAAAATTAGAGTATTAGGAGAGAGAAAAGATTTTATTGATTTTCTTAGAAAGATGTTATGGAAGATATGTATTCTTGGAATACAAGATTATCTCATAAATTCAAGAAAATCCAAATCTAGTGTTTCCTCCCTATTATTTTAAAAAATTCCCCATATATTAGAAGGGTGAGATTTTTGTGGAATATTTTATTATGGAGAAAATACTATATGAAATATATTCAAGATTTCTTGGAGGCCAAGAAAATATTTTCTTCTCCCATATTTTACTCAATATTTTCGGCCCCCTCACCTATATATAGGGGATGAATTTTTCATCCCCAAACTTACATAATTCCATGAGTTGGAAATATCAAGAGCAAAAATATTTTTTTATCCTTACTATAATAAAATTGTTCATGAGCGCTTCCCACCGGCGGACGAACAAGGCGAAAGGGAATACTTGAGAAGGTTTTTACGGTTGATTCCGTAGATCTTGGTTGGACGTCGCTTCAAGAGCAACATTTTACATGAAATTCTTAGTTTTTCTGTCGTAGAATTTTACGTGTTTATATTCATATGCATGTAAATTTATTGTTGACATAGTTATTATATGAATTAATTTAGGATTAATTCATGCTAGTAATAATTAGATTTAAATTCGTATTTAAATTTCATCCCGAATAGATCCGGGCCTCCGAATTTCCCAAAAGTCAGATACACCTCGACCCATCATGTAGATCCGATATTTACTCAGGTGAGTCTCCAGATCGGTCCTCACCTCGTATAGGGGCGTTTGAGGGGGCGCGACCTTCGTTTGGACGAAGGCGTCTTCGATCTCCAGGGATAAGGGCTCCCTGCCGAGGTTGGAGCGTTTGGACGGAGAATCTCTTGCTTCCATCTTGTTCTCCATCTCACTTAAATGCTGTTGGAGAGAGGCAATGACGACACCTTGGCTTCCCTCTGCCCGGAGGGTGACCTCGGGGCCCAGGCGCTTGTGTGCAGATACCCGCTGGTCGATTTTCGCGGTAGGGGAGCTCTGGGCTCCCTTGAGTTGCCTTCGCACTAGAGGGCGGCGTTCCTCCAGCACCTCGGTTGGTGCTGCCCTTGCCGGGGCGGGGTACCTCGAAGACCTCAATTGCCAATTTAATTACAGCTATTATTTCTTAAAAGAAAGCAAAGAAATGTAATATAATTTTTACATTTAAAATTGCAAGTTGCTTATTAATCTCAATTGTCAATGTGTTTTGGGATTTAGTGAGCCTTATAGATCAAGTAAAGGTGTCCTATTTGTATAATTGGCTTGAATTAATTACACTTACCATGGCAACTTGCGTATCACAACATGTATTGATCCTCCATCCTTCTTCGGTACCAATTATGTTAATATTCTCGACGAATAAAACAAACTTACCGACATGTTCAAGGATTTAATTGGCCAAATAGATCAAGTGGTGGTGTCTATGTGTATACTTGCCGTTGAATTAATCACCCCTGTCATGACAATTTGTGAATTGCAATAATACTGCAAAACTGTGTTTCTAGAATTATAAGAACTTAAAATTAGAATGATTAGCTAGAGAGTAATAGTTGACAACTAATTGGGGCTACATAAATAGGATTTAATTTGAATTAAATCCTTTGCCCCACACTATTTAGTAAAATTTTCTTTATAGTTATGTCTCATAATCATGATTTAATTTGAATTAATACTGCAACCTTATATAAAGGAGCACTAATACATTAGGTGCTAATAAATTGTTTTAAATTCACATAGTTGACTAACGTTCCGACATTTTGAATTTGATCCTACAGTATTGATATTCGTAAACAACTTGACATTCTTAGCGTAAAAGTTGTAATTTTTAAATTTTGGGTTATGAATTTCATTATTTAGCTCTCTCTAATTCGAGGAGGTAAAGGAATTTACATTCCAAAGTTTAAAAATTCCAAATAATATTGAAATAGTAATTTATACATTAAAAAAATCAAGACTGCATGACCAAATTCAAAAAGTCAAAAAATTAAGGAACTACATAAAATTAAATTCTCTTTTATTATCATCACATTTATGAATCTTCCTTTATTCAAGATTACAACACTAATTCAAATTAAATTATAATTATGAGATTTAACTGCAAATCCCTTGACTAAATAGCATGTGTTAAAGGATTTAATTAAAATTAAATCGTATTTACGTAAGCTCAATTAGAGGACAAGTACAACTTCTAAGCCAATTAACATAATTATTCACCAAGTCGAAAACTGTAGCTCGCCATTGTTTGTGAAAGCCTCTCCATAACCATCTGTCATCACACAAAATTAATTATACCTCAAGTAATACTATTCAATGAAAATAACTAATACTCTTCAGTGAAAACTACTAATACCCTTTAATGATTCATGTATAAACTAATTTCACTCTATACACACTCTTATTAAAGGACATTAGTTATGATAATTGCAAAGTATGAGTTATATTATGTTGGGACAATGTCAGTTTTGAGTTAATCCCAAATACCCTGAAAAGATGATTTGCCTAAATGTTGTAATAGTCGGGCTAGTCTTGTTAGGCCTTGTATAAGTTAGAATATTTTATATTCACAGGTACATAGTGAGAGGAGTACTCATTGTTGACATTCAAGACTGAAGCCTAAAGAACACAAGTGCACCAACACTGAACTTATGGCAGTCCTTCTAAGCCGGTTGAATAAGTGTCAGGATGAAGAGCATGATCCTGAGATCATTGTTGACTCAGCCTGAAGGGAACAGGACTACACTGAGTGATTTGGAAAAATACTTGGAGTAGGATCCAAGTAAGCAAAAAGAATGTCAGCGCTGGATCACGTACGTAGAAGAGGACAAACCTGAACTAAAAAAAAACAAGACTGAACTGAAGAATAAGTTATGACATTCTCACCTACCTGAAGACATGGTCCAATGAGGAGAAGACAAGTCATGTACGGACAATGACTTTAACCTGACATCCCTGCAAGTTTTCAACGGGCATGCATTTAATGCATTTACCAAATCCATGTAAGGATGGCTGCTGCATGAAGATTATATTCGTTGAAGTATCCTACAAGAAAGATGACTAGAAAGCTATATCCCCAACAGATAGTTTTTAAAAATCATCTATAAATACAAAAGACCTTGACCCAAACAAGGTTACGGGAAATTTCGAAGCCAAAAATTACTCAAGACTCACAAGCATCACAAGCATTCAAAGAAGCACTTGAAACCCCTTTAATTTCCCAAGTGTTTCTTATAGTCTAGAGTCAATTATGTATTCCACTGAGCTCATTATACATATCTTAAGCTTAGAGTGATAATCATATCCTTAACATAGGTTTGCCTTGTAAGGATTATCACAAATAGTTGGAATCCAAACTGAAACCAAAACCCTAAGTGTTAAGTTTGTTGGTTGAGGTTAGTAAGTTGGTTAGGAGAAGGAGGACTAGAACTCGAATTCTAGGGATCAGTGAAACTGGTCATTGTGCACCCTGGCACGTTAAAAACAAGTCAATTCTTTAGTGGATTCTCCTATTCAATCAGGATTGTGGACGTAGGAGCCTGAGTCTCTGAACCACGTTAAACGCTCTGAGTTCTTTATCGCTTTAATTACTTTTTATATTACTTATCATTGTTCATTCATTACATGCTTTGTCAGTGCTGAATCAATCAGCCTGATATTTGAACTCATTGCACTGCCTTCCTAGTCACGGCTTCATAAGAAAGAAACATTCAGTTTTTAGAAAGCATTAAAACAAGTCTTTAAACATTCAGAGCTCACACATTTCCCCACAAGGCATGAATATATAGTTGGCCAACTGAGTTGCTTCAGAGCCAGACCAGAAGACTTCACCAGAAGAGTCACCAGAAGACCCCACCAGAGGACTTCACCAGAGGACTCCCCCAGAAGACTTCACCAGATGAGATCAGACCAGAGGCAGAGGACCTTCCCCAGACCAGACGAGTCCGGACCAGACGAGTCTGGTGGAACAAAAGATGCTCAGTTTGATCTCCTGTTTCTACTGAGTATTCTGGTTGTTCACCAGATTAGGACCAGAAGACACCGAGGTTGCCTGGTGTCTGGTCTTGCCTTCTCTGGAGAGAATTAGAGCTAGGCAGAGGAAGCTATTGACCGTTGGTGATTCATATCAAGTCAACATGATCAGGATTGGAAAGTATTTGAAGATAATCAATCCAAGGATCCCACCAACCCAATTAATCAATTAGGGAATTGATTGATTGAGGCTTCCTTATATAGAGGATCTGATTGGATTAGCCCTCCAACGGCTAGCCCTAATCACCTCTATAAATACAAGAGTGCAGTTCAAGAAAAAGCTCTAGAGAGACTATATACGCGCATAAAGTGATCCAAGCTTTTGATATTCATATCAAGCACTCTTATTGTTCATAATATTTATCTACTCTTAAGGAGTTTATTGAAACCACAACCTGTTCATCTATCAGACAAGGTTGTTGGCTGTTTGATCTTTAGATTGAAGTTAAATCTAAAGAGGTGTAAGAAGGAACTGGTACTTCCCAAATTCCAGTAAGTAAGTAAGTGAGTTGGTTGATAGTGAGACCCCTTGGATATAAGGGAGAGTGGACGTAGGATATTCAAATCCGAACCACTATATATCTTGTGTTCTTTATTGCTTTCATTTACTTATTGTTCTTTGAATTATTATTCTCTTGTAAAAGAATTTGAAAGACATTTAACTTAAGCTTCTGCAATTAATCTAACTAGTGGGACCAACAGGTTTTATACCTTTTTAGATACGGAATCCATCTATCAAAAGAAATAGGCCCTAAGATGCATATGGAGATAGATGACATGAAAGACATTCCGTAAGCTTCGGGGGTAGGAAGTCTTATGTATGTAATACTGTGTACGAGACCGGATATCTGCTTTGTCTCGGGCTTGATGGCAAGATATCAAAGTAACCCCGGGATAGATCATTGGACTGCAGATAAATGCATTATGTAGTTTTTAAAAAGAACTCGCGATAGAATGTTGATTTACGAGTCAGACAATCTAATTCCCATGGGATACATGGGCTCGGATTTCCACTCAAACATAGATTCCAGAAGATCTACCTCGGGTGGTGTGTCTTGCATGGGAGAAGGAGCCATGACTTGGAAAAGCGATATGCAGAAATACATCGCAGATTCGACCATGGAAGCCGGTTAAGTAGTTGCTTATGAAGTAGCGAAAGAAGCGGTTTGGCTCAATAACTTCTTAGTGGACTTGGAAGTTGTTCCAAATTTACCCAGCACAATCATTGTCCACTGTGATAATGTCGGAGCAGTTGCAAATTCAAGGGAATAGAGAGCCCACAAGGCCAACAAACACATTGAAAGAAAACACCATCTTATATGAGAAATCGTTAGGAGAGGAGATAAAGAGGTGGCAAAGATAACATCGGGCGACAACCTAGATATCCATTCACAAAGGTTCTATCTTAGAGTACATTCGAGAGACATGTGGATGAAATGGGTGTCAAGACTATTTCCAATCTGTTTTAAGTATAAGGAATTATTAGGTTAGTGTAGGTTGACATGAGATGTCACGTAGAACTACACTAAGACATGCATGATGTATACTAAAGAGCATACTTTAAGTATAAGTGGGAGATTGTTGGAGTTATACGTGAAAGTGTGCTTTTACTTCGTATAACTCATGTATTAAACACTTTGTTTTATGGGAATAATTCTTTTATCACATTTGCTTTGAAGATGAATGAATGTTAAATATTTATTGCAACCCGTTCAATATATATAGTATGTGTTACATTCTAGTTTATGTGGTGATACCAGATCACGGAAGATCACATAACGAGTTCCTTGTAACTAAACGTACAAATTCATGACCTAGGTGGAATTGAACAATCCGCCGCAAAAGGTCGATGTGTATATCTCAGATTGGCCTATCTTGACCAAGAGATTGCACTAGCATATTTAGTATGTGTTGAAGAGGACCTACAGTAAGGATAAATTCTTATGTTCTGAAATGTGAATAATTAGACCTCAGTGATTATTGATTTCTTAATCTCCGTCACTTAAATAGGACGGTGTGTGGTTAATAGTTATTGATTTGATTTATGTAGACTTCGAACCTTGTGTCTTGGGCAGTAATATTAATCATATGACGGTTGCTAAGGTTTAATACAGAGAAACGCGTGCGAGTACGACTCGTGCTAAGGTTTAATATTAATGGGCTGAATAATATTAGGGCTCAATATTGTAATTCAGAAGCCCATTGGAGGTCCAATCTTAATTCTCCTAAAGGCCCCCCAAGTAGCCCAATAAGTAGTCCAATAATAATAAGATGATTAAATTAAAAGAAAATATAATTGATGATTTTTCTTGATAATTTCGAAAATTAGAGTATTAGGAGAGAGAAAAGATTTTATTGATTTTCTTAGAAAGATGTTATGGAAGATATGTATTCTTGGAATACAAGATTATCTCATAAATTCAAGAAAATCCAAATCTAGTGTTTCCTCCCTATTATTTTAAAAAATTCCCCATATATTAGAAGGGTGAGATTTTTGTGGAATATTTTATTATGGAGAAAATACTATATGAAATATATTCAAGATTTCTTGGAGGCCAAGAAAATATTTTCTTCTCCCATATTTTACTCAATATTTTCGGCCCCCTCACCTATATATAGGGGATGAATTTTTCATCCCCAAACTTACATAATTCCATGAGTTGGAAATATCAAGAGCAAAAATATTTTTTTATCCTTACTATAATAAAATTGTTCATGAGCGCTTCCCACCGGCGGACGAACAAGGCGAAAGGGAATACTTGAGAAGGTTTTTACGGTTGATTCCGTAGATCTTGGTTGGACGTCGCTTCAAGAGCAACATTTTACATGAAATTCTTAGTTTTTCTGTCGTAGAATTTTACGTGTTTATATTCATATGCATGTAAATTTATTGTTGACATAGTTATTATATGAATTAATTTAGGATTAATTCATGCTAGTAATAATTAGATTTAAATTCGTATTTAAATTTCATCCCGAATAGATCCGGGCCTCCGAATTTCCCAAAAGTCAGATACACCTCGACCCATCATGTAGATCCGATATTTACTCAGGTGAGTCTCCAGATCGGTCCTCACCTCGTATAGGGGCGTTTGAGGGGGCGCGACCTTCGTTTGGACGAAGGCGTCTTCGATCTCCAGGGATAAGGGCTCCCTGCCGAGGTTGGAGCGTTTGGACGGAGAATCTCTTGCTTCCATCTTGTTCTCCATCTCACTTAAATGCTGTTGGAGAGAGGCAATGACGACACCTTGGCTTCCCTCTGCCCGGAGGGTGACCTCGGGGCCCAGGCGCTTGTGTGCAGATACCCGCTGGTCGATTTTCGCGGTAGGGGAGCTCTGGGCTCCCTTGAGTTGCCTTCGCACTAGAGGGCGGCGTTCCTCCAGCACCTCGGTTGGTGCTGCCCTTGCCGGGGCGGGGTACCTCGAAGACCTCAATTGCCAATTTAATTACAGCTATTATTTCTTAAAAGAAAGCAAAGAAATGTAATATAATTTTTACATTTAAAATTGCAAGTTGCTTATTAATCTCAATTGTCAATGTGTTTTGGGATTTAGTGAGCCTTATAGATCAAGTAAAGGTGTCCTATTTGTATAATTGGCTTGAATTAATTACACTTACCATGGCAACTTGCGTATCACAACATGTATTGATCCTCCATCCTTCTTCGGTACCAATTATGTTAATATTCTCGACGAATAAAACAAACTTACCGACATGTTCAAGGATTTAATTGGCCAAATAGATCAAGTGGTGGTGTCTATGTGTATACTTGCCGTTGAATTAATCACCCCTGTCATGACAATTTGTGAATTGCAATAATACTGCAAAACTGTGTTTCTAGAATTATAAGAACTTAAAATTAGAATGATTAGCTAGAGAGTAATAGTTGACAACTAATTGGGGCTACATAAATAGGATTTAATTTGAATTAAATCCTTTGCCCCACACTATTTAGTAAAATTTTCTTTATAGTTATGTCTCATAATCATGATTTAATTTGAATTAATACTGCAACCTTATATAAAGGAGCACTAATACATTAGGTGCTAATAAATTGTTTTAAATTCACATAGTTGACTAACGTTCCGACATTTTGAATTTGATCCTACAGTATTGATATTCGTAAACAACTTGACATTCTTAGCGTAAAAGTTGTAATTTTTAAATTTTGGGTTATGAATTTCATTATTTAGCTCTCTCTAATTCGAGGAGGTAAAGGAATTTACATTCCAAAGTTTAAAAATTCCAAATAATATTGAAATAGTAATTTATACATTAAAAAAATCAAGACTGCATGACCAAATTCAAAAAGTCAAAAAATTAAGGAACTACATAAAATTAAATTCTCTTTTATTATCATCACATTTATGAATCTTCCTTTATTCAAGATTACAACACTAATTCAAATTAAATTATAATTATGAGATTTAACTGCAAATCCCTTGACTAAATAGCATGTGTTAAAGGATTTAATTAAAATTAAATCGTATTTACGTAAGCTCAATTAGAGGACAAGTACAACTTCTAAGCCAATTAACATAATTATTCACCAAGTCGAAAACTGTAGCTCGCCATTGTTTGTGAAAGCCTCTCCATAACCATCTGTCATCACACAAAATTAATTATACCTCAAGTAATACTATTCAATGAAAATAACTAATACTCTTCAGTGAAAACTACTAATACCCTTTAATGATTCATGTATAAACTAATTTCACTCTATACACACTCTTATTAAAGGACATTAGTTATGATAATTGCAAAGTATGAGTTATATTATGTTGGGACAATGTCAGTTTTGAGTTAATCCCAAATACCCTGAAAAGATGATTTGCCTAAATGTTGTAATAGTCGGGCTAGTCTTGTTAGGCCTTGTATAAGTTAGAATATTTTATATTCACAGGTACATAGTGAGAGGAGTACTCATTGTTGACATTCAAGACTGAAGCCTAAAGAACACAAGTGCACCAACACTGAACTTATGGCAGTCCTTCTAAGCCGGTTGAATAAGTGTCAGGATGAAGAGCATGATCCTGAGATCATTGTTGACTCAGCCTGAAGGGAACAGGACTACACTGAGTGATTTGGAAAAATACTTGGAGTAGGATCCAAGTAAGCAAAAAGAATGTCAGCGCTGGATCACGTACGTAGAAGAGGACAAACCTGAACTAAAAAAAAACAAGACTGAACTGAAGAATAAGTTATGACATTCTCACCTACCTGAAGACATGGTCCAATGAGGAGAAGACAAGTCATGTACGGACAATGACTTTAACCTGACATCCCTGCAAGTTTTCAACGGGCATGCATTTAATGCATTTACCAAATCCATGTAAGGATGGCTGCTGCATGAAGATTATATTCGTTGAAGTATCCTACAAGAAAGATGACTAGAAAGCTATATCCCCAACAGATAGTTTTTAAAAATCATCTATAAATACAAAAGACCTTGACCCAAACAAGGTTACGGGAAATTTCGAAGCCAGAAATTACTCAAGACTCACAAGCATCACAAGCATTCAAAGAAGCACTTGAAACCCCTTTAATTTCCCAAGTGTTTCTTATAGTCTAGAGTCAATTATGTATTCCACTGAGCTCATTATACATATCTTAAGCTTAGAGTGATAATCATATCCTTAACATAGGTTTGCCTTGTAAGGATTATCACAAATAGTTGGAATCCAAACTGAAACCAAAACCCTAAGTGTTAAGTTTGTTGGTTGAGGTTAGTAAGTTGGTTAGGAGAAGGAGGACTAGAACTCGAATTCTAGGGATCAGTGAAACTGGTCATTGTGCACCCTGGCACGTTAAAAACAAGTCAATTCTTTAGTGGATTCTCCTATTCAATCAGGATTGTGGACGTAGGAGCCTGAGTCTCTGAACCACGTTAAACGCTCTGAGTTCTTTATCGCTTTAATTACTTTTTATATTACTTATCATTGTTCATTCATTACATGCTTTGTCAGCGCTGAATCAATCAGCCTGATATTTGAACTCATTGCACTGCCTTCCTAGTCACGGCTTCATAAGAAAGAAACATTCAGTTTTTAGAAAGCATTAAAACAAGTCTTTAAACTTTCAGAGCTCACACATTTCCCCACAAGGCATGAATATATAGTTGGCCAACTGAGTTGCTTCAGACTTGTATTCCCCCCCATACACGTATTATTCAGACTTGTACGAGACCAACATATTATAATAGGGTATTAGTCGTAATTAGTTGATAAGTGAAGATATGGCCTTTATTAAAATAGGGTATTAATCGTGGCAACTAAAGGTACAACCTATGTTACTAAATTGTATTAGTCGTGAAAGGTAAGGATTTTATTATAAAAGAGTATCATTTGTGATACATATGACTTGTATTATAATAGGTTATTAGTCGGCCAATGCCTAATGTGTACCTCATGCACAATGCACTCACTTAACAGTTGAGGTTGTTTATATTGAAAATTGTAGGTTGATTACACTTAAAAATATGGGTTGTTTACACTGAAAAGTGTGGGAAACTTTTCAGTGTAATCAGGCCCACACTTTTCATTGTAAACAACCTCAACTATTGAGTGAGTGCATCATGCACGTGGTACACAAGAGACTTACTCTATTAGTCGTGATAACTAAAGAGTATGACCTATATTACTAAATAATATGACTTATATTATTAAAGGGTATTAATCAAAATTAATGAAGGGGATGACCTATATTACACTAGGGTATTAATCGAGGTAATTGAAAGGTATAACCTATATTACTAAAAACTATTTGTCATGATAACTCGAGGATATGGCATACATTATAAAATGGTATTAGTTGTGATAATTGAAGATTATGAACTACATTATTAAAGAGTAATTAGTCTTATAAATAAATGGTATATCCTATTGTTGGTCCCGAAATGAGTTATACAGGTGTATGGGGGGGATACACCTGTTGTTACAAATTCAAACTTCTTCTTAAACTTATCTGATAAACTCAAAACAGCAGATCTTCAGTGGACTTGGAGGTTTGCTGAGATTTACTAATGAAAGCTTACTAAGATATCAGCTCCACTGAAAGCTCAAGACTTTCAGTTGAGTTGCTATCTGATTAGCTTTCAGCTGCGGATTAGTGAGCCCTTAAGAAAAACTCATTTTACTTGATAAAAACTTGTTTGAACAACACACACTAAAGGATTAACAGAATGTAAGTGCACAAGATTTAAAGCGGTTCAGAGAAGAATCTAATATGACCATTGTCCTGATTAAACAAGAAAATTCCTTTCACTTTGGAATTCCTTGTGTTATATTGCCAAGGTGCATTGATCAAATAATCATCTCTTAGGATATTTGATCCCTAGGATAATTCCAGGTCCTAGTTCCCAAAATAACCAGCTTTCAGACTGATATCAACAATCAGTTTACTAACACATCTTAACTTTAACTCTCAACCTAACTTCGGGGTAGGGTTTAGAGTAGGGTTTGGTTCCAACTGTTTGTGAGATAATCCTTACAAGTTAGCTCAGAAGCTTAAGGATGGATTATCTATTTCTAAGATTTGGATATGGCTATAAGCTCGATTACAGAAGGTTTGGTATACTCTCTACAAATATGAAACACTTGGGAAACAATGGTGATTTCGAGTGCTTCGTAGTAAGTTTATGAGTGTAGAGAATTCTTGTTCTTTTAAGTTTCCCATACGTAGCAATGAGCACAACCTTCTGTATTTACACACATTCTTGAAAATCTTCTCGTTGGAGATGAATCTTCTTAAGTAAGTCTCTTGTATCTGATTGGTTCAAAATGGCTCTATTTAAGCTTTATGTCTCATAAAAAATGGCTTAAAGACCTTGCCTGCTACCAGCTCTCTGGAAAATCTAAAGCAAGACTTTTGGTACTTGTCAGTCTGTGACAGGTCGGCTGTTAGTAGGGTACACCTACGTGTCATCTTCTTATTGGGTTGCACAACCTACTTGCTCAGAGTCTGTCTGGTTTTAAGGTGGAACTCAACTGAGAGAACCTTCTTATTCCTTCATTTATTGCAAGCTTTACTGACATTCGAATTGCCTTGTTCCAACAAGATTAACTAACAACTTTTAATGTGTTTAGCATTGAATGTGCTTTGTTAGTCTTCATCAGTAGACTTCCTTTCCTCTACTAATGGTACTCCCTTAGTATAAATGCATTTAGAAAACATTTATAGCTAAGACATCTTCTTTAGTTGACTTCTTCTCAATTGACCTTTGTCTTTTGTGAACAACTCTTAAATACACTCTAGGAATTAGCAAATGCACTTCAGTTCCCTAACATTTGAACTGGCTAATTCTAGTCTAACTCTACTGAATATACTTTACTTTCATTTGATTTAGGAAGAACCTTTTGGAATCTTAATCAAAACATATGTCTATACAATTTCCCAACAATTCCCCCTTTTCGATTATGCCGAAACCTATCTATTACAAAGTCTCTTCTTAGTTGAGATAGTTCAGTTGACATATTTCTAAGGAACTTGTAAGTAAATATATTCAAGTGCAAAGCCTAAATGATAATGAGATATTATCTTGGGCTATAAGAACAGTAGAGTTTTCATTTCACATCAAAACGAAGTACAAGTACAGTGAAGTCTACTGAAATAGTTCAAAGACAAAAGAACAGCTGGGATTTATAAACAGATTCCCAGAACAACATTTTAACAGACTAGATGGACTCAAAGGTTGGCTCTAAGTTATATTACTTTAACACCCTTATCTTCAGCTCATTTTTCCTCTCCATGATCTCCTTCGAATGTCCTCTGAGGCCCAAGTACTCACATAGAGAAACCCATTCAACAGTGATCCTTTCTCTATCAATAGTACCAGTAGCATCAGTTGGGGGCCAATAGATGATAGGTTCAGGACCCTTCAAAGCATGGTCTGGGAAGGCATTATTCCAGGCTTCATTGATATCTGGGTAGAGTTTTGGATAAGATTCAAAGAGCCAGTCATTGAATAAATCTTGAGCATTTTCTTTTCTAATCTCTCCACTGACATAGTAAGAATAGACAAACTCTCTCTTGGCAGTTTCCCAAGTATCATTCAGCTTCTTGGGGACCCAAGTGTCATGGTGTGGAAACTTGGCTTTGGTTTGAGCTATCCTTTTCTCCTTCAACTTGGCAATCCACTTTTGATAACCGTTTCTATACTTCTTTGATGTAGTCTTGTCAAACGTTGCCAATCTTTCCTTCTTCTTCCTCTCAGCAAGCTCAGCAATTGATTCAATCTTTCCTACTGTCTTGTGCCTTCTTTCCTGCTGTTGAGCTGATAACTTTTGTGCTCTCTCATTCATTCCTCCTGCCTCTTTGATCAGCTCAGTTAGCTCTGTTACTCGAGTTGGAGCAGACTTGGGGGTTTCAGTGGGGTTCTCCTCATCTGGCTTCCTTGAAGAGATAGGCGTAGGATTAAGGACTGGAATGATCTCAGCTGACTCTGCCTCAGTTGACTTTACAGCGAACCTTTGTGAAGATCTAGTCTTCTTTACCACCTCACCTGAGAGTGCATCAGTAGCATTCCTCTTGGTTGTCTCTCCCCTTAATGCAGCTCTCTCCCTCTTATCCTTTTCAGCAGCTTCCTTGAATTTGGACAAGTCTTTTTCTTTCTCTACTTCCTTTCCCTTTATCAGTTGACTTCTCTTATCTGCCTTCAGTTGAGCTTCCTTATGTACTTTCTTCATGGTGTTCTTGATTTGTTGACTCCTGGCAAAGTCATCAGTCTCCAGAATGAGCTCCATAGTGTTGTACGGATCTAGCTTCATCTGCTTTCCTGAAATCAACTCTTCCCCCTTTTCGGTATTAATCATGAATTCTGCAATTGTGATGCTCATCTTCATCTGCTTCTGTTCCACTGCCCTCAGCTGGGTTGAGCAATGATCCATTTCATCTTCCAGCCTTGTCACGGTTGCTCCTGCATTTTGACCAAATTTGACAAACTGGTCCAGCTTTTCACTGATGATGACATCAGTTTTCTCTGGCGTATGGAAGTCTTCTGCTGCTTGCTTCAACACATTCTTCAAGCTCATCTTCATCTCCTCATGCTTGGCCTCGAATTCAGCTACCTTTTTGTTCCATAACCCTTCAACCTTTTCCAGAAGATTAGTTGAGAAAGACTCTACTGAGGGCTGTAGGTTATTGGAAACATTCTCTACTGAAGCTTCCAGAAACTTGGTCTTGCTTCTTCCTCCTTTTTTTTTCCATATCTTTGATAGCTTCAATCACCAGCACACTTTGCCCTTCAACTACATCAATCGCCATCTGTTGAGAGTCTTCAACTTTGAGAGTCAGGTTCCTGAGAGAGGTGGTTGCAGTCTCCATCATTTCATCTATGTGGTCTGAGAGAAACATAGTCTCCTCCACATTTTCTTCCATTATGTCATCCAAGTCTCTTAGATGACCTTCAGTGGATGGGAGTCTCACTTCTTCAACCTTATTGATGGCAAGCTTCAGAGGACTAAGACTGGGAATAGTTTTGGGTTCCTCAAGGGTTGGATTTCCTTCACATGTAGAAGGGTTAGCAAATTCCCCCTCAAACTCACCTTCTAACCCAACTTGATTCTTTTCAGCCAATTCGTTCTTTATGGGAATGATTGCTCTTATCACACCACTTACCACCTTCGTCACCTCTACCTCTTTTTTTTCACTCATATTTTCGACTCCTTCATTTCTAGACACCTCAGCTGACTCTTTATTCACCACTGAGGGCTGTTGTGGAATAGTCTCAGTAGAGGTCTCCAGCACCTCTACCGCACTACTCTTAGGTAAATTTTGAGCCTCAGTATCCCTTGCCCTTGCCTCGGGGTCAGTTGACCCATCCTCAGCGGATACATCATTGGCCACCTCACCATCACCTTGCATAGGTAAAGTGAATTCCTTCTCTACTACCACTTCCTCCTTCTCACCTTCATCACCCTTCTCCTTTTCAACTTCAGCTACATTCTCTTTCTCCACTTCACCCTCCCTAGTCTCCTTAGAGGATTTAGCCTCATTGATCTTATCAAACACTAGGCTCTGAAAAATCTTTTCATCACACAAATACTTAGTTTTCGAGAGACCACTAAACTCAGTAATCACTTGCTCCTCCCTCTTCCACTCCTCAGCCTTGCCACCTATCCTTGAGTTGGACAAGTAGCCTGACTCTAAAAAACATTGCTTTTAAGTCAGGATATTCGTCCAGCTCTGGATATTTAGACTCCAAGGAATAGGCTACATCATCCTTAAGAGTATCCAAGAAGGAATACTCTTTCTCATCTTCAGATGCCTCTGAGAGAGTGGAGGATTGGGGTTCTGTAGGGTTAGGTTCTTCAGGGATGGTCTCGAGTGTGGTAGGTTCATGTGTGATAGGGGTGGGTTCTGAGATTATGGGTTCAGTGGGGGTGATTTCAGTAGGGGTCGATTCAGTGGGGGTTGGTTCAGTGGGGGTTGATTGGGTGGGTTCAGTAGGGTTAGGCTCAGCAGGGGTAGGTCCAGTAGAGGTTTTAGTGGGGGTTTCACTTTGGATGGGTTCAATGGAGGGTTCAGATGAGATTTCTTTTAAGGACCCACTTTCAGGCTGTTGAGAGCCTTCAGTGGGGGCTTTTGAGATTTTGGATATTCTTTTGGTTTTCTTTGGAGTGCAGGGTTTGGTTTTGACTTTAATGGGGGTGGGTTCAACAGAAACAGTATCAGATGATATTTGAGCAAGTGAAGATTCAGGGTTACCTGATACTGAATCATCAGTACATGTTGTTTTCTTGGATCTTTTGGTGGTGGTGGTGGTTTCCTTCTCAGCCTCATCAACTCTCTTTCCTTTCTTCTTCGAGGCCTTTTCAGCCACCTCCTCCTTGTGTAAAGCCATCTTGTCACTCAGTTTGACAAGTCTCTTTAACTTCGTTTGTTTCCCTTCAGTGGGGTTCATCTCCTCTGACTCTTCTTCTTCCTCCGGACTCTCTTCACTGTCACTGATCCTCCTTCCTTCCAACACATTTCCTGACTTGAAGAGTGACTTCAGAGTACTCCACTTCCTATCCTCCTTCCAGTCCACTTTCAAATCAACATTCTCAATAAGATATGAAATCTTAGTGGCATAGTTGAGCTTACTAGCTAGTTGCACTGCTTTCTCTGGTTGAAATTTTATGCGTTCTTTTTTCAGTGCTCTAAGGAAAAACTGTTGCTAGTTGTACTCATTTTCTTTGCTTTCAAAAATGGCCTTCATCTGTCTGAGCTTAGGGATTTAGAGAGAGATAGGGATTTAGGACTTGTGAGCTTTCGAAAAAGATTCAGAGAATGATATGAAAACCTTTTATACCAGATATGATCGGTGAGATTAAAAAATTTAATCAATGGTTTGGGTTGATTCAGATGAGATCGTGGGAAGTTGGAAAGGTTGTGGGGGGGGGGGGGTTTGATGTATCTAGATGGTTGAAAATGAACCGTCTAAAATGAATGGTGAGGATTAAAGTGGTTGGTAACCGAAAGGTCACATCATCCGGCTTTTGAGGCGCGTAAGGTAGGAAACTGTAAGGAGCTTCTCTAACATGTACAACGCGCAATAATTACCCCTTTTCACAATTTTTTTCAAAATAGTGTAAAAAGATTTAATTTCGCAGAAAGTACTTATTAAAACTTTTAGAGAATTTTCCTTTTATATAAGAAAGATGTCATATCTAAATGCCTTTTAAAACAAGAGGAATTCAGATTTGAGAATCATAAGAGTTTAAGTGAGTTTGACCTCGACTGATGTTGTATCTCTACTGATATCTGCAGCTCAATTGAAGTCATATCTCCGCTGAATAAATCCATCTCCTCTGAGATTTGATAGGATTTTTTCTTACTCCACTGGGTCCAGAAGTCCTAGCTCTACTGATAATTCTTGAAACCTTGCTTCTGCCAAAGGTTTAGTAAATATTTCTGCTTTCTGTTTGTCAGTGTGGATCTTGAGCATTTTGATATCCTTCTTCTCCATATGATCTCTAATGAAATGATGTCTGATATCCACATGTTTGCATCTAGTGTGGAGAACTGAATTTTTTGAGATGACAATATTACTATTGTTGTCAAAGAAGATAGGGACTTCATTTGCAAAGATGTTGTAATCCCTTAGTTGTTGTCTTAGCCATAGAATTTAAGCACAATAACTTCCAGCTGCCATGTACTCAGCTTCAGTAGTGCTTGTGGCTACTGAACTCTGTTTCTTGGAGAACCTACTTCCCAGAAATTGACAAGTGCTTGAGGTTGATTTCCTATCACTGACATTTCAGAATTCTGTAAGTTCCAAATTTTCATTTGAGGGATACCATAAACCCAAGTTCACAGTACCCTTTAGGTATTTGAGAATCCTCTTTGCTGCCTCCATATGACTCTTCTTTGGATTTGCTTGATATCTAGCACATATCCCAACAGCAAATGTGATATCTGGTCTACTTGCTGTGAGATACAGTAGAGATCCAATGATTGCTCTGTAGTGAGTTTGGTCTACTAATTCACCATCTTCATCAGGTTCCATCTTTGTGTTGGTGTTCAGTGGAACTCTTGCAACCCTACTATTTTTGCATCCAAATTTGTTGATCAGCTCCCTTGTATACTTGGCTTGATTGATGAAAATTCCTTCAGGGGACTGTTTGACTTGAAGTCCAAGGAAGAAATTCATTTCTCCCATCACTGACATCTCAAATTTTCCTTTCATCAGTTGACAAAACTTCTCACATAGGACTTGGTTTGGAGAACCAAAGATGATATCATCCACATAGATCTGTACCAATAAAGTGTTCTCTCCTTTTGTGATTCTGAATAGAGTTCTATCTACTCTTCCTTTGATAAAACCATGATCAAGTAAGAACTGAGATAAAGTGTCATACCAAGCTCTTGGAGCCTGTTTCAGTCCATATAGCTCTTTTCTCAGTCTATATACTTTGTGACTTTCTTCAAAACCTGGGGGCTGCTCCACATACACTTCTTCATTGAGTACCTCATTCAAGAAAGCACTCTTGACATCCATTTGATACACCTTGAATCTCATGTGAGCAGCATTGACAAGAAATAACCTTATTGCCTCCAATCTGGCCACCGGGGCAAATGTTTCATCATAGTCAAAACCTTCAACTTGTGAGTAGCCCTTTGCAACTAGCCTGGCTTTGTTTCTGACTATGACATAATTTTCATCCTTCTTATTCTTGAACAACCATTTGGTTCCAATCACATTGCAATGATATGGCCTATCCATCAACTTCCATAATTGATTCCTTGTGAATTGATTGAGCTCTTCTTGCATGACAATGATCCAGTTTGAATCTTGAAGTGCTTCTTCAATGGAACTCAGTTCCTGGTTAGATAAGAAACAACAAAACAAAGCACTTTCTCCATGAAAACTTCTAGTTTTGACTCCCAAGGAAGGATCACCTAGGATTTGCTCAACGGGGTGATCTGTGAGCCAAGTTCTCCTAGACTGAAGCCCTTCAGTAGAGGTTAACACTTCTGAAGTTGAGTCACTAGATAAAGGAATAAAATTAAATTCAGGAAATAAGACAGAGGGTTGAAGGCCTGAGTCATCATTTAAGGTATTTTCACTCTCAATGATAGTGACATTGGTCCCCCCTTGAATGATGGACTCATTAGATGTCTCAGCTATGACCACATCTTCATTGATATCACTTACCTCTTGAACTGGGATGGTGTCCTTCAGTTCAGTTGACTGTTCAAGAGACCTTTCAGCTGAGCTGTCAGGAGTGATCTTGGTCTGAGTATCTTTATTGAATTGTTGGTTAGTGAGGTTGTCCCAAGTTAGAATGTATGCATCAACACTGTTCTCAGGATAACCTTTTGATTTGATACTCAGTCTAGTTAGTTTCTTGCTTATCACCTCCTCAATCTCCTTTTTCCTGGACTCAAAAGTGGATTCATCAAAGACCACATGAGGTGTTTCTTCCACAATAAGAGTTCAACAATTGTAGACTCTAAAAGCTCTACTGATTTGGGAATATCCTAAGAAAAATCCGTCATCAACTTTTCTGTCAAAAACCTTCAATTCAATTGAGTTTTCCCATTGTTGTGAATGAAACACTTACAACCAAGTATGCGAAAATAAGGTACATGTGGCTTTCTGCCATTCTATAGCTCATATGGAGTTTTTCCTTGATGTTTGGTTACCATGGATCTGTTCTGAGTGTGGTAGGCAGCATTGATAGCTTCAGCCCAAAATATTTTAGGAACTTGAGCTTTTGCAAGCATTGTCCTTGCTGCCTCCTTAAGAGTCCTATTTCTTCTCTCATTTACTCCATTTTGTTGAGGAGTTCTTGCAGCTGATGTCTCATGAGCTATACCCAGCTCCTTGCAGAAATCAGATATTATAGAGTTAATGAATTCAGTGCCCTTATCTGACCTTATCTTTACAATGTTCAGGCTCATCTCATTGCTAACTTTCTTCAGTAGTTCTGGTAGCCTGACTTGATTTTCCTTCTTGCTTGCAATGAATACCACCCATGTGTACCTGGAGAAGTCATCAACAACAACAAGTGTATATTTTCTCCCATTGATACTTACAGGGGTTACTAGACCAAAAAGATCCATGTGCAACAGTTGAAGTACTCTGTCAGTAGAGGTAGCTACTTTGTGTTTGAAGGATACTTTCACTTACTTTCCCTCCTGACAGGCTTTGCAAACATGATCCTTGTTGTATACTTCATTTGGCATTCCTCTACTAGAGCATGTCTTGCTATCTTGTTCATCACCTTGAAGTTCAGATGAGCATGCCATAGCCAATTGGTGTCAGTTGAGCTCTTTTCTATAAGGCATGTATTTGGTGTACAAGACTTCCAATCTGCAAGATAGACATTACCTTTCCTTGACCCAGTTAGTAATACTTGTTGTGAAGATATATTCTTAACAAAACACAGATTACAAAAGAATTCAACACTGTATCCTCTGTCACAAAACTGACTGATAGATAATAGATTATGCTTAAGTCCACTAACATAGGATACATTGTTAACCTTTACTGAGCCAATAATTAAAGTACCATAACCTTTGGTGGCTCCTTGTGAATTGTCACCAAAAGTGACTTGTGGACCTTCTTTCTCAATAAATTCTTTCAGGAGAGTTTTATTGCCAGCCATGTGCCTGGAACATCCACTGTCCAAGTACCAGACTGAAGAATTAAGAGCCTCTCCTTTGTTGAGGTCCACTGAGCCCTGCAATCAAGATCAAGCTTTAGGTACCCATTTCATGTTAGGTCCTATCAGGTTAGTTGTACCTTTCGGAATCCAAATTCGCCTCACTGTTCTAATCACTTTAGAGTGGCCAATTTGTCTTCCATAAACATCTACATAGATAGTTACCTCCCTTGGTGCCTTAGGAGTAAACTGTCTATGGGTGTCAGCCTTTGAAGGAACATAAACCTTCTTAACTTTCTTCTTCTTAGGCTTGGGTGCACTTGGCCTCAGTCTTTGTTGATAAAGGTATTGAGAACCTTTTTCTTTAGGCACAAAAGGAATAGGTTTTCTATATGAGTCACTACTTGAGGAATGCTCATGCCTGGATACTTTCAGTTAAGGTTGCTGTTAGGATATAGATTAGATGTTTTGAAGATGTTAAAACAAGAACTTGTAATAGGACTAGCTGAACCTGTTAGTCAGCTACAGATTAGTCTAGGTCTAGAATAGGTCTTTGGTTAAGGGGGAAGAAATCTGTGCAGACCAGAGAAGGTGACCAGAGAAGGTACCAGAGAAGGTGACCAGAGAAGGTACCAGATGAGGTGACCAGATGAGGTGACCAGATGAGAGGTGACCAGATGAGATGTCCAGAGCAGAAGAGTCACCAGAGCAGAAGAGTCACCAGAGCAGATGAGGTCCAGAGGAGTCTGACCAGATGAGCTTGGACCAGAGGAGTCTGACCAGAGGAGTCACCAGAAGACCCCACCAGAGGACTTCACCAGAGGACTCCCCAGAAGACCTCTCCCAGATGAGGACCAGAAGACCCCAGACCAGACCAGACGAGAGACGGATTAGTTCACCTACCAGTAGCATCTTTGTAATCTAGAGACAAGAAGACTTTGGAAATCATTGATGGAGAAGAAGGCAATCTGGAAGTCAACTGATGGAGGATATGATTGATTGTTTGATTGCTTGATTGAAGTCAACCAATCAATCATATAATCAATCTTTGATTGATTATATTCCTCCAATTATGGTTGTTTGAATTGCTAGTTCCCAACGGCTAGTTTATTCCACAACTATAAATAGGAGTGCTTGGATTAGTTCAACACAAGAGTCGCGCGAGAGCACACTAAGAACACACGAACTCTTCCAATCACTCACCTTTGTCCTTTCTAGTTTATATACACTCTATTAGGAGTTTAGTTGGATTATTACTCAACCTGTTCATCTTGTTAGACAAGGTTGTTGTAAGTTGTACGAAGGAGCTGGTACTTCCAAATTCCAGTAAGTAAGTAAGTTGGTTAGAGAGAGAGTAAGTCCCCTTTGAAGAAAGGGAGAGTGGACGTAGGACAAGTTGGTCCGAACCACTATAAATCCGGTGTTCTCTACTTTTCTGCAATTTAGTTTTCTGCATTTCAATTCTAGCACTTTATTAGAAATTGGGTTTTCATTAAAATAAACTTAAAAACGCTTTCCGCTGGATAACTTTTTGGGACCAACAAGTGGTATCAGAGCAGTGTGTCCTACAGACCACTGTTTTGAAATTATCTCGGTGGTCACCAGGGCAGATCCATTTTTCTGAAAACCCAAATATTTGTTGTGCTAACAAATTTTGCAGAAATGGGCTCAAAGAGATGCAGTAAAAGAGACACCAGGAGGTACTCCAAAAGAAGCTTAGCAGATGAGGAAGATGAGGTATCCACTTCTGGTTCATCATCTAATTTTGGACCAGACGAAGAGGTTTGTCTTATGACAGACGAGGTATGCAATCGAACTCCCTCTTCTTCTTATTCTTCATTTTCTGAACAATCAGAGGAGTCTGATATGCAGAAGATGCTATTAGATCTCCAAACTTCTATACAACTTTGTCAAAAGTTGGAAGAAGAGAACACAAAGTTGAAAGCAGAAAATCAAAAGCTTTCACAATGTTTTAACAACCCAACTGATCTACCAGCTGAACAAGTTCAAACTCTGGTAGAAGAGTCCACTGACTTGAAAACCAGATGTGATGAACAAACTAAGCTAATAGAAAAGTTGCTTGCTGAAAACATTGAGAAAGATAATGAATATACTCTGCTGGAAGCTAAGTTCGATGAACTCTTCCATCAAAACAAAATTGTAAAAGATAGTGAGGACAAGCTCAAGCTGAGACTGGAGCAGCTGACTAAAGCAAACAATGCTGTGTCACATATAGCTGCCTCATCTCAAAGAGAGCATGATAAAACAGGCCTTGGTTATACCAAACCTGAATCCTCACATGTTCAGAAAGAAGAACAGACTAGTAATTTTATTGATAAGGGTAAAAGGCCAGCTGACCAGGCAACTCAGCCTAATGGGCAGATGAGTCCTAAAACTCAAAAACCCAAAAGGCAGAGGAGGAATTTTAAGAAGGGTTATACCCAGAATAAAATACCTCAGCCAGGCCAGCAGAGTAGAAAACAGTCTGGATCTTCTCAAAAGAAGCAGAACCAGATGACTCCTACTCACCTGCAGAGGACTTTCAAGTCATCTGCCAGACCAGCTGGAACCTTTGATGGTTCTAGTAAGACTTATCCTTATCAAAAGAATTTCAAGTCTGTTGCATTAAGACAAGTTATTCCTTCTACTGGACAAGCTCATAAGAGAAGAAGAGCCTCTAGAAGAAATAACCATGTCGAAGCTTCTTATGTTCAGTGTGTTTTTGTTGATATGTATGGAAGAAAGATAAGATCACCTGATTCAAAAAGGGATGATCTATTCTTGTGGCTTCCTAAAAATTGTGCTAACCCCCCTGGACCCAGTAGGGTACCAAAAAGTTGATTGCCTGCAGATACACAAGAAGACCAGCTGATGTTTTGCCCCAATATCAGCTGAGCATACTTTGAGGGGGAAGATCAGTTGACCCAGCCTGCTAGATTATCTATTTGTTATTTCAATATTTTCTTGTCTTGTTTAAAGTTCTTCCAGTTTTAACATCATCAAAAAGGGGGAAATTGTTAGGATATAGATTAGATGTTTTGAAGATGTTAAAACAAGAACTTGTAATAGGACTAGCTGAACCTGTTAGTCAGCTACAGATTAGTCTAGGTCTAGAATAGGTCTTTGGTTAAGGGAGAAGAAATCTGTGCAGACCAGAGAAGGTACCAGAGAAGATGACCAGAGAAGGTACCAGATGAGGTGACCAGATGAGAGGTGACCAGATGAGATGTCCAGAGCAGAAGAGTCACCAGAGCAGATGAGGTCCAGAGGAGTCTGACCAGATGAGCTTGGACCAGAGGAGTCTGACCAGAGGAGTCACCAGAAGACCCCACCAGAGGACTTCACCAGAGGACTCCCCAGAAGACCTCTCCCAGATGAGGACCAGAAGACCCCAGACCAGACCAGACGAGAGACGGATTAGTTCACCTACCAGTAGCATCTTTGTAATCTAGAGACAAGAAGACTTTGGAAATCATTGATGGAGAAGAAGGCAATCTGGAAGTCAACTGATGGAGGATATGATTGATTGTTTGATTGCTTGATTGAAGTCAACCAATCAATCATATAATCAATCTTTGATTGATTATATTCCTCCAATTATGGTTGTTTGAATTGCTAGTTCCCAACGGCTAGTTTATTCCACAACTATAAATAGGAGTGCTTGGATTAGTTCAACACAAGAGTCGCGCGAGAGCACACTAAGAACACACGAACTCTTCCAATCACTCACCTTTGTCCTTTCTAGTTTATATACACTCTATTAGGAGTTTAGTTGGATTATTACTCAACCTGTTCATCTTGTTAGACAAGGTTGTTGTAAGTTGTACGAAGGAGCTGGTACTTCCAAATTCCAGTAAGTAAGTAAGTTGGTTAGAGAGAGAGTAAGTCCCCTTTGAAGAAAGGGAGAGTGGACGTAGGACAAGTTGGTCCGAACCACTATAAATCCGGTGTTCTCTACTTTTCTGCAATTTAGTTTTCTGCATTTCAATTCTAGCACTTTATTAGAAATTGGGTTTTCATTAAAATAAACTTAAAAACGCTTTCCGCTGGATAACTTTTTGGGACCAACAGTTGCTTCATTTGTGAAGACCTCGACTGATAGTACCTCTGCTGAGTTCTAGTATGATTAGTCAACTAAGCCTTTCCAATTGGTTTTGGCTGTGTTTGACTTTTCTTTTGTTGAACCTCAGCTAGTCTTTTTCCTTTATCTAAAACTTGTTGTTGAAAGGTCACAGATTTAACAAAAACTCTCTTTGTGCCACTTGAAGAAGCAACACTCAGAGGACCTCTGATGGTTTTGGAATATAGCCTATTCCACACTTGTTATTTGGATTGATTTGAATGTTTTGAATCTCCTCTATGGCAAGAGAGGGTTTGTTTAGAGCATCAATCCTTTTTAACAAGGTCTCTTCAGATTTATGTAAGACATCAATTTTCAGGAGAGATTCCTTTATTTGGCTTACCAATTTTATATTCTCTTCAGTTAACCTTGTCGTAGATTCAGTAAGATCTTTGATCAGTTTATCTTTACCATTACCTTGACTCTTGAGGGTTTCCACCTCTTTTCTCAATTCAATGGTGGATTTAGCTGAGTTAAGATCATCCTGATTCCCCGACTCAATTAACTTGGAGTTTTCACTCAAGAGTTTTTTGTTTTCATCCTGGAGACAGAAACTTGATTCTTGCAACCTTGAGAAATCAATCATCAATTATTCCAAAGCGGACTGAAGATTGAGTTCCTCTGTTGACTCTGAGCTGAGCTCAAGTGAGTGTCCTAAGGAAATAGATGGTTTAGATTGTACCTCAGGTTCTTCTCTGGCCATAAGGCATATGTTATCATCACTACAGTCAGAGAACAATCCTTCAGATGACTCCAACTCTTCATCAACATCTTCAGCAACCAAGACTTTCCTTTCTCCATATCTTCTGTCTCTTTTGGCTTGCCTTTCTTTCCTCTCTTTTGTGCTCAGTTGGGGACAATCGTACTGAAAGTGCCCATCCTTCTTGCATTGATAGCATATGTTGGCATCATCATCATTTTCTTCAGTAGACTCCCTAGGTTTTGATGGTGATCCTTCAGCTTTGGAGTAGTTCTTGTATTCCTTCTTTTTCTCCATCTCAGTGGAGCTTTTCTCTCCTTCTCTTATGTCTCTTTGAGGATAACTTCTTCTTTCCCTGTTATCCCTATAAAATCTTTTATATTTTCCAAAACGACTGTTATGTTTTTCAAACCTTCTAGCCATTAGGCTCAACTCCTCTTGCATCTCAGCTTTGCTTTGAGATTTACTTGCTTTTGTACTGTTTTGTGGCTTTGGGGACTTGGGCTCAGTCTCCTTAGCTTTGAAGGAAACTCCTTTCTCAGCTGAGGTCTCATCTGGAGCCCTTTTCCGGTTAAGATCAAACTCATAAGCTTTTAACTCAGAGAATACCTGTTGCATAGACATGCTAAATAGATCTTTGGTATTCTGCATCATCACTGAGTACACATCCCATCTTGAGGTCAGACCTCTCAGGATTTTTAAAGCAACTTCTCTTTTTGTATACACTTTACCAAGAGAATTAATTTCATTCATTATATCAGTGAACCTCCCATCAAGTTGATCACTGGTCTCAGTTGGCTCCATGGTGAATTGCTCATACTTTTGAACTGCTACTGAGAGCTTGTTCTCTTTAATTTTATCAGTACCCTCACATATAAGAGCAAGAGTGTCCCAGAGCTCCTTTGCAGTCTGGCAATGGATCACTCTTCCCATAACTGAGTCTGGAATGGTGGTGTAGAGAATGTTCATGGCTATGAAGTTGAGGTTGTGTCTCCTCCTTTCATCTGCAGTAAAATTATCTTCATCTTTGGGCCATTATTCTCTAGGATCTGAAATTGTTTCAGCTGTAGTTCTTGGGTTAGGAGTCATAAAAACAAATGGACCTTTTTGTGATGACTCTTAACATTTCATCATGCACACAAGCAAGGTGTGCTCTCATCCTGATCTTCCATAAGTCATAATTTTCCACTGAGAACTGTGGAAACTTGTGATGGGACATATGGATCAAGGGATTGACTCCCATGTTATTCTATGCTGGTGGTGCAACCCTAGCTGTGGTATCAGTCATTGTATATAAATAAGATTATCACAAGATCAATTCAGTTGACCAGAAAGTATAATTTACCTTTTAAGCACAAAGGTATACTTAGAACAATGGTCTTTTGAACCACTGCTCTGATACCACTAGTTGGTCCCGAAACGAGTTATACAGGTGTATGGGGGGAATACACCTGTTGTTACAAATTCAAACTTCTTCTTAAACTTATCAAATAAACTCAAAACAGTACATCTTCGGTGGACTTGGAGGTCTGCTGAGATTTACTAATGAAAGCTTATTAAGATATCAGCTCCACTGAAAGCTCAAGACTTTCAGTTGAGTTGCTACCTAATTAGCTTTCAGTTGCGGATTAGTGAGCCCTTAAGAAAAACTCGTTTTACTTGATAACAAATTGTTAGAACAACACACATTAAAGGATTAATAGAATGTAAGTGCACAAGATATAAAGTGGTTCAAAGAAGAATCTCCTACGTCCACTGTCCTGATTAAATAGGAGAATTCCTTTAACTTTGGAATTCCTTGTGTTATAGTGCCAAGGTGCACTGATCAAATAACCCTCTCTTAGGATATTTGATCCCTAGGTTTCAGGTCCTAGTTCCCAAAACAACCAGCTTTCAGACTGATATCAATAATCAGCTTACTAACTCAACCTAACTTCGGGGTAGGGTTTAAAGTAGGGTTTGGTTCCAACTGTTTGTGAGATAATCCTTACAGGTTAGCTCAGAAGCTTAAGGATGAATTATCTCTTTCTAAGATGTGGATATGGTTATAAGCTCGATTACAAATGGTTTGGTATACTCCCTACAAATATGAAACACTTGGGAAACAATGGTGATTTCGAGTGCTTCTTAGTAAGTTTATGAGTGTAGAGAATGCTTGTTCTTTTAAGTTTCCCTTACATAGCAATGAGCACGACCTTCTGTATTTATAGACCTTCTTGAAAATCTTCCTGTTGGAGTTGAATCTTCTCAAGTAAGTCTCTTATATCTGTTTGGTTTAAAAGGGCTCTATTTAAGCTTTATGTCTCATTAAAAACGACTGAAAGACCTTGTCTGCTACCAGCTCTCTGGAATATCTAAAGCAAGACTTTTGGTACTTGTCAGTCTGTGATAGGTCGGTTGTCAGTAGGGTACACATACGTGTCATCTTCTTATTGGGCCGCACAGTCTACTTGCTCAGAGTCTGTATGGTTTTAAGGTGGAACTTAACTGAGAGAACCTTCTTATTCCTTCATTTATTGCAAGCTTTACTGACATTCGAATTGCCTTGTTCCAACCAGATTAACTAACAACTTTTAATATGTTTAGCATTGAATGTGTTTTGTTAGTCTTCATCAATAGACTTCCTTTCCTCTACTGATGGTACTCCCTTAGTATAAATGCACTTAGAAAACATTTATAGCTAAGACATCTTCTTCAGTTGACTTCTTCTCATTGGACCTTTGTCTTCTGTGAACAACTCTTAAATACACTCTAGAAATTAGCAAATGCACTTCAGTTCCCTAACATTTGAACTGACTAATTCTAGTCTAACTCTACTGAATATACTTTACTTACATTTGACTTAGGATGAACCTTTTGGCATCTTAATCAAAACATGTGTCTATACAATTTCCCAACACCTATATTACTAAAAGATATTAGTGGTGATAATGAAGGGTATGACCAACATTACAAAGGACATTAGTTGTGATAATCGAAGAGTACGTCCTACATCACCAGGGCATTACACGTGATAATGGAAGGGCATGCCTTTTATTACTAAATGGTATTAGTTGTGATGAAATAGTATAACTCAAGTTGTTAGAGCTCCACTATCTATGACCAATAGGTTATGGGTTCGAGTCACAACTTTACCGATAAAAAAAATAAATTGTATTAGTTGTAATTGAAAGTGTGCGTAGTGTTTTTTAGAGTAGTATTAACTTAAATATTGACCATATGTAAGACAACACAAGTAGTTATGAACAATTATGAACAGTGGAAGACTTAAACACCTTGCAAATGTAATTCAAAACTTTTTCATAAACTTAATTAAGTCTATGATACCTCGTGGAAAAATTGCAAAAACTTCACTATAACATAGTAGTGATACAAACAAAGATCTAACATAAGATCTCAAAGTAGTTAAGGAATAAACGCACCAACTAAACATATCTACAATGGCTAGAATATTGATCACACTCAGATGCTAATCTAGCCTATCTTTGATCCCACTGTTGATAGGGGCATTGCAACGCTCGACCAACACAAAAAGAAATAATAACTACCCTTCTACACTAGATGTACTAGAACACTCGATAGTGTAGCTTTCATTTATTACTCTGTGACTTGTCCCAAGTATTTCCAAGCAATTTCTTCCAGTATTTATAGAAACAAGATTCTACCGCCAGTTGAGACCACTAAGTTAGTTTGGAATGACCTAGAAACAATTCACTCCATTAATTCTGTTATCTAAAATAACTGTCCATGATGTATTTGATCTTCTCATGTGATAACTGCAACCGCATGACCTGGAACATTCTAGGTCTTCATCCTATGTAGACAACATCAAACACAACATAGAACAAAAGAGTTTGTTTTAGGAGAAAGGAAAAATTCAATAATGTTATCCAGAATGTTGCCTCAACATTTTTTACAACACTGGCATAACATTAACAATATCCTCCAATTTGCCCTTTCTACTGCAACACACCTGATGAAAATCTCAGTAATATAGCGTAATAGACAATGACAAATGAATATCTTAGAATAGATATTAGTTTGCCAAAAATGTCTTTTAACAAAATAAACAAGATATTTATCAAGCACAAATCAAATTCTTAGCCCAAAAAAATCCAAAACAAGTTGTTCTAAAGATAAGACATCAACAACAAAACATACCTATTGTTCAGAGCTTTTAGGTGTAAGAGCTTTTAAAAATATCCTATCAATAGACTATGCTCAAACAACTATTGTTAAGACAAAACTAGGAACATAAACAAAATAAATTCTAAACAATAGAACAAAAGTGGCGGAGCTATAGAGCTATCAAAGCTTATTACAATAAAAGAAAGTAAAATACAAGATGACAAAGGATTGGGCTGTAGGATATCAATAGCTACATCTTCAATAGATCTGCACAGACTCCCCCATACTTGCATCTCCCCATATTATCATGCTCTGGATTGACCTTCAAAGGTCACCATAAAGTGTATCCAAATTTAGATCACCACCTACATTCTTTGGTACAACATTAACAACAACAATTGTAACTCCATGTGCTTCAACATCATCACCAACATCTTCTCCTTGATTAGAACCTCCATGTCTAGATGGTCCAGCAACATCTTCAGGTCTTTGTGGAGCATTTTCATCAGCTACTCCCCCTGTTGGAGTAGAAAGCAAGAATCTCCAAAACTTTCTTTGTTGTTCCATCCTGGATAAAGTTTTCTTCAAGTCTGCAATAGTCTTATCCAAATCTGCAATTTGATTAGAGATATATGGAGTGGATATGGTAACAGAAGAAACAGATGACCCATCAACATTGATGTTGGGAGGAATGTAGATAACATTGGGGTCAACACTCCCTCTGTTTTGAGCAGTTTCAGTAGAATGTAGTTCTAGTTCAGCTTTAGGGATTGGTACATCATCTCTTGGTCCTAGAAGGGGTAAATCAACCACTCTGTCGTTTCCAATTAACAATTGATGGTTGATTCCAAGATCAGGTGCAAAACTACTGATTACTTCATCAGTTTTTTCAAACTCCTTGTCTTGCAACAATTGGTGAATCAAACAAGGATAGGGCAATAGACCTCTTCCACCAATTTCTCCAGCATACCTCAACATGTTATTAAAGATAGTTTAACCTAAATCAAATTCATTCAGCTCACTTATTCTATACATAAGGATAACTTGTTCTTCAGTAGTTAAACATGTAGAGTTAGTTGTAGGCAGCCAATTGTGCATCACCAATATATGCACTGCAGAGTATAAACTTGTTAATCTTGAAGTCAGAATTCTCTGTGCCTAGACTGTGACTCTACCTCCAGTGATCACAGAAATCACCAAATTCAAATTAGTGATAGACCTATCCTCCATGTTCCTTGTTCTTAGAATACCATTGATCACCCTAGGATTAACCATAATCCTATTACCTCTAAACCTAACATTCCCATAATTTTCAGAATTCATGCTCACCCTATGAAAATTGGCATAAAACTTATTCACCCAATCAACAAAGTATGGTGTAGCAAATTGAAGTGCATGCATAAGGTGTCTCTCAGTAAGAAATGGAATAAGATTCATAGCTTCAAATTCAGGTACCCTAATAACTCTTTCACTCACAATCATTCTAGTTCTAATAGTAGTGTACCTAAAGCTAGTCATGTCATTATAAGTTTCATCATCAGTCTCAGAGTCAGAGTATACCTCTACAGGTTCAACAACTTCTTCCTCTGGTTCTGATGTTGTCTTAGGTGAGGCAACATTTTCGGCCATATGAGTAGGATCACTTGTTAGGATAAAAACTGTTAGTTTTGATGAGTTAAAACAAACCAGAAGATGTAATAGGACCATCTGGACCTGTTAGCCAGATGATGATATAGATTAGGACTTAGTCTAGGGGGAACTGCTAGACCAGAAGACTTCACCAGAAGAGTCACCAGAAGACCCCACCAGAGGACTTCACCAGAGGACTCCACCAGAAGGCTTCACCAGATGAGAACAGACCAGAGGCAGAGGACCTTCCCCAGACCAGACGTGTCCGGACCAGACGAGTCTGGTGGAACAAAAGATGCTCAGTTTGATCTCCTGTTTCCACTAAGTATTCTGGTTGTTCACCAGATTAGGACCAGAAGACACCGAGGTTGCCTGGTGTCTGGTCTTGCCTTCTCTGGAGAGAATCAGAGTTAGGCAGAGGAAGCTATTGACCGTTGGTGATTCAAATCAAGTCAACAAGATCAGGATTGGAAAGTTTTGAAGATAATCAATCCAAGGATCCCACCAACCCAATCAATCAATTAGGGAATTGATTGATTGAAGCTTCCTTATATAGAGGATCTGATTGGATTAGCCCTCCAAAGGCTAGCCCTAATCCCCTCTATAAATACAAGAGTGCAGTTCAAGAAAAAGCCCTAGAGATACTATATACGCGCACAAGTTGATCCAAGCTTTTGATATTCATTCCAAGCACTCTTACTGTTCATAATATTCTATCTACTCTAAAGGAGTTATTGAAACCACAACCTGTTCATCTATCAGACAAGGTTGTTGGCTGTTGATCTTTAGATTTAAGTTAAATCTAAAGAGGTGTAAGAAGGAACTGGTACTTCCCAAATTCCAGTAAGTAAGTGAGTTAGTCGGTTGTTAGTGAGACCCCTTGGATATAAGAGAGAGTGGACGTAGGATATTCAAATCCGAACCACTATATATCTTGTGTTCTTTATTGCTTTATTTTACCTACTGTCTTATTGCCTTTTATTCTCTTGTAAAAAGAATTTGAAAGACATTTAACTTAAGCTTCCGCAATTAATCTAACTAGTGGGACCAACAAGTGGTATCAGAGCAGTGTGTCCAACGACCACTGCTTTGAAAAGCTTTTGGTGGTCACCGGGCAGATCCATTGCTCTTTAGTGCTTTTGTTCAAGTTCTTGTTATTTCCCTTAATTTGATCAAAATGTCTGCAAAATCTTCTTACAAGAGCCGTAAGCTCCCATAATTCTCTTTTGAGGATTACAGCCACTGGAGCTTCATGATGAGCAATCATCTTGGAGCTATTCACCACCGCATGTTAGATGTGGTTGAAAGTGGCCCCATCAAATTTTACTGGACTCCTATTGATAGTGGCAGGTCAGAGTCCAGAGAAGAAACTAGTGAAGCTGCCCAGAAAACTGCAGAGGATAGAGTCCCCAGGCAGAGAATTCTCAAAAAGAGAGATGAGCTTGATAATGATGAAAGAAAGCTCTACAACTTGGACCAGGTGGCAAGAACAGAGATCATCAACACACTTACCAAAGAGGTGATTGAAAAGGTCAGAACGTGTGCCACTGCCAAGGAGATGTGGGACAAACTGGCATTACTCTGTGAGGGAACAAAGAAGATCAAAGACAACAAACTCCAAGCTGTTCAACACTCGTTTGATACCTTCAAGATGAAACCAGACGAGACCATTGACCAGCTGGACATGCGTCTCACAAATCTCCTGAACAAGGCTAGTGCCTTAGGTAAGACCTACTCTGAAAAAGAAATAAATAGTAAAATCTTGCGTTCACTAACAAACAGGTGGAGAATTAAAGTCACTGTTATCAAGGACAACAAGGATCTCAATACTCTGGATCATCATCTCCTGTTGTCTGATCTCAAAGCCTATGAGTATGATCTTCAAGAGGAGGATCAAGCAGAAGAGGTTTCCTCTTCTGGTCAGAAAGGTGTTGCATTCTCTTCAACCATCAAGTCTGATGTCAAGCCAAAGGAGTCTACTGCAGATGACTTGAGCCTCAAGGAGCAGGTAGCACTTCTAACTCGTAAATTAGATAAAATGAGTTCAAAATATGGCAGGTACAAAAGACATTGGAAGGAATCTTCCAGAGACAGAAATAGTTCCTTCAAGCCTGCAGAGAAGGCGAAGACATCTGGAGACTCAAGGGAGACCAGATTCAGAACTCCAGAAAGGAGGAGAGATGACAACCCTGGCAACTCCGGGAGATCAGATTATCAGAGGAGGGATGGTAGCTCTGTCAGACCTGACTATCAGAGGAGAGAGAGTAGCCCTGCCAGATCAGACTACAACCAGAGGAGGAGAGAGCCAAGTCCTAGTCCCAGAGGAGATAATGCCTGCTACACATGCAACAAGACTGGTCACTACAGTTATGATTGTCCTCAACTTACTCCTTGGGAAAGAGAAGAGAAAAGGATCAAGAGAGATAGGAGATATGCAGACAAGAGAGCATTACTGGCAGAAGCAGAGGAGGAGGATACTAGTTCAAGTTCTTCTTCTTCTGACTTTGGTTCAGATGATGATGTGTGTCTTATGGCAGACATCACTGAGGTAAATGAAACTACTTTAGTCCTATCAAATTCCAAATGTACTGAATCCTCTAATTCATCTGGTAACTCTAGAGAGTCTGATATGCAACAAATGCTATCAGATCTCCAAAATTGTATCCAACTCTGTCAAAAACTTGAGAAAGAGAATGGTAGGCTCAGAGCTGAAGTTCAATCTCTCTCTCATGAGCATAAATCCACCAGAGAACTCATGAAAGATCATTCCAAAGAAGTCTCTGAACTTCAGGATAAGATCACAGAAAGAGATACTCTGGTAGATCAACTCATGAAAGAAAAGAACTCTCAAGAAGATGAGATCACTGAACTCAGAGCCAAATACCAGACTCTTATCAAGGGAAAACAATTTGCTCACAACATAGAGAATATACCTATGCCCAGAGAAGCTCCTAAGATACCATCTGTTGTATCTATCATATCAGAGTCTTCTCAGCGCATTTGTGATAAGAGTGGTTTAGGATATTCTGGAATTACCTCTAAAACTCATAAATACTTTTATAATAAAGACAAGTCTGTAAGAGCTGGTAAATTGGTAGAAATCTGGGATGATAAAGACTTAACTGGTAATGGTTACAAGGTGGTTCACAATCCTGACTGGAAAAAGAATCACTCTGTTAATCACATAACATATGGTCCAGAAGAGTTGACTGTTCTGGAAGAGAAGATGCTAGAGAATAAGTGTCAAAAAGGGGAACCATTAAAGATTGATGGTTCTGTGAACAATGAGTCCCAAGGAGTAGAAATTACTCAAATTGGAGGACCCCAGAGAAATCCTAAAAAAGAACCTAAACAGATTAGGGGACCTCAAAGGAAACACTCAAGAAAGGGGAATACCAATCAGAGTAATAACTACCAGAGAAGGAACAATGTTCAACAGCACCAGGTACCCCAGAGACAGTTTTCTCAGAGGAATCAATTCCAGAATAGGTATACTCAAAGGAACTATAATCACCAGAGCAAGTCTAATTATCAGAACCAGAGGAGGTCTTCCAGACCCATCTATAGAAAACCAACTGATCTGGGAAGTTATGACACCAGAGTTGGTTCTTCTAGGATGTACCCTTACAACCAGACCTTTAAGACCATGTCTTTGAGGCAGGCTATTCCAAAGGCCAGATTTGAGAAAAGGTACACCAGGCCTGTTTATAGGAAAGGTGTCCTTATCAGACCAGTAGCTCAATATGTCATTGTCAGAGGACATGTGCTGGTAGATAGATTTGGAAGAAAGATAAGATCCCCTCATCCATCAAAGGATGATCTTTATCTTTGGATTTCTACAAAACCTGAAACTAACCAATCAGGACCCAGCACTAGTAGGGGACCTAATTGATTTCTCTGCAGGTAGATAAGAGTCCATTGGAGAAAGGATTTTCAAGCAACCATGTCTGGTACATTGATAGTGGATGTTCCAAGCACATGACCTTCCAAAAGGATAATCTCCAAGATTTCAAGCCATTAAATGGACCAAGAGTGATGTTTGGTGACAACAACTATGGAGTCACCAGAGGAGTTGGTAAGTTGACCTTCAATGGAGTATCTGTAGATGAAGTCTATTATGTAGAAGGACTCAAGCATAATCTGCTTTCAGTATCCCAATTCTGTGACAAGGGATACTCAGTGAAGTTTTCTAGTGATTCATGCACTGTTTTCTCTTCTGATTATAATGATATCTTGCTAATAGGCTTGAGGAAGGGTAACATTTATCTTGCAGATTTTAACAGTTGTCCAAGAAATGCTTGCCTGGTTGCAAAAGGATCTGCAGAGAACAGCTGGATTTGGCACAAGAGATTGTGTCATCTTAACTACAAGACACTGAATAAGATTGCCAGAAAAGGTCTCATTCGAGGTCTTCCTAATGAAGTGTTTAAGAAGGATCAGGTTTGTGGTTCATGCCAGAAGGGTAAACAACCCAAGACTTCCTTTAAGGATGTCCAGAGCACAACCACAACCAGAGTACTTCAACTACTTCACATGGACCTGTTTGGACCTGTTTCTCCTCTTAGTTTCAGTGGAAGGAAGTACACCTTAGTGATAGTAGATGATTTTTCAAGATACACTTGGGTAGTGTTCTTGTTTAAGAAAAATGAAACTATGACTAAGCTGCCAGAGTTCTTCAAGCAGATTCAGAATGAGCAGAACCAGAGCATAGTCAGGATCAGAAGTGACAAAGGAACAGAGTTTTTGAATTCACACATTGCAGATTACTGCAAGGACCATGGGATTTTTCATGAGACATTTGCTGCCAGAACACCTCAACAAAATGGAGTAGCAGAAAGGAGGAATAGGACCCTCAAAGAAGCTGCAAGAACACTTCTGGCAGAATACAACACTCCGCAAAGATTTTGGGCAGAGGCCATTAATACAGCTTGCTACACTCAGAACAGGTGCCTGATTGCCCAGAGACATAATAAGACTCCATATGAGGTATGGAAAGGTAAAACCCCATCTGTTTCATACTTTCATGTTTTTGGATGTAAGTGTTTCATCCATGACAATGGGAAATCTAAATTAAGAACCTTTGATGCCAAAGTGGCTGATGGAACATTTTTAGGATATTCCAGCACCAGTAAGGCTTTTAGAGTTTTTAATAAGAATTCACTTTGTGTGGAGGAAACACCTCATGTTGTTTTTGATGAATCTACTTTTGAGTGCAAGGTGGACTTAAAGTCTTCTGATGAGTTTCAGAACCAGACTACACCCAGAGTTATCAAGGTCAATCCACCTATTCTTGATTCAGATTCAGATTCAGATGTTGACCCATCTCCTGGTTCTCTGAAGCAGAAGCCTTCACAAGGAGCAGAACCAGAAGAGGTTGGAACTCCTGTAGGGGGAAGCTCTTCTGCAGGTGGTGTTAATCATCAAGATACTACAGAAGATGATCACCCAGGCAAGACCACGGGAAGGAGGACCCTGGTTGATCACCCCAATGACCTGATCTTAGGAGATCCAACTAAGGGTGTCCAGACTAGGAGAACTCCTAACTTAGCTGCCTTATTCAGTTGTTATGTGTCCTTGATTGAGCCCAAGAACATCAAGGAGGCACTGAAAGATTCAAATTGGATTGTTGCTATGCAGGAGGAGTTGAATCAATTCACCAGACAGGATGTTTGGGAGCTGGTAGACAGACCAAGACATCAAAAGGTGATAGGCACTAAGTGGGTTTTCAAGAATAAGAAAGATGAGAATGATGTCATTACTAGGAACAAGGCAAGGCTAGTGGCCCAGGGCTATTCTCAGTCTAAAGGAATAGACTATGATGAGACATTTGCTCCTGTTGCCAGACTAGAAGCCATCAGATTGTTCTTAGCATATGCTGCTCACATGAAGTTCAAAGTATACCAGATGGATGTGAAATCTGCCTTTCTTAATGGGATTCTCATTGAGGAAGTGTATGGGGAACAACCCCCTGGTTTTGAACAAGGTGACAAGGTGTTTAAGCTTAAGAAAGCTCTTTATGGGCTGAAGCAGGCACCCAGAGCATGGTATGACACTCTATCTCAATTTCTTCTGGACAATGGTTTTACAAAGGGTAAGATTGATAGGACCTTGTTTAGGAAAGAAGAAGGAAAGGACATCCTTCTGGTCCAAATATATGTTGATGACATTATATTTGGATCCCCTAACAAGAAGCTGTGTGAGAAGTTTGGTGAGCTCATGCAGGGTCAGTTTGAGATGTCCATGATGGGAGAAATGAATTACTTCTTGGGTTTGCAGGTTAAGCAATCAGAGAAGGGAATTTTTATTAATCAAGCAAAGTACACCAGAAACATTTTAGAGAAATTTGGAGTAGGATCTAGCAAAGCAGCCAAGATCCCTATGATGACAAATTTCAACATGGATCCAGATGAGTCTGGAGAGAGTGTGGACCAGACTCAGTACAGAGCACTTATTGGTTCTCTTTTGTACCTGACTGCAAGCAGAACAGATATTACTTTTGCTGTAGGAGTTTGTGCCAGATTTCAAGCTAATCCCAAGAAGAGTCACTTGGAAGCAGCTAGGAAGATATTGAAATATCTTAAGGGAACTGTGAATTTAGGATTATGGTATCCTGCAGATGATAACTTAGAATTGAGTGGTTATTCAGATTCAGACTATGGTGGATGCAGAATAGATAGGAAATCTACAAGTGGAACATGCCAATTTTTAGGGAATAAATTGGTATCCTGGTTTTCTAAGAAGCAGACTTCAGTTGCTACATCAACAACAGAAGCAGAGTACATGGCTGCAGGGAGTTGTTGTTCACAACTTCTCTGGATTAGTCAACAGCTTAGGGATTACCAGATTAGAGCTAAGGATATTCCTATTTTCTGTGATAGTAATAGTGCAATTGCCATCACCCAGAATCCAGTTCTTCATACCAGGTGCAAACATGTTGATATAAGGCATCATTTTATCAGAGATCATGTTGAGAAGGGAGATATAAGGATAGAAAAGATTGCAACAGAGAAGCAGAAAGCAGATATTTTGACTAAGCCTTTGGCTGAGACCAGATTCAGAGAGTTAGCTTTTGAGTTAGGATTGTTGGATCCAGAGACAGATTTGTTTTAGGGGGAACAACAGAGAAGTATCCTTTGTGTCATTACTTTATTTCATATATTTTTTTAAAAACTAACATACCTGCAGATTAGACATTTCAGAGAAGTTATATCTCCAGATGAGGTATCCACCAGTTGACACTTATCCCAGATGAGGTGCTGAGTCAGAGATATGTCCAAAGTCTTTTCTGACCAGGACCAGATGAGTTCCATCAGAGGAGATGTCTCACCAGACTAGTTGTGGTATCATCTGATTACAATATCAGGTGACAGGTATGTCTTTACTTCTCTGGCCTCTGTTCATTGGGATACACTTTTCTAATTAGTAAGTACACTTAAAACCTTTCAACTTCGGGGTGTATTTATAACTAGGGTATATGGCCTAGGCAATCATTTCGCTTTTTCTCTTGACTGCCACAAAACCCCTTTATGCCCAGTCCCAATGTCTATGCCAACGCACCAGATTAAATCTGTATCTCGCCTTTCATCATGGCCATCGGATTTAATCACTGTGCAAAATGTCAATCAATGCTAAAATTGATTTTGTTTCCTCAAGTAAATTTGAAATTACACGCGTTCACATTTCATTTATTATTCAAGCCACGCGTATTACCCTATTTAAATCAAATTTACTTTCAATCTGTCCTTTCACGTTTCCATACTTTCAAACCCTAACCTCTCTCTGCAAAGTTTTTTCTTTTTCTCTCTCTCTCTCTCTCTCTCTCTCTCACAGATATGGCTCCCCCATGTAATTTTGATCATGCCCTAATGATGTAGAAACTGAAAACAGAGATGGTGGTTGACTTCTACACCACCAAGAACTCGTCTGCACTTGCTATTCTGGAACTATTGAGGAGATCCGGAGTTGAGAAATTGATCTCCACCATTCCCAGAGATTTTCGTACTCTTGACGGATATGCGGCCCAGTTTCTGGTTCGAATGAAGATCAACGAGGACCATATTTCTTCAAAAATTGACAAGGAAGATTTGGTGTTTTCCAAGCATGATTTATGTGCCCTGTTTGGAAACATTTCGGCGGAAGGGGTGGATCCTTTAACCTACAAGGAGGATGATATTGTGGGTTCCTTCAAATTATTTGCTCGTTCTTCTTGCCAGAGTATCACGAAGGGATTTCTGGATAAACATTTAAGGCAGAAGTACAAGGTGTTGTTCGACATTGTTGTAAAGGTATTGATGTGTGAGAATCACAGCACGGATGCGATTTTTAATGGAAGAATGTGTGTGATGAGGGCTCTGTATGACGGCGTCCAATGCAATTGGGCAGAGTTCTTTTGGGGCGTCTTGAGGAAGAATAAGGTGAAAGTTAACAAGGAGGCTTGTCCTTCCAAGCCAGGGGAAATGCAGTTTTATTTCACTGCTAATGTTTCGTTGGGAACGAAACTTACCTTGATTTTGGACTCATTGCTTCCAGAGAAGACATGGAAGGAGACTTGGTTCAAAGGATTTCACAAGTCTAAAGTGCTATTCTCAAAGGATGGTCCCCTTCATGGCCATCCTGATTCTGATGGAGAAGAAGCCATCCCTGCCCCTCCTCTACAGGCAGTACCCTCACCTGCAAAGGGGCAGAAGCATCAGCACAAGCAGAAGTCCCATAAGAAAGCTTCTGAAGCAACTGGTTCTTCAACCATTGCCTTTTCTGGTTCCTCAGAGGAGGACCAGATTCCCCTTCTTGAAGTGCTTAAGAAGAAGGGTGATGATGATAAAACTGTTAAGAAGGCTGGAACAGCCAAGAGAAAGCGGCCAGAGGAGGCCAGGAGAGGCTCTGCTAAGAAGTCAAGAACTAGCAGGAAGGCCAGGAAAACCCTTCTGGTGGATGAGCCATCAGAAGAGGAAGATGAAGACGAGGATGTGCCTCTTGTGAAGAAATCCAAGGCTAAGAGAGCCATTCTTCAAGATCCTGACTCTGGCTCTGATCTTGGAGAAGCCTTGGAGAAGGCCATTGATGAGGATTCCCAGTTGATGGAAGATGTCTCCGCTCCAGAGCATGCTGTACCTGCTGATGTTGACTCAGCAGAGGTATTTCCCTCCATTCCATCTTCTACCCCTATTAATCTTGTCTCCCCTTCTACCTCTCCCCCAGATAATATTCCCCAAACCCCATCTGCCTCTGGTAACCCTATTGAAACACCAGAGCAGACTCTCCCAGATACCCCAGTATTTACTCCCTCAACCATTCCTACTTAAACACCTTCTCCCCCAAATACCCAAACTCATCTTCCCACAAACCCCTCTCCCCCAGTTTCTGTGCCAGAGGTGCCATCAACCTCTTCTGGTGCAGAACTCCCCCCTCCAAACACTTCCACATCCCAAATACCACCTTCACCTTCTGTACCAGAGATTCCGCCATCCTCTGGTGCAGAGCAATCCATCCCCTCCACCTCTACTTCACAAAACCCTAACCCTCCCCAAACTCATACAGTCCAGGACCCAAACATTTCTATGGCTCTGGGATTTCCTGCCCCTCCCCCTTCCCCAACCTGCTTAACAAGCGATGATAGTGAAGATGAGGAAGCTTCACTTGAGCCTGCTAACTTAGCACCTTCCTCCTCTGCCTCTGGGCCCAAACCCTTTAGTTTCTCTTCTAATGAGATGGGTCCCATCAGGCAGAGTATGAGTGTGAGTGCTCAGCTCTGGCTAAGAGAGCAATTTCCTATTTTGTTGGAGCACTCACCCCTCCTGGCAGACCTAACGGATGCCAAGGTTTGGAGTATGGCCAGACTCCAAGATGTTGAAGATCTTATGCTTCTGCTGGAGGAGATGTCTCCCTCTACCTTCACTACTTGGGAGATTGAGCTAAAGAAGAGGTTAAATATTCAAAACCCAGCAGAGTTGGAGACACCAGAGGCGGCCAAGGTTCTCATCAGAACTCTCCTTATCCAGAGAGGAGTTATGCTCACTCCAGAGGGCTTCTCTTACAACTTTGGTCCTCATTTCACATTCCCTCCTGAGCTATATTCAGACGAGGAGGACTTTGAGATGTCTCCTGCTGTGCTCCAGAAGATGAAGGCATTCTTCAATGAGCAGAGATAGGGCACTTTTCAAAAGCCATTCAACACATGGCCCCTGCTATGATAGAGCATCAGATTAAGCAAGAGAGGAGGATCTTCCTGAAGCAGATCAAGTCCTCTCTGGCAGAAGTTAAAGCTTCTTTCAAGGCAAATGGTCTCTTTGTCAAACTTGATGTGATGCACAGCCAGAAGCAGCTCCAGGAGTACGTGCTGGAGCAGATGAGGCCAGTCTCTGTCCTTAAAAGTTGAAATGGCAAGCCAGATGATCCAGACTGCCAAGCTGAAAGACTCCCTCCAGGAGATGTTGGAGAGGCAGGAAAGGCTTGTTGCAGAGTCTAAAGCCTACCTGGAGGAGGCCAAGCAGCTGCGTGATCTTCACTCTTCCTCCAACACTGCCTTGCCTGATCTTATAAGGCAGGTAGTGGAGCCCCTCCTTGATGAAGTTAAAAAGTGGGAAGAGAAGGCCAGAACTGATCTGGCGAAGACCACAAATGAAACTCTCTTCAGCCATGGAGCTCGTCTGGACCTGTTGGAGAACACTCTGGCCCAGGCTGAGTTGCAGAAGAAGAAGAAGGAAGAGTTCAAATCTCTTTCCATGGCTAAGCAGCTTGCTGCAGAAGAGGAGTCAGAAGCTGAGCAAGATCCAATCTCCATCTCTGGACCTGCAAAGAGAAAGATAAGAAGAGTCAAGAAAAGCTTCCTTGAGACTGTTGTTGAAGAAGCTCAGAAGAGATACAAGGAAGAGACTCCAGAGGAGAAGCAAGCAAGAATCAGGAAGAACATAGATGAAGAGCAGAGGCTCAGATATGTTAAAAGGCAAAACAAGAAGAGCAGAGAAGCAGGTGCTTCTTCTGGTGCAAGTGGCTCAAGCCAGAGGAGGAAAGCTCCCATTGAAGTGATGAACATTCTGCCTCTCAGGACAGAAGGGTCTTTTGACTCTACTGTGCCTGTGCCCTTGATTGAAAAATGGAAGGAGGCAAAGACTCTCTGGTTCATCCAACACTATATCCAGAGGCCAGCACCAGAGGATGATGAGCTGATCAACAAAACCTTTCACACCTGGTTGCAAGCTTATGATGCAGAGTTGTACAAGCAATTGATGGACTCAACCATTGAGTTCAACCTGGAGGTGACTGCCCCTGAGTTCACTTATCTTAACACTCCCATGGCAGGAGACCAGGTTGATTGGGCTGAGCTGAAGAGACTGTACAAGACAAAGGTGTTGGTGAACTTCACTCCAACATCTTCTGCAGAGTTGAAGGCCGTCCAGGATAGGTTTCTGGATTGGTTTCTGGTGCCCAAAGAAAACAGAAGATATGCTTAGATAGGACCAGAATTGCATTGTAATTTGTAATCACTCTTATCTTTATTATCAATGAAATTCATATCTTCTCTGTTCAAAGACAACCTCTTGTTGTCTTAATTGCTTGCCTGATAAGATCTATTCTAAGGTCTTGTCTTTTATTTCTTTTCTTGCTTAAGTCTTCTTTGTGATCAGTTCTGGTAATGTTTTAACTCCATCAAAAAGGGGGAAATTGTTAGGATAAAACTGTTAGTTTTGATGAGTTAAAACAAACCAGAAGATGTAATAGGATCATCTGGACCTGTTAGCCAGATGATGATATAGATTAGGACTTAGTCTAGGGGGAACTGCCAGACCAGAAGACTTCACCAGAAGAGTCACCAAAAGACCCCACCAGAGGACTTCACCAGAGGACTCCACCAGAAGGCTTCACCAGATGAGAACAGACCAGAGGCAGAGGACCTTCCCCAGACCAGACGTGTCCGGACCAGACGAGTCTGGTGGAACAAAAGAAGCTCAGTTTGATCTCCTGTTTCTACTGAGTATTCTGGTTGTTCACTAGATTAGGACCAGAAGACACCGAGGTTGCCTGGTGTCTGGTCTTACCTTCTCTAGAGAGAATCAGAGTTAGGCAGAGGAAGTTATTGACCGTTGGTGATTCAAATCAAGTCAACAAGATCAGGATTGGAAAGTTTTGAAGATAATCAATCCAAGGATCCCACCAACCCAATCAATCAATTAGGGAATTGATTGATTGAAGCTTCCTTATATAGAGGATCTGATTGGATTAGCCCTCCAACGGCTAGCCCTAATCCCCTCTATAAATACAAGAGTGCAGTTCAAGAAAAAGCCCTAGAGATACTATATACGCGCACAAGTTGATCCAAGCTTTTGATATTCATTCCAAGCACTCTTACTGTTCATAATATTCTATCTACTCTAAAGGAGTTATTGAAACCACAACCTGTTCATCTATCAGACAAGGTTGTTGGCTGTTGATCTTTAGATTTAAGTTAAATCTAAAGAGGTGTAAGAAGGAACTGGTACTTCCCAAATTCCAGTAAGTAAGTGAGTTAGTCGGTTGTTAGTGAGACCCCTTGGATATAAGGGAGAGTGGACGTAGGATATTCAAATCCGAACCACTATATATCTTGTGTTCTTTATTGCTTTATTTTACTTACTGTCTTATTGCCTTTTATTCTCTTGTAAAAAGAATTTGAAAGACATTTAACTTAAGCTTCCGCAATTAATCTAACTAGTGGGACCAACATCACTTCTTCTTTTACTTTTAATTTCTCTTCTAGCAGTAGAAGGATCATGTTTGTTCTTGGTCCTTCCTTCAGTTCTGTTTGCAAAGAAATCTTTGAGAGGGACTTCCATGTCAACATCTTCTTCAGAAGACATCTTCTCCATCATAGTATCAACTTCAAAATCAACATCTTGAGCAGCTTCAGTATCATGCTCAGGTTCATTTTCCTCCTTTTCAGATTCAGACACTTCAACAGGCTTTGAGCTTGTTCCATCATCCCTTGGTTTTTTTCTCCTGGACTCAGAGTAGTCCACCTTATTTTCTAAAGCCCTAAATAACATTCTCCTCTTGCCACCATACCACTTGAAAAGTATTGGTTTAGTTTTCTTCTTCTTTCCCTTGGAAACAAGGTTCTTCAGTTTCTCAGCCAATCCACCATCAGAGTCAGATGACTCTTAACCAAGGTCAGAATCAGTTTCACCTTCCTCAGGGTTTGAAGGTTCAACAATTTCTTTCACTTTGTTAGCTTTCTCCTCTTCAGCTTTTCTCATATAACTCTCTCTTTTTCAACTTTTTCTTTGATGTAAGCAAACTAATTCAAATTAACTTCCCTACCACCAATAGTGATTCTATTCCTAGAAGAGCATCGAATCATATCTTTATATGTGGTAATGATGTTAAGATTGCATTTGCATCCAAATCAACATGCATATGAAAGTCTTTATCTGGTAACAGTTTTGGGCCAATACTTCCAACAACATTAGAGGTTTCAACAGGTTTTGGTGAGATTTGTGTGGGAGTTGGTTCAACAATAGGTGTAGGTTCATCTGTTACCATGGGAGTTGGTGTTGGGACAATGTCAATTTTGAGTTGATCCCAAAGCATCTAAAAAGACGAATTTGCCTAAGTGTTATTAGTCAGGATTAGTCTTGATAGGATTAAATCAGGTTAGAATATATTTTATATTCACAGGTACTCAGTGGAAGGAGGACTCACTGATGGCCATCAAGATTGAAGCCTGAAGACACAAGAGCACCATCATGCCCCTGAAGTTAGTCTTTCTAAGCTAGCTAACTGAGAGTCGGGATGAAGAGCATGATCCTGAGATCATTGCTAACTCATCAGTCCTGAAGGTATCAGACGACATTGAGTATTTGGGGAAAGACTTGGAGTAGGAGTCAAGCAAGCAAAAGGAACATCAGCGCTGGAACATGTACTTCATAGATGAGGACAAACCTGAACTTAGATAAGACAAGACTGGACTGAGGAATAAGTTCTAACATTCTCACCTACCTGAAAACGTGGACCAATCAAATGAAGACAAGTCATTTACGGACCCTGATAGAAGCTTGACTATTCCTATAGAGTTCAACAGCCATGCATTTAATGCATTACCTAATCCATGCAAGTAGGCTGCTGCATGCAGACTAATGTCCGTTTGAATTATCCTACAAGAAAGGTGTGAGAAGGTTATCTCTTCCAACTAATATTTTTTCAAATCATCTATAAATACAGAAGACCTTGGCCCAAACAAGGTTACTGGAAATTTCGAAGCCAAGAAATTACTCATACTCTCAAGCATTCAAAGAAGCACTCGAACCCTCTTAAATTTCCCAAGTGTTTCTTATAGTCTAGAGTCATTCTGTATTCCATCGAGCTTTCATTTTCATATCCTAAGCTTAGAGTGATAATCCAATATTTAGCATATCTTTGTCTTGTAAAGATTATCACAACTTAGTTGGAATCCAAGCCAAAACCAAAACCCTAAGTTAAGTCAGTGTTAGGTTTGTTGGTAGAGGTTGTTAGTGGTTCAAAGAAGCACCCGAACCCTCTTAAATTTCCCAAGTGCTTCTTATAGTCTAGAGTCATTCTATATTCCATCGAGCTTTTATTTTCATATCCTAAGCTTAGAGTGATAATTCAATCCCTAACATAGCTTTGTCTTCTAAAGATTATCAAAACTTAGTTGGAATCCAAGCCAAAACCAAAACCCTAAGCTAAGTCAGTGTTAGGTTTGTTGGTAAAGGTTGTTAGTGGTTAAGGAATTTGGACTAGAACTTGTGTAATTCTTGAGATCATTATGGTTGATCATTGTGCACCTTGACACGTTAAAAATAAGCCAATCCTTAAGGTATTCTCCTATTCAACCAGGTCCGTGGACGTAGGAGCTTTAGTCTCTGAACTACATTAAACTGCTCTGAGTTATTTACTACTTTGATATTTGCCTAACTGTTTTATCATTCATTCAGTGCATATTTGTTAGTGTTAAATCAATAAGCCTGACCTTGTAACTCAGTGCACTGCCCTTTAACCACGGCTTCATAAAAGTAAAAACTCAATTTTTAAAAATCAGTAACAAGTCTAAAATCTTCAGGGCTGACACATTCCACACTCTGGCATAAATAGATAGTTAGCCAACTGAATAAACTCTGAGTAGAGGAACTCAGTATGAAAAAGATTTGTATACCTTTTTTCCCCCTATACACGTGTCTTAGACTTTCCCGGGACCAACAAATGGTATCAGACCACTGACTTTGAATACTAATAGTTTCAAAGGAGAAACTGTTGGTGGTCACTGAACGGAGCCAAGTTGCATATTTTCTAAAAACTTGCAACATGACTTCAAGGAGGCTCGAAGCTTCTTTGCCTGAATTCTCTATCTCAATTTATATCTATTGGAGAGTCAGGTTTCTTGCAAATTTGGAGGCAATCCATGACCAGATGCATTTGGTCATCAAGAACGGCCCTATCAAAATCACCATACCCAACGTTTGAGGTCTGGGATATGATGATCTGCCCATGGGAGAGTCTGTCGCAAAGCCCAGACACGAGCTCAATGTTGATCAGATCAAGATGATTGGATTGGACAATGTGTCTAGGAACATCATTCCAAGAAGGTTTTGGATGAGCTGAACTAGATGTGCGAGGGATCTGAGAAGATCAAGGAGAACAAGAGAAACATTGCCATTTAGAAATTTTAAAGCTTTGAGATGCTGCCCGAGGAAACAATTGATCAGATGGAGTCAAGATTCATCAAGATGATGAATGATTTAGTGCTCTTAGGAAAGGAAGTTTCTAAGAGAAAAGTTGTTTCAAAGATCCTGAATTCTCTCCCTGAGAGATGGGATAATAGTGTTATCATGCTGAAGAACACTCAGGATATGACCAACATTACTTCAGCCCTACTTTTCTCTGAACATAAAGCTCTTGAATTTGACCTGAATAAGAGGAAGAAGAAAGTAATGGTTGAAGAGGAGGAGAAAGCCCCAGAGAAAAATGTAGCTTTCAAAGCCAAGTCAGAACCTACTAAATCACCATCAAAGTCACTGATGGAAATGAGTAAAGAAGAACTCGCCGAGGAATACAGTAAGATGGCCAGAAGATTTTAGAAGTTGAACTCTAGATTTGGTCATTATAAAAAGTATTATCACGACACAAGAGATAGGAAATCTGAGGGAAATAACAATAGTTCCAGAGGTATGAAGATCGGAGGAACTCTGACCATAGACACGATCTAGGTGAAGAAAAGAGGTACTCTAACCTGAAACCTGATCGAGAGGAGTTGGACCAGAGACGTGCTTGTGATAATAAGTGCCCTAGTAGACCTGAGAGTTCATCAAGGCGGAGGGAACCTGACTTAAGGAGGAACCCTGAGACAAGAAGAGAAAGCACAGATGAACCAACCAAGTGTTACAACTGCAACAAGACTGGACAATATCAGTATGATTGTCCAGAGCTCAGTGCTAGAGAGAGGGAGGACAAGAAGACCAAGAGAGACTTGAGATATGCGGACAGGAGAGTCATGCTCGCTGATGATGCATCAGACTCGGATAGTCCTGAGCAAAGGCCACCTGATGGTCCTGATCTCTTTTATGACGATGAGTACGATGATCTCTACCTCATTGCTGGAGAGGAACCTGAGGTAAATTCCAACTCTGAGTGTGCTTCTAACACTGGTCAAAATCCTGAGCCTAACTCAGAGTCAGCTAGAGAAATGAACCTTCAGCTCTTTCTTGAGAAATTGATGGTTGATTTCTCCAAGTTGTAGGAAACGAATGTCTTCTTAGCTAAGGAGAACGAGAAATTGACTACTAAGGTTCAATCACTGACAGGCCAGTTGACTCAGTCAGATCTAAAGGAAGCCTCTCAAATGGTAAGGCCTGTTCAAGAGCTTGACATGGTCAATGCTGGACGCCTTCCAAGAGAGAAGCTTCTCAAAGAACTGGCTGAAGATCAGTTAGCCAGGATGAATGAATTGAAGGAACTCAAGAGTAAGTTTGATGAACTTTTTACTAGACAAGAAATCCTGAAAAAGAGTGAGGACACTCTCAAGAAAAAGGTAGCAGCAATGAATAAATCCTCGGTGGCTGTAGAGGAAATAAATGGCTGCCAGAATCATGGGAATGAAAGATCTAGGATTGGCTTTGATTCCAAGAAGTCCTCACACGGTCAGGCTCATGTTGCTTTAGGTAGCAACACTGGGAGGGTGTTTGTCCAGGCTGGGCCAAGTACAAAGAAGGTTGTGTACAAGGCCCGCCAAACTGACAAGGGCAAAGAAACTGTTGAGAGAATCAGGGTTGCCCCAAAGGTTGTGAAGCGAAAACCCAAGGGAAAGGCTAAGAAACCCCAACTGGCCCCAAAGAGCTCAGGTCAGGGAACTTCTCAGTGAAAGCAGAGGAGGAATCAGGCCAAGAGATCTCAGACTGCTCAACAGAGGTATTATCATGCTTGGCAATACCATCAGGGAAGGCTTAGCACCTCCATAATTTTGGCACCCTAGAGCCTATAACTGCTTTTCAATCACTCACTTCCCTAGGGGGAATAAAAAGCAGGGCCCAAGTCAGGGACAAGTGATTAGTGTGATAATTGCTCGAAATTCATGCATTTTATTTGCCTATTTTATTGGATTTTGTGTGATTATTCACATTAATTTAATTGTTTGTGCTTAATTGTCGAAAAAGGTATTTTTGTTCATTGTGTAGGAAAATGAGTGAAATATGGCAAAGACTAAAGAAGAATCGAGCAAGGATGTTCAAAGGAAGAAGAATCAAGTCAAAATACAAGTTGGAATGCAAAGAAAAAGCAAAACATGCAAAAAAAGTGTCCATATCGGTTTGTACACATTGTACCGGCCGATACAAACCTCCCAAACCGGTACAAGGTGCTACAAGACCTCCATACCGGTTTGTAACCATTCATACCGGCCGATATCTACCTCCCAAACCGGTACGAAACTCCTCTGCTCGCGAAAAATCTGAAATTTCAACTTTTGGAGGACTTAAATGCAATTTCGGCCAAGGGCTTTCTAACCCACATATAAATACCTTTTTCCCTGACTTTACACTCAGTTTTTCAAGGGCTTTAGAACCCTAATCCTCTAGGATATTTTTTTTCCTTTTCATTTTTTTCTTTTGCATTTTCTTCAATTTCTAGTATAGATTAGGTTAGATTATGCTTTCAATTAGTAGTTTCTTTCAATTCAAGCAAGGATTATCAAGTTTTGTAGCTAAATCAACACTCAAGAGGTGACTTCTTTCCTTAATTTCATTTCCTTTGGTTTAATATTCTTGTTTATGGATTATTGTTCTTTATTTCATATGAGCTTGTTTGATATCATGCTTAGTTAATTATCTTGTGTATGGGTGTTTGGATTTACATGGGTAATTGAGTATTTGATTTGATTTGTGATATCTATTCTAGTTGAAGGTCAATCTATTAGGAATATGGACTTTGATTGTTCGATTTCATGATTGCTCTTGTAATTCGTATTTAGATTGTGTGTTTATCGCAACGAGAGTTGGGTTGATGCATGATCTTGTATGGGTGTCAGTGATTTATGCAATTTGAGTGGATATCGAGGTATCGCAACGAGAGTTGGGTATTTTCATTAGAACCCCATATTTTCTACACTTGTTGCTTAATTGAGAAATTGGTGATAAGTGAGAAGATTAACGATCCGATGTTTTCATTTGACGTGTTTACCTAGGCTTATCCAGTACGGTGAATATGTGATGTTTAGTGATTGCTTCTATAGTTGAACGAAACTTGAATAGTTATTACTTATCGATCGTGTACTTGATTCTCATGTAATGATGAACACCCGAACACGTCTCGTTTTTATTGTTCAAAAATTCCTAAAAATTACTTATTGCTTTCTTTTCGTTAATTGCTTTGATTTGTTTAGTTGCTTTAATTTTTGTTTTAGTTTCTCAAAAACCCCATCCAAAACCTTGATCCACACTACAATTACGTGCCGATGCATAGTATTAGGGCTACACTAGCCACTAGTCCCGTGGTTCGATATTTAACTTGGTCAATTTCCTTACTATAACAACGATCTCGTACACTTGCGAGTGAGTTCGAATTTGTTTAACAAATTCGGCAAACAAGTTTTTGGCGCCGTTTCCGGGGATTAGTTAGTTTTAGTGTAACTTAGTGCTAGTTGAACGTGATTGGTAGTGCATTTTCTTTTATCTTGTTTGAATTTGATACTCTTCCTTGTGTAGGTGTGCTTCATTGGATAGATGGATGGATATTATCAATACCCTTGGAATCCATGTTTTGATCAAGATGGTATGATATATCTTCCACAAGAAGTTGGGTACAATAATGTAGAGAATTTCGACTATGAGTGGCAAATGCAACAATTTCCTCCATCTTGTCAAGATTCTAGACTCCTTGAAACGTTGTCTACTTTTAATGATGCATGTACGGCCTACATGGAGTGTATTCGATAAGCCGGAGAAAGGATGATGAAGTTAGAAGAGACAACACCCTCCATTATTATCCCCGATCTTGCAAAGCAAATGCATGATTTGCAATGTAAAGTTGATCAACTTTGCTCCGGTGTGAACTATAAAAGCGAACAAAGTGGATTTCCATCCGAATCAAATATTGACCGGGAAGAGTTAGATCACAACCTTGTTAGGAGTTGCATTTAGCAAGAAAAGAAGGAAGATGAGCAAAAGAAAAAAGAAGTAGTAGATGAAGTTGAAGAAAAGGTTGAGAGAATGGAAATAGAAGAGGAAGAGAAAGAAGGGGCAGAGTTGAGCTACGCCCATATTTGGAATTTCCTTGAAGAAGAAGACAAAGATGAAGATTATATTCGTATTTTGAGATACCTTCAAGGAATACATATTGAAGAAGAAGAAGAAGATGAAGAAAAGAATGAACAAGAAGAGGATGAACTAGAAGATGGAAAAGAGGAGGGTCCAAGTGATGAGAAGGATGATCTTGAATGCAAGATGATTGATGTCATTGAGCATTATGTTGAGGAAACTTGGGAGAATTGTCATGACCCTTTCTATCCTCATATTTTTAATAATTCTCTCTTTGATGATGTTAATGATGATTTTTCTCTTGTTTGCATTGATAGGAAGAAGGATGAAAATGAGAAAGATGGAGCCGAAAATTCCGTGGTTGAAAGTTACGAAGAGGAATGTCCCTTGATGGACAAGAGCGACAACGAACAAGAGAATCAAGAAGCATTGGAGGACGAATTGAAGATCGAAATGAGCATTTCTAAACCTTTAATCTCTTCAATTTGTACGTTAGATGATATTGTTTCTATTGATTTCATTTTGCCTCTTGAGAACTTTGACCAAAATATTAAAATAATGAAGATCTTGTGCATCCTTGGAAAAGAAGAGAAGGAACAGAAGGAGATGATGGTGAAAGAGGAAAATGGACATCCATTGAGAAAAAGATGCAAGAGGGAGATGGATAATCGGTCCTTATGTCACAAGAGCCTCCTTGATGTAGAAGTTCAAAGGATGAAGTACAATGGCAAGGAGGACCGATATCCTTGGCCATTCCGATAGGAAGTTTGATTTCACTCAATAAGTCCGGCATAGGATATTAAACCTAGCGCTAAATGGGAGGCAACCCATTATTTACCCTTTTTAAGTGTTTTTCGTTCTTTATGTTAGTGTGTGTTTGATCTTTTCTTGTTTTTGTCTTGTTTTTGTCTTGTTTTGTAGGGGATTGGGTATACTTTGAGAAAAATTGGAGGTATGTCGAGCTAAATTTCCAAAGGAGGGAGAGCTTAAAAGAAGATGAGCTAGAATCGAGAGTGACATTGGTGCAAGTTGTGAGGTACAATTGGACCCCGGGCTCGAACTTAGACTTTCTTGACAATGTCTAAGTTTGGGGGGGTGTTTACTTTTTGTTACAATGCACCGGCGCACCATTTTTGGATAAGTACATGTGAATTCATTGGGGTAGAGTACTTGGTTGTACGTTTTTTCGATCGTACCATAGGCCCAAACTTCGAATTGCTTAGCAATGTCGAAGTTTGGGGGGAGTTTTTTTTTTTTTTTTGTGATTTGCATTTCTTTTTACACCAAGATGATCTTGGAAATAGCATTTGTATATGGTTTGATTGAATGAGATTTTTGTGTGGGTGCTTGTTTTGGAAAAAGTTTTTATGGAAGTTGTTGCTTTTGAATGCTTGTTAATGAGGTGAATAATTTGGTGTAATTCTTGTTTTGATTGTGAATTTGAATGAATTTGTTGGTGATTGAACTAGTTGGTTGACTAATAGGGGTGAATGAGAATGAGATGTGATATGATCCATGATCAAAACGAACCCGTGAGCTTTTGTGCCTAAACCAAATTTAAAAGATGGTTGTTCATTGATTGAGTGTGGTCATTTGTAGTCATTGTGCTCTAGAACTTGCCTCTAGGTCTCTACTTGCATAAGGTGCTAAAAATAATTTTAGGCCATCTTTGTTTTGAAAAGTCACTTTGCCAAATTTTCCATACCAAATGAAATTTTTCCGTAGTTAGCCCCTTTGAGCCTATAGACTTAATTTTCTTTGCAACCTACAATTTAGCCGAATTATCCCTCAAATTGAGCCTATTTTTCCCTATGAACTAGTGGAGCTTGAAAGTGGATAGTGAGGTTGAATTGAGTTTCAATGTGAATTTGGTGGATGAATTTGGGTGAAAGTGAAAAGAGTTGAAAAAGAGAAAAAGATGAGTTGAGAAGTTGTACAAAAAAAGATTGAGTTGGAAAATAATTGAAAAATGAAAAGAAACTCTCTTGTGTACAAAATTTTGGTAGAGCATAAAATTCAAAAGTGTTTGGTGTGGTGAAGAGGATTGTGCTTGAGAAAAAAGAGAACAAGTAAATTGTTGGAGTAGGAGTTTTTGAGTTGCAATCCGTACAATTGCAACTTTGTCTTGAGATTTTTGAGATGTGTCTATGCGTCTTTATCTCTCGCTCCACTAGTTTACGAGTCACTCTATCCAAAAATACCCCACCTTGACCAAAGAGCCAACTTTACAACCAAATGAAAAGTCCTTTTTGATTTAGTACTAAATGCAAGTTTGAGGCAAGATGCTTAGATAATTGTCAAGTTTATGGTGGTGCATGTCTATGAATTGACATTTGAGTGTTGAATTGTCCATACACTTTTGCGAGTTGAGCTATACACTTCCCGTGAGGATCATGGTGATTTGATTGTCTTGTTTCTTGTGAATTCCTATTTGTTGATTGATTTGTGAAGCACCATCCATTGAGTTTACCTTCATGAAAAGTGCAAGAGTTGCATTTAAATTATTTTCTTTCTTTGACACTCATTTCTTCGCAATCCTCTCACTTGTTCTATTTTTCTTTCGTTGCTCGAGGACGAGCAACACTTTAAGTTTGGGGGGGTAATTAGTGTGATAATTGCTCGAAATTCATGCATTTTATTTCCCTATTTTATTGGATTTTGTGTGATTATTCACATTAATTTGATTGTTTGTGCTTAATTGTCGAAAAAGGTATTTTTGTTCATTGTGTAGGAAAATGAGTGAAATATGGCAAAGACTAAAGAAGAATCGAGCAAGGATGTTCAAAGGAAGAAGAATCAAGTCAAAATACAAGTTGGAATGCAAAGAAGAAGCAAAACATGCCAAAAAAATGTCCATATCGGTTTGTACACATTGTACCGGCCGATACAAACCTCCCAAACCGGTACAAGGTGCTACAGGACCTCCATACCGGTTTGCAACCATTTATACCGGCCGATATCAACCTCCCAAACCGGTACGAAACTCCTCTGCTCGCGAAAAATCTGAAATTTCAACTTTTGGAGGACTTAAATGCAATTTCGACCAAGGGCTTTCTAACCCACATATAAATACCTTTTTCCTTGACTTTACACTCAGTTTTTCAAGGGCTTTAGAACCCTAATCCCCTAGAATATATTTTTTTCCTTTTCATTTTTTTCTTTTGCATTTTCTTCAATTCCTAGTATAGATTAGGTTAGATTATGCTTTCAATTAGTAGTTTCTTTCAATTCAAACAAGGATTATCATGTTTTGTAGCTAAATCAACACTCAAGAGGTGACTTATTTCCTTAATTTCATTTCCTTTGGTTTAATATTCTTGTTTATGGATTATTGTTCTTTATTTTATATGAGCTTGTTTGATATTATGCTTAGTTAATTGTCTTGTGTTTGGGTGTTTGGATTTACATGGGTAATTGAGTATTTGATTTGATTTGATTTGTGATATCTATTCTAGTTGAAGGTCAATCTATTAGGAATATGGACTTTGATTGTTCGATTTCATGATTGCTCTTGTAATTCGTATTTAGATTGTGTGTTTATCGCAACGAGAGTTGGGTCGATGCATGATCTTGTATGGGTGTGAGTGATTTATGTGATTTGAGTGGATATCGAGGTATCACAACGAGAGTTGGGTATTTTCATTAGAACCCCATATTTCCTACATTTGTTGCTTAATTGAGAAATTGGTGATAAGTGAGAAGATTAACGATCCGATGTTTTCATTTGACGTGTTTTCCTAGGTTTATCCAGTACGGTGAATATGTGATGTTTAGTGATTGCTTCTATAGTTGATCGAAACTTGAATAGTTATTACTTATCGATCGTGTACTTGATTCTCATGTGATGATGAACACCCGAACACGTCTCGTTTTTATTGTTCGAAAATTCCTAAAAATTACTTATTGCTTTCTTTTCGTTAATTTCTTTGATTTGTTTAGTTGCTTTAATTTTTGTTTTAGTTTCTCGAAAACCTCATCCAAAACCTTGATCCGCACTACAATTACGTGCCGACGCATAGTATTAGGGCTACACTAGCCACTAGTCCCGTGGTTCGATATTTAACTTGGTCAATTGCCTTACTATAACAACGATCTCGTACACTTGCGAGTGAGTTCGAATTTGTGCTTTAACAAATTCGGCAAACAAGTTTTTGACAAGCCCCAAGACTTGTTGCACCTAGGCCTAGGTGAAATAGGAGGCCTGCCCCGAGGCCAAGCACTGAGGCTCATGTGCCTTCTAATCCTGACACTCAAACACCATCTTCTTCTAAGACAAAGAAGAAGAAAGTTGTGTATGTGGATATGAATGGGAGACAAATATACTCCTCTAAGGCAATCAGGGTAGTTAAGCAAATTTGGGTCCCGAAAGGTACAACTGACACCATGGGACCCAACACCCAATGGGTACCTGAAGCCTGATTTCGTTGCAGGCGGATGTGGGCTACAAGAAGAGGAAGAGTGACTCACTCAGAGTTGTTTGGTACTTAGACTGCGGATAACTAAGGCATGTGACAGGATCAAAGAGTCTCCTTCAGGATTTCACTGCCAAAGATGGCCTACAGGTAACTTTTGGTGATAACTCTAAAGGTTTAACCATTAGTTTTGGTACTCTTGTGATAGGTACAGTCAGGGTGGAAAATGTGTCCTATGTTGAAGGACTGAAGCACAACATGTTGTCAGTGAGCCAGTTCTATGACAAAGGTTTCAGTGTTGGGTTTTCATCGAATATTTGTTTGGTCAAGAATAAATCAACACTTCAGGTGGTTCTTACAGGTATTAGAAAAGGTAATGTTTATTTAGCTGATTGGAGCAGCACTATTCCTGATACTTGTTTTGTTGCTAAAAGCTCTACTGAGCTTAGTTGGTTATGGCATAAAAGATTACACTATCTGAACTTCAAGATTCTTAACAAGATTTCTAGACTTTCACTTGTTCAAGGTTTACAAAATGAAATTTTTAGCAAAGATCATGTGAGCAAGGCTTGTCAGGAAGGGAAGCAGGTCAGAGCTACATTGAAAGAGAAAGCTACCTTCTCCACTGACAGAATGCTTTCCTCAATGGGATACTGAATGAGGAAGTATATGTGGAAAAACCCCCTGGATGTGAAGAGTGCTTTCCTCAATGGGATACTGAATGAGGAAGTATATGTGGAACAACCCCCTGGATTTGAGGTTTGAGACAAGGTGTACCACCTGTAGAAAGCTCTTTATAGACTTAAGAAATCTCCTAGAGCTTGGTATGATACTCTCTCTCAATCCCTGACTGACCATGGGTTCAAGAAGGGAACCGTGGATAGGACATTATTCAGGATCACTGTAATGGATCGCGCCGGTGAAGGCGGTCCGTCCACAAGATTGTTGTTGGGATACCAAACGTGTATAATCAATTATACAACCTAAACATGAATCTAAAATTATTTTATATTTGTTACCCTTCAAGGCAGAGATGTTGATTCCACTAGAGATCTTCTAGTCTGTCTTCCAACCTCGTTCGAACACCGGGTGGACGGCAAACTAGCAAACGTGGAGGTCATTAATAGCCATTTTTGTTGTTGCTCGTTTTTAGGGTGCTACGGTTTCAAAGCCAAAATTGAGGTCATTATATAGACTCCTTAGGTTTCATGGGCCAGACTAGGGATCTGTTAGAAGGTATAGGGCTTGGGCTCCTCACGGACCCAAGTACTCTTATGTTCAGCTCAGAAGATTTATTTGGCCCATGAAGATTAATTTATTCCACAAGAGAATTAATGTTGCACTTCCGTCCAATCCCGAACCGAATTAGGGCTTTTATTAGACTCTATAATTCCCCATGTTAAAGATATTGCACATCCATTAATTATTAAAGCTTATGATGGTCCCGTTTCCGAATACCAAAATGGGAATTTTGGAATTTTTTTTTAAACTTTGCATGGCACCCTGAATGAGTTCAGTAAGTGGGACACTCAAGTCACTACATTGCTAAGAATTAGAGTACTCAAGTCAGTGGGACTGACTTGCGAGCTCATGCTCTTAACAAGGCAGTGACTCGAGAGACTGAACTCTCGAGTGCTTGCTTAAGCCTGACAGTGAGATTGGTTCTCCTGACTAAAATACTTAGCTAATTTCTTTTCAACCCTTCGAAGTACTCTCAGTGAGCATACAATACAAATAATTAGCAAGTACTTAAACAATAAACAACGCTCAGTTTAACGTGGTTCAGAGACTCAAGCTCTTACATCCACGGGCTTGATTTAACAGGAAGTCCACTAACTGGGATTCTTATTTTTAACGTGCCAAGGTGCACGACTACACTGGACTCACGCCACTACCTGGGCTGCCTCTCCTCTCCTTTTTGAAACACCTAACACTCTTCTGGAAAGGGTTTAGTTTGGTTTGGTTCTCTCCAACTAGGTGAGGTTTTCCCTTACAATGTTTTAGCCTCGATGCTAAGGTTGGGAAAACCTCTCTAATCTATGGATGTATATGATAAGCTCAAGATACAAGCTGGACACTCAAAATATATATGTGAAGACCCTAAAGGTCAGTGCCCTGGATGTGAGGTGTACTCCCTTATGACTCCCTTTGAACTGCACAGACTCTCACACCCACACAGCTCGTAAGTGTAGATTTCTCCTCCTCTCTGTCCCACTTGAAACGCAGCTATGAGCTTGTATTTATAGTGTGGATTCAAATGTTACCGTTGGAGGGAATCACATTTGAATCCAGACTATCAGTAGGGTACATCTACTTTTTTTGGAATGCGGCCTTGTCAGTGTCAGCTATGCTGTCTTGACTTGATTGGTCCACGTGGACTGAATCCAACGGATCTTTGGTTCAGTGAGCTTGATCCGGGTGTACTTACTTCAGATAGCTTATCCTCCACTGACTGACGATCTTCAGTAGACATGACTGTTTTCAGTGTAATTGTCCTTCAGTAGACTCTTGAAAATCCTTCCAAGAAGTTTGTCATAAGGCTGAATGACAAACTTCTCTGACCACAGTAGCCTGACTCCTTCAGGGCCTACTTGGTACAGCACTGATCCTCCTGATCATGCTCTTCACTGAGTAGTCCACTGACTTAGCTTAGATCAGCCAGGTTTATACTCAGTGGGACATCCTTCAGGCTTCTCTTCAGGTTCAGGTCTCTGGCATGGCTTCAGTCAATTCTTCTTGGTGTCATCTTGATATCCTCAGGTTGTGTTGCTGAGTTCCCCCTCGCTGAGTTCCCCATCAACTGAGTGTTTCCTCAACTGAGTTATTCTCAACTGACAGCCTATTCTACTAAGACATAACCTAGCCTGACCTGAAACTAAAGATACTATCCTGACTTCTTTCAAACCTATTACATGAGGTTTTGGAAAATCATCAAAACTAAAACATATCCCAACAATTTCCCCTTTTTTTTTTATTCCAAAACTTCTAACAAAAGGATTTTCTATTACATGAATGATGTCAAAACACAAGTAATAGTTTGAAACATGCAGAAATTCCCATAGTTTAAAACCTTTAAGATCTGTTCGGTTGACCATTTTTCTTAACAAAACTGGATCAGTGGTCATGTGAGCAACCCGCTCTGATACCAATTGATGGTCCCATTTCCGAATACCAAAATGGGAATTTAGGAAATTTTTTTTTAAACTTTGCATGGCACCCTGAATGAGTTCAGTAAGTGGGACACTCAAGTTACTGTATTACTAAGAATTAGAGTACTCAAGTCAGTGGGACTGACTTGCGAGCTCATGCTCTTAACAAGGCAGTGACTCGAGAGACTGAACTCTCGAGTGCTTGCTTAAGCCTGACAGTGAGATTGGTTCTCCCTGACTAAAATACTTAGCTAATTTCTTTTCAACCCTTCGAAGTACTCTCAGTGAGCATACAATACAAATAATTAGCAAGTGCTTAAACAATAAACAACGCTCAGTTTAACGTGGTTCAGAGACTCAAGCTCTTACATCCATGGGCCTGATTTAACAGGAAGTCCACTAACTGGGATTCTTATTTTTAACGTGCCAAGGTGCACGACTACACTGGACTCACGCCACTACCTGGGCTGCCTCTCCTCCCCTTTTTGAAACACCTAACAGTCTTCTGGAAAGGGTTTAGTTTGGTTTGGTTCTCTCCAACTAGGTGAGGTTTTCCCTTACAATGTTTTAGCCTCGATGCTAAGTTTGGGAAAACCTCTCTAAGCTATGGATATATATGATAAGCTCAAGATACAACCTGGACACTCAAAATATATATGTGAAGACCCTAACGGTCAGTGCCCTGGATGTGAGGTGTGCTCCCTTATGACTCCTTTGAACTGCACAGACTCTCACACCCACACAACCCATAAGTGTAGATTTCTGCTCCTCTCTGTCCCACTTGAAACGCAGTTATGAGCTTGTATTTATAGTGTGGATTCAAATGTTACCGTTTGAGGGAATCACATTTGAATCCAGACTATCAGTAGGGTACACCTACTTTTCTTGGAATGCGGCCTTGTCAGTGTCAGTTATGCTGTCATGACTTGATTGGTCCACGTGGACTGAATCCAACAGATCTTTGGTTCAGTGAGCTTGACTTCATATAACTTATCCTCCACTGACTGATGATCTTCAATAGATATGACTGTCATCAGTGTAATCGTCCTTCAGTAGACTCTTGAAGATCTTTCCAAGAAGTTTGTCATAAGGCTGAATGACAAACTTCCCTGACCATAGTAGCCTGACTCCTTCAGGGCCTACTTGGTACAGCACTGATCCTCCTGATCATGCTCTTCACTGAGTAGTCCACTGACTTAGCTAAGATCAGCCAGGTTTATACTCGATGGGACATCCTTCAGGCTTCTCTTCAGGTTCAGGTCTCTGGCATGACTTCAAGTAGTTCTTCTTGGTGTCATCTTGATATCCTCTGGTTATGTTGCTGAGTTCCCCCTCGCTGAGTTCCCCCTAAACCGATTGTTTTCTCAACTGAGTTCTTCTCAACTGACAGCCTATTCTACTGAGACATAACCTAGCCTAACTTGAAACTAAAGATACTATCCTGACTGCTTTCAAACCTATTACATGAGGTTTTGGAAAATCATCAAAACTAAAACATATCCCAACATCTTCTAATTGATTCAATTAATTAACATCTATTATTCCTCGAGTAGTACCACTCAACCTTTTTGTCGTATGGTTTAAATCCACCAGTAGGGTTTAATACGATAATCCTTTATGAGTTTTTCAAGGAGACGTCTTCGACCTGGATCATCAGGACACGGTGCCCTAATGCCAATAAAAGAGACATCTTGTGAACGATGCCACTACCCAAAATACATAGTGTGTTGAATCTAACAAGATTCTCACCTATGGTAAATCAAAGTAGTGAACAAGCGCCCCACCCATCTAAATATCACACTTAGGGTTAAGAATTATAAGAGTCACCAAGACCTTTAGTTCTTCACGATAATTAGAATAGAAGAACATGTCTTACCTGTGATCCATTCAATACGATATAGAGTACTAGTATAAACTAATGGTCAAGACAAGCCACCAACAAGTTCATACGACAAGTTATATTAATAGTTATGTCTAGAACTATCTCAGTTGTGAATATTGTTTATATCTTATAAGGAACCGACAATGTGATCTTATGTGTGACTACAAACCCACCACATTATCTACAATATAAATAAGTAGACATACAAGCAATTCATAAGAATGCAATAATGTGAAAAACCAATTATTTTAGAGAATAAGGAAAATGAATATATCAATAAAAGCCCAACAAAAGTTTGTTTACAATATACCCCAACACACTGAAGGGGATGATATTCTCTTGGTCCAAATATATGTGGATGACATCATATTTGCATCACCAAATCATTAGCTCTATGAGAAATTCTCTAAGCCGACTGATAAATTTGAGATGTCTATGATGGGAGAGATGAACTTATTTTTGGTATTGCAAATCAAGCAAAGTGATCAAGGAATTTTCATTAATCAGGCTAAGTATACAAGAGATTTAATTCAGAAGTTTGAAGTTCAGAACTGCAATCCAGCTTGGATCCCAATGAACACAAATTGGAAGATGGATCTTGACACTAATGGGGTATCAGTGAATCAGACTGAGTACAGAGGGCTGATAGGTTCATTGTTGTACCTGACTGCAAGTAGGCGTGAAATAACTTTTGCGGTTGGTGTACGTGCTAGGTATCAGTCTGACACCAAGAAAAGTCATCTTGAGGTTGCAAAAAGGATACTGAAATATTTGAAGAGAACAGTCAATTCATGACTTTGGTATCCTTCAGATGACAACCTAGAGCTGATAGGGTATTCAGATGCTGATTATTTAGGTTGTAGGATTGATAGGAAATCAACCTTAGGGACATGTCAGTTTTTAGGAAGCAAGTTGATCTCTTGGTTTCAAAGAAGCCGAATTCAGTAGCAACATACACAACCGAGGCTGAGTTTATGGCTGCTGGTAGTTATTGTGCTCAGATTCTATGGTTGAGGCAACAATTGAGAGACTATCAGGTGTTTGCAAATGAAGTCTCAATTTATTGTGACAATAATAGGGCTATAGCTATCACTCAGAATCCAGTACTTTACACAAGGTGTAAGCATGTGGATATTAGGCATCACTTCATAAGAGATCATGTGGAGAAGAAGGACATCAGGATGGAGAAGATTCACACTCATAGGCAAAGAGTTGACATCTTGGCTAAGTCCTTGGCTGAATCAAGGTTGATGGACCTATCAGCTGAGTTAGGCCTCTTAGATCCGGAAGAGCAGTCAGTGTAGGATTAAGGGGGAACTCAGGATTAGAGTCGGCACTCATGAGGTATTAGGGTACTGTAATGTTGCCCTGACTGGTATTTCTAACTCTGAATCTAAATATGAATTGCCACCCTAAATTTCTTCAACCCTAAGAATCAAATTAAAAGCATTATGTTATCATTAAAAGCGCAACTTTTAATATTTAAAACATTCGTGTCAGAGCATTTAATGCGAGCAGTTACTTTTTCGTATAATTGGACCGAATTATGCGGGATACAACTGATGTGATGAAAGCATGTTCCACTGAATTAATCCTAGCCCTTAATTTCAAAATTCTTTTCAAATTCAGGATTAATCTCAGACATCCTTCAGAGTAACTGTTTAATAAAATATAAAGAGGCTGTTATTTGAGAATTTATGTTTTTCAAGCTAACTTTTCACACTGAGTTTTCTCTCGATTCAAAACCTTTGCAACTTCGTAAATTTCTTTTTTTCTCAAAACCAAATGGCATCCTCAGACAATGCTTGAACTGTTGAATAGTTACCAAAGAGCAAGTCCACATTGAACATATCATCGCTATGGACGGACCTTGCTTGAAGGTGGAGGAGATTAAGTCAGTGCTCGAGTGGATATCCAGAGCTGGTCTTAAGACCTATTTTGCATGGAAGCCGAAGATTGTGGTTCTGAAGGCGGTGGCAGAGGCGTACATCAAGATATACTCCACAGAAGATGATGATTTGATAACTCAAGTTACTATAGAAGTCTTCAAGGGGAACGTTCCTGAGGGCAACCCTATCTTCGAGCAGGAGGAGAAGGAGTTGGACCTACGAGCGGCGGTCAGGGAGGTGTTTGCACTACCACACTCAGGGGTGAATCTGATCATCTACCAGGAGAACAAGGAAGGACCTTACTTGGAGAGGTTCATGAAGTCAGGCTCACCTGATTTTCAGGCTAGGATACACAAGAACAACATCAAACTGGAGTTAAGGGCCTTGGTGGACATCATCAGCAAAATCATCATGGGAAATGTTGGGTCCCATGAGCAAGTGAGCCGTGACAAGATCAGGATCATGGCAGAGATAGTTGATGGGGTTGAAATCAACTGGGAGGATTATTTCCTCGATGCCATGGCCACTGAAGCACAGGAGAAGGTGAAGCGCAGTGATGATGATAAGGAAATCTTCATCAAGAGGGTACATCATTTTGGGGCAAGACTTTAGATGCTGATCACAAATGCCTTCTCTGATAACTCATTTGAGGTGGAGGATGAGTTTCCAAGCAAGAAGGTGATGTTCTCGACCGAGAAGGATACCTACACCATCTTGGGCATGACAGATCCAAATGTCATTCCTAAGGGTCAAAAGAGAAAGACTGAACCCAAGTTAAGGAAATCGGTGAAGAGAAGCCTGATTGATTAGGTGGATGAGTTGCTGTAGAGGTCGATGGAGTAGAATAAGTCTGCTGCAGCGGAGATGGAGAAGGTGAAGAAGGCTAAGAGAGTGCTGGAAGAGGAGAGGAAGAAGACTAACAAAGGGAATAGTAAGACCAAAGAGGTAGTGAAGGAGAAGCCTAAGAACGTCAAACTGAAGGGTGTAACGGTCACGAAACCCATTATTGAGAAAGATACCAAGAAGGCTGCACCAAAGCCTGAGGTTTCTGACGATGATACAATGGTGGATGGGGTACTTATTCCAAAGCTAAGGACTGTGCTGCGGTTGAGGAAGAAATATCAGGGCTCACCCATCAGTACGATGAAAGCCCTGTCCAGATAAGGAGAAGGAGACTAAAGCGAGAGGGAATGACACAGACTCTGACTTGACCCGAGTAAGAGAGGTTATCAGCTCTGTACCTTTGCTGCAATTTGATCCTAACCCAACTGCCCCTGAACCAAACCTTGCCAACCCGGAACCTTCCAACCCCACCATCACTGAGCCTACGCCTAACCCCACTAAACCACAAACTTCCAACCCCATCACAAAAAAATATCCCAAACCCTCCACACCCAAAGACCTCAAAGAACCCACACCCAACCCTGAAGCCTCAACTCACGAGAATAATGAGCTGTCAAGGGACGGAGGAATGAGCTGTGAAGGCACGGAGACCGGAGCTTAGGGAGGGAATGTTAAGGAGACTGGATCCAAGGGTGGATCAGTCGATGAGTCCAACAAGGTTGGATCATCCGCCGATGAAGCAACTGCCGATGAAGGGATTCTCTACCTTGAGGTAAAGGTGGAAGTTGCTAAGGCATCTAAGGAGACACCTAGTTTCGAAGGGTCATTCTTTAAGGAGAACCGACTTGAGATTCGAGTTGGCTTAGTTGAGCCTGAAAGGCAGGCGTTCAAGACCGCTCCACAACTGCCCTCAGTGCATCCTGAAGAGGAGACTGAGCAGGCAGGGGCTAACAAGGGAAAACAGCCAATGGTCGATGACTCTGAGGAAAAAGATGTGTAGATTGTTGGTGAGCAGAAAGGCAACTTCACAGACATCATTTTTATGAAACAAGAGAAGGTCGCTGAAGATCTTGTTAGCCTTGGAAATAAGCTGGAGATGGTGGAGGCTGAATAAAATCAAAAAGTCAAGCTGTGGCATGAAGATGAAGTGGATGCATTCTGCACTTGGGATCGAGCTATCGTGGAATAAATATCAAGCAAAGCTCAGTGATATTGCTAATAACAGACTCAGGCGACTTGAGACTTCTCCCAAAGAGACCATGAAGAGGGTGAAGAAGGACAGGCGGAGGGTGTTGAAGCTGTACCAGGAGATCGTGAGGGAGGCACTGATGTAACTAGAGAAGAGCAATGAGTTTTTCATCTCTAAGGTAGTTGAGGAGCTGACTGAAAAGTCCTTTGAGTTGTTCACAAAGGCCATCTATGAGCAGACACTGAAGTTTGCGTCAGAGTCCAAGGGAATTTTAAAGAAGTTGGCTGAAACTGAGAGTACCCTGAGGGAGTTAAAGGAAGATTTTCAATAGAATATAGTGTTAGGGCTCTCTCAGTTAAAGCATTCTGGAGCTGGCATTCAGGTTGTGGAGGAGATGATGAAGGAGCATTTGCAAGAAGTCCAATCCCTTACTACCTTTGTTGTTTCCACTCAGGATGAACTCATTTAATCTACATAAACCAAGTCAAAGGCCAAGGATGATGCCAAAAAGGGGGAAAAGAAGAAAAGATCCGCCCCTGAGGCATTTGAGGCATCTTAAGCTGCTGAAGTCCAACCCACTCCAAGAAAATCAGATAAGCTCGCGGCTCAGGCTAGTGATCCTTCAACAAAGATGCCTTCAGTTCTTGTAACATTTGAACACTCCCACATTGCTATAAGGAATAATCCCATCACTATGGATGGTGACCAAGTTGCAGCACTGTGCTTTGAAGCATGGGGAGTTGCTCCTGAGAAATTTGAGGATCAGCGACGAGTGGAGATTGTTGTTAAGGAGAAGGAGCGCATTCAAGCCGCAAGATTGAAAAGCTGATCCAAATCACTTAAATGCACCAAAGGAAACTGAATGATGCAGTCTTTGCATTGTTGAGAAGGAAGAAGGAGAAACCTGAATCGAAGAAGTACAGGAAGCCTGCAACACCTAGAGCAAAGAAAGCAACAGTCCCGAAGGAGCCTACAATGAAGGCAGTGCTTGTTGATTCGTTTACCTCTGAGCAACTGAAAGAGTTTTGGGAGGATGCAAGGAATGAATTCATCAGGCAGTGGTATGTAGTCAAGAAGTGGGGTGACCCTAAAGACATTGATGCGTACTTCGTCAACTACATGATGGACAACTACGCTGATGTTGGTGTGTTGGGACATTGTCAGGCTAGTCTTGGTTAGGTTCTTGTACTTGGATATTTTACACTTCACAGGTACTCAGTGAGAGGAGAACTCACTGATGACAATCAAGACTGAGAGCCTGAAAATGAAGAGCACCATCCTGAACTTACGACAGTCTTTCTAAGCTGGCTGAGTAAGTGTCAGTAATGAAGAGTATGACCCTGAGGTCGTTACTAACTCAGTCCTGAAGGGAACATGATGATACTGAGTAATGGGAAAAGACTTGGAGTAGAGCCAAGCAATGCAAAAGGAATGTCAGTATCAGGACAAGACCGTTGTGCTCGAGACAAAAAGAACTTAATAAGATAAGCCTGAAGCCTAGGAATAAGTTCTGACATTCTCACCAACCTGGTGACGTGGACCAATCCAGGGAGGACATGCACGTACGGACCCTGACATGAAGACTGACTTCAGATTACACTTTCAACGGGCAAGCATTAAATGGTACATTAAATGCAATTACCAAATCCATGCAAGGACGGTTGCTGCATGGGAGATATGTCCGTTTGAACCACTCTACGTAGATGACTAGAAGGCTATCTCTTCCAACGGATAGTTTTCTAATCACCTATAAATACAGAAGGCCTTGAACCCATTCAAGGTTACGGAAAATTTCCCAGCCAGAAATTACTCAAACTCTCAAGCCTTCAAAAGCATTCAGCGTACAAAAGAATCACTCGAAACCAATTAAATTTCCCAAGTGTTTCTTAGACTAGTGAGAGTTATTTTGTATTCCATTGAGCTACAAAGTCTTATCATAAGCTTAGAGTGATTATCCATCCTTAGCATTGCTTAGTCTAGTAAGGATAGTCACATCCTAGTTGGAATCCCAAACTGAAACCAAAACCCTTAGTCAGGTTTGTTGGTAGTAAGTAGTGTTTAGTGAGTTAGTAAGGAGTTTGTATAGGTCAGTGAGGTTAGTTGATCTTGGTGCACCTTGGCACGTAAAAAACAAGAATCCCAGTAGTGGATTTTCTGTTAAAACAGGTTGTGGATGTAGGAGCTTGTGTCTCTGAACCACGTTAAACTCCCTGTGTTCTTACTACTTTGATATTGTGCTTATTTGCTTATCTTCTTAAGTCACTCATAACATTTATTTTTATCAGGCCTGAATCAATCGGCCTGATCATTAAATTGAACACTGCCCTACTAATCACTATTTCAGAATTGAATAAACAAGTTGTCAGAAAACAAACATAAAACAAGACTATAAACTTTCAGGGCTCACGTATTTCTGCACTGAACTCAAGTTGATAGTTAGACAACTGACCAGCATTCAGTGCAGTCAGTAGGTGTGTTATCAACCCTGAGTTCTTTAACACTCTGAGCTAAGGGGACTCAGTAAGGTTGAAAGGTAGAAAAATTGTTATACGTGTATTCCCCCCCCCCATACACGTATTTCTCAGTTTGTACCGGGACCAACAAGTGGTATCAGAGCAGTGGTTCAAAAGACCACAGACTTTGAATACTAATAGTTTCAGAGGAGAAACTATTGGTGGTCACAGAACAGATCTGAGTTTGCCTTTCATAAAACTTGCATCATCATGACTTCGAGGAGACTTGAAGCTTCTTTACCTGAATTCTCTGTTTCTAACTTTGTCTACTGGAAGTTCAGACTTGAGGCACATCTAGATGCCATCCATGACCAGATGCCGCATGTTATCAGGGAAGGACCTATCAAGATCACTATTCCTAATGTCATAGGACTGGGATATGATCATCTCGACATTGGCGTACAGGTTCCTAAGGAGAGGAAGGATATGACCAATGATGAGATCAAAATGGTGGGACTGGACAATGTGGCCAGGAACATCATCTTGCATATGGTGCCTTTCGAGGAGTCAGTGAGGCTGATGAACTTAAAGAGGGCAAAGAAGGTCTGGGATGAGCTGACCAGGATGTGTGAGGGTCAGAAAAGATAAAGGGGAACAAGAGGAATATTGCCATTCAGAAGTTTGAAGCGTTCGAGATACTGCCTGATGAGACTATTGATCAGATGGAGTCAAGATTCATCAAGTTGATGAATGAGTTGGTGATGTTGGACAAAGATGTTCCAGTGAGAGATGTTGCTTCCAAAATCCTAAATGCCCTTCTTGAGAGATAGGACAACAGTGTAATTATGCTTAAGAACACTCAGGATATGAGTAACATAACTTCTGCTTTACTTTTTTCAGAGCTTAAAGCACTGGAATATGATCTCAACAAGAGAAAGAAGAAAGTTCAGCAGGAAGAGGAAGAGGAAGAGAAAGAGAAAACTCCTGAGAAGAGTGTGGCGTTCAAAGCCAGGTCTGAACCTGTTGAGTCTTTATCAAAGTCACTGATGGAGATGAGCAAGGAAGAGCTTGCTGAGGAGTACAACCTGATGGCCAGATGCTTTGAGAAGCTTAATTCCATGTTTGGTCGTTATAAGAAATATTATCAGGATACTCGTGAAAGGAAACCTGAAGGAACCCACCAAAGCTCAAGAAGATATGAGGAAAGAAGGACTGAAGCACAACCAATGTTGAGTTCTCATCGAATATATGTTCAGTAAAGGACAAATCAACACATGTGCTTCTATCAGGTATTAGGAAAGGTAACGTTTATCTCGCTGATTGGAGCAACACTATTCCCAATACTTGTTTTGTTGCTAAAAGCTCTCTAGAGCTCAGTTGGTTATGGCATAAACGATTAAGCCACCTGAACTTCAAGATTCTTAACAAAATTTCTAGACAGTCACTTGTTGAATGTCTACCTAATGAAGTTTATAGCAAAGATCATGTGTGCAAAGCTTGTCAGGAGGGGAAGCAGATCAGAGTGTCATTCAAGGAGAAAGCTTCCTTTTCCACTGACATGATTCTTCAGCTCTTGCACATGGATTTATTTGGTCCCATAACACTTGTGAGTATAAATGGTAGGAAATACACCCTTGTGGTTATTGATGATTATTCTAGGTATACTTGGGTTATTTTCCTATTAAATAAGAAGGAAACACATGTGAAGCTTCCTGAGTTGCTCAGAAGACTCAGCAATTAGAAAAATCAATCCATTACTAAGATTAGATCTAACAAGGGCACTGAATTTATAAACTCATATATTTCTAATTTCTGTAATGAACCTGGTATTGCTCATGAGACTTCTGCAGCTAGAACCCTGTTGGGACATTGTCAGTTTTGATTAAGATTCCAAAGCCCCTAAAAAGATGTTTGCCTTAATCTGTCTTTGTCAGGCTAGTCTTGATTAGGATTAGTACTTAGTCATTTTACACTTCACATGTACTCAGTGAGAGGAGAACTCACTGGAGACAATCAAGACTCAGAGCCTGAAGACGAAGAGCACCATCCTGAACTTATGGCAGTCTTCTAAGCTGACTGAGTAAGTGTCAGTGATGAAGAGTATGACCCTGAGGTCATTACTAACTCACACCTGAAGGGAACAGGATGTCACTGAGTTAATGGGAAGACTTGGAGTAGAGCCAAGCAATGCAAAAGGAATTTCAGCGTTAGGACAAGACTGGTGGGCTCAAGACAAAATGAACTTAATAAGACAAGCCTGAAGCTCGGGAATAAGTTCTAACATTCTCACCAACCTGATGACGTGGACCAATCCGAGAAGGACACGCACGTACGGAACCTGACATAAAGACTGAATTCAGACTGCATGCTCAACGGGCAAGCATTCAATTTGCATTTAATGCAAATACCAAATCCATGCAAGGACGTCTGCTGCATGAAGATATGTCCATTTGAAGCCACTCTACATAGATGACTCGAAGGCTATCTTTCCAACGGATAGTTTTCAAATCACCTATAAATACAGAAGACCTTGAACCCATTCAAGGTTACGGGAAATTTCCAAGCCAGAAATTACTCAAACTCTCAAGCATTCAAAGCATTCAACCCTTAAGAGAAGCACTCGAAACCTTCTAAATTTCCCAAGTGTTTCTTAGTAATCGAGAGTTATTCTGTATTCCAAGAGCTAAATAGAATTATCTTAAGCTTAGAGAGATTATCCAATCCTTGGCATAGCTTTGCCTTGTAAGGATAATCTCAACTTAGTTGGAATCCAAACTGAAACCAAAACCCTAAGTTAGGCTTGTTGGGAGTAAGTCAGTTAGTGTGTTAGTTAGTGAAGTTGTATAGATCAGTGAGGATAGCTGGTCTTGGTGCACCTTGGCACGTTAAAAACAAGAATCCCTTGAGTGGATTTCCTGTTAAGTCAGGCCGTGGACGTAGGAGCTTGAGACTCTGAACCACGTTAAACTCCTTGTGTTCTTACTGCTTTGATATTGTGCATACTTGCCATATTGCTTGTTCATTCATTGCATTCAAGTTTATCAGGCCTGAATCAATCAGGCTGATCTTCAAAAGAGCACTGCCCTACTAAACACTATTCAGAATTGAGTAAAACAAGTTTTTCAGAAAGCAAACTAAACAAGACTTTAAACTTTCAGGGCTCAAACATTTCTGCACTGAACTTGAACTGATAGTTAGCCAACTGACCCGCACCAAGTGTAGTCAGTAGGTGTGTTATCAGCTCCTAGTTCTTTACCACTCTGAGTAAAGGGGACTCAGTCAGTTTTAAGGTTGAAAAATTGGTATACGTGTATTCCCCCCCCCCCCTCCATACACGTATTCCTCAGTCTTGTACCGGGACCAACAAGTGGTATCAGAGCAGTGGTTCAAAAGACCACTGACTTTGAATACTAATAGTTTCAGAGGAGAAACTGTTGGTGGTCACTGAACAGATCTGAGTTTGCTTTTCATAAAACTTGCTTCATCATGACTTCGAGGAGACTTGAAGCTTCGTTACCTGAATTCTCTGTGTCTAACTTTGTCTATTGGAAGTTCAGATTAGAAGCACATCTAGATGCCATCCATGACCAGATGTCGCGTGTACTCAGGGAGGGCCCGATCAAGATCACTATTCCTAATGTCAGAGGACTGGGATATGAGGATCTTGCGATTGGCGTGCAGGTTCCTAAAGAAAGGAAAGACATGACCAACGATGAAATCAAGATGGTGGGACTTGACAACATCGCCAGAAACATCATCTTGCACACGGTGCCCTTCGAGGAGTCAGCTAGGCTGATGAACTTAAAGACGGCAAAGGAGGTTTGGGATGAGCTGACAAGGATGTGTGAGGGGTCTGAAAAGATCAAGGAGAACAAGAGAAATATTGCCATTCAGAAATTCGAGGCGTTCGAGATTCATCAAGTTGATGAATGAGCTGGTGATGCTGGACAAGGATGTCCCAAGGAGAGATGTTGCTTCAAAGATCCTGAATGCCCTTCCTGAGAGATGGGACAACAGTGTAATTATGCTTAAGAACACTCAGGATATAAGTAACATAACTTCTGCTTTACTTTTTTCAGAGCTCAAAGCGCTTGAATTCGATCTTAACAAAAGAAAGAAGAAAGTTCAGTCAGAAGAGGAAGTGAAGGAGAAAACTGTTGAGAAAAGTGTGGCGTTCAAGGCCAGGTCTGAACCTGTTGAGCCCTCATCAAACTCTTCATCAAAGTCACTGATGGAGATGAGCAGGGAAGAACTCGCTGAAGAGTACAGCCTGATGGCCAGACGATTTGATAAGCTCAATTCCAGGTTTGGTCGTTATAAAAAGTTTTATCAGGACTCACGTGACAGGAAACCTGAAGGAACCCACCAAAGCTCAAGAAGATATGAGGAGCGAAGGAATACTGACCAGAGGAGAGAACGTGGTGATGAAAGGAGATATTCTGAACCAAAACCTGAAAGAAGAGACGAACAGAGACTACTCGCGATGATAGATATCCAACCAAGACTGAAAGCTCACCAAGAACCAGGGAACCTGACTTAAGGAGGAACCCTGAACCAAGAAAAGAAAGAGTGAGTGAGCAGGTAGCATGTTACAACTGTAACAAGATTGATCACTATCAGTACGACTGCCCGGAGCTAAGTACGAGGGAGAGAGAGGAAAGGAGAGCCACTAGGGATCTAAGATCTGCTGATCGGAGAGCGATGGTCGCTGAAGATGCAACAGATTCTGACGGTCCTGCTGAAAGGTCACCTGAACTCTTCTCAGATGACGAGTACGATGTTGTCTGTCTGATGGCTAGGGATGAGCCTGAGGTAACATCAAATTCTGTTTGTGCTTCTTACACTGGTCAAAATCCTGAGCTTAGCTCAGAGTCAGTTAGAGAAATGAACCTTCAGATCTGCCATGATCAATTGATGGTTGATTTCTCCAGACTGCAGGAAACTAATGTCTTCTTGGTAGAGGAGAACAAGAAATTGAGTACTGAGGTTCAAAACCTGAACGAACAACTCACTCAGTCTGATCTTAAAGAATCAGCTCAAATTGTGAGACTAACTCAGGAGATTGATTTAATCAATACTGATCGTCTTCCAAGAGAGAAGATTCTGAAGGAACTGGCTGAGGAAGAGCTGGTCAGGAAGGAAGAACTGAAAGTACTTAAGAGTAAGTTTGATGACCTCTTTACCAGACATAAAATCCTGAAAAAGAGTGAGGACTCTCTCAAGAAAAAGGTTGCAGCAATGAATAAATCCTCAGTGGCTAGAGAGGAAATAAATAGCAACCAGATACTTGGGAACAAGAAAAAGGGACTTGGATATGTTCCAGAGAAATCCTCACAAGGTCAGTCTCATGTTGCGTCAGGGAGCAACACTGAGAGGGTATTTGTTTAGACAGGCCAGAGTGCACCTAAGGTTGTGCTCCAGGCCCGTCAAACTGATAAGGGCAAGGAAACCGTTGACACAGTCAGGGTTGCTCCTAAGGTAACTAAGCCAAAACCCAAGGGAAAGGCGAAGCAACCTAAGGAAGCCCCTGAGAGCTCAGGCCAGGGAAAATCTCAGCGAAAGCAGAGGAAGACTCAGGCCAAGAGTCCTCAGACTGGTCAGCGAGGGTACCATCATGCTTGGCAATACCAACAGGGAAGGCCAAATATGATGACACCCCCGTGGTTTTGGCATCCTGAGGCCTTTAACTGTTTTCCATTTCCTCACTTGCCTAGGGGGAATAGAAACCAGGTTCCTTATCAAGAACAAGGCCCAAGACCTGCTGCACCCAGACCTAGGAAGAACAGGAAGCCAGCGCAAAAGGCACCCACTCAGGCTCCTGTGAAGCCTAAGTCTAGCACTCATACACCATTTTCCTCTCAGGCAAAGAAGAAGAAAGTTGTGTATGTTGATGTTTCAGGGAGACAGATTTACCACTCTGAGGCAATCAGGGTTGTGAAGCAAGTCTGGATCCCGAAGGGTACAGCTGACACGATAGGACCCAACACCCAATGGGTACCTAAAGCCTGATTTGCTTGCAGACGGCTGTGGATCACAACAAAAGAAGAGGAGACTCAATCAAAGTTGTTTCGTACCTAGACAGTGGTTGCTCAAGGCACATGACTGGAACGAAGAGTCTTCTCCAAGAATATCAAGCTAAAGATGGTCCACAGGTAACCTTTTGTGATAACTTAAAAGGTGTTACTAAAGGTTTTGGTGTTCTAATTATAGGTACAGTCAGAGTGGAAAATGTGTCCTTTGTGGAGGGACTGAAGCATAACCTGCTGTCAGTAAGTCAATTCTGTGACAAAGGGTTCAGTGTTGAGTTCTCATCAATACATGTTCAGTCAAGGACAAATCAACACAAGTGCTTCTATCAGGTATAAGGAAAGGTAACGTTTATCTCGCTGATTGGAGCAGCACTATTCCTAATACTTGTTTTGTTGCTAAAAGCTCTCTAGAGCTCAGTTGGTTATGGCATAAAAGATTAAGCCACCTGAACTTCAAGATTCTTAACAAAATTTCTAGACAGTCACTTGTTGATGGTCTACCTAATGAAGTTTTTAGCAAAGATCACGTGTGCAAAGCTTGTCAGGAAGGGAAGCAGGTCAGAGCATCATTCAAAGAGAAAGCTTCTTATTCCACTGACAGGATACTTCAGCTCTTGCACATGGATTTATTTGGTCCCATAACACCTGTGAGTTTGAATGGTAGAAAGTATACCCTTGTGGTTATTGATGATTATTCTAGATATACTTGGGTTATTTTCTTGTTAAATAAGAAGGAAACACAGGTGAAGCTTCCAGAGTTGCTCAGGAGACTCAGCAATGAGAAGAATCAGTCCATTACTAAGATCAGATATGACAAGGGCACTGAATTTATAAATTCATATATTTCTGACTTTTGTAATGAACTTGGTATAGCTCATGAGACTTCTGTAGCTAGAACCCCACAACAGAATGGTGTCGCTGAAAGGAGGAACAGGACACTGAAGGAAGCTGCAAGGACCATGCTGGCTGAGTCAGGATTGCCCAAGAAATTCTGGGCTGAGGCAATCAACACCGCATGCTACACTCAGAACAGATCCATGCTGAACAAACAACATGCACAGACACCATATGAGACATGGAACAAAAGGAAACCTCGTATTTCTTATTTTCATGTATTTGGTTGTAAGTGCTTCATCCTCAACAATAGGAAGACCCAATTAAAAGCCTTTGATAGCAAATCTGATGAAGGAATATTCTTAGGATATTCTGAAGTTAGTAAAGTCTTCAGGGTTTACAATTGTAGGACCCTTGTTGTGGAAGAATCACCTCATGTTGTCTTTGATGAATCTGCTAATGAGTCTAGGGCAAAGGTGTTGAATCCTGACACTGAGGAGGTCACAAGGAGTGTGTCAAGGCTGAGCTTGGAGAATCAACCTGATCCCAAGATCAAGACAGTGCCAATTCCAAGATGGGATGATGATGACGATCAGGATGATGAATCAGGTGCCACTCCTAAGCCCAGCACATTAGGGATTGTTGAGCCTCAGACTGAGGAACAGGCTCAACCTGAGGTAAGCACCGTCTATGAAGATGCTGTTGCAGCTGAGATGGTTCCTGAGTCACCTAATCAAGGGGGAATCAATGTCCCTGACATTGAGCTTGTTAATCCCTTTGGTATAGACTCAGGATCATCCCATTCTGTTCAATTTCCTGAATTTTATGAGCCTGTAGACACTAACATTGCAGGTACTTCAGGAACAACTCCTGGCAAGAGAACATGGTTAGAAGATCATCCCATTGATCAAATCATTGGTGATCCAACTGAGGGAGTCAGGACCAGACGGTTCCATGGTGAGAGTGCATTGTTCTGTTGCTTTCTCTCTGAGCAAGAGCCTCAGAACATTGAAGAAGCTCTCACTGACTCGAACTGGATCATTGCCATGCAATAGGAGTTGAATCAGTTCACAAGGAATCAAGGTGTGATTGGTACCAAGTGGGTCTTCAAGAACAAGAAGGATGAGAATGGTGTTGTGGTAAGGAACAAGGCTAGACTGGTTGCAAAAGGGTATTGTTAGTCTGAAGGAATAGACTATGATGAGACTTTTGCTCCAGTGGCTAGGTTGGAAGCTATCAGGTTGTTCCTTGCATATGCAACATATAAGAAGTTCAAGGTGTATCAAATGGATGTCAAGAGTGCCTTCCTGAATGGTGTACTCAATGAAGAGGTATATGTTGAACAACCTCCCGGGTTTGAGGTTGGAGATAGAGTATACCATTTGAAGAAAGCACTCTATGGACTTAAGCAAGCACCAAGAGCTTGGTATGATACCCTCTCTCATTTTCTGACAGATCATGGGTTCAAGAAGGGAACTGTGGATAGGACATTGTTCAGGATCACTGAAGGTGATGACATTCTCTTGGTCCAGGGTGGACAAAGTCAGCCTACAACACCCTTGCCAACACGGAGCTGATTTTGCTAAAGAGAACGATGACTGACACTGCCAAGTCAGTGAGGAATGAGAGGAAGTGCACCAAGAAGATGCTCAGGAACACTCTTAAGAAACTTGATGAGAGGGATGCGATCAGGGATGAGAAGTTGAATCAGGTAGTTGACAGGCTTGCAGTTCAGACTGGGGCTATTGTCACTCAGGCCATGAAGGACTCAGCGTCCAAACTAGAGCTGGAGTCAGGGAAGTTGGATCGCATCTCTCAGTCAGTGGCAGACATTTTGGTAAAGGCCACTGACGAGTCTGCAAAGATACTAACTGAGGCCAGCAGAGTCAGCGGTGAGTCCTTGAAGGTGGAGGAAAGGATCACCAAGGCTGAACAAAGTCTCCAAATCTCTATGGAGGTCTTTGAGAAGAAAGTCAATGCTGCTATCAGTTCGGTTTCTTACGCAGGCACTGGAATTTCGATGGGAGTTGAATTATTAAAGGAGGGAATTAATGATGTCCATTCCCTAGCCTCCTTCATAATCAACAGCGGATCTGACGCATTCCCATCCGAGGCCAATGATGATGCCAAAAAGGGGGAAAAGAATAAGAAAAGATCCCGCCCTGAGGCATCGGAGGCAGTCAATCAAGGTGAGACCGTTCTAGCTGACCCTGAAGCCAATCCTGAAGGGAACATATTAAGGGTGAGGAAGTCAGCTAGGTTAGCGGCAGTGGAGAAGGAAGGAGAGGAAGTTGTTGCCAAGCTGAGGGCGGAGGCAACAAAGGCAAAGGCTGATGAACCTTCCAAGCAACAACCTGAGCCAGTTCAGAGATCGTCTCCCATGAGCTCAAGGAAGAATCCCATCACTTACTCAGGGGAGTTGGTGGCGGAGTTATGTGCTGAAGCATGGGGAGATCACTCTGAGAAATCTGAGGCTATGCGCAGAGCTGAAATTGCTCAGAAGGAGAAGATGCGCATCCTAGAGAAGAAGGTTGAGAAGCTGACTGATATCACTGAGTTTCAACAACGAGAACTGGATGATGCAGTGATCAGCTTGCTAAGGAGGAAGAAGGTGAAGCCTGAGCCCAGGAAGTACAGGAAGAAGCCAACAGTTAGGAAATCAACAATTCTTCAAGTCAGTAGGCCAGAATCAGGAATAAGGGAAGCTTTTGTCGATGAGTTCGTCTCAGAGGCATTGAAGGAGTTTTGGACTGATGCAAGGGATGAATTTGTTAGATTGTGGTATGTTGTGAAGAAGTGGGACGACACTGAGGATATCAATGCTCACTTCACTGACTACATGATGGACAATCATCCTGAGCTTTTCCAAAAGATCTTGGAGGAGGCTGATGCAGCTCAAGTTCAAGTGAAGGCTCCTGAGTTCACCATTCGAACTCCTCCCCTGGTTCCTGAACTCAAAAGCATGACACAAAGGCCATAATGATGGAAGTATTGAAGATAGCCAAAGTTGAAGGATACGTGAACCAACCTGGAAGACTTGACGAACTGAAGGCAAGAGTTTATGCAGGATATGGACTCAAACCTGAAATGAGATTAGTCTAGGTGTTCACAGGCTTCTCTGTAATAGATTAGATTCATTGTAATCATTTCCACATCTATCAATGGAATCTATTACTTTTGCCCACAGACAAAAACTCATTGTCTTTTTGGCAGTTGTTTAAATTCTGTACTTTATCAAGAATTGCTCTAACACTGTCTTATCTTATAGATATGTTTATCTTATTTCCTCTAAGTGTTTTGAGGATCTTTTCAGTGTTTTGGCATCATCAAAAAGGGGGAAATTGTTACTTTCATAAGAGGAAGCCACGTATCTCTTACTTTCATGTATTTCATTGTAAGTGCTTCATCCTCAACAATGGGAAGACCCAATAGAAAGCATTTGATAGCAAATCTGTTGAAGGAATATTCTTAGGATATTCTGAAATCAGTAAAGCATTCACGGTGTATAATTGTAGGACCCTTGTTGTGGAAGAATCACCACATGTTGTGTTTGACGAATCTGCTAATGAGTCTAGGTTGAAAGTGTTGAATCATGACACTGGGGAGGTCACAAGGAGAATAACAAGGTTGAGCTTAAAGAATCAACCTGATCCAAAGGTCAAAACTGTGCCAATTCCAAGATGAGATGATGACGACGATCAGGAAGATGAACCAAGAGCCACTCCTAAGCCCAGCACACCAGGGATTGTTGAGCCTCAGACTGAGGAACAGGCTCAACCTGAGGTAAGCATCGTCTATGAAGATGCGGTCGTAGCTGAGATGGTTCCCGAGTCACCTCATCAAGGGGGAATCGATGTCCCTGACATTGAGTTAGTAAATCCCTTTGGTATAGACTCAGGATCATCCCATTCTGTTCAATATCCTGAATTTTATGAGCCTGTAGACACTAACTTTGAAGGTACTTCAGGAACAACTCCAGGTAAGAGAACATGGCTAGAGGATCATCCCATTGACCAAGTCATTGGTGATCCAACTGAGGGAGTCAGGACCAAACGGTTTCATGGTGAGAGTGCACTGTTCTGTTGTTTTCTCTCTGAGCAAGAGCCTCAGAACATTGAAGAAGCTCTCACTGACTCAAACTGGATCATAGTCATGCAAGAGGAGTTGAACCAGTTCACAAGGAATCAGGTTTGGGAACTGGTAGATAGACCTAGGCATCAAGGTGTTATTGGTACCAAGTGGGTCTTCAAGAACAAGAAAGATGAGAATGGTGTTGTAGTAAGGAACAAGACAAACCTGGTTGAAAGCTATCAGGTTGTTCTTTGCATATGCAACATACAAGAAGTTTAGGGTGTATCAAATGGACGTCAAGAGTGCCTTCCTGAATGGTGTACTCAATGAAGAGGTATATGTTGAACAACCTCCCGGGTTTTAGGTTGGAGATAAAGTATACCATTTGAAGAAAGCACTCTATGGACTTAAGCAAGCACCAAGAGCTTGGTATGATACACTCTCTCAATTCCTGACTGACCATGGGTTCAAGAAGGAAACCGTGGATAGGACCCTGTTCAGGATCACTGAAGGTGATGACATTCTCTTGGTCCAGATTTATGTGGATGACATAATATTTGGATCACCAAATCATCTGCTCTGTGAGAAATTCTCTAAGTTGATGACTGGTAAATTTGAGATGTCAATGATGGGAGAGATGAACTTTTTTTTATGATTGCAGGTTAAGCAGACTGATCAAGGGATTTTCATTAATCAGGCCAAGTATACAAGAGACTTGATTCAGAAGTTTGGAGTTCAGAATAGTAATCCGGCTAGGATCCCAATGAACACCAATTGGAAGATGGATCCTGGCACTAAAGGAACTTCAGTAAATCAGACTGAGTACCGAGGGCATATTGGATCATTGTAGTAATTGACTGCAAGCAGGCCTGACATTACCTTTGCAGTTGGTGTGTGTGCAAGTTATCAGTCTTATCCCAAGATAAGTCATTTGGAGGCTGCTAAGAGGATACTTAAGTATTTAAAAATGGCAGTCAATATGAGACTATGGTATCCTTCAAATGACAACTTAGAAATGACAGGTTATTCAGATGCAGATTATGGAGGTTGTAGGATTTATTGGAAATCAACCTCAGGAACATGTCAGTTTTTGGGAAGTAAGTTGATCTCGTGGTTTACTAAGAAGCAGAATTTAGTGGCAATATCCACGACTGAGGTTGAGTATATGGCTGCAGGTAGTTGTTGTGCTCAGATCCTATGGTTGAGGCAACAATTGAGAGACTACCAAGTATTTGCTAATGAGGTTCCAATCTATTGTGATAACAATAGTGCTATAGCAATTACTCAGAACCCAGTACTTCACACAATGTGCAAGCATGTGGATATTAGCCATCACTTCATTCGAGATCATGTTGAGAAAACGGACATTAGGATGGAGAAAATTCACACTGACAGGCAGAGAGCTGACATCTTGACTAAGCCTTTGGCTGAAGCAAGGTTTATGTAACTGATAGTGGAATTAGGTCTCTTAGATCCGGGAGAGCAGTCAATATAGGATCTAGGGGGAACTCAGGCCAGACTCGACTCAGCGAGGTATCAGGGTGCTACAATGTCTCCCTGACAGGTATGAGTCATATCCTGACTCTTGTGGATTTAAAGCATCTCCCTGAGTCCTTCATCCTGAAAATCTTCATTAAATGCATTCCGTTTTCATTAAAAGCGTGCCTTTTCATATTTAAACCCACGCGCAGTGGAGCATTTAATGCTTCAGTTACTTTTTCATATATCTGTCCGTTTTATACGGAATATGACTGACGTGAGTAAATCATTGATGCGGAAATTAATCCTGGCCCTTCATTTCAAAACTTTTCAAATTTAGGAATTAATCTCAACCTCTCCTCTGAGTAACTGAAGGAGTAATATCAATCTAGTCTGCCATTTGAGGAATTTACGCAAACAAAAACACACATTGCACACTGAGTTTTCTCTCGCTCAAGCACAAACACTTCTTTGCAAATCCTTTCTCAAAATCAAATAAAAAAACAAATGGCATTCCTAGACTCCAACTGGACAACTGACAACATTGATGAGGTTGTCAAAAGCAAGCTTGTGCTCATGGAGCATGTCATCTCCATGTAGGGAACATGCTTGACAGTCGCGGAGATTCTTCCAGTTTTCAACTGGATCTCCAAAGCTAAATTGGAGAAATATTTCACCTTGCGACCCACCTCTGTGCTTCCCAAGACTGTAGTGGAAGCTTATCTCAATTTATTCCTTCGCAAGGGTGAGATATTCACCAGGGTGACGGTGCTGGTCCCCACGGGAGAGAAGAATGAAGATGGTGAGCCTCTCTACAACGAGGAGACGCAGACATTAATTTGAGAAAGGCCATAAAGGAGGTTTATGCGCTTCCATGCTCCGCATCAACCCTAAAACATACAAGGAGAACGCTGAAGGAGAGTTCCTTGAGAAATGGACCAAGACTAAGTCACCGGAGTTTAGGGCGAGACAGCACAAAGAGACCCTGAAGCCTGAATATCGCGCGTTCGTCGATATTATTTCAAAAATCAGTATGAGTACTACTGGCTCTCACGAGCAGCTCAGTTTGCCCAAGCTAAGGATAATGGTCGCTCTTGTCGATGGTGTTGAAGCCAATTGGGAACAGTTCTTCTTGGACCAGATAAGTCAGGCTGCCGCTGACAAACTGAAGAAAGATGCTGAGAAGAAGCATATTTTAGTTGGAGCCATTCTTTCCTTTGGGATGAGGTTATCCATTCTCATCGCCCATGCATGTCAGGGTTGTACGTTTGACTTGGAGGATAACCTGTCCTCGAAGAAGATAATGTTCACCACCTCTGGCGACACTTATGCGGTTCTTGGTCTTACTGACCCCAATGCTCCACCAAAGGGTCAGAGAAAGAAGCCTGTGGGCAAGGCCAAGAAGGTGGTAACGAGCCTGATAGAGAAGACTGACATGAAGACTGACTTTAGGGAGGACACGCATGTACGGACCCTGACATGAAGACTAACTTCAGACTGCACTTTCAACGGGCAAGCATTAAATGGTGAATTAAATTCAATTACCAAATCCATACAGGGATGGCTGCTGCATGGGAGATATGTCCGTTTGAACCACTCTACGTAGATGACTAGAAGGATATCTCTTCCAACGGATAGTTTTCTAATCACCTATAAATACAGAAGGCCTTGAACCCATTCAAAGTTATGGGAAATTTCCAAGCCATAAATTACTCAAAATCTCAAGCCTTCAAAAGCATTGCTCGTACAAAAGAAGCACACGAAACCAGTTAAATTTCCCAAGTGTTTCTTAGACTAGTTAGAGTTATTCTGTATTCCATTGAGCTACAAAGTCTTATCATAAGCTTAGAGTGATTATCCATCCTTAGCATAGCTTAGTCTTGTAAGGATAATCACATCCTAGTTGGAATCCCAAACTGAAACCAAAATCCCTTAGTCAGGTTTGTTGGTAGTAGGTTGTGTTTAGTTAGGAGTTTGTATAGATCAGTGAGGTTAGCTAATCTTGGTGCACCTTGGCATGTAAAAAGCAAGAATCCCAGTAGTGGATTTCCTGTTAAATCAGGCCGTGGACGTAGGAGCTTGAGTCTCTGAACCACGTTAAACTCCCTGTGTTCTTACTACATTGATATTGTGCTTATTTGCTTATCCGCTTAAGTCATTCATAGCATTTGTTTTTATCAGGCCTGAATCAATTAGCCTGATCATTAAATTGAACACTGCCCTACTAATCACTATTTCGGAATTGAGTAAACAAGTTTTCAGAAAGCAAATATAATATAAGACTATAAACTTTCAGGGCTCACGCATTTCCGCACTGAACTCAAGTTGATAGGTAGCCAATTGACCAGCATTCAGTGCAGTCAGTAGGTGTGTTATCAACCCTGAGTTCTTTCACACTCTGAGCTAAGGGGACTCAGTAAGGTTGAAAGTCAGAAAAAATGGTATACGTGTGTCCCCCCCCCCCCATACACTTATTTCTCAGTCTTGTACCGGGACCAACTTGGTGTATACTATAAAGCAAACTTTTATTGGGCTTTCATGGAAGTATATTTGATTTTTATTTTTGCAATCTTATTAATTGCTTGTATGTTTGCTTATCTTATATTGTAGATAATGTGGTGGGTTTGTAGTCACACAGAAGATCACATTGTCGGTTCCTTATAAGATATAAACAGTATTCACAACTAAGATAGTTCTGGACATAACTATTGGTATAAGTTGTAGTATGAACTTGTTGGTGGCTTGTCTTGTCCATTAGTTTATACTAGTACATTGTGTCGTATTGAATGGATCACAGTTAAGACATGTTCTTCTATTCTGATTATCATGAAGAACTAAAGGTCTTGGTGACTCTTGTAATTCTTAAGCCTAAATGTGATATCTAGATGTGTGGAATGCTTGTTCACTACTTTGATTTACCATGGGTGAGAATCTAGTTAGATTCAACACACTATGAACTTTTGGTAGTGGCATCGTTCGCACGATGTCTATTTATTGGCATTAGGGCACCATGTCCAACTGATCCAAGTTGATGACGTCCCCTTGAGGAAACTTATAAAGGATTGTCTTATTAAACCCTGCAGGTGAACAAGGTTGAGTGGTACTACTAAAGGAATAATAGATGTTAATTAATTAAAGCAGTCAAAAGCTTTAATAATTAATAGACGTGTGATATCTTTAACACGGGGAATTATAGAGTCTAATAGAAGCCCTGATTCGTTTCGGGATAGGACGGGAGAGCAAAATTAATTCTCTAGTGAAATGAATTAATGTTCACGGGCCAAATAAATGTTCTGGGCTGAACATAAGAGTATTTGGGTCCGTGAGGAGCCCACGCCCTATACCTTCTAATAGATCCCTAGTCTGCCCCATGAAACCTAAGGAGTATATATAAATGGAGTTTAATTTCTTCCAAACCCTAACTCTCATATTGCAGCAGCCGAAATTAGTGATTATGGTTTTAAGGAGACGAAATTGGGAGGCACTTTTCTCCACGTTCTCTAGTTCGTCGTCCACTCGGTGTTCGAATGAGGTTGGGAGATAGACTAGAAGATCACTAGTGGAATCAACGCTCGGTCTTTAAGGGTAATGAATCTAAACCCGTGTTTAGATGTATGTTTAGGTTTTATTTATATGATTGTATACGTTTGGTATCCCAACAATTATCTTGGGGACGGACCGCCTTCACCGGTGTGATCCATCACATGGTATCAGAGCCAAGAATTCGTGGATTGTTGGCTCTACCTGAAATGTATTGTATTGATTGTCGTTTCTATTGTTTTTTTTAGATCGTTTCTCTATCGCAACCCTTGTGTGATCTTGTAATCGTTTTTCCCACCAGATAATAAGTGTGTGAAGTATAGGATTATTCATAGAACACTATATTAGGGTTTTTTGTTCGCTTATATTTGTTGTGTTTTCTGATTACAAGAGTGGACGATGTCAGTTGGAGGATTTGGAAACAGATTTGGTTTTTTTGTGTTAAAGGTTTTTTGCCTTGGACGGTGATGTTCACTATTTTGGCCATAACTTTTAACTCGGGTGTCCGTGACGATATCTACATTCGTCACTAGCGAGAGCTAATTTATTCGTCTTGATGAAGTTTTCTTCCAGTTTAGTTCGGAAGATCACCATGTCTTGCTTTACGTGAGAGACCAATGCGAGGCATCCGTCCGCACCCTTGATTTATTATTGTAATAGCTTTGATAGGTTGTTTTTTATAGTTTTACAAGGGGTTGCGATAGATATGCATTTATTTATTTTTTATTTATCGCTTTGTGCCATGCTTGTAGTTATAATTTATTTTTTATTATAATTTGTTATGTCTGCGAATAACCTTCATGTTTAAATGACTGAGTGAGTTAAATTTAATTTAATTAATTTATTGGCCTCCACATTTAGTCTTTTAGTAAGGTGATTGTTGCTCGTTGGACCTTGGGAGTCTCCCCCTAACGGATACAACATTCACAAGCTTACTAGTTAAGACTTCTAATCAAAATGTTTTAATCTTTAGATGAATTGTGTGATCTTCCCCAATGGATGTATCATTCATGAGTACATCAGATAAGATTATTTTAAGATAACTATAGTGAATTATTTACTAGCGACATGTTCTTTGTATGAGCTTGTCAATTGGGAGTAATGGTTCCTACAGTTAAATTGTGGTCATCACTTAGATGTGAATTTTAATATAATCCCCCTACAGGGTCCCTGTTCTAATTCACATGGCCAGTTAAGGTCTGACTATTAATTTCATTCGTCATAAGGATAAGTTGACGTGGTATTGAAATTAAAGACTAGGTGTCTGGTTGATGAGCACATGCATAAACGACCATCCTAACGTAGCTTGCATGTGTGTTTGTTGGGCTGTTGGAGGTTATTTTAAATGTTGGTTTTGAAGGTTTCCAATATTTTATGCTTCAATTTATGTGATTTTAATGCTTGCTTGCATTTAATTTATTTCAGATATATTAAGATGACGTTCAATCCGCTTATGGTTATTTTAAAAGAAAATAAGCTTACTGGTCCGAATTATTTAGATTGGAAGCGAAATCTGGACATTGTCCTAGTTGCAGATGAGTACAAGTTTGTGCTCAATAATCTTTCTCCTGCCGATCTGGCACCCGATTCTATTGAAGAGCAAAAGGAGGCTCATAAGAAGTGGCACAAGGCTGATGAGAAAGAAAGGCTTCCGTTTGAAAGTTCTTTGAAAACTTCCGTTTGAACATAATCATGAGTAAGAAAGGCTATACTGTAGCCAAGCTCCTTGTGGAATTAGTTGCGGCGGAAGGTCTCATGGGTAAGGGACCACAAGCTCATGTTTATGTTCAGGCTGGATCTTCTTCGTCTAAGGGTGGGAAGAAGAAAAAGTTTTCTCATTAAAAAAGTAGTGGGTGAAGTAATGGTGGAAGCAGTGGGAGCAAGGTTTTGGTGCCTTCTGGTGGAGTGAAAAAGCCGAAAGGCAAATGCTTCAAGTGCAACAAGATAGGACATTGGAAGCCTGATTGTCCTCTCCTGGAAAAGGATGGTATGTCTCTTGCTCTTATTATTGAAACATGCTTTGTAGCTTGTTCTGCCCTTTCCTAGGTAGTAGATACAGGAGCCACTGATCATGTTTGTTATACCTTGCAGGGGTTTCTGCAAACAAGGGAAATGAGTGAGGGCGAGATTACTATCAGTTTGGGCAACGCTACGACAGTAGCAGTGGTCGCAGTGGGAGATGTGCACTTATATTTTTCTAATTCTATTTTAGTGTTAAGGAACATTTTGTACGTTCCGAGTTTTTGGAAGAATTTAATCTCAGTTTCGAAGTTGTTTTTGGATGATACTCAGTTGTTTTTAATGACAAAGTTATTATTATGAGAAATGACTTTTTAATCTGTTCTGGCATGTTGAAAAATAGTCTTTACACTATTACTTGTGCATATCGTACTATGATTGAAACTCATTCATCATCATCAAATAAGAGAAAAGAACCTTCGAAGATGAATCAAACATATCTTTGGCACCTAAGATTAGGTCATGTCAATTTGAGAAGAATTCAAAGACTAGTAAGTAGTGGTTCTTTGGAGTCTCTCCAAGTGGAACCGTTCCCAGTCTGTGAATCCTGTTTGGAAGGCAAGATGACTTCAAGGCCTTTTAAGGCTAAGGGGAATAGGGTTAATGATATGTTGAAATTGATTCACTCTGATTTGTGTGGGCATATATTTGTTCAAGCTAGAGGTAGTTTTGAGTATTTCATCACTTTCATTGACGATTACTCGAGATATGGATACATCTATCTGATGCGCCACAAGTCTGAATACTTTGGCAAGTTCAAAGAATTTAAGACAGAAGTGGAGAACCATCATGGTAAGAGTATCAAGTTAGTACGATCTGATCATGGTGGCGAATACCTTAGTAATGAATTTAGGTAATACTTATTAGAGAATGGGATTACATCCCAGCTCACTACGTCTGGTACTCCCCAACAGAATGGCGTGGCTGAAAGAAAGAATAAGACTCTATTGGAAATGGTAAGATTGATGATGAGTTATGCATCATTACCTACCTCGTTTTGGAGATATGCCTTGGAAACAGCGGCATACCTTCTAAAGCGATTCCAAAAACTCTAATTGAATTATGGTCTGGGCGAAGTCTAGTCTCAACCACATTCGGATTTTGGGTTGTCCAGCACTTGTGCTGGATAAGGAAGCTAATAGTTGACAGCGATTTATGTCGGATCTCGCTGCCGGGTTCCTAGCGGGTAGGATTCGATATTTATGATAACAAGAAGTAATAAATGAGAGAGTAAATGAGCTCTCAAGAGTATATTTGCAATAAATGTGTTGTGTCCTACATTGGGCATTAAAAGCCCTATTTATAGTGTACAAGGTGGGTTTCCCCATGTTTGGTTGGTGGACCTGTGAGTCCCCCCCTACTCCTAGCTGGAAGGTAATGAGTGGCTACAACCGCCCCTACGAGCCAATGAGAAGACGCCACATGGCGCTGTCACCCCTGAGATGATGGGACTTAGCCCCAATTGCCCTCTTTGACCCTGTCACATCCTCTGGACTGATGGCACCCGACGTCCTCTCACAGCTGACGCAGCCTGGGGTCGGGCAGACGGGTACTTGGGTACCCGGGAGACGAGTCTGGATGATAGTACCTTGGTGGTTCATTTACGGGTAGGCGGGTAGAGCGTCTGCCCTGGAGCTCATCGCTGGCCGCCTGATACCCGGGCCTGTGGGTTATAAGTACCCTGCCCGGCAGCTCCCAGAGGTTCGTGTCGGGTAGCCTCTGGGTTCCCGCCCGTCTGTCTGACTAGGCGGCAGACTACTCTAAGTGGGTTTATGTCTGATACCCGATGGGTCGGGTAGTAAATATCGGGTGTAACAATTGCCCCACCAGCCCGACATCGGGGGGCCGCAGTCGTCGGGTGGCGGGCTGGTCGAACTGCAGACTATTTTGAATTTGAATTTGAATTTTGGGGTGACGTTTCGGCTTCCGAGGTGACGCCTCGTATGCCGCGCCTGATGACGTCACGGGATGGCGTGACTGATGCGCAGAAATCCAGGGGTCACGTCCGCCATATCTGCCCCCCAACCGTTGCGTGCGTGGCCCCCACGCGCCCCCCTTAGTTTTGCTTTATTCCATTTTTTACCCCGTTTTTTTGTAATTCAGTCCCTCATATTTCTTCTATAAATAGGGGCTCTCAGCCCATTATCCCATTTTCACTCTCTTGCAATCTCGTGCCCCCCTTAGGAAGATTCAAGTTTTCCGGCGAGTTTCCCAGAATCCGGCGATCTTTTTCGAGTCCCAAGGTAATTTCTTGCTTTCTTCTTCAAAACTCTCTTCTTTCTACTCTCCCTTCCGCATGAGTGACTCCGCTGAAAGCATTGGGGCCGCCGCGCCGCCGCCAACGCCGAGAGGCCTATCCACCCAGCCGGGGAAGGAACGTCCCGCGCCACTGCCGCCAGAGAGGGCGAGGGAAATTCCACGGATGTGGATGCCTTCGCTGAAGACTTGGAGGGGATGAGCCCCCAACGAGAGGGGGAGGCCCTAAGCGTTTCCCCGGTCTCATCCTACCCGCCCAGAGCCGAGAATTTTCTGTTTGCGCAGGAAGCTGTGCCTGACCAAATAGACTACGCAGATAACCGGCTAATTGGGTTCGATTACTCGAAATATATGAGCTGGTTCGTGCGAAGGCGCTCTGCCCGTGCATATCTCGAGGCCTGGGACACCGAATTTGGGGCCTCTCGCCTCCCCAACTGCCTCCCCCCGGACGCCGATCTAAAGGAGCTTTATTGGACTTTCCAGGCGCCCTCCGACGTCTTCTTCTACGCTCCCCGGGAGGACGAACGGGCTAACCAACCTCCGGAAGGCCTAATTACCATCAACTCGGACACACTCCATGTCGGGCTCCGCTTCCTGCTTCACCCGGCCATTTCCAAGCTGCTCGTTGCCTGGAACTTGTCGATCACCCAGATCACCCCAAACGGGTAGAGCTACATTCTGGGGGCAATGGTTGCTCTCGGTCGGCGCGGGCTGCACCGTATGCCTACTCCGTGGCCTCGGTTGGCCGGATGAACCACGGGTATTTCTCCGTGAAGCCCCGGGGTGGCGATGCCATTGTCTTCGGCATCTCGTCGAAGGTGACGCACTGGCAAGAAAAGTGGTGGTGGGTCGGCGGCGCTTGGGAGAGCGTTGGTGTTGACGGGCACACCATCCCGGTTCCCCGGGAGTATCGGGATCGCAACCGCTGAGGTAAATACAAAATTTCTCATTCATCCCTTAGTACTGATCTAATTCTTCTTTCACTGTGCAGGCTGCGCGGTCCCAAACCAGGCCGACCTGACCAACGACTTCAGGCAGGCACTTGCCTTGGTGAAGTCTGAGAGCGCGGATAACCGTGACGTCGACCTCCTCAATGACAACGAGTACCGAAGGTTGTCCGGGCTCCAAACCTTCCCGCGCCATCTGGATTTTGGTGGTAGACTCTCCCCGACTCATTCTTTTTCATGCTCGCTCTAGCCTTCTCGATTTTTAACACGTTATTCCTCTTGCAGCGCAGCGCTTCCCGGCCGAATCCTCCACACTGTCCACTTCCGCGGCAGCCTCCCCGAGGGCAGTACCCGAAGCCGGTCAGGCAGCCATCCCAGTCGTCAACGTAGAATCCTCCGAGGAGACCGTAGACATGGCTCCCAAAAAGAATGCCATGGCGAAGTTGGCGAAGCGGGGAGCCGTCCGCGCTACTGGGGTGGTGATTCGCAGTCCACCCGCGACCCCGGCACCTACGACAACCTCCTCCCCGATGGATGGCCAACGGCCATTGAAATAGGCCCGGGTGGAGGGTCAAACTTCGGTCGACCCGGCCATGGTAACCGTGGACGTGGATCCGGCCAGCGGCGGGCTGATAGCCAGTTCCGCCGAGGCGACCCTTGGAGGCTCGACCTCCGCCCCACGCGATCGAAGCGACTTCTCCTTCTTCGGCTGGGGCAATCACCTCACGTAAGTATTTTACCCGCGTCGTTTCATATTTCTCTTGCATTTCATTTCTCCTAACTTGTTTCCCCGGCGTCTTGTAGGCTTGACCCCCTGCCCCCTCCGGAGGTTCTCCAATTCCTGCGCTCGCAGGATCCTCCCTATGGCCATCCCGGAATCTTGGCCGGAGGAGATTCGCCGAGCGGTGGTGAACTTGCCCCGCTCCTGGACAACTAACTGCAAGATGGCCTCCCGGACTGACTCCGTGCCCGATCGCCTCCGTTATGCCGCCATCAGAGCTTCCCGTGATGCCATCGCTTTGGAGGGCATCATGTTTGACTATGAGCGGGACGCGTGGACTCTGGCCGCTTACAAAGCCAACTTCCAGGCCAAGCGCGACGAGGCCGCTCGGCTGGATGAAGAGAACCAGAAGCTCCGGGAGGAGCTGGAGGTTGCCCGCAAGAGCCGGGCAGAGCTAGAGGAGGAGAAGAAGAGGTTGCTCGTCGAACCCGAGGCGAGGATGGCTGAAGAAGTCCCCCAAGCCAAGGAGGCTCTTGAGGCCGAGGCTAAAACGTGCCTGGAGGCCGAGCGTGCCCGTCTGGCCGCCGAGAACGAGTCTGTCGGATCCATGGTATACATCAATCCCTACGCCGACTCGATCCGCTCCCTTCTCCGTCGGAATCCCGAGGCCGACTACTCCGGGCCCTTGGAGGACTTGAAGAGTTACGTCAAGTCCAATCCTCCCTCGTCGGACTACGACATTACCTTGAAGGACCTGGTCGATCGCGGGCTGGACCTTTCGTTCTTCGGAGACCCGGCGACCTTTATCTACCCTCTGGCCGACGAGGAGGCGACCGAGGATCCGGGCATGGTGGACGCGGCGGCCCCGTGAACTCTCTTATTTTTTCCTTTTGTTTTGTTAAGTTTGTTGGCCGCGGGCCTTTTGTACTTTCCCTTTCACGAACCTTTTTAATGAAATCTCCTTTGCTCTTTATTTCTCTTTCGTTCTTATCTCCTTGAACTTATTTTGACGATCGGGTTAATAACGGAATTGGATTATGATAAAAAATGAAGTGCTCTAGCCGATAGACGGGAAGCAAATTCATGACGATAGGGTTGAACTAACAACTGTAAAATTAACCGACATATTAATTAGTGAAGTGCTTTAGCCGAATGTCGGGCAGCGAGTCCACGAAGATGGGATTGAATTAACAACCGCTTATAAAATTAACCAACATATTAATTAGTGAAGTGCTTTAGCCGATTGACGGGCTGCGACTTCACGAAGATGGGATTGAATTAACAACCGCTTATAAAATTAACCAACAGATTAATTAGTGAAGTGCTTTAGCCGATTGACGGGTAGCGACTTCACGAAGATGGGATTGAATTAACAACCGCTTATAAAATTAACCAACAGATTAATTAGTGAAGTGCTTTAGCCGATTGACGGGCTGCGACTTCACGAAGATGGGATTGAATTAACAACCGCTTATAAAATTAACCAACAAATTAATTAGTGAAGTGCTTTAGCCGATTGACTGGCAGCGACTTCACGAACATGGGATTGAATTAACAACCGCTTATAAAATTAACCAACATATTAATTAGTGAAGTGCTTTAGCCGATTGACGGGCAGCGACTTCACAAAGATGGGATTGAATTAACAACCGCTTATATTGATTTTACAAATTTGTGCTTCGAGAAGTGATTACAATGAGGCCCTCGTCGGGCAAGGATTGCTTGGCTGTCCACCCGCTACTGGTAGTACTTTTTGAGTAGGGAGGCGTTCCAAGGGTATTGGGCCGGGTTGCCCTCAAGGCTTTCTAGCTCGTAGGCACCATTGGCTAGGCGCCTGGATATCTTTAGGGGTCCCTCCCAATTCGGACCAAATGCCCCTTTGGGTTGTCCGACCGTCCGTCGAAGCACCAGGTCCCCGGCTTCGAACTCTCTGATTTTGATTTTCGAATTGAAGTATTTTTCAGCCCGGCGTTTGTAAGTTATGTTTCTTTGCTCGGCGGACAGCCTTCTTTCCTCCAGCAGGTCCAACTCGTTTAGCATGGCTTGGTCGTTCTTGGTCCCCACGGGCTGCGAGGTGCGGAGGCTTGGGATGATGACCTCGGCCGGGATGACTGCCTCCGTTCCGAAGGCTAAAGCGAAAGGAGTCTCCCCGGTTGCGGTGCGACAGGTTGTTCTGTATGACCATAACACTTCGGGTAGCTTGCTCGCCCACGTTCCCTTGCTCTCCTCCAACCTTGCCTTCAGCGTGTGTTTGATTATCTTGTTTACTGCTTCAACCTGTCCGTTCGACTGGGGGTGGTAGGGTGATGAAAACAGCCTCTCTATCTTGTGCTTCTGGCAAAATCTTTCCATCTCCAGCCCGTCGAATTGTTTCCCATTGTCCGAAATGATTATCTGTGGGAGGCCGAATCGACAGATTATGTTGCGCCAGATGAACCTGTTAACATGCTCCTGGTCGATCGTTTTCAGTGATTCCGCCTTCGCCCATTTGGTGAAGTAATCCACGGCGACAATTGCGTATTTGACGCTGCCCGGGGCCGTAGGCAAAGGACCAATGAGATCGATCCCCCACTTTGCGAACGGCCATGGGCTCAGGATTGAGGCGAGCTCGGTTGGAGCCTGGTGGATTGCTGGCGAATAGACTTGACACTTGTGGCATGCCCGCACGTAGTTGATCGCGTCCTTCTTTAGAGTGGGCCAGAAATATCCCTGCCGGATAACCTTCTGGGCGAGCACCTGACCGCCGGCGTGGTTCCCGCAGCGTCCTTCGTGGATTTCTACCAAGATCTTCCTTCCCTGCCCCGGCGTTATGCATTTTAGGAGGGGTAGGGCGAAGCCTCGCTTGTACAACTGGTCCCCGATGATCATGTACCGGGCCGCCCGAAGCTGCAACTGTCTTGCCGCTACTCGATCGACTGGGAGTTAGCCGTCACAGAGGTACTTCAGGATGGGAGTCATCCAGTTGTCCTCCTCCTGCCCCAGATTGGTCACCCGCTGGTTCGAGCTCGAAGGAGCGGTTAGGTAAGTGACCGTGATTTGTGACATGTCGGCTGCCCCCTCGGATGTTGCGAGGCGGGCGAGGGCGTCTTCTTGAGTATTGTCGAGTCGGGGTACCACCTCTATGTGGACTTGATAGAATTTTTCGAGGAGGTTTTTGGCTAATCCCTGGTAGGCCAACATCCTATCGCTGCGTGCCTCGTATTCTCCTGAGATTTGGCATGTGACTAGCTGTGAGTCGCTGTAGACTTGGAGCCTCTTCACTCCCATGGTCATGGCCATTTTCAGGCCGTTGATCAATGCTTCGTACTCGGCCTCATTGTTGGTCGCGTGGAAACCGAACCTGATGGCTGTCGTGAATGACTGGCCGGTCGGGCTGAGAAGGGCAATTCCCTCGCCCGCCCGCATAGTCGTGGAGGATCCGTCCACGTACATTTTCCACGGAGGCTGCTCGATTTTGGACATCGCCTCCAGGTAAGTGAGCTCGACAATGAAGTCGGCCATGGCTTGGCCTTTGATGGATGTTCGGGGAGCGTATGTGACTCCGAACTGCCCGATTTCAACTGCCCACTTTAGGCACCTGCCCGCCGTGTCTGGTCGATGTAGCACTTGGCAAAGTGGCATTGTGGTTAGTACTTCTACTTGGTGATCGAAAAAGTATGGGCGCAACTTGCGTACACTCATTACTAGAGCGTAAGCTAATTTTTCCAGGGGTGGGTACCGTAGCTCGGCGTCGTGGAGTGTCTGGCTGACATAATAGATTGGCAGATGTGCCTGCCCCACAGTCTGCACTAGCACGGCGCTGAGAGCTGAGTCTGAGGCCGCCAAGTATAGAAAAAGCTTCTCGCCGAGGACGGGTTTGGCCAGCACCTGGGCGTTTGATAGGTATGCTTTCAAGTTATCGAAAGCGAGCTCACTCTGGGGTGTCCAGTTTAGTTTCCCTTCCGCATGCTGTCGAATAAAGGCTTGCATCGGTCCCCCATGCGGGAGATGAAACGGCTGAGAGCGGCCAGGCTGCCCGTCACCCTCTGCACCTCCTTCACCGTGCGGGGAGGGCTCATGTCTATGATCGCCTGCACTTTGGTTGGGTTCGCCTCGATTCCTCGCTGGCTGACCATGTGCCCCAAGAACTTGCCCGACTCGACGCCGAAACTACACTTTTTCGGGTTGAGCCTCATCCGATATTTCCTCAAGATTTCGAATGTTTCGGTTAAGTGGGTGAGGTGGTCTTCTTTCTTCTCGCTCTTAACGATGATGTCGTCGATATATACCTCCATGGTCGTCCCGATTTGGTCGTGGAACATGTGGTTAACCAATCTTTGGTAGGTTGCCCCTGCGTTCATGAGCCCGAATGGCATCCACTTCCAGAAGTACATGTTCTTCTCGGTGAGGAAAGTGGTGTGTTTCTGATCGTCCGCGGCCATCGGGATCTGGTGGTAGCCGGCAAATGCGTCCATGAAAGTGAGCATCTCGTGCCCGGCCGTGCTGTCCACCAGATGATCGATGTGCGGCTTCGGGAAGTGATCCTTGGGGCAAGCTTTGTTTAAGTCCGTGAAGTCGATGCACAGCCGCCAGGTGTTGTTGCTCTTCTTGACGAGGACAGCGTTGGATACCCATTGAGGCTTTTCGTCGGGGTCGACCATCCCGACGAGCTTGTTGTCGAGCAGCTTTTTGACTTCAGTGGCAATGACCGCGTATTTGTCTGGGCCGAATTTTCTTCTCTTTTGTGAGATTGGCTTGCGGGATGGATCAATGTGCAATTGGTGTGAACATACGGCTGGATCGATCCCGACCATATCTTCGTGGGACCATGCGAACACGTCTAGATTTTCTTCTAAAAATGCGGTCATCGATGCCCGCAACTCGTCGGACATCGACGAGCCGAGTTGAACACTTACTTCCGGCCGACTCTTCATTGTGACCGAAATTAATTTTTCGATCGAACTGGCTCCCCGCTCGCCGTAGCGAGGATCATCGATCTGCCCTGTCAGGGTATTGTCGATCTCCATGGGTTCGTACCCGAGCCTGGGATCGAGGTCGTCTTGAGAGTTTTTGGTATTTTGCAGATCTTCTTCCATTGGGTGGTCGGCGGGTGGGATTTCTTCGTCTATTTCCATGTCTCCCTCCCCGACTGTGCAAATATAATCTAAGTTTGCGGAATTTGAAATAGAATCGATAAACGCTAAACATCCGCGTGCCATTTTCTGATTACCCTTAAGAGTCCTAACCTTCCCGGAAGGGGTTGGGAACTTGATACAATAATAGAATGCTGAGGCGGCGGCTTCGAACTCGTGCTCGAATGGCCTGCCGAGAAACCCGTTATAGGTTGACGGCTGGTCGACAATAATAAAGTCGAGCTGTTTCGAAGCCTTAACCTCAGCGTCTATACTAGAAACTAATTCTACGGCTAGCCTAACTATTCCGTAGGGTTTCACTGTGGCGTCGCCGAAGCCCTTGATGACCTGGTCGCATGGCTCCACATACTTCTCAAAGGAGCTGTCCAGCTGGTCGAATGTGGCTTTGAAGAGGATGTTGCAGTAGGCCCCGTTGTCGACGAGCATGCGATGGACGATGACGCCCATGATATTGATGGACACGACCAGGGCGTCGTGGTTCGGGTAGATGACCCCAGTGCGATCCTCCTCCTTGAAGGCGAGGAGGTCCGTCTCTCTTGCCGTCATGTTGACCGGCATGGTGATTTGGTGGACGTTGTCCATTGCTCGCAGCTCGCTCTTCTGCCTGCGGTTGGACAACGAGGTGGTGGGTGCGAAGCCTCCCACCGGGGAGAGCATGTTGACGGCGCGGTGGGCTTGATTTTCTGGCATCGGCGGGCATATGAGGGCCGCCTCCCGGTCGGCTCTACGGTGCGGGCAGCAGCTTGAGCTTCCGGCCTGGCCGCCGGTCTTTTTACGAACTCCTCCAGCTTTCCCTCCTCGAAGAGCCGCTAGAGTTGTTTCAGGAGGTCGCGACACTCGCTTGTGTTGTGCCCGACGGTCTGGTGGTAGTGGCAATATTTGTTGGGGTTGATTTGTACCCCTGGTTTGTGAACCCATGGCCGTACCTTGGGCATCATGTTTTTGTCCCGGATCTGCACATAGACGTATTCCGGGGTGGCCAACAATCTTTTGGCCAGCTTCACTTCGACGGAGTCGAAGGGTTTGAACGGTTGGGAGGCCCGGTAGGAAAAGCTTTATCGGGACGGCGTGCCGCATGGCTTCTCCTTCTCCGTCGGCGTGCTTTCGCCCAGCCGCTGCGCCAGAATGTCGGCGTTGTAGATGACCTTCCCAGCCCGTTGCCGGAACTCCGAGTAGGACTTGGGATAGTCCTTGTTCATAGACTTCCTTAATTTTGTCCTTAGGCGGAGCCCGCCTATGACGCCGACGAGCTTGACCTTGTCCCCGACGGGCTCGCCTTCCATGATGATCTGGTCGACCCGGTCGATGTACGCCCGGTCCGTCTCGTCCTTTCCCTGGGCCAGGTTGGCCATGCGATTGGCGCCGGCCAGTCGTGGCGCCATCGAGGAGAAATGTTCCAGGAACAGCTCCCCCAGCTGGTGGAACGAAACCACCTTCCCCGCGGGCAGCGAGGAGTACCAACGGTGTGCTCGGTCACCGAGGGTTAACGGAAACATCTGGCACTGGGTCGCGTCTGTGGCCCCCATGGAGATCATGTAAGTAGAATACTTGCTCAAGTGGGTGACGGGATCCGTTTCCCCGTCATATTGGCCCAGAGCGGCCACATTGATTTTTGGTTGGGCTGGGGCCCGCACCAGGATGTCTGCGAGGGGCGAGTTGGGCATGTAGGGGACATGATGTTGCCTATCCCGTCCCGCCTCTCGAGCTTGGCCTCAAGGTCCGTGACCTTTTTTAAGATAGCGGCCATAGCGTTGTCGGCCGCGGGGGGAGAACGGGGACGAGGGTTGTCTCCCAAGCGGTCACGGACCGATGGCCTCGAGGCCGCGTCGTTGTGACGCCTGGGAGATCGCGCCTGTTCTCGCTCCCGGGGCCTGGAGCTGGCGTTGGACTCATAAGGTCGGGCAGCTCCCCGAGCCTGGGATCCCAATCGGGAGAAAAACGACCCCGCAGGTCGGTGAGAGACCCGCTGTGAGTCGGCCTCCTCGTCGAGGCGCCTCTTTAGGTTCTGAGGCCGTGGGTTACTGGCGGCCCTCCTGGCCGCCTCTTGCTCCTGCTGTGGCTGGCTGGTGGCCCTGGTCCGGGCTGGCTCCTTTCCGGGTCGATGAGTGCGGATAGGGGCGGCGTCGATCTCGGCCTGACGGCGTTCGATCATGGCCTTTGCGGCCTGGAGGTCCTCCGGAGTTCTTATGGCCGACAAAAACTCGAAAGGACCCTAGAGGGTTTCCGCCGTGGCCGGAGCCGGAGTGGCGGTTTCGCCGACATCTTCGACTTGCTGCTGGGTTCGTGTAGCTTTTGAAGTGGCCATGTTTGGAATGAAAACGGATGGGGTTTTGTTCGAGGTGACTAGATGAACGAAACCGAGTGTACTTCGATATTAGCAACCCTTCTTCTAGCGCCAAAATGTTGACAGCGATTTATGTCAGATCTCGCTGCCGGGTTCCTAACGGGTAGGATTCGATATTTATGATAACAAGAAGTAATAAATGAGAGAGTAAATGAGCTCTCAAGAGTATATTTGCAATAAATATGTTGTGTCCTACATTGGGCATTAAAAGCCCTATTTATAGTGTACAAGGTGGGTTTCCCCATGTTTGGTTGGTGGACCTGTGGGTCCCCCCTACTCCTAGCTGGAAGGTAATGAGTGGCTACAACCTCCCCTACGAGCCAATGAGAAGACGCCACATGGTGCTGTCACCCCTGAGATGATGGGACTTAGCCCCAACTGCCTTCTTTGACCCTGTCACATCCTCTGGACTGATGGCACCCGACGTCCTCTCACAGCTGGCGCAGCCTGGGGTTGGGCAGACGGGTACTCGGGTACCCGGGAGACGAGTCCGGACGAGAGTACCTTGGTGGTTTATTTACGGGTAGGCGGGTAGAGCGTCTGCCCCGGAGCTCGTCGCTGGCCGCCTGATACCCGGGCCTGTGGGTTATAAGTACCCTGCTCGGCAGCTCCCAGAGGTTCGCGTCGGGTAGCCTCTAGGTTCCCGCGCATCTGTCTGACCAGGCGGCGGACTACTCTTATCCGAGCCTGCTACAGTAAGTGGGTTTATGTCCGATACCCGATGGGTCGGGTAGTAAATATCGGGTGTAACACTAATAAGTTGCCACCTAGAACTGAAGTACGGTTGTTTGTAGGATACCCTAAGGGAACAAAGGGTGGTTATTTTTATATTCCTAAAGATCAGAGGGTGATGGTGAGTACCAATGCCTGATTTTTAGATGAAGACTATATGAATGAGCATAAGTCCAATAGTGAGAGCATTCTCTATGAGTTAAGGGGAGACAATGACTACACAATGTGATTACTCTAATGAGCCTTTGCATGCATTGCCACGTCGTAGTGGGAGGTTTGTTCGTCAACCTGGTCGTTTCATGTTTATGGGAGAGTATGTGTACTTGATTCCAAGCGATGAACATGATGATAACAATCCCTGGACTTACAAAGAGGCAATTCAAGATAAAGATGCAGAGTCTTAGCATAAGTCTATGGATTCAGAAATTAAATCTATGGATGTTATGGAAGTGTACAACCTAAGCAAACTTCCCCATGGCAAGGAAGTCATTAGGTGTAAGTGGGTCTACAGACGTAAGAGGGGATCTGATGGGAAGGTTATTGCCTTTAAGGCGCGGTTGGTGGCAAAGGGTTTTACCCAGAAAAAAGGAATTGACTATGACGAGACCTTCTCACCAGTAGCCATGCTAAAGTCGATCCAGATTTTCTTATCCATAACTAATCACATGAACTATGATGTTTGGAAAATGTATGTCAAAACAACTTTCCTTAATGGAAATTTGAATAAGAACATCTACATGCGGCAACCCGAAGGTTATGTGAAGAAAGGCCAAGAGCATCTGGTCTGGAAGCTGAAAAAGTCTCTTTATGGGCTAAAACAAGTTTCCAAGTCTTGGAACATTCGTTTTGATGAGATGATCAAATCCTTTGGATTTGAACAATGTCAAAATAAAAGTTGTGAGTACAAGAAGAGTAACGGAGACATCGTGGTATTCTTAGTACTATACGTAGATGATATTCTTCTCATTGGCAACAATGTGAAAGTATTATCAGACGTAAAGGTGTGGCTTTCAGAGCAGTTTCAAATGAAGGATTTGGGAGAAGCATCGTACATTCTTGATATTAAGGTCATTCGTGATCGGAAAAACAGAATGTTGTATTTATCTCAAGCGTCTTACAATGATACTGTGATTGCTCGTTTCAGCATGCAAAACTCAAAGAAGGGTTTACTACCTTTCAAACTTGGAGTTCCCTTATTTAAGGACATATGTCCTAAGACATAGAAGGAGATAGAGGAGATGGCTAAGGTTCCTTATGCTTTGGTTGTAGGAAGCCTTATGTATGTGATGTTGTGTACAAGGCCTGATATTTGTTATGCAGTCGGCATGGTATCAAGATATCAGTCTAACCCTGGTTAAGGACATTGGACTACTATCAAACATATTCTCAAGTACTTGAAAAGGACTCGAGATTATATGCTGGTATACCAGTTAGACAGTATGATTCATTTGGGTTATACTGATTCAGATTTCCAAGGTGATCTAGATGAATGGAATCTACCTCGGGTTATGTGCTTGTGTTGGGAGGTGGAGCCATATCTTAGAGAAGTGTGAAGCAGAAATGCATCGCGGACTACACTATGGAGGCCGAGTACGTAGTTGCCTCAGAGGCTGCTAAAGAGGTTGTTTGGCTACGTAATTTCCTACTGGACTTGGAGGTGTCTCAGAGTATGCCAAGGTGTATCAATGTTTATTGTGATAATGCGGGTGCAGTGACAAACTCGAAAGAACCTAGAGCCCATAAAGCGAGTAAACACATAGAGCGGAAGTACCACATTATACGAGACATTGTAAATCGAGGAGACGTGGATGTAGCTAAGATTGCATCATTAGACAGCCTAGTTGATACTTTCACAAAGACTCTAGGGATGAAAGTTTTTTAGCAACATGTGGAAGGTCTTGGTTTACGATGTATTCCAACTAGACTTTAAGTATAAGTGGGAGAATTGATATGTCTTTATGTGTATACTAAAAGTTTAGCTTTAGTATAAGTGGGAGATTGTTGGTGTATACTGTAAAGTAAACTTTTGTTGGGCTTTCATGGAAGTATATTTGATTTCCTTATTATCTGAAATAAATGGGTTTTCACATTATTGCAATCTTATTAATTGGTTGTATGTCTGCTTATCTTATATTGTAGATAATGTGGTGGGTTTGTAGTCACACAGAAGATCACATTGTCGATTCCTAATAAGATATAAACAGTATTCACAACTAAGATAGTTCTAGACATAACTATTGGTATAAGTTGTAGTATGAACTTGTTGGTGACTTGTCTTGGCCATTAGTTTATACTAGTACGCTATGTCGTATTGAATGGATCACAGTTAAGAAATGTTCTTCTATTCTGACTGTTATGATGAACTAAAGATCTTGGTGACTCTTTAAATTCTTAACCCTAAATGTGATATCTAGATGTGTGGAGCGTTTGTTCACTACTTTGATTTACCATGGGTGAGAATCTTGTTAGATTCAACACACTATGTATTTTGGGTAGTGGTATCATTCGCACGATGTCTATTTATTGGCATTAGGGCACCGTGTCCTGGTGATCCAGGTTGATGACATCCCCTTGAGGAAACTAATAAAGGATTGTTGTATTAAACCCTGCAGGTGGATTAAATCCATACGATAACAAGGTTGAGTGGTACTACTCAAGGAATAATAGTTGTTAACTAATTAAAGCAGTCAGAAGCTTTAATAATTAATGGACGTGCGATATCTTTGACACGGGGCATTATAGAGTCTAATAGAAGCCCTGATCCGGTTTGGGATAGGACGGGAGTGCAACATTAACTATCTAGTGGAATGAATTAATGTTCACAAGCCAAATAAATGTTCTGGGTTGAACATAAGAGTAGTTGCGTCCGTGAGGAGCCCAAACCCTATACCTTCTAATAGATCATAGTCTGGCTCATGAAACCTAAGGAGTATATATAAAAGGAGCTTAATTTTGTCCAAACTCTAACTCTCATATTGCAGCAGCCGAAATTAGTGATTAGGGTTTTGAGGAGACGAAATTGGGAGGCACTTTTCTCCATGTTCGCTAGTCGTCGTCCACTCGGTGTTCGAACGAGATTGGGAGATAGACTAGAAGATCACTAGTAGATTCAATGCTCGATCTTCAAGGGTAACGAATCTAAACCCGTGTTTAGATGCATATTTAGGTTTTATTTATATGATCGTATACGTTTGGTATCCCAACAATGTTCTTGGGGACGGACCGCCTTCACCGGCGCGATATATCTTAACTGTTCAAGCTTATCATGGACGAGGCTAACAACGCCAATGTTCAAATCAAAGCCTCTTAACTAATCATTCACACTTCACCCTATGTTCCAAATTCGAAGCTGTATGACTCAAGGGCAATCATGAAGGTGGTGCTCAAGATAGCCAAGGAAGAAGGGTATTCCAATCAGATTAAGAGCCTTGAAGAGTAAAAAGAAAGAGTTTACTCAAGCTACGTATAATACCCCTAATTTTCAAATAAACTATTTCGAGATTCATGCATTATGAATTTTATTACACGTTAAGAGACAAGACAAAGCTATGTTACGCTTTTAGATCATTGTCATCAAGTATGTTTACTTTTAAACCATTTAAAAGTCCAACACATGCATAGTTTTAATACAAATTTTCGAGGACGAAATTTTTTCTAAGAGGGGTAAGATGTAACACCCCTAAAAATTTCAAATTTATTCTTTTAGATACACATTAAAATTTTCATACTTATCAACAACACATTTCATGTGGTATTAAAAATTATGTATCCTTCAAAATTTTATAACTTATATATTTTAAAATATACATATATATATATTATAAAATATAAATATAGATGTATAGTTAATTAAATAAACATATTGCACGCTCCATTCAAAACTTTTCTTTTCTCAAGTTCTAATTATATAAATAATCATGCATCATATATTTTTATAAGCTTCTTTCAAACGTATTCCCCAAGTTTCTCCTTATGGTTATTTTTAAGATTTAAGCGTCCAAATATCAAGTTAAGTGGAGAGTCTTCACATCCGTGATTCCAAATTATCTCAACTGAAAATCTTTTCTTTTATCTATAAATACTTCGATCAAATTTTAGGTTTGGGATTATTAAAAATACTTTTCAAGTAAATTTTAGTTTTCTCTGCAATGGAAAGTCGATCGATGCATCTCCCTCTTTTGAAAATAGTCTTTTCGGAAAAACAGTGTTGAGCATTCAAGATATTTCATTTCATCTAATTGCATTTATGTCACAGTCAGGTGGGTTATTATTTTCTTTGTTACTTTTAAATATTCATATGAGTGATCTTGTTACTTGCTACATTGCAAACTTATAATTTTTACAGAAATTTTGTTAACACATGTTGTGGTTTTTTAAGTTATTCGTTAATGCATGTTTATTCTTGGGAAACCGCGCATCGTTGGTTCAGCCAGCGCATCCTTGGTTTAGCCTTGGAACAAGTATTAAGTATGCATGATATGTGAGTTGATAATTTTATTTGTATGTAATATTTAACTGTGACAAAGGGAACCCCACTGAGCTAGTTGTTTTGCTCACACCAATCTCATTAAAAAAAAAATCAGATCAAAGAGCTGACGGCAGGGAGGGGAGGTGGATGAAATTTAAATTTTGTCATTTATTAATTAAATAGCTTGCAAATTATTTTATTATATCCAAAGTTATTTGTTAAACTTTTCTTGAGATGGTATTGTATCGGTACATTTGATGTTTTAAATTAAATTGATTTTTAAATTCTTAATTAATATTCAAGTCTTCCGCTGTTTGTCAAGTGAATTTTATGTCAAATTTTGGTTCACGCCTTTTATTTTTAAATAATCACGTGTCTTTAGAAAACTTACTATTATGAAAATTGGGGCGTGACACTACGACATCAAGCCTGAGATGCGTAGAATCTGATTGTATGATAAAAATGTAATAGATAGGATCATTGTAAACCTGGAATTATCAATCAATGAAATCTATTACATTTGCCCTCAGACAACAACTCATTGTCTATTTTGGCTGTTATTTAAATTTTGTACACTGAATCTTTTATCTTATATATATGATTATTTCCACTAAGTGTTTTGTGGATCTTTCAGTGTTTTGGCATCATCAAAAAGGGGGAAATTATTGGGACAATGTCAGTTTTGAGTTGATCCCAAAGCCCCTGAAAAGATGAATTTGCCTAAGTGTTATTAGTCAGGATTAGTTTTGATAACATTAGATCAAGTTAGAATATATTTTATATTCACAGGTACTCAGTGAGAGGAGAACTCACTGATGGCCATCAAGACTGAAGTCTGAAGACATAAGAGCACCATCATGACCCTAAAGTTAGTATTTCTAAGCTGGCTAACTGAGAGTCAGGATGAAGAGCATGATCCTGAGATCATTGCTAACTCATCAGTCCTGAAGGTGTCAGGCTGCACTGAGTATTTGAGAAAAGACTTGGAGTAGGAGCCAAGCAAGCAAAAGGAACATCAGCGCTGGAACATGTACTTCATAGATGAGGACAAACCTGAACTTAGATAAAATAAGACTGGACTGAAGAATAAGTTCTAACATTCTCACCTACCTGAAAATGTGGACCAACCAAAGGAAGACAAGTCATTTATGGACCCTGATAGAAGCCTGACTATTCCTATAGAGTTAAACGGCCATGCATTTAATGCATTACCTAATCCATGCAAGTAGGCGGCTGCATGCAGACTAATGTCCGTTTGAATTATCCTACAAGAAAGGTGTGAGAAGGTTATCTCTTTCAACTAATAGTTTTTCAAATCATCTATAAATACAGAAGACCTTGGCCCAAACAAGGTTACTGGAAATTTCGAAGCCAAGAAATTACTCAGACTCTCAAGCATTTAAAGAAGCACTCGAACCCTCTTAAATTTCCCAAGTGTTTCTTATAGTCTAGAGTCATTTTGTATTCCATCGAGCTTTCATTTTCATATCCTAAGCTTAGAGTGATAATCCACTATTTAGCATATCTTTGTCTTGTAAAGATTATCACAACTTAGTTGGAATCCAAGCCAAAACCAAAACCCTAAGTTAAGTCAGTGTCAGGTTTGTTGGTAGAGGTTGTTAGTGGTTAAGGAAGGAGGGCTAGAACTCATGTAATTCTAGGGATCATTGTGGTTGATCATTGTGCACCTTGGCACGTAAAAAATAAGTCAATCCTTAAGGGATTCTCCTGTTCAATCAGGACCATGGACGTAGGAGCTTAAGTCTCTGAACCACATTAAACTGTTAGAGTTATACGTGAAAGTATGCTTTTACTTTGTATAACTCATGTATTAAACACTTATTTATGAGAAATAAATCTTTTATCACATTTGCTTTAGATATAATTGAATGTTGAATATTTATTGCAACCAGTTCATTATAAGTGGTACATGTTACATTGTAGTTAATGTGGTGATACCCGATCACGGAAGACCACATTAACGGTTTCCTTGTAACTAAACGTACAAATTCACGACCTAGGTGGAATTGAACAAATCCCCGTGAAAGGTCGATGTGTATATCTCAGATTGGTCTATCTTGACTAAATTGCACTAGCACATTTAGTATGTGTTGAAGTACTGCTTTGATTCATGTTGGGTGAGAAACATTGTGACTTCGAACCTTGTGCTTTGGGCAGTAATATTAATCATACGATGATTGCTAAGATTTAATACGGAGAAATATGTGCGAGTACGGCTCGTGTGATTTGTCCCCTTGGTGGGCTCAGAAGTTTTATCGTACCAAATCTTGCAAGTGAAGAATTAGTTTCTTCGGTACGGATAATAATGTTGAGCTATCTTTACTCCAAGGTGAAAGATGTTAATTAATTTAGAGCTATTCAAAAGCTTAATTAATTAATGGACTTGATAATCTTAAACGCGGGAAATAATAATCGGGAGCCCATATTATCATAATATGGATTAAGATGGATAGTGTAATATTAATTTATTAGTGGTACTAATTAATATTAATGGACTGAATTATATTGTGGCTCAATATTGAAATTCAAAAGCCCATTGGAGGTACAATCTTAATTCTCCTAAACGCCCCTCAAGTAGCCTAGTAATGATAAGGTGATTAAAATAAAAGAAAATATAATTTGCTGATTTTTCTTGTATTTTTCGAAAAGGATATATTAGGAGAAAGAAAAGATCTTGTTGATTTTCTTGGAAATATATTATGGAAGATAAGTATTCTCGGAATACAAGATTATCTCATATATTCAAGAAGATCCAAATCTTGGATTCTTTCTTTAATATTTACGAAAATAAGCTTATATGAGAAGGTGAGATTTTTATGGAATATTTTATTAGGGAGAAAAGAATATATGGGATATATTCAAGATTTCTTGGAGGCCAAGAAAAAAAAATTCTCTCCCCTATTCCATGTGAAAATTTCGAAATCACCTCATCTATATATAGGGGATGATTATTTCATCTCCAGTTTACAGTTTCACAGCGTTGAAAAAAAAATCAGCAACAATATTTTTTCTTCCTTGTTATTCTAATTGCTTGTGAGCACTTCCCACCGGTGAAAAAGCAAAGCGAAAAGGACATACTTGAGAAGGTCTTTTGGTTGATAGCACGATCGTGATAGTCCCGTTGTTATCAAAGGTCACATCTACAAGAGGTACGTAGTCACATAATCTCTTAGTTTTCCGCCAGAGATTTTATGTGAATTAATTCAACATGCATGATGATAAAATTGTTGTTGGAATTATTATTTGAATTAATTAGGATTAATTCATCTAGTAATAATTGAATTTAAATTCGTATTTAATTATCATTCCGAATAGATTCCGGGCACCCCTATTTTCCCAACAACTGGTATCAGATCCACGGTTTCGGGCTCTGATCCTTAAATTAGAATTTAAATTGTTTGACATTAAATTGAAATTGGATAGTAGAATTGCTAGATCTTTTTTGTAGGTATCCAATTGTCATGGTTTTAATGTTTATTTTTTTTTCATGCGTGTGAATTAATTATTTTTAATTCGATACTTTCGAATTTATTTTTCTCGTGAGAAAATCCACGAGTAGATTAGTTGGTTTTATTTTGATTTGATCATTGTAATAGACTAGTTTAGATCTAGTTTTTATTTATTTTTGTAAATAAATTGTAACCGGATCGAGACAAAGACGGAAATGAAGAATTAAAGATGACGCACCCAGACGACGCATGCATGCGTGGCGCGTGCATGGACGTGAGATTATGCACGGGGTGGAAAATAAGGACAAACGGTGAAACCCGAAGCACGGCGTGCGCAAGGCGCACGGCGCCGTGCACGACGGGTGTCGGGCACGCACACGGGCGCGGGCGCGGGCGCTCGGCACTGCCTCCGGCGCTCGGCACCTCGACTGTCGTGACCGAGAGGCGCGCGGCCCACCTCCGTGGGCCGACGCGCACAGGATCTTGGGCCGTGGAATTTTTTTTTCTCGTTCTTATTTTTTGGTGTGATTCCAAACGTCATCCCGAACCCCAAACGAAGTTATTTTTGATGAAGTGTTGTTGTTCGAGTGGGAGCGTATCGAGACGAACGATGAAAAGCAACAAGGATAATTTCTCGCATCAAGACGTGAAGAAAATTAAACCGTGACAATTAGATTTGAGAGCTCCAATGTGTTTAATTTTATTTTGATGGATATTTTATTTCGTGCACTTATTATTATTTATTAATATGTGTTTGCATGATTTTAATTGTCCATGAAAAACCTTACTTTAGAAAATTACTAAGTATGTTTCTTAAATCACAATTTTATTCCGGATATTAAAATTGGATTAATTTGGCCTCCATAGTTTATTTATTTGTGAAGTCTTTTTGGAATACATTTCCCCCTCGAATCGGCCAAAAGGACGGATTTCACATGAATAAATTCTGAAAGGATAATTGTGGATTATTACTAGTGGCGGTATTGATCCTCACCACAAGTGGCTTACTCAAAGCGAAATAATAATCTTGTATTGAATTATGGTTATTACTTAGGCATAAGAAATTGATATTAACTTACTCCCCTCAGAGTCCCTATCAATTTTTATGTGGTCAAAGTGGGAGCCAACTATTTATTTTTAATTAAGGATTTGTAACTTTCAAGTTTGTGATCCGCTTGAATGTGTTTAAATGTATAGACCATCCCTCGTGGCGCATTTAAATTGTTTCGAGATGTTGGCTGATGCATGATTATATTGTTTTAAGGTTTCAATATAATTGATGTGATCGAATTATGTGATAATTTTGTATTTTTCTAGATATTAATATGAATGTATGTTTTATTCTCATTCCATCATGTCGCAACCTTTTAATCAACTGTTTAGTATACTTTAAGTTAACAAACTTTCTGGAGAGAATTATATCGATAGGAAATGTAATTTAAATTTTGTCCTTACTGCACAAAAACACAATTGGGTTATTCACGTTAATATACCCGGCAAGCCTAATGATAAGTCAAGCAATGGGAAAAGGCAGTTTATGATTGGAAGTGTGACAATGAACACATGAAGTGCATCATCTTGACATCTCTGTCTGAGGATTTGAGGTGCTTTCATGAAGACATTGTATCCGTTGTTGAAATCATGGAAAACCTTGAAGAGATGTCTTCACATCAGAAACCCATGACTAATCAGTTCACCAAACATGACTCGGTCAAGTTGGAAATGGTGGAGGGAACGCCCGTTAGGGAGCACGTTCTCGAGATTATGGTATACCTTAACAAGTTGGAAGTACTTGGTGCGTATTTTGATGTCCCTTCTCAGGTCGATTTCATACTCCATTCTATTCTGAAATTTTTTTAGCAGTTTCAACTGAACTGTCAGATGAATGAACGGATAAGTCGTTTGCCCGAGCTCTTGTAAGCTTTAGTTTCGGTGGAGGTGATAATGGAGCACCAGTCTAGTGCTATGGTGGTTAATGGTCCGTCTACCTCTTTTGGTTCCAAGGGAGGGAAAAAGAGGAAGAGAACCAAAGGCCGGACCCAAGTAAATCCAATTGTTGCGAAAGGCAAAGCCAAGGCTAGCATCAAAGGGGAAGTATTTTAACTGCGGTAAGAGAGGACATTGGAGGTCTGCCTGTTCCAAGCCTAAGAGGCTAGGATAGTTAGGTAATTCACACGTCTTAATCGTCGAAACTTGCGAAGTGGTGTATACTGTCCATTCGTAGACAGTGGATACGAGAGCCGCTGATCACATTTGTTTCATTTTGCATGGGTTCAAGTTAACCCAACGATTTAGAGGAAGTGAGATCCCCATCACACCGGACAATGCTACGAGAGTGGCAGCTGAAGCAGTGGGAGAAGTGCGTCTATCTTGTGAAGATAGAGTTATGGTCTTGAGAGACATTCTTCATGTTCCTAGTTTAGAAAGAACTCAACCTTCAGTTTCTAAATTGTTCTGAATAGATACTCAGTTTCTTTTAATAAGAATGTTATTATTTCTTGAAATGATGAGTTTATCTGTTGTGGAATATTGTTGGATGATCTTTATACCATTAATTGGGCACACCACTCATAAATTGAATCTAATAACACATCGACTATTTCAATTTATAGAAGGAAGCGTTCTTTCTGATATGAACAAAACACTTCTATGGCATCTTAGATTAGGTCATATTAATCTAATGCGAATACAAAGATTGGTGAAAGATGGATCCTTGGAGTTTCTTCAAGTTGAGCCGTTTCCAACTTGCAAATTCTGTTTAGAGGGTACGATGACCAAGAGGGCATTTGGAGCCAAGGGGATTAAAGCTATGGAAGTGTTGGAACTCGTTCATACCGATATGTGTGGTTCAATGACGATCATAGCAAGAAAGGGGTATGAGTATTTTGTCACTTTTGTTGATGATTACTCGGGATATGGATACATCTATCTTATGTTGCATAGGGAAAGAAGTATCAAGTTTCTGCGATCTGATCGTGGAGGCGAATACCTCAGTGATGAATTCTTGAACTATCTATCAGATGAAAGGATCGTATCCCAGTTGACCGTACCGGGAACCCCTCAATAGAATGGTGTAGCGGAACGAAGGAACCAGATTTTTTTAGAGATGGTCAGATCTATGATGAGTTATTCAGATTTACCCAAATTGTTTTGGGGTAATGCCTTGGAAACGACGACTTACATTTTAAACTTGGTGTCATCTAAATCGATTCCTAAAACCCCTACAGAATTGTGGATCGAGCGTAAACCCAATTTGAGACGCATGAGAATCTGGGGGTGTCCGGCATACGTGCTAGACAAGGAAGGCGGTAAATTGGATCCAAGTTTAGAATTAAGGCTGTTTAAAGGATATCCCATGGGAACGAAAGGGTGTATGTTCTATAGTCCCAAGAATCAAAAGACCGTGTTTTGTACACTCTTTAAATTTTTGGAGAAAGACTATATGAACAAAAGAAAGCACAGTAGTGAGATTACCTTAGAAGAATTGAGAGGGCAAACCCCGATACCAAGTATACAAGATGATATACCACACGTCACACCTACACAACTGGAACCCCATCGCGGTGGGAGGTTTGTTAGACAACCCGAGAGATTCATGGGAATAGGAGAATCTTCGAATTTGATTCCCAGTAATGAATCAGACCCATGGACATACGACAAGGCAATCCAAGACAAAGATGCAGAGTCATGGCAAACAGCAATGGAAGCCAAGATGGGTTCGATGGATCATAATCAAGTATGGGAGTTGGTCGAACCACCCAGTGGGGTAGAACCCATTGGATGCAAGTGGGTATACAAGAGGAAAAGAGGACCGGACGGAAGGGTAGAGACCTTCATGGCAAGGCTAGTGGCAAAAGGGTATACTAAAAAAGAAGGGGTCGATTATGAGGAGACCTTTTCGCCTGTAGCTATGCTTAAGTCCATCCGTATTCTCTTGTCGATCGTTGCGCACCTAGATTACGAGATCTATATGCAACAACCCGAAGGTTTTATTGAAAAAGGCCAAGAGAATCTCGTATGCAAGCTCAAGAGATCCATTTATTGACTTAAGCAAACATTGCGTACTTGGAACCAGTATTTTGATCAAGTTATTAAGTCTTAGGGGTTTGATCAAAATGAGTTCGAGAGTTGTGTGTATAAAAGGTATGACGGAACTGGGGTGGTATTCTTAGTATTATACGTAGACAATATCCTGCTCATTGGAAACAATGTAAAGGTGTTGTCAGACGTAAGGGTATAGCTGTCAAATCAGTTTGATATGAAGGACTTAGGGAAAGCTGGTCACATCCTTGGGATCAAGATCACTTGAGATTGCAAGAGAAGGATGTTGGGCTTATCGCAAGTTTCATACAAAGACACTGTTTTGAAGCGTTTCAGCATGCAAGATTCCAAGAAAGGTTTTGTACCTTTTAGGCACAGAATCCATCTATCAAAAGAAAGAGGCCCTAAGTCGCATATGGAGATAGATGACAAGAAAGGTGTTACGTACGCTTCGACGTAGGAAGCCTTATGTATGATGTTGTGTACGAGATCAGATATCTCCTTTTGCCTCGGGCATGATGGCAATATATCAAAGTAACCCCGGGAAAGCTTATTGGACTGCAATTAAATGCATTCTGCAGTTTCTGAAAAGAACTAGCAATGGAATGCTAATTTAACAGTCAGACAGTCTAATTCCATGGGCTGCACGGACTCAAATTTCCAATTAGATATAGAATCCAGAATATCTACCCCGGGTAGTGTGTTTTGCATAGGAGAAGGAGCCATGACATGGAGAAGCGATTAGCAGACATGCATCGCCGATTCGACCATGAAAGCCGAATAAGTAACTGCTTGTGAAGCAGCAAAAGAAGCGGTTTGGCTCAAGTACTTCTTAGTGGACTTGGACGTTGTTCTGAATTTGCCCAGCATAATCACTGTCCATTGTGATAATGTCGGAGAAGTTGAAAATCCAAGGGAACCGAGAGCCCACAAGGCCAGCAAACACATTGAAAGAAAATACCATCTTATACCAGAAATTGTTAAGAGATGAGATAAAGAGGTGGCAAAGATAAACGTCGCAGGACAACCTAGTATATCCATTCACAAAGGGACCGCCTCAGAGTACATTCGAGAGACATGTGGATGGAATGGGAGTCAAGACTATTGCCAATCTACTTTAAGTATAAGTGGGAGGAATTATTAGGTTAGTGTAGGTTGACATGAGATGTCACGTAGAGTTACTACACTAGACGTGCATGATGTATACTAAAAAGCAGACTTTAAGTATAAGTGGGAGATTGTTGTAGTTATATGTAAAATTATGCTTTTACTTTGTGTAACTCATGTATTAAACACTTATTTATGAGAATAAATCTTTTATCACATTTTCTTTAGATATAATTGAATGTTGAATATTTATTGCAACCAGTTCATTATAAGTGGTACATGTTACATTGTAGTTAATGTGGTGATACCCGATCACGGAAGATCACATTAACGGTTTCCTTGTAACTAAACGTACAAATTCACGACCTAGGTGGAATTGAACAAATCACCGTGAAAGGTCGATGTGTATATCTCAGATTGGTCTATCTTGACTAAGAGATTGCACTAGCACATTTAGTATTAGCACATCGTACCAAATCTTGCAAGTGAAGAATTAGTTTCTTCAGTACGGATAATAATGTTGAGCTGTCTTTACTCCAAGGTGAAAGATGTTAATTAATTTAGAGCTATTCAGAAGCTTAATTAATTAATGGACTTGATATTTTAAATGCGGAAAATAATAACCGGGAGCCCATATTATCATAATATGGAGTAAGATGGATAGTGCAATACTAATTTATTAGTGGTACTAATTAATATTAATGTGTTGAATTATATTGAGGCTCAATATTGAAATTCAGAAGCCTATTGGAGGTCCAATCTTAATTCTCCTAAAGGCCCCTCAAGTAGCCCAATAATGATAAGGTGATTAAAATAAAAAGAAAATATAATTTGGAAAAGGATATATTAGGAGAAAGAAAAGATCTTGTTGATTTTCTTGGAAAGATGTTATGGAAGATAAGTATTCTCGGAATACAAGATTATCTCATATATTCAAGAAGATCCAAATCTTGGATTCTTTCTTTAATATTTTCGAAAATAAGCTTATATGAGAATGTGAGATTTTTCTGTCAAAAAAAAAAAAAAAGAATGTGAGATTTTTATGGAATATTTTATTATGGAGAAAAGAATATATGGGGTATATTCAAGATTTCTTGGAGGCCAAGAAAAAAAAATTCTCTCTCCTATACCATGTAAAAAATTCGAAATCCCCTCATCTATATATAGAGGATGATTATTTCATCTCCAGTTTACAGTTTCACGGCGTTGAAAAAAAATCAGCAACAATATTTTTTCTTTCTTCCTTGTTATTCTAATTGCTTGTGAGCACTTTCCACCGGTGAACAAACAAGGCGAAAGGGACATACTTGAGAAGATTTTTTGGTTGATAGCACGATCGTGATAGTCCCGTTGTTATCAAAGGCCACATCTACAAGAGGTACGTAGTCACATAATCTCTTAGTTTTCCACCATAGATTTTATGTGAATTAATTCAACATGCATGATGATAAAACTGTTGTTGGAATTATTATTTGAATTAATTAGGATTAATTCATGCTAGTAATAATTGAATTTAAATTCATATTTAATTATCATCTCGAATAGATTTTGGGCACCCCTATTTTCCCAACATAAACTACCCTGAGTTATTTACTGCTTTTGTTGGTGATTTGTTCTAATCGCGTGGATTAGTGGCTTTTTTTAACCGGTTTTAGGATCACCAAACAAGAATTTGTGATTGATTACCACCATAATTGGTAAATACGATTGTTCGGGTTATAAAATTGTAAATACGAGTATCGAATCCGTATTTATTTTGTGTGTGTGCATGTTTAGGTGTATGAGTGTGTGTAATTGTGGTATTTGTGAATTTGAACTTATTTTTATAGCTGGAGAACAACTTATTTATACTAACCACCAAGTAGGAGGTGTACATAACTCTTGGTCTATCAAGCTTGCATGATTGACATGTGTCCTTTTGACCACATTTGACCTAATCTAAGCTAAAACTTAGTTACAAAATCTTGTGTTTGATCTTATCACGCATCTGTAGTTGTTCGTCATCATTTGCTTGGGGGTTCGGCCTTTGAATAACTTCTTTATTAGTTGTTCGCTTCTTGGTTAAATGGTTCATAAGTTGTTCGCTTGTATGCCTGATGCAGGTGTGCCACTAGATCTTTAACATTTGTTCGTTAGATATTGGTTTGGTGTGAGGCTGATGGGCGTTGTATACTCCGTAGACTGTTGAGCACACTACCTCTTAACATTGTTGCTCGTCATACATGACCTGGCGTAGGGTTCATTTTTGGCCTAGGACCTGTTCGCTAAAAAGTTGTTCGTCAGACGACTATTCATAAAAAATGTTGCTCGTACACTTTCCGGATTGATTTATGCACCCCCTAAGTGATTATCCTTGCTAGTCATCTCTGGTTTGAGCATTATTCCTCATAATCATCAATTTACGCCTTAATTCTTGTTCGTCTAATCAACATTAGTTGTTCGTCTATCAATAACTACCCCCTATCCTGACCAGATTTTCCCTTGGACGAACAGCTCCACGTCGAGCAACTGTGATCGGGATACTATCTTGGTGATGGAAAGGGACGAGCTGCTTTTATTCTGGGCGAGCAGTCTTGGGTGCGCCATTTCATCTTCCCAAGGCCTGGGAGTTGTTCAATGATGACGTGGGTGACATGATTAAGCATCGCACATGCGCAGGCAAAATCGAGGCCACGCGTCCTCATACTTGCTCGTAGGTCCACCATTTTCTTGTTATTTATATTAAAGACCCCATTTTCTTTCATTTTGGCCCTATAATTTATGGAATATGGCGGATGGGACCCCGTTTTTTTCTTCCTAATATAAAAGCGGGAAGTTAAAAAAATTCCCACTTTTTCCTCATTCACTTCGAAATTCCGGCGACTGCTCCATTGATTCCGGCGACTGCTTGAGCTTCCAGTGCCCTTCCATCTACCATTCAGTGCTTTAAATTCTCAGGTACTTGGATTAACTTCGTATTTTGCATTTCATTTACTTTTTCTTCAAAAATTGATCAAGCACCACCGTGTAAAATCGCCGCCATCACCCTTTGCAAAAACTGCCGCCATCATTTTTCATTAATTCTCCATCGGAAATCACCATAAGAAACCCCTAAAACAAAACTTTTAAATTTGATTTCCTCTCACTCGAGTAATCATAATTTCGAGGAGAGCCTTGACCCCATTTTCCCAATTGTGGCATACAAAAAATAACCACCGTTTGAAATCTCGTTGGAGACACATCCCAGCGTCGATTCGGTGGTTCGATTCATGGAGGATACCGGTGTTCGTCAATCCGGTGAAGAAATTATAGCGGCCGCGAACAGGGATTCAGACGAGGAGTCCTCTTCAAGCTCAGAAACTGAAGATTCAGATCCCGAATTTGATGAACTAACTCGCGATTTCTTGGAGGGGATAGATTTCCCAAGCCCTAGGATGCTAGAAAATGAAATTCCTTCCGGAGTTGCTCGCCCGTTTGACTGGCGAGCATATATTGCCGAGTTTGCGAACAACTTCCCTCCCACCAAGCGTCAAATGATGGATTTGGTGAGGACTGAATACCAGACGAGCAAGATCAAGAGTGTTGTTCGCAAGGAAGAGCTTGCCTTGATCCGAGAGGGCGCCAAAAAGGAAGGAAAGAGCTAATCGCCCACCCCCAGGATGCACGATGAACAACTTTGATACTTTGATCGCCGGCTTGAGGCTGCCACTGCCCCCGATTGTTGACCGCTTTTTGGAGGTGGTCAACCTCGCCATTACCCAAATTACCCCGATCGGATGAATGAACTTGCTCGGCGTCATGGGTTTGTTCACCCTGGAGGGGTACGTTGATCGCATTACTGCGGAAGAGGTCTACTACTTAATGACGATCACAAAATATACAATAGGTAAAGAAGGATACTACTATCTGAAGGCTCGGACTGGACTTAAGATTGTGGAGGGAGTGCTGAACAAGATTAGAAATTAGAAGGAGAACTTCTTCTTCATAGGGGGTGATTGACAAGCATCTTCTGGTCCACACGGTGATGTTGGGCGCATAAATTCCTCCGCTTCATACAGAAAAATTAAACGTAAGCTTGCATTTATTCGTCTTTGGATTAAGTTATTCTAACTTAACTCTTCTTGTTTGTTTACAGGTCCTCGACTACTCAATTGGAATACGGAAGAGGAAGAGATTGGCTCAGAATTCCTCTTCAATTCCTGTCTGGTCGCTCTTCGGGACAGGGCGGACGAGACCATTCAGCACGTGAATCACGTGAAGTGCCAGAAAGCTGCTCACCTATTCACGTATCCAATCATCTTGAAGCCCAAGTTGAGGTGCCCCCAGGTATAAAAAAATTGTTAGGATATAGATTAGATGTTTTGAAGATGTTAAAACAAGAAATTGTAATAGGACTAGCTGAACCTGTTAGTCAGCTACAGATTAGTCTAGAATAGGTCTTTGGTTAAGGGGGAAGAAATCTGTGCAGACCAGATGAGGTGACCAGATGAGAGGTGACCAGATGAGGTGTCCAGACCAGAGCAGAGGAGTCTGACCAGAGGAGTCTGCCAGAGGAGTCTGCCAGAGGAGTCTGACTAGAGGAGTGTGACCAGAGGAGTTTGCCAGAGGAGTCTGCCAGAGGAGTCTGACCAGAGGAGCCTGACCAGAGGAGTCTGACCAGAGGAGTCTGACCAGAAGACCTCTCCCAGATGAGGACCAGAGCAGAAGTGTTACCTGCCAGATGAGACCAGACCAGAAGACCCCAGACCAGACGAGTCCTGATCAGATGAGTGTGACGGATTAGTTCACCCACATGGAGACTGCATGTAATCTGGAGACAAGTAAATTTTGTAGATCATTGATGGAGATGAAGGCAATCTAGAGAGTCAACTGATGGAGGATTTGATTGATTGCTTGATTGAAAGTCAACTAATCAATCAATATAATCAATCTTTGATTGATTATATTCCTCCAATTATGGTTGTTTGAATTTCTAGCTTCCAACGGCTAGTTAATTTCTACAACTATAAATAGGAGTGCTTGGATGAGTTTAATATACAAGAGTCGTGCGAGAGCACACAAAGATACACGAACTCTTCCACTCACTCACCTTGTTCATTCAAGTACTATATATACTCTTTAGGAGTTCTAGTTGGAGCTTTACTCAACCTGTTCATCTATATAGAAAGGTTGTTGTAAGCAGTTGTAAGAAGGAGCTGGTACTTCCAAATTCCAGTGGTTCGTGAGTACGTTGGTTGGAGAGAAAGTCCACTTTGGAGAAAGGGAGAGTGGACGTAGGACAAGTTGGTCCGAACCACTATAAATTTGGTTTTCTCTACTTTATGCTTTTTAGATTTCTGCATTTATTTTTAGCATTTCTTTAAAGGGTTTTCTTAAAAATAAACTCAAAACTCTTTCCGCTGGACAACCATTTTGGGACCAACAAGTGGTATCAGAGCAGTGTGTCCTACAGACCACTGTTTTGAAATTATTTTGGTGGTCACCAGGGCAGATCCATTTTTTTGAAATCCAAATATTTGTTGTGCTAACAATTTTTGCAGAAATGGGCTCAAAGAGAAGCAGTAAAAGAGACACTAGGAGTTACTCCAAAAGGAGCTTCGCAGATGAGGAAGAAGAGGTATCCACTTCTGGCTCATCATCAAATTATGGACCAGACGAAGAGATATGTCTTGTGACAGATGGGGTATGCAATCGAACTCCCTCTTCTTCTTCTTATTCTTCTTTTTCTGAACAATCAGAGGAGTCTTATACGCAAACTTTGCTATTAGATCTCCAAAAATCTATACAACTTTGTCAAAAATTGGAAGATGAGAACTCAAAGCTAAAAGCAGAAAATCAGAAGCTTTCACAATGTTTAGGCAACTCAGCTAATCTACCAGCTGAACAAAATCATACACTAGTTGAAGAGTCTTCTGACTTGACAACCAGGTGTATTGAACAAGTTAAGCTGAGAGAAAGGTTGGTTGTTGAAAACATTGAGAAAGACAATGAATATAACATGCTAAAAGCTAAGTTTGATGAACTCTTCCAACAAAACAAAATTGTAAGAGAAAGTGAGGACAAGCTCAAGATGAGATTGGAGCAGCTGACTACAGCAAACAATGTTGTGTCACACATAGCTGCCTCATCTCAAAGAGAGCATGATAAGACAGGCCTTGGTTATTCCAAACCTGAATCCTCACATGTTCAGAAAGAAGAACAGCCTAGTAATTTTAATGATAAGGGTAAGAGGCCAGCTGACCAGGCAACTCAGCCTAATGGGCAGATGAGTTCTAAAACTCAAAAACCCAAAAGGCAGAGGAAAAATTTTAAGACGGGTTATACCCAGAATAAAAGACCTCAGCCAGGCCAGCAGAGTAGAAGACAGTCTGGATCTTCTCAAAAGAGGCAGAACCAGATGACTTCTACTCACCTGCAGAAGACCTTTAAGTCATCTGTCAGACCAGCTGGAACTTTTGATGGTTCTAGCAAGACTTTTCCTTATCAACAAAATTTCAAGACTGTTGCATTAAGACAAGTTATTCCTTCTACTGGACAAGCTCATAAGAGAAGAAGAGCCTCTAGAAGAAATAACCATGTCGAAGCTTCTTATGTTCAGTGTGTTTTTGTGGATATATATGGAAGAAAGATAAGATCACCTGATTAAAAAAGGGATGATCTATTCTTGTGGCTTCCTAAAAATTGTGCTAACCCCCCTGGACCCAGTAGGGTACCAAAAAGTTTATTGCCTGCAGATACACAAGAAGATCAGTTGATGTTTTGCCCCAATATCAGCTGAGCATACTTTGAGGGGGAATATCAGTTGACCCAGCCTGCTAGAATCTCTATTTAGATATTTCAAAATTTTCTTGTCTTGTTTTATTTCAGTTCTTCCAGTTTTAACATCATCAAAAAGGGGGAAATTGTTAGGATATAGATTAGATGTTTTGAAGATGTTAAAACAAGAACTTGTAATAGGACTAGCTGAACCTGTTAGTCAGCTACAGATTAGTCTAGAATAGGTCTTTGGTTAAGGGGGAAGAAATCTGTGCAGACCAGATGAGGTGACCAGATGAGAGGTGACCAGATGAGGTGTCCAGACCAGAGCAGAGGAGTCTGACCAGAGGAGTCTGCCAAAGGAGTCTGGCCAGAGGAGTATGACCAGAGGAGTCTACCAGAGGAGTCTGACCAGAGGAGCCTGACCAGAAGACCTCTCCCAGATGAGGACCAGAGCAGAAGTGTTACCTGCCAGATGAGACCAGACCAGAAGACCCCAGACCAGACGAGTCCTGATCAGATGAGTGTGACGGATTAGTTCACCCACATGGAGACTGCATGTAATCTGGAGACAAGTAGATTTTGTAGATCATTGATAGAGATGAAGGCAATCTAGAGAGTCAACTGATGGAGGATTTGATTGATTGCTTGATTGAAAGTCAACTAATCAATCAATATAATCAATCTTTGATTGATTATATTCCTCCAATTATGGTTGTTTGAATTTCTAGCTTCCAACGGCTAGTTAATTTCTACAACTATAAATAGGAGTGCTTGGATGAGTTCAATATACAAGAGCCGCGCGAGAGCACACAAAGATACACGAACTCTTCCACTCACTTACCTTGTTCATTCAAGTACTATATATACTCTTTAGGAGTTCTAGTTGGAGCTTTACTCAACCTGTTCATCTATATAGAAAGGTTGTTGTAAGCAGTTGTAAGAAGGAGCTGGTACTTCCAAATTCCAGTGGTTCGTGAGTACGTTGGTTGGAGATAAAGTCCCCTTTGGAGAAAGGGAGAGTGGACGTATGACAAGTTGGTCCGAACCACTATAAATCTGGTGTTCTCTACTTTATGCTTTTTAGATTTCTGCATTTATTTTTAGCATTTCTTTAAAGGGTTTTCTTAAAAATAAACTCAAAACTCTTTCCGCTGGATAACCATTTTGGGACCAACAAAAATTCTAACTCCCAAAAGCAAACTTGCTCATCAATAACTTCTTGTCTTAAAGCTTCCTCGTCTAACATACTTTCTTTTCTTCTTCCTTTTTTTAGCCGAGCAAGTTAGGGTAGATGTTCCTCCGTGCTTCGGTTTCCTTGAGCAGAGAGTCCATGAGATGCCGCCTCCAAAAGGACAAAAGGTTAAAGGGGATCCGCCATCCAAGGTTTTGGCGATGACGAACAAACCCGCTGGGGCCCCAGTTGCTCGGCAAGCTGCCCCTCCCACTGGTGCCACTCCACCCTCTCCCCCCGCTGGATCCCCCCATGGGGCTAAGCAATTAAAATGGGGGGACGGGACCCCTGTAACCCAGGCTGCCCCTACTGGTGATAAGGGGAAAGAAAAAGTGGGAAAGGGTTCTTCCCGTGGCCAAGTCGTGGAAGCTGCTCGCCATACCTCAATTGAGTCAACAGAAAGGGCAAGCAAGACCGGAAAAGATAGGTAAACTCCCTCAAGAGAGCCAAGGAATATTACACATCTTGGCTGGGATGCCAAGAAATTTGCCGAGTAAGTTTGTATCCCAACTTGATATTCGAGCACCTTGCAAATTCTTATTTCCATAAAAATTTCTAAGTATTATTTATATCTTTGTTCGTAGATACCGGCCAGAGAATCATCCTGGGCGAGCAAGCCCCGTTCATCAGTATGCCTGCTCCAAGACCCCGGTCAACATAAGGGAGATCCCGGGTGAACATGTCCGTCGGGCTACTGAGTTGATCGCCCGGTCATGGACAAGGCCGCTGGACAAAACAATCTCAACACAGGGAGTGGCGGACATCTTTCACTTCTCAATGATGCAGGCTGCCAACTCACTTGTAACTGCCCAAAAGGGGATGGCCCAGCTGGCCGAGCTAGAGGAGGCTGCTCGGCGTTATCCAAATTCTGCTCGGCAGCTCACCGAGGAGAAGGATGGCCTGGTCAGCCAGTATGAGGCCCAAATTGCTCGCTTGAACAAACAACTAAAGCTTGCCGATGATATTGAGAAAAAACACGTTGAAGATTATCAAGTGTTGTCGGCCGAGCTTAAGAGTAAGGATATTGAGCTCGAAGAGCAGAAGAAGAGAGGGTCTGCTGCGAGCAAAACTTGGTCGAGGCTGAAGTTGCTCGCATTAAGGAGGTGGTGGGGGGATGTACACTTCCGAGCAACTTGAGGCTGAGTGCAAGTTCGTACGGGTCCCTCCTCAAACTTGGGGTATATTTGTGCTTACGCTGATTGCATTTGTGCAGTTGGTTGCTATGATAGACCCGATATTGTTGAAGACATTGGGAAGGATCTTGCTGAGTTTGTCGAACATTATCCCCCTCCCAACGGGATAGAACTCCAGATGGGAGACATGGAAGATTATGGGATCAAAATTGATAAACTTGATCCCAGTATTATTGTTACCCGTCCTCCAGTTCCTGTTGAAGACGAGCAAGCAGTAGATGCCGAGCAGGATGCTGCCGAGCAAGAAAAGAAAGCGGCTGAGGATATGGTTAGCGATATGATTGTTGATCCTCCAGCTGATCAGACCCAGGCTCCTCCTCTAGGCGAACAACAACAAGAATAGGACTTAGAATTTTTTGATGTATTCCTCTTGTAATAGTTGCTCGTCATCTTTAATTTTAGTTGCCCTTTTTGTACTATTTATTGGTCCCGGTACAAGACTGAGGAATACGTGTATGGGGGGGGGGGGAATACACGTATACCAATTTTCAAACTTAAAACCTAACTGAGTTCCCTTTACTCAGAGTGGTAAAGAACTAGGAGCTGATAACACACCTACTGATTACACTTGGTGCGGGTTAGTTGGCTAACTATCAATTCAAGTTCAGTGCGGAAATGCGTGAGCCCTGATAGTTTAAAGTCTCGTTTAGTTTGCTCTCTGAAAAACTAGTTTACTCAATTCTGAATTGTGATTAGTAGGGCAGTGCTCTTTTTAAGGATCAGGCTGATTGATTCAGGCCTGATAAACCAAATGCTTATGAATGAACAAGTAATATGGCAAGTATGCGCAATATCAAAGCAATAAGAACACAAGGAGTTTAACGTGGTTCAGAGACTCAAGCTCCTACGTCCACGGCCTAATTTAACAGGAAATCCACTCAAGGGATTCTTGTTTTTAACGTGCCAAGGTTCACCAAGACCAGCTAACCTCACTGATCTATACAACTCCTCTTACTAACTCACTAACTGACTTACTCCCAACAAACCTAACTTAGGGTTTTGGTTTCAGTTTGGATTCCAACTAAGTTGAGATTATCCTTACAAGCCAAAGCTATGCTAAGGATCGGATAATCTCTCTAAGCTTAAGATAATGCTAGTTCGCTCTTTGGAATACAGAATAACTCTCAGTAACTAAGAAACACTTGGGAAATTTAGATGGTTTTGAGTGCTTCTTCTAAGGCTGAATGCTTTTGAATGCTTGAGAGTTTGAGTAATTTCTGGCTTGGAAATTTCCCGTAACCTTAAATTGGTTCAAGGCCTTCTGTATTTATAGGTGATTTGAAAAACTATCCGTTGGAGAGATAGCCTTTCTTGTCATCTATGTAGAGTGGTTCAAACGGACATATCTTCATGCAGCAGCCGTCCTTGCATAGGATTAGGTAGTCGCATTATTGCACATTAAATGCTTGCCCGTTGAATATGCAGTCTGAAGTCAGTCTTCTGTCAGGTTCCATACGTGCGTGTCCTTCCGGATTGGTCCACGTCATCAGGTTGGTGAGAATGTCAGAACTTATTCCTGGCTTGTCTTATTAACTTCTTTTTGTCTTGAGCTCACTGGTCTTGTCCTGACGCTGACATTCCTTTTGCATTGCTTGGCTCTAGTCCAAGTCTTCCCATAAACTCAGTATCCTCTTGTTCCCTTCAGGACTGAGTAGTAAATGATCTCAGGGTCATACTCTTCATCGTTGAGACTTACTCAGCCAGCTTAGAAGACTGCCATAAGTTCAGGATGCTAAACTGCGTCTTCAGGCTCTAAGTCTTGATTGTCATCAGTAAGTGCTCCTCTTACTGAGTACCTGTGAAGTGTAAAATGACTAAGTACAAAACCTAACCAAGACCAGCCTGACAAAGACAAACAAAAGGCAAATCATCTTTTCAGGGGCTTTGAGATCTTAGTCAAAACTGACAATGTCCCAACAATTTCCCCATTTTTGATGATGCCAAAACACTGAAAAGATCCTCAAAACACTTAGAGGAGAATATAAGAACCTATCTATAAGATAAGGCAGTGTTAGAGAAATTCTTGATAAAGTACAGAATTTAAATAGCAGCCAAAAAGCCAATGAGTTTTTGTCTGTGGGCAAAAGTAATAGATTTCATTGATTGATGAGAAGGTGGTTACAACGAATCTAATCTATTACAAGAAGCAGTGAACACCTAGACTAATCTCATTTCAGGTTCAAGTCCATATCCTGCATAGACTCTTGCCTTTAAATCGTCAAGTCTGCTAGGTTGATTCACGTACCCTTCCGCCTTGGCAATCTTCAAAACTTCCATCATAATGGTCTTCGTATTGTGCTTCTGAGTTCCAGGAACTAAGGGAGGAGCTCGAATCGTGAACTCAGGAGCCTTCACCTGGACTTGAGCTGCTTCAGCCTCCTCCAATATCTTTTGCATCAACTCAGGATGGTTGTCCATTATGTAGTCAGTGAAGTGGGCATTGATATCATCAGTGTCGCCCCATTTCTTCACAACATACCACAACTTCACAAACTCATCCTTCGCGTCAGCCCAGAACTCCTTCAGTGCCTCGGAGATGAACTCATCGACATAGGCTTCCCTTAATCCAGACTCCGACCTTCTGACTTGAAGAATTGTTGATTTTCTTGTTGTTGGCCTCTTTTTGTACTTCCTAGGCTCAGGCTTTGCCTTCTTTCTCCTAAGCAGACTGATCACTGCACCATCGAGTTCCCTTTGTAGAAGCTCAGTGATATCAGTCAGCTTCTCCACTTTCTTTTCCAAGATACGCATCTTTTCTTTCTGTGCAATCTCAGCCCTGCGTACAGACTCAGTCTTTTCAGAAGGTGTCCCCCATGCCTCAGCGCATAACTCCGCCACCATCTCCCCAGAGTAAGTGATAGGGTTCTTCCTTGTGTTCATGGGGGGAGATTTCTGAACTGACTCAGGTTGCTTGGATACTTGGAGTTCTTTAGAAGGTTCATCAGCCCCCGCCTTCTTTGCTGCCTCTGCCTTCAGCCTGGCAATAATTTCCTCACCTTCCTTCTCTACTGCTGCCAACCTTGCTGACTTCCTTACCCTCAGCACATTCCCTTCAGGATCAGCTTGAAATGTTTCGCCTTGGTTGACTGCCTCAGATGCCTCAGGGCGGGATCTTTTCTTCTTCTTTTCCCCCTTTTTGGCATCATCATTGGCCTCGGGTGGGAATGTGTCAGATCCGCTGTTGATTACGAAGGAGGCTAAGGAATGAACATCATTGATTCCTTCCTTCAGTAAATTAACTCCCATCGAGATACCAGTTCCTGCAAAAGAAACAGAACTGATTGCAGCATTCACCTTCTTCTCAAAGACCTCCATGGAGAGTTGGAGTCTTTCTTCAGCTTTCTCGATCCTCTCCTCCACCCTGGCGGAACGATCATCTGCTTGAGTCAGCCTCTCAGCAATATCTTTTGAAGTCTGAGCAATTCGTCCTGACTCCAGCTCCAACTTGGACGCTGAGTCCTTAATGGCCTGAGTGAATAGGGCTCCAGCCTGAGCTGCAAGCTTCTCCACGGCCTGATTGAGATCTTCCTTCCTTTGCTCATCCTTCTCAGCCAACTGCTTCAAGGTTTGTCTCAGCATCTTCTTTGTGCACTTTCTTTCGGCCCTCACTGACTTGGCCGTGTCAGTCATCATTTTCTTGATCAAAATCAACTCCCTATTGGCAAGGGTGTTGTAAGCTGATTTAGTCCATCGGATGTGTTTTGCTAGGGCCTTGGAGTCCTCTTCTTTCTCAGCGCGTAGCCTCATCACTTCCTCCTGAAGCTCAGCTAGATTTTCAGTGGTTTTCTCCTTTTTGACCTCCACAATGCTTGTGAATTCAGCTCGGCCGACCCCAGTTATGATCACATCCTCATCACCATCTACGACCTCATCAGTGGCAGGCTATTTTCCCTTGTCAGCCCCTGCATCCTCAGTCCCCTCTTCAGGGTGCACTGAAGGTAGTTGTTGAGTGGTCATGGTCGCCTGCTCAGGCTCAACCAAGTCATCTCGAACCTTAGGAACTTGTCCTTCAGAACTGGGAGTCTCCTTAGACGCCTCAACATCTTTCTCACTTGTCTCAGGGCAGGGAAGCCCTTCATCGACAAATGTCTCATCGGCGGCTGAGACGTTCAAAACATCCCCAGCCACTGGTCCACCCTTGGCACCAGTGTCTTCCATACCTTCCCCCAGAGTTTGAGACTTAGGGACCATCGCATCAACCTCCTCAGCTGTTTCCTCCACAGCTTTCTCCGAAGATCTACCCTGAGCATCTTCGTCATCCTCTCCATCCTTATCTTCCTCACCATCTGAAAGAAGATCAGCCTTACTCTTGGACATTAAGTCATTGACTAGCTTCCTCGGGTTTTCGAAATTGAGCAGTTGAAGCCAACTAGTCAGTCCAAAATAAGAGCATAATCTTGCCTCCTCATTCTCCCAGTGCTCCCATCCACGAGCATTGACTAACGGGTGCTGCTCCTACATGTTGGATTGCTTAAACTCCAACCAGACTTTGAGCTCAATGACGTTAGCAGCAAGCTCTCCATACTTTGTCAGCCTTGGCCAGTACTTGGAGGCCCATTCAGTAGCGTTCCCCCTTAGGGTATTCTCCAGAATGCCTCCTGCCATATGCTCATCCAATTCTTTCTCCTCCACTTCCAGGAAGTCATCCTCTTCATTTGAAGTGGCTTTAGGGAAATCTTTTGGATTGGGGTAAGTGGAGAAATCTCCAGGGTTGGGAATGGTGGGATCTGATGGTTGGTCAGGCCTCTTAGGTGATGGCACTGACTCTGGGATATTGGGCACTGCTGTTTGGGGTGAGTACGTTGGTTGAGGTGTGGGGTCATGGTTGGTTGGTGTTTGGGTTTCAGGGTGAGTGGGTGAAAGAGTGGGTACTATCTCAGGCTGCAACAACTCAGCCGTCTCGATAGATTTTCTCACCTCCTCTAAGTTAGAGGCTCTAGGGGAGCTTGACTTCTCCCTCTCACTCACTACAGGCAATCTCTTAGCAGGGGACTTTTTAACTCCCTTCCTAAGTCTCTTCAAAGGCCTCTCCCCCTGATCACTCTCCTTCCTGACGTCATCGTCAGTTCCCTCAGCCTCAGATTCGGCTCTCTTGGGATCAGACTCAGTCCCAGATTTGGAGCTCTACCCTGACAACACTAACTTCACCTTCTTCTTCTCCACTCCCTCCACTGCAGGCTGAGCCTCCGCTTCAGCTTGTCCAGTCCAGCCTGATGGAGTTGATCAAGGAAGAACTGCTCCCAGTTCGCTTCCACTCCATCAACAATAGCCCCCATAATCCTTAGCTTGGGCAAGCTCAGCTGCTCATGAGAGCTTGTGGATCCCATCACCACCTTGGACACTAAGTCCATAAGAGCTCTATACTCAGGCTTCAGAGTACTCTTGTACTGACGGGCTCTGAACTCAGTGGAGCCAGTCTTGGTCCACTTCCTAAGGAATTCTCCCTCCGAATTTTCCTTATAGAACCTGGGGTTGATTCCTGAGGATGGCAATGCAAAGACCTCCTTGACAGCCTTCTGAATGTCAATGTCAACCACCTCTGAGTTATAGAGAGGTTTGTCGTCGCCGTCCTTCTCTCCCGTCGGTTTGAGCGCGGTCACCTTCGTGAAAAGTTCCCCCTTACGCAGAAACATGTTGAAGTAGGCTTCTACGACCATTCTTGGAAGTATGTAGATAGGGCGCATGGTGAAGTACGTTTCCAACCCAGCTTTGGAAATCCAATTAAAAACTGGTTTGATTTCCTCCGCTGTAAGACAGGCACCTTCCATGGAGATGACTTGCTCCATGTGTACCAGCTTGTTATCGACAACATCCCCAAGCTTGTCTGTTGTCCAGTTGGAATCAAGAAGTGCCATTGATTTTGAAAGAGAGGTTTCTAGGAAATCTATGAATATTTTGAGCAGGAGAATACTCAGTGTGCAGATGTGCTTTGTGTTTGCGTAAAGACCTCCAATGGCACTATTGATTGATAAGACGAAGTCAGTTACTCAGACGTGGGGTTGGGATTAATCCCTGAATTTGAATGATTTTGAAATAAAAGGCCAGGATTATTCTTAGTTTCAATCAATTACCCCATGTCAGTCATATTTCGTATAAAACGGACACGTATATGAAAAAGTAACTGAAGCATTAAATGCTCCGCTGCGCGTGGGTTTAAATGTGAAAAGGCGCGCTTTTAATGAAAACGAAATGCATTTAATAAAGATTTTCAGGACGAAGGACTCAGGGAGACGCTTGGTATTCACAATAGTCAGGATAGAACTCGTACCTGTCAGGGAGACATTGTAGCACCCTGATACCTCGCTGAGTCGAGTCTGGCCTGAGTTCCCCCCTAGAACCCTACACTGACTGTTCTCCCGAATCTAAGAGTCCTAACTCCACTGACAGTTCCATAAACCTTGCTTCAGCCAAAGGCTTAGTCAAGATATCAGCTCTTTGCCTGTCAGTGTGAATCTTCACCATCCTAATGTCCTTCTTTTCCACGTGATCTCGAATGAAGTGATGCCTAATGTCCACATGTTTGCACCTTGTGTAAAGCACTGGGTTCTGAGTAATTGCTATAGCACTATTATTGTCACAATAGATTGGAACCTCATTAGCAAATACTTGGTAGTCCCTCAACTATTGCCTCAACCATAAACTGAGCACAACAACTACCTGCAGCCATATACTCGGCCTCAATTGTGGATGTAGCCACTGAATTCTGCTTCTTACTAAACCACGAGATCAACTTACTTCCCAAAAACTGACATGTCCCTGAGGTTGATTTCCTATCAATCCTACAACCTCCATAATCTGCATCTGAATAACCTGTCAGTTCTAAGTTGTCATCTGAAGGATACCATAGTCCCATATTGACTGTCCTTTTTAAATACTTAAGTATCCTCTTAGCAGCCTCCAAATGACTTCTCTTGGGATCAGACTGATACCTAGCACACACACCAACTGCAAACGTAATGTCAGACCTACTTGCAGTCAGGTACAACAAAGAACCTATCAGCCCTCGGTACTCAGTCTGAATCACTGAAGTCCCTCCAGTGTCAGGATCCATCTTCCAATTTGTGTTCATAGGGATCCTGGCTGGAATGCTGTTCTGAACACCAAACTTATGAATCAAGTCTCTTGTATACTTGGCCTGATTAATGAAGATACCTTGATCAGCCTGCTTGACCTGCAATCCTAAGAAGAAGTTCATCTCTCCCATCATTGACATCTCAAATTTACCAGTCATCAGCTTAGAGAATTTCTCACAGAGCTGATGATTTGGTGATCCAAATATTATGTCATCCACATAAATCTGGACCAAGAGAATGTCATCACCTTCAGTGATCCTGAACAATGTCCTATCCACAGTTCCCTTCTTGAACCCATGGTCTGTCAGGAATTGAGAGAGGGTATCATACCAAGCTCTTGGTGCTTGCTTAAGTCCATAGAGTGCTTTCTTCAAATGGTATACTCTATCTCCAACCTCAAACCCGGGAGGTTGTTCAACATATACCTCTTCATTGAGTACACCATTCAGGAAGGCACTCTTGACATCCATTTGATACACCTTAAACTTCTTATATGTTGCATATGCAAGGAACAATCTGATAGCTTCGAACCTAGCCACTGGAGCAAAAGTCTCATCATAGTCTATTCCCTCAGATTGACAATACCCTTTTGCAACCAGTCTAGCCTTGTTCCTTACCACAACACCATTCTCATCCTTCTTGTTCTTGAAGACCCACTTGGTACCAATTACTCCTTGATGCCTAGGTCTATCTACCAGTTCCCAAACCTGATTTCTTGTGAACTGATTCAACTCATCTTGCATGGCAATGATCCAGTTCAAGTCAGTGAGAGCTTCTTCAATGTTCTGAGGCTCTTGCTCAGAGAGAAAGCAACAGAACAATGCACTCTCACCATGGAACCGTCTGGTCCTGACTCCCTCAGTTGGATTACCAATGATTTGATCAATGGGATGATCCTCTAGCCATGTTCTCTTGCCAGGATTTGTTCCTGAAGTACCTGCAATGTTAGTGTCTAAAGGCTCATAAAATTCAGGAAATTGAACAGAAGGGGATGATCCTGAGTCTATACCAAAGAGATTAACAAGCTCAATGTCAGGGACATTAATTCCCCCTTGATGAGGTGACTCAGGAACCGTCTCAGCTGCAACAGCATCTTCATAGACGGTACTTACCTCAGGTTGAGCCTGTTCCTCAGTCTGAGGCTCAACAATCCCTGATGTGCTGGGCTTAGGGGTGGTATTTGATTCATCATCCTGATCATCGTCATCATCCCATCTTGGAATTGGCACAGTTTTAACCTTTGGATCAGGTTGATTCTTTAAGCTCAGCCTTGTCACTCTCCTTGTGACCTCCTCAGTGTCAGGATTCAACACATTTATCCTAGACTCAGTAGCAGATTCATCAAAAACAACATGTGGTGATTCTTCCACAACAAAGGTCCTACAATTGTAAACTCTGAAGGCTTTACTAACTTCAGAATATCCTAAGAATATTCCTTCATCAAATTTGCTATCAAAAGCTTTCAATTGGGTCTTCCCATTGTTGAGGATGAAGCACTTACAACCAAATACATGAAAATAAGAAATACGAGGTTTCCTTTTATTCCATGTCTCATATGGGGTCTGTGTATGTTATTTGTTTAGCATGGATCTGTTCTGAGTGTAGCATGCAGTATTGATTGCCTCAGCCCATAATTTCCTGGGCAATCCTGACTCTGCCAGCATGGTCCTAGCAGCTTCCTTCAGTGTCTTGTTCCTCCTTTCAGCGACACCATTCTGCTGTGGGGTTCTAGCTACCGAAGTCTCATGAGCTATACCAAGTTCATTACAAAAGTTAGAAATATATGAATTTATAAATTCAGTGCCCTTGTCAGATCTGATCTTAGTAATGGACTGATTATTCTCATTGCTGAGTCTCCTGAGCAACTCTAGAAGCTTCACTTGTGTCTCCTTCTTATTCAACAAGAAAATAACACAAGTATATCTAGAATAATCATCTATAACCACAAGGGTATATTTTCTACCATTCATACTCACAGGTGTTATGGGACCAAATAAATCCATGTGCAAGAGCTGAAGAATCCTGTCAGTGGAATGAGAAGTTTTCTCTTTGAATGATGCTCTGACCTGCTTCCCTTCCTGACAAGCTTTGCACACATGATCTTTGCTAAAAACTTCATTAGGTAGACCTTCAACAAGTGACTGTCTAGAAATTTTGTTAAGAATCTTGAAGTTCAGGTGGCTTAATCTTTTATGCCATAACCAACTGAGCTCTAGAGAGCTTTTAGCAACAAAACAAGTATTAGGAATAGTGTTGCTCCAGTCAGCGAGATAAACATTACCTTTCCTGATACCTGATAGAAGCACTTGTGTTGATTTATCTTTGACTGAACATATATTTGATGAGAACTCAACACTGAGCCCTTTGTCACATAATTGACTTACTGACAACAGGTTATGCTTCAGTCCTTCCACAAAGGACACATTTTCCACTCTGACTGTACCTATTATTAAGACACCAAAACCTTTAGTAACACCTTTTGAGTTATCGCCAAAGGTTACCTGTGGACCATCTTTATCTTGATATTCTTGGAGAAGACTCTTCATTCCAGTCATGTGTCTTGAGCAACCACTGTCTAGGTACCAAACAACTTTGATTGAGTCTCCTCTCCTTTTGTTGTGATCCACAGCCGCCTGCAATCAGATCAGGCTTTAGGTACCCATTGGGTGTTGGGTCCTATTGAGTCAGCTGTACCCTTCAGGATCCAGACTTGCTTAACAACCCTGATTGCCTCAGAGTGGTAAATCTGTCTCCCTGAAACATCAACATACACAACTTTCTTCTTCTTTGCCTAAGAGTAAGATGGTGTATGAGTGCTAGACTTAGGCTTCACTGGAGCTTGGGTGGGTGCCTTTTGGGCTGGCTTCCTGTTCTTCCTAGGTCTGGGTGCAGCAGGTCTTGGGCCTTGTTCTTGATAAGGGCCCTGTGTTCTATTCTCCCTAGACAAGTGAGGGAATGGAAAACAGTTAAAGGCCTCAGGATGCCAAAACCATGGGGGTGTCATCATGTTTGGCCTTTCCTGTTGGTATTGCCAAGCATGATGGTACCCTCGCTGACCAGTCTGAGGGCTCTTGGCCTGAGTCTTCCTCTGCTTTCGCTGAGGCTTTCCCTGGCCTGAGCTCTCAGGGGCCTCCTTATGTTGCTTTGCCTTTCCCTTGGGTTTTGGCTTAGCTACCTTAGGGGCAACCCTGACTGTGTCAACAGTTTCCTTGCCCTTATCAGTTTGTCGAGCCTGGAGTACAACCTTGGGTGCACTCTGGCCTGCCTGAACAAATACCCTCTGAGTGTTGCTCCCTGAAGCAACATGAGATTGACCTTGTGAGGATTTCTTAGGAACATATCCAAGTCTCTTTTTCTCATTCCCAAGCATCTAGCAGCTATTTATTTCCTCTCTAGCCACTGAGGATTTATTCATTGCTGCAACCTTTTACTTGAGAGAGTCCTCACTCTTTTTCAGGATTTCATGTCTGGTAAAGAGGTCATCAAACTTACTCTTAAGTGCTTTCAGTTCTTCCTTCCTGACCAACTCTTCATCAGCCAGTTCCTTCAGAATTTTATCTCTTGGGAGACGCTCAGCATTGATTAAATCAATCTCCTGAGTTAGTCTCACAATCTGAGCTCATTCTTTAAGATCAGACTGAGTGAGTTGATCATTCAGGTTTTGAACCTCAGTACTCAATTTCTTGTTCTCCTCTACCAAGAAGATATTAGTTTCCTGCAATCTGGAGAAATCAACCATCAATTGATCCAGGCAGATCTGAAGGCTCATTTCTCTGACTAACTCTGAGCTTAGCTCAGGATTTTGACCAGTGTAGGAACCGCATACAGAGTTAGATGTTACCTCAGGTTCCTCCCTTGCCATCAGGCAAACATCATCGTACTCATCATCAGAAAAGAGTTCAGGTGACCTTTCATCAGGACCATCAGAGTCAGTTGCATCCTCAGCGAGCATGGCTCTCCTTTCCTCTCTTTCCCTTGCACTCAGCTTCGGACAATCATACTAATTGTGCCCGCTCTTGTTACAGTTGTAACATGTTGGTTGCTCATCTCCTCTTTCTCTCCTTGGTTCAGGGTTCCTCCTTGAGTCAGGTTACCTCTGTCTTGATGAGCTTTCAGTCTTCCCTGAGTGCTTGTCATCATAAGTATGTCTCTATTCATCTCTGCGATCGGGCTTTGGATCTGAATATCTTCTTTCTTCGCCACGATCTCTCCTCTGGTCAGTGTTTCTCCTTTCCTCATATCTCCTTGAGCTTTGGTGGGTTCCTTCAGGTTTCCTATCACGTGAGTCCTGATAAAATTTCTTATAACGACCAAACCTGGAATTAAGCTTATCAAAGCGTCTGGCCAACAGGCTGTACTCCTCAGCAAGTTCTTCATTGCTCATCTCCATCAGTGACTTTGATGAAGACTCAACAGGTTCAGACCTGGCCTTGAACACCACACTTTTCTCAGGAGTTTTCTCCTTTTCTTTCTCTTCTGGCTGAACTTTCTTCTTTCTTTTATTAATATCAAATTCCAGTGCCTTTAGCTCTGAAAAAAGTAAAGCAGAAGTTATGTTACTCATATCCTGAGTGTTCTTAAGCATAATTACACTATTATCCCATCTCTCATGAAGGGCATTCAGGATCTTTGAAGCAACATCTCTCTTTGGGACATCCTTGTCCAGCATCACCAGCTCATTCATCAACTTGATGAACCTTGACTCCATCTGATCAATTGTCTCATCAGGCAACATCTCAAATGCTTCGAATTTCTGAATGGCAATGTTTCTCTTGTTCTCCTTTATCTTTTCTAACCCCTCGCACATCCTTGTCAGCTCATCTCAAACCTCATTTGTCGTCTTTAAGTTCATCCGCCCGGCTGACTCCTCGAAGGGCATCTTATGTAAAATTATTTTTCTGGCAACGTTGTCCAGTCCCACCATCTTGATTTCATCGTTGGTCATGTCTTTCCTTTCTTTCGGAACCTGCATGCCAATCTTAAGATGCTCATATCCCAGTCCTCTAACATTGGGAATAGTGATCTTGATCGGTCCCTCACTGAGAACATGCGGCATCTGGTCATGGATGGCATCAAGATGCGCTTCTAATCTGAACTTCCAATAGACAAAGTTAGATACAGAGAATTCAGGTAACGAAGCTTCAAGTCTCCACGAAGTCATGATGATGCAAGTTTCATGAAAAGTAAACTCAGATCTGTTCAGTAACCACCAACAGTTTCTCCTCTGAAACTATTAGTATTCAAAGTCAGTGGTCTTTTGAACCACTGCTCTGATACCACTTGTTGGTCCCGGTTCAAGAATGAGAAATACGTATATGGGGGGAATACACGTATACCAATTTTCAAACTTAAAACCTAACTGAGTTCCCTTTACTCAGAGTGGTAAAGAACTAGGAGTTGATAACACACCTACTGACTACACTTGGTGCAGGTCAGTTGGCTAACTATCAATTCAAGTTCAGTGCAGAAATGCGTGAGCCCTGATAGTTTAAAGTCTTGTTTAGTTTGCTTTCTGAAAAACTAGTTTACTCAATTCTGAATTGTGATTAGTAGGGCAGTGCTCTTTTTAAGGATTAGGCTGATTGATTCAGGCCTGATAAACCAAATGCTTATGAATGAACAAGTAATGTGGCAGGTATGCGCAATATCAAAGCAATAAGAACACAAGGGTTTAACGTGATTCAGAGACTCAAGCTCCTACGTCCACGGCATGATTTAACAGGAAATCCACTCAAGGGATTCTTGTTTTTAACGTGCCAAGGTGCACCAAGACCAGCTAACCTCACTGATCTATACAACTCCTCTTACTAACTCACTAACTGACTTACTCCCAACAAACCTAACTTAGGGTTTTGGTTTCAGTTTGGATTCCAACTAAGTTGAGATTATCCTTACAAGGCAAAGCTATGCTAAGGATTGGATAATCTCTCTAAGCTTAAGATAATGCAAGTTCGTTCTTTGGAATACAGAATAACTCTCAGTAGCTAAGAAAAACTTGGGAAATTTAGATAGTTTCGAGTGCTTCTTCTAAGGCTGAATGCTTTTGAATGCTTGAGAGTTTGAGTAATTTCTGGCTTGGAAATTTCCCATAACCTTGAATGGGTTCAAGGCCTTCTGTATTTATAGGTGATTTGAAAAACTATCATTGGATAGATGGCCTTTCTTGTCATCTATGTAGAGTGGTTCAAACAGACATATCTTCATGCAGCAGCAGCCGTCCTTGCATGGGATTAGGTAGTTGCATTAAATGCACATTAAATGCTTGCCCGTTGATTATGCAGTCTGAAGTCAGTCTTCTGTCAGGTTCCGTACGTGCGTGTCCTTCTAGGATTGGTCCACGTCATCAGGTTGGTGAGAATATCATAACTTATTCATGGGCTTCAGGCTTGTCTTATTAAGTTCTTTTTGTCTTGAGCTCACTGGTCTTGTCCTGACGCTGACATTCCTTTTGCATTGCTTGGCTCTAGTCCAAGTCTTCCCATAAACTCAGTATCCTCCTGTTCCCTTCAGGACTGAGTAGTAAATGATCTCAGGGTCATACTCTTCATCGTTGAGACTTACTCAGCCAGCTTAGAAGACTGCCATAAGTTCAGGATGGTAAACTGCGTCTTCAGGCTCTAAGTCTTGATTGTCATCAGCAAGTGCTCCTCTTACTGAGTACCTGTGATGTGTAAAATGATTAAGTACAAAACCTAACCAAGACTAGCCTGACAAAGACAAACAAAAGGCAAATCATCTTTTCAGGGGCTTTGGGATCTTAATCAAAACTGACAATGTCCCAACAATTTCCCCCTTTTTGATGATGCCAAAACACTGAAAAGATCCTCAAAACACTTAGAGGAGAATATAAGAACCTATCTATAAGATAAGGCATTGTTAGAGCAATTCTTGATAAAGTACAGAATTTAAATAACAGCCAAAAAGCCAATGAGTTTTTGTCTGTGGGCAAAAGTAATAGATTTCATTGATTGATGTGAAGGTGGTTACAATGAATCTAATCTATTACAAGAAGCTGTGAACACCTAGACTAATCTCATTTCAGGTTCAAGTCCATATCCTGCATAGACTCTTGCCTTTAACTCGTCAAGTCTGCTAGGTTGATTCACGTACCCTTCAGCCTTGGCAATCTTCAAAACTTCCATCATAATGGCCTTCGTATTGTGCTTTTGAGTTCCAGGAACTAAGGGAGGAGCTCGAATTGTGAACTCAGGAGCCTTCACCTGGACTTGAGCTGCTTCAGCCTCCTCCAATATCTTTTGGATCAACTCAGGATGGTAGTCCATCATGTAGTCAGTGAAGTGGACATTGATATCATCAGTGTCGCCCCATTTCTTCACAACATACCACAACTTCACAAACTCATCCTTCGCATCAGCCCAGAACTCCTTCAGTACCTCGGAGATGAACTCATCGACATAGGCTTCCCTTAATCCTGACTCCGGCCTTCTGACTTGAAGAATTGTTGATTTTCTTGTTGTTGGCCTCTTTCTGTACTTCATAGGCTCAGGTTTCACCTTCTTTCTCCTAAGCAGACTAATCACTGCATCATCGAGTTCCCTTTGTTGAAGCTCAGTGATATAATTCAGCTTCTCCACTTTCTTTTCCAAGATACGCATCTTTTCTTTCTGTGCAATCTCAGCCCTGCGTACAACCTCAGTCTTTTCAGAAGGTATCCACCATGCCTCAGCGCATAACTCCGCCACCATCTCCCCAGAGTAAGTGATGGGGTTCTTCCTTGTGTTCATGGGGGGAGATTTCTAAACTGACTCAGTTTGCTTGGATACTTGGAGTTCTTTAGAAGGTTCATCAGCCTTCGCCTTCTTTGCTGCCTCTGCCTTCAGCCTGGCAACAATTTCCTCACCTTCCTTCTCTACTGCTGCCAACCTTGCTGACTTCATTACCCTCAGCACATTCCCTTTAGGATTGGCATCAGGATCAGCTTGAAATGTTTCGCCTTGGTTGACTGCCTCAGATGCCTCAGGGCGGGATCTTTTCTTCTTCTTTTCCCCCTTTTTGGCATCATCATTGGCCTCGGGTGGGAATGCGTCAGATCCGCTATAGATTACGAAGGAGGCTAAGGAATGAACATCATTGATTCCCTCCTTCAGTAAATTAACTCCCATCGAGATACCATTTCCTACGAAAGAAACACAACTGGTTGCAGCATTCACCTTCTTCTCAAAGACGTCCATGGAGAGTTGGAGTCTTTCTTCAGCTTTCTCGATCCTCTCCTCCACCCTGGCAGAACGATCATCTGCTTGAGTCAGCCTCTCAGTAATATCTTTTGAAGTCTGAGCAATTCGTCCTGACTCCAGCTCCAACTTGGACGCTGAGTCCTTAATGGCCTGAGTGAATAGGGCTCCAGCCTGAGCTGCAAGCTTCTCCATGGCCTGATTGAGATCTTACTTCCTTTGCTCATCCTTCTCAGCCAACTGCTTCAAGGTTTGTCTCAGCATCTTCTTTGTGCACTTTCTTTCGGCCCTCACTGACTTGGTCGTGTCAATCATCATTTTCTTGAGCAAAATCAACTCCCTATTGGCAAGGGTGTTGTAAGCTGATTTAGTCCATCGGATGTATTTTGCTAGGGCCTTGGAGTCCTCTTCTTTCTCAGCGCGTAGCCTTATCACTTCCTCCTGAAGCTCTGCTAGATTTTCCGTGGTTTTCTCCTTTTTGACCTCCACAATTCTTGTGAATTCAGCTCGGCCGACCCCAGTTATGATCACATCCTCATCACCATCTATGACCTCATCTGTGGCAGGCTGTTTTCCCTTGTCAGCCCCTGCATCCTCAGTCCCCTCTTCAGGGTGCACTGAAGGCAGTTGTTGAGTGGTCATGATCGCCTGCTCAGGCTCAACCAAGCCATCTCGAACCTTAGGAACTTGTCCTTCGGAACTAGGAGTCTCCTTAGACGCCTCAACATCTTTCTCCATTGTCTCAGGGTAGGGAATCCCTTCATCGACAAATGTCTCATCGGCGGCTGAGATGTTCAAAACATCCTCAGCCACTGGTCCACCCTTGGCACCAGTGTCTTCCACACCTTCCCCCTGAGTTTGAGACTCAGGGACCATTGCGTCAACCTCCTCAACTGTTTCCACCACAGCTTTCTCCAAAGCTCCACCCTGAGCATCTTCGTCATCCTCTCCATCCTTATCTTCCTCACCATCTGAAAGAAGATCAGCCTTACTCTTGGACATTAAGTCATTAGCTAGCTTCCTCAGGTTTTCGAAATTGAGCAGTTGAAGCCAACTAGTCAATCCAAAATAAGAGCATAATCCTGCCTCCTCATTCTCCCAGTGCTCCCATCCATGAGCATCGACTAATAGGTGCTGCTCCTGCATGTTGGATTGCTTAAACTCCAACCAGACTTTGAGCTCAATGACGTTAGCAGCAAGCTCTCCATACTTTGTCAGCCTTGGCCAGCACTTGGAGGCCCATTCAGTAGCATTCCCCCTTAGGGTATTCTCCAGAATGCCTCCTGCCATATGCTCATCCAATTCTTCCTCCTCCACTTCCAGGAAGTCATCCTCTTCATTTGAAGTGGCTTTAGGGAAATCTTTTGGATTGGGGTAAGTGGAGAAATCTTCAGGGTTGGGAATGGTGGGATCTGATGGTTGGTCAGGCCTCTGAGGTGATGGCACTGACTCTGGGATATTGGGCTCTGCTGTTTGGGGTGAGTAGGTTGGTTGAGGTGTGGGGTCAGGGTTGGTTGGTGTTTGGGTTTCAGGGTGAGTGGGTGAAAGAGTGGGTACTATCTCAGTCTGCAACAACTCAACCGTCTCGATAGATTTTCTCACCTCCTCCAAGTTAGAGGCTCTAGGGGAGCTTGACTTCTCCCTCTCACTCACTATAGGCAATCTCTTAGCAGGGGAATTTTTAACTCCCTTCCTAAGTCTCTTCAAAGGCCTCTCCCCTTGATCACTCTCCTTCCTGACGTCATCGTCAGTTCCCTCAGCCTCAGATTCGGCTCTCTTGGGATCAGACTCAGTCCCAGATTTGGTGTTCTTCCTTGACAACACTAACTTCCCCTTCTTCTTCTTCTTCTTCTCCACTCCCTCCACTGCAGGCTGAGCCTCCTCTCTCTCAGCGGCAGACTCCTCAGCCTCCATACTCCTTTCAAAGAGGTCATCCACTCTCTCAATGAGACTGGTTGCCACTTTCTTGGCCTTCCCAGCTGGCTTTTTAGCCTGACCCTTTGCCTTAGCATTGGGATCAGTCAGCCCTAGCATTGAGTAAGTGTCACTCATTGAAGTAAACATTACCTTCTTGGAGGAAAGATTATCCTCGAAGTCGAAGGTGTACTCATGGCAGGCATGAGCAATCAGGATGGGCATCCTCGTTCCAAAGGGCAGGATGGCACTGTCAGAAATGTGCTTCTTCTCCTCATCCCGCTTCAGCTTGTCCAGTCCAACCTGATGGAGTTGATCAAGGAAGAACTGCTCCCAGTTCGCTTCCACTCCATTAACAATAGCCCCCATAATCCTTAGCTTGGGCAAGCTCAGCTGCTCATGAGAGCCTGTGGATCCCATCACCACCTTGGACACTAAGTCCACAAGAGCTCTGTACTCAGGCTTCAGAGTACTCTTGTACTGACGGGCTCTGAACTCAGGGAACCAGTCTTGGTCCACTTCCTAAGGAATTCTCCCTTCGAATTTTCCTTGTAGAACCTGGGGTTGATTCCTGAGGATGGCAATGCAATGACCTCTTTGACAGCCTTCTGAATGTCAATGTCAACCACCTCTAAGTTATAGAGAGGTTCGCCATCGCCGTCCTTCTCTCCCGTCGGTTTGAGTGCGGTCACCTTCATGAAAAGTTCCCCCTTACGCAGGAACATGTTGAAGTTGGCTTCTACGACCGTACTTGGAAGTATGGAGATAGGGCGCATGGTGAAGTATGTTTCCAACCCAGCTTTGGAAATCCAATTAAAAACTGGTTTGATTTCCTCCACTGTAAGACAGGCACCTTCCATGGAGATGACTTGCTCCATGTGTACCAGCTTGTTATCGACAACATCCCCAAGCTTGTCTGTTGTCCAGTTGGAATCAAGAAGTGCATTGATTTTGAAAGAGAGGTTTTTAGGAAATCTGTGAATATTTTTTAGCAGGACAATACTCAGTGTGCAGATGTGCTTTGTGTTTGCGTAAAGACCTCCAATGGCACTATTGATTGATAAGACGAAGTCAGTAACTCAGACGTGGGGTTGAGATTAATCCCTGAATTTGAAAGATTTTGAAATAAAAGGCCAGGATTAATCTTAGTTTCAATCAATTACCCCATGTCAGTCATATTCCGTATAAAACAGACACGTATATGAAAAAGTAGCTGAAGCATTAAATGCTCCGCTGCGCGTAGGTTTAAATGTGAAGAGGCGCGCTTTTAATGAAAACGGAATGCATTTAATAAAGATCTTCAGGACGAAGGACTCAGGGAGACGCTTGGTATTCACAAGAGTCAGGATAGAACTCATACCTGTCAGGGAGACATTGTAGCACCCTGATACCTCGCTGAGTCGAGTCTAGCCTGAGTTCCCCCTAGAACCCTACACTGACTGTTCTCCCAGATCTAAGAGTCCTAACTCCACTGACAGTTCCATAAACCTTGCTTCAGCCAAAGGCTTAGTCAAGATGTGAGCTCTTTGCCTGTCAGTGTGAATCTTCTCCATCCAAATGTCCTTCTTTTCCACGTGATCTCGAATGAAGTGATGCCTAATGTCCACATGCTTGCACCTTGTGTGAAGCACTGGGTTCTGAGTAATTGCTATACCACTATTGTTGTCACAATAGATTGGAACCTCATTAGCAAATACTTGGTAGTCCCTCAGCTATTGCCTCAACCATAAAATCTGAGCACAACAACTACCTACAGCCATATACTCAGCCTCAGTTGTGGATGTAGCCACTGAATTCTGCTTCTTACTAAACCACGAGATCAACTTACTTCCCAAAAACTGACATGTCCCTGAGGTTGATTTCCTATCAATCCTACAACCTCCATAATCTGCATCTGAATAACCTGTCAGTTCTAAGTTGTCATCTAAAGGATACCATTGTCCCATATTGACTGTCCTTTTCAAATACTTAAGTATCCTCTTAGCAGCCTCCAAATGACTTCTCTTGGGATCAGACTGATACCTAGCACACACACCAACTGTAAACGTAACGTCAGACCTACTTGCAGTCAGGTACAACAAAGAACCTATCAGCCCTCGGTACTCAGTCTGATTCACTGAAGTCCCTCTAGTGTCAGGATCCATCTTCCAATTTGTGTTCATAGAGATCCTGGCTGGATTGTTGTTTTGAACACCAAACTTATGAATCAAGTCTCTTGTATACTTGGCCTAATTAATGAAGATACCTTTATCAGTCTGCTTGACCTGCAATCCTAAGAAGAAGTTCATCTCTCCCATCATTAACATCTCAAATTTACCAGTCATCAGCTTAGAGAATTTCTCACAGAGCTGATGATTTGGTGATCCAAATATTATGTCATCCATATAAATCTGGACCAAGAGAATGTCATCACCTTCAGTGATCCTGAACAATGTCCTATCCACAGTTCCCTTCTTGAACCCATGGTCTGTCAGGAATTGAGAGAGGGTATCAAAACAAGCTCTTGGTGCTTGCTTAAGTCCATAGAGTGCTTTCTTCAAATGGTATACTCTATCTCCAACCTCAAACCCGGGAGTTTGTTCAACATATACCCCTTCATTGAGTACACCATTCAGGAAGGCACTCTTGACATCCATTTGATACACCTTGAACTTCTTATATGTTGCATATGCAAGGAACAATCTGATAGCTTCGAACCTAGCCACTGGAGCAAAAGTCTCATCATAGTCTATTCCCTCAGATTGACAATACCCTTTTGCAACCAGTCTAGCCTTGTTCGTTACCACAACACCATTCTCATCCTTCTTGTTATTGAAGACCCACTTGGTACCAATTACTCCTTGATGCCTAGGTCTATCTACCAGTTTCCAAACCTGATTTCTTGTGAACTGATTCAACTCCTCTTGCATGGCAATGATCCAGTTCAAGTCAGTGAGAGCTTCTTCAATGTTCTGAGGCTCTTGCTCAGAGAGAAAGCAACAGAACAATGCACTCTCACCATGGAACCGTCTGGTCCTGACTCCCTCAGTTGGATTACCAATTATTTGATCAATGGGATGATCCTCTAGCCATGTTCTCTTGCCAGGAGTTGTTCCTGAAGTACCTGCAGTGTTAGTGTCTACAGGCTCATAAAATTCAGGAAATTGAACAGAAGGGGATGATCCTGAGTCTATACCAAAGGGATTAACAAGCTCAATGTCAGGGAAATTGATTCCCCCTTGATGAGGTGACTCAGGAACCGTCTTAGCTGCAACAGCATCTTCATAGACGGTACTTACCTCAGGTTGAGCTTGTTCCTCAGTCTGAGGCTCAACAATCCCTGATGTGCTGGGCTTAGGGGTGGCATTTGATTCATCATCATGATCATCGTCATCATCCCATCTTGGAATTGGCACAGTTTTGACCTTTGGATCAGATTGATTCTTTAAGCTCAGCCTTGTCACTCTCCTTGTGACCTCCTCAGTGTCAGGATTCAACACATTTATCCTAGACTCATTAGCAAATTCATCAAAAACAACATGTGGTGATTCTTCCACAACAAGGGTCCTACAATTGTAAACTCTGAAGGCTTTACTAACTTCAGAATATCCTAAGAATATTCCTTCATCAGATTTGCTATCAAAAGCTTTCAATTGGGTCTTCCCATGGTTGAGGATGAAGCACATACAACCAAATAAATGAAAATAAGATATACGAGGTTTCCTTTTATTCCATGTCTCATATGGGGTCTGTGCATGTTGTTTGTTTAGCATGGATCTGTTCTGAGTGTAGCATGCAGTATTGATTGCCTCAGCCCAGAATTTCTTGGGCAATCCTAACTCTGCCAGCATGGTCCTAGCAGCTTCCTTCAGTGTCCCGTTACTCCTTTCAGCGACACCATTCTGCTGTGGGGTTCTAGCTTCCGAAGTCTCATGAGCTATACCAAGTTCATTACAAAAGTCAGAAATATATGAATTTATAAATTCAGTGCCCTTGTCAGATCTGATTTTAGTAATGGACTGATTCTTCTCATTGCTGAGTCTCCTGAGCAACTCTGGAAGCTTCACCTGTGTCTCCTTCTTATTCAACAAGAAAATAACCCAAGTATATCTAGAATAATCATCAATAACCACAAGGGTATATTTTCTACCATTCATACTCACAGGTGTTATGGGACCAAATAAATCCATGTGCAAGAGCTGAAGAATCCTGTCAGTGGAATGAGAAGCTTTCTCTTTGAATGATGCTCTGACCTGCTTCCCTTCCTGACAAGCTTTGCACACATGATCTTTGCTAAAAACTTCATTAGGTAGACCTTCAACAAGTGACTGTCTAGAAATTTTGTTAAGAATCTTGAAGTTCAGGTGGCTTAATCTTTTATGCCATAACCAACTGAGCTCTAGAGAGCTTTTAGCAACAAAACAAGTATTAGGAATAGTGCTGCTCCAGTCAGCGAGATAAACATTACCTTTCCAGATACCTGATAGAAGCACTTCTGTTGATTTGTCCTTGACTGAACATATATTTGATGAGAACTCAACACTGAACCCTTTGTCACAGAATTGACTTACTGACAACAGGTTATGCTTCAATCCTTCCACAAAGGACACATTTTCCACTCTGACTGTACCTATTATTAAGGCACCAAAACCTTTAGTAACACCTTTTGAGTTATCACCAAAGGTTACCTGTGGACCATCTTTAGCTTGATATTCTTGGAGAAGACTCTTCATTCCAGTCATGTGCCTTGAGCAACCACTGTCTAGGTACCAAACAACTTTGATTGAGTCTTCTCTCCTTTTTTTGTGATCCACAGCCGCCTGCAATCAGATCAGGCTTTAGGTACCCATTGGGTGTTGGGTCCTATTGTGTCAGCTGTACCCTTCAGGATCCAGACTTACTTAACAACCCTGATTGCCTCAGATTGGTAAATCTGTCTCCCTGAAACATCAACATACACAACTTTCTTCTTCTTTGCATGAGAGGAAGATGGTGTATGAGTGCTAGACTTAGGCTTCACAGGAGCCTGAGTGGGTGCCTTTTGGACTGGCTTCCTGTTCTTCCTAGGTCTGGGTGCAGCAGGTCTTGGGCCTTGTTCTTGATAAGGGCCTTGTGTTCTATTCCCCCTAGGCAAGTGAGGGAATGGAAAACAGTTAAAGGCCTCAGGATGCCCAAACCATGGGGGTGTCATTATGTTTGGCCTTCCCTGTTGGTATTGCCAAGCATGATGGTACCCTCGCTGACCAGTCTGAGGGCTCTTGGCCTGAGTCTTCCTCTGTTTTCGTTGAGGCTTTCCCTGGCCTGAGCTCTCAGGGGCCTCCTTAGGTTGCTTTGCCTTTCCCTTGGGTTTTGGCTTTAGCTACCTTAGGGGCAACCCTGACTGTGTTAACAGTTTCCTTGCCCTTATCAGTTTGTCGGGCCTGGAGTACAACCTTGGGTGCACTCTGGCCTGTCTGTACAAATACCCTCTCAGTGTTGCTCCCTGAAGCAACATGAGATTGACCTTGTGAGGATTTCTTAGGAACATATCCAAGTCCCTTTTTCTCATTCCCAAGCATCTAGCAGTTATTTATTTCCTCTCTAGCCACTGAGGATTTATTCATTGCTGCAACCTTTTTCTTGAGAGAGTCCTCACTCTTTTTCAGGATTTCATGTCTGGTAAAGAGGTCATCAAACTTACTCTTAAGTGCTTTCAGTTCTTCCTTCCGGACCAACTCTTCATCAGCCAGTTCCTTCAGAATTTTCTCTCTTGGGAGACGCTCAGCATTGATTAAATCAATCTCCTGAGTAAGTCTCACAATCTGAGCTGATTCTTTAAGATCAAACTGAGTGAGTTGATCATTCAGGTTTTAAACCTCAGTACTCAATTTCTTTTTCTCCTATACCAAAAAGACATTAGTTTCCTGCAATCTAGAGAAATCAACCATCAATTGATCCAGGCAGATCTGAAGGTTCATTTCTCTGACTGACTCAGAGCTAAGCTCAGGATTTTGACCAATGTAGGAACCACACACACAGTTAGATGTTACCTCAGGTTCCTCCCTTGCCATCAGGCAAACATCATTGTACTCATCATCAGAAAAGAGTTCAGGCGACCTCTCCTCAGGACCATTCGAGTCAGTTGTATCCTCAGCGAGCATAGCTCTCCGGTCAGCAAGTCTCTGGTCTCTCTTGGCCCTCCTGTCCTCTCTTTCCCTTGCACTCAGCTTCGGACAATCATACTGATAGTGCCCACTTTTTTTACAGCTGTAACATGTTGGTTGCTCATCTCCTTTTTCTTTCCTTGGTTCAAGGTTCCTCCTTGAGTCAGGTTCCCTCTGTCTTGATGAGCTTTCAGTCTTCCCTGAGTGCTTGTCATCATGAGCACGTCTCTGTTCATCCCTACGATCAGGCTTTGAATCTGAATATCTTCTTTCATCGCCACGATCTCTCCTCTGGTCAGTATTTCTCCTTTCCTCATATCTCCTCGAGCTTTGGTGGGTTCCTTCAGGTTTCCTGTCACGTGAGTCCTGATAAAATTTCTTATAACGACCAAACATGGAATTTAGCTTCTCAAAGCGTATGGCCATCAGGCTGTACTCCTCAGCAAGCTCTTCCTTGCTCATTTCCATCAGTGACTTTGATGAAGACTCAACAGGTTCAGACCTGGCCTTGAACGACACACTTTTCTCAGGAGTTTTCTCCTTTTCTTTCTCTTCTGGCTGAACTTTCTTCTTTCTTTTATTAAGATCAAATTCCAGTGCCTTTAGCTCTGAAAAAAGTAAAGCAGAAGTTATGTTACTCATATCCTGAGTGTTCTTAAACATAATTACACTATTATCCCATCTCTCAGGAAGGGCATTCAGGATCTTTGAAGCAACATCTCTCTTTGGGACATCCTTGTCCAGCATCACCAGCTCATTCATCAACTTGATGAACCTTGACTCCATCTGATCAATTGTCTCACCAGGCAACATCTCAAATGCTTCGAATTTCTGAATGGCAATGTTTCTCTTGTTCTCCTTTATCTTTTCTGACCCCTCGCACATCCTTGTCAGCTCATCCCAAACCTCCTTTGCCGTCTTTAAGTTCATCAGCCTGGCTGAATCCTCGAAGGGCACCCTATGCAAAATGATATTTCTGGCAAGGTTGTCCAGTCCCACCATCTTGATTTCATCATTGGTCATGTCTTTCCTTTCTTTCGAAACCTGCACGCCAATCTCAAGATGCTCATATCCCAGACCTCTGACATTGGGAATAGTGATCTTGATCGGTCCCTCACTGAGAACACGCGGCATCTGGTCATGGATGGCATCAAGATGCACTTCTAATCTGAACTTCCAATAGACAAAGTTAGATACAGAGAATTCAGGTAACTGATCTTCAAGTCTCCTCGAAGTCATGATGATGCAAGTTTCATGAAAAGCAAACTCAGATTTGTTCAGTGACCACCAACAGTTTCTACTCTGAAACTAATAGTATTCAAAGTCAGTGGTCTTTTGAACCACTGCTCTGATACCACTTGTTGGTCCTGGTACAAGACTGAGGAATACGCATATGGGGGGAATACACGTATACCAATTTTCAAACTTAAAACCTAACTGAGTTCCCTTTACTCATAGTGGTAAAGAACTAGGAGCTGATAACACACCTACTGACTACACTTGGTGCGGGTCAGTTGGCTAACTATCAATTCAAGTTCAGTGCGGAAATGCGTGAGCCCTGATAGTTTAAAGTCTTATTTAGTTTGCTTTCTGAAAAACTAGTTTACTCAATTCTGAATTGTGATTAGTAGGGCAGTGCTCTTTTTAAGGATCAGGCTGATTGATTCAGGCCTGATAAACCAAATGCTTATGAATGAACAAGTAATATGGCAGGTATGCGCAATATCAAAGCAATAAGAACAGAAGGAGTTTAACGTGGTTCAGAAACTCAAGCTCCTACGTCCACGGCCTGATTTAACAGGAAATCCACTCAAGGGATTCTTGTTTTTAACGTGCCAAGGTGCACCAAGACCAGCTAACCCCACTGATCTATACAACTCCTCTTACTAACTCACTAACTGACTTACTCCCAACAAACCTAACTTAGGGTTTTGGTTTCAGTTTGGATTCCAACTAAGTTGAGATTATCCTTACAAGGCAAAGCTATGCTAAGGATTGGATAATCTCTCTAAGCTTAAGATAATGCTAGTTCGCTCTTTGGAATACAGAATAACTCTCAGTAGCTAAGAAACACTTGGGAAATTTAGATGGTTTCGAGTGCTTCTTCTAAGGTTGAATGCTTTTGAATGCTTGAGAGTTTGAGTAATTTCTGGCTTGGAAATTTCCCGTAACCTTGAATGGGTTCAAGGCCTTCTGTATTTATAGGTGATTTGAAAAACTATCGTTGGAGAGATAGCCTTTCTTGTCATCTATGTAGAGTGGTTCAAACGGACATATCTTCATGCAGCAGCCGTCCTTGCATGGGATTAGGTAGTTGCATTAAATGCACATTAAATGCTTGCCCGTTGAATATGCAGTCTGAAGTCAGTCTTCTGTCAGTTTCGTACGTGCGTGTCCTTCCAGGATTGGTCCACGTCATCAGGTTGGTGAGAAAATGTCAGAACTTATTCTTGGGCTTCAGGCTTGTCTTATTAAGTTCTTTTTGTCTTGAGCTCACCGGTCTTGTCCTAACGCTGACATTCCTTTTGTATTGCTTGGCTCTACTCCAAGTCTTCCCATAAACTCAGTATCTCATGTACCCTTCAGGACTGAGTAGTAAATGACCTCAGGGTCATACTCTTCATCGCTGAGACTTACTCAGCCAGCTTAGAAGACTGTCATAAGTTCAGGATGGTAAATTGCGTCTTCAGGCTCTAAGTCTTGATTGTCATCAGTAAGTGCTCCTCTTACTGAGTACCTGTGGAGTGTAAAATGACTAAGTACAAAACCTAACCAAGACTAGCCTGACAAAGACAAACAAAAGGCAAATCAACTTTTCAGGGGCTTTGGGATCTTAATCAAAACTGACAATGTCCCAACACTATTTTTTAGGCTTGAAACCTTTTTTTATTAATAAAAGTATCTTTTGGTCGCTCATCTTCTTCTCATATGTTAATTGCATTTACATTATTATCTAATGCTTTTACAATTGTAACATACAGTATTGGGCTTTGTTCAATTTGAACTTTGCCTTATATAAAATATAGGTTTAGCCCTAGGTTTTGCTCATCTTAAAAGACGAATAACCTTTAAATGGCCTCGATCCTTGAAATTGGATTTGTACCTTGAGCTTAGATTTCTTCTTTAAATGAACAACTATATTTACATCGCAAAAATTTAAAAGTATTCCAACACTGTTCATCATTAATATATACAATCGGACGAACAACTTTTAACTATTAAAATAAAACAGTTACTCGCTTATAAAATTTTTGCCGAGCAACTTTACATCGAATTAAAAATGAATAGCACCAAGCTATACAATGTGCCAAACATCTTTTCATTCTATACTTAGCAAAATTTTAAAGAAATTAGGCAAGTTTTTGGTTTGCTTGTCCGCACAGATTCTTGCTCGCCCACAGATTGAACTTGTTCGCCCTATTGATATTATTTCTTAAGATGTACGGCATTCCAGGAGTATTGGGCCGGGTTACCATCCATGTCCTCAATATCGTATACACCATTAAGGAATTTGTCCGTTATACAAAATGGGCCCTCCCAAGTCGGTCCCAATACACCTGGAGGTTGGGCGAGCAACTTTCTTAGAACCAAATATCCAACTCTGAATTCCCTGATTTTGACATGGGAATTATAATAACATTCTGCTCGCTGCTTGTATGTAGCATTTTTCAGCTCGGCATTTAATCTTTTTTCTTCGAGCAAGTCCATTTCAGTAGCTAAAGCAAAGTTGTTTGCCTGTTAATCCAAGTTGGTCATCCTGATTGTATTGGACTTTAACTCAATTGGGATAACAGCTTCAGTTCCAAAAGCCATTGCAAAAGGTGTTTCTCCAGTACTAGACTTGGGAGAACCCTGTATGCTCATAAAACTTCCGGGAGCTCTTCGGACCAATTCCCTTTGCTTTCTGTCAATTGTATCTTTAATGTATGTTTGATAAATTTGTTGACGGCTTCAACTTGTCCATTGGACTGGGTATGATAGGGGGTAGAATAATTCTTTCTAATCCCCCACTTTGTGCAGAAATCTCTCAACTTTTTCCCATCAAACTGCGGACCATTGGCTGTCACAATTGTTTGTGGAACTCCAAAACAACAGACAATGTTCTTCCATATAAAGTTGATTATCTTCTACTGTGTGATTTTTACCATAGCTTCTGCCTCTGCCTATTTTGTATAGTAATCGACTGCCACAACGGAAAATCGAACATTCCCGACTCCTGTCGGGAAAGGGTCAATGATGTCCATTCCCATCTTGCAAACGGCCAGGGGTTATACACTGAAATAAGCTCTTGAGCTGGGGTGTGAATATTTGGGGCAAAAATCTTGCATCGATGACAAGTTTTTGCTATTTTGATTGCATCCTGACGTAAAGTCGGCCAATAATACCCTTGTCTAAAAGTTCTGTACGCTAAGGCTTGCCTCCCAGTATGATTTCTGCATACTCCGGCGTGTATTTCTTCAAGTATTGCTCGTCCCTGCCCCCTAGGCAAACATTTGAGGAGTGGGATTGATATTCCTCTTTTGAAATGCTGCTCGCCTACCAAAGTATATATGGCGGCTCGCTTAACTAGCTTGGTTGCTTCGAAAGAGTTGCTTGGTTTTTCCTCACTCTTCAAATATTTGATTATTTCTGGTCTCTAGTCTTCTTCTTCATTAGTTTGCTCGTCTAGCTGGTTAACGTTGTAGCTTATCATTGACGGGTTGTTCATCTTGGTTATGATAATGTCTGCCAACTCAGCTGGACCTTCGCTTGTTGCTAGTCGAGCTAATGTATCTGCCTGAGTGTTGCTTGTCCTTGGTATTTGTTCAATGAAGACTTGATCCAACAAGGACATTAAGTGAGCAACTATTCGTTGGTACTCGATCATTTGATCGTCCTTTGCTTCGTATTCACCTCGAACTTGGTTCACGATCAATTGTGAGTCGCCAAATATTTATAAACGTCTAACACCTACTGCTAGAGATAGGTGGAGACCAGCGATGAGGGCTTCATATTCAGCTTCATTGTTGGTTGCCATGAACCGATTCTGATGGCCGAGGTGAAAACTTACCTGTCGGGGCTAATGAGCACTACACCTGCCCCCGAGGCTATGTTGGTAGACGACCCATCAACGTAGAGATGACATAGGTGATCAAGTCCTCTTGTTGGATCTTGGGGAAAGTTAGTTCGTCGATAAAGTCGGCTAATGCTTGCCCCTTGATCGTTGTTTGAGGAGCATAGATCACTCCGAATTGGCTAATCTCCAGTGACCATCTTAATAGACGACCAGCTGTGTCTGGGCGATGAAGAATTTATCTAAATAGGAAAGTTGTTAGTACTTCGACTTGATGATCGAAGAAGTACGGTCTTAACTTTCTTACACTCATGATAAGAGCGTATGCCAGCTTTTCGGTTGGTGAATATTTGATCTCCACTTCGTACAAAGCTTGACTGACGTAATAGATTGGTTGATGGAATTTACCATCTGGTCGCACTAATACAGAGCTGATGGCCACTTCAGATGCTGCCAAGTATAAATAGAGTTTTTCCCCTGAGACGGGTTTGGATAGGATATTTACATCCCCCAGGTAAACTTTGAGTTGCTCAAATGCTCTCTGGCAGTTGCTTACAATGTGAACTTTCCTTTTTTGATAGCTTCGAAGAATGGATGACACTTGTCTCTTGATCGGGATATGAACCTGTTCAGAGCTGCTAGGCAACCTGTTAGTCTTTGAATTTCTTTTATTGAACGCGGTGGCTGCATATCTACAATCGCTTTAACCTTTGATGGGTTGGCCTCAATACCTCGCTGGCTAACAAGATGGCCCAAGAATTTCCCTGACTGCACTCCAAAACTACTTTTCTTTGGATTCAGCTTCATGTTGTAGTATCGGAGGACATCAAATACCTGGGCTAAGTGTTGAAGATGGTCTTCCTTTTTGGGACTTTGACCACAATATCATCAACATAGACTTCCACCGTGTGTCCGGTTTGTTCGTCGAACATCTTATTCACCAACCTTTAATACGTTGCTCCCGCGTTGATAAGACCAAATGGCATTCTCTTCCACACAAATAAATTTTTATTGGTATAAAAGGCTGTATTTTCTTGATCATCGGGATGCATCGGGATTTGATGATATCCAAAAAATGTGTCCATGAATATTAGCATCTCGTGTCCTGCAGTGCTGTCCACCAACTGATCGATATGCGGAAGAGGAAAATTGTCCTTTAGGCATGTTGCATTCAGATCCGTGAAATCTATGCATAGCCTCCAGGTTCCATTCGTCTTCCGCACAATGACAGGGTTTGCTACCCATTGTGGGCAAAGTGCCTATCGGATCAGATCGTTGTGTAGCAACTTTTTCACCTCTTCTTTTAAAGCTTGATACTTATCCGGGCTGTACTTCCTTCTTTTTTGATGGACTGGCCTTCTTACTTGATTAATATTGAGTTTGTGGCAAGCATGTGTTAGATCTATCCCCACCATATCTGCATGAGACCACGCAAAAACATCTAGATTTGCCTTGAGGAAATCATTCATCCGGGATCTGTAAGGCTCAGGGAGCTCGGATCCTATGTACAGTTCTAGATCCTCGTTTTCAGGGTTAACTTTAAAGGCTTCCAGTTCTTCGACTGGAGTTGCTCGTCGCTTTTGTCCTTTCTAACGAGGATCTATTACTGGTGGTGGCTTCCAACATGGACACTCGTCCTTCTTTTTATTACATCTGTAGGAGACATTCACGAGCTTTTCTTTGGTCTCCCTTTATTGTTCCAGCCCCACTTGCTGTTGGAAACTTTATGTAATAATAGTAGGTTGAACATGCAGCTTTAAATTCATTAAAAAAGGTCGACCAGGAAACCCATTATAAGTCGACTCTTGATCTACGACCAAGAAATCTACCATTCTTGTGATATTTTTCTCGGGTTCCTCGGTCGTTACAAGTTGTACAGACAACCTAATTATTCCCAAAGGGATTGTTACAGCATTCCCAAAGCCTAGGATACGATGATTTGAATCTTGGATATAGCTCACATAATCTCCCAGTTGATCGAGCATCTATTTGAAAAGGATGTTAGTGTAAGCCCCGGTGTCCACCAATAATCGATGTACCCTGGTTCCCATAATTTTGGCATAAATTACGAGAGAGTCGTTATGAGGGGTCAATATTCCTTCCAAGTCCTTCTCCGTAAAGGTTAATTCTGATGTTTGTAGGACGGATGGATTAACTTTCATTTCCTGTACATGATCAATTGCCCGTAATTCAGCCTCTCTATTACGATTTGACTTTGGTGGTCATCCATCAGAACATCCTCCGGTTGATCCTGTGGATTCCATCATATATACATCTTCTGTCGGGCGAGCAACAATGGCGAGAGCTGGTCGTCCAGGTCTGTTGTTCCTCAGAGGTTGGTCGTCAATCTCATCCCCCGAGCTGCTCTCCCGGCCTCTCTTTGTACATTGCCTTTTGACAAATTCAGAGAGTTTTCCCTCCTCATAAAACTGCCAAAGTTGCTTAAGCAAATCTCTACACTCACTTGTAAAGTGCCCCACACTTTGGTGGTAGGCACAATATTTGTATGGATTGAATTTGCCAATCTCTTGACGAATTTTCCGAGGAGGGGAAAGCAACTCTTTCTCCTTTACATTGTTGTATACATTATCGATAGATACTGTTAGCACCTGGTTCAATTTCTCTTTCAACTCTGTCCCTTCGTTGAATGTCTTCATGTTTTTTGGGACTCGGTAGCCTATTCCACCGGGTTTTTTGTTGTTCTCCTTCTGATCCATTTTGTTGTCTCCCAAATTTGTTTTTAAAGCCTTGTGCATGGAGACAAATACACCGGCTTGATTTTTGAACTCGGCTTAGCTCTTTGGGCACTTCAGACGTACCTCCTTCCATAAATCTGGTCCTTTTTTTAACCCGGTCATGACGGCTACAATCTTTGTATCTTCACTAATCGGTTCCCCTTCCAACAACACTTTATCGAATCTTTCCATGAAAGCCCAATCCAATTCTTTATCGTTTTATTTTAAATCTGATTGCCAGTGCTTTTGGGAGAGATACTATCCTACAGTCGAAAAGTGAGAGAGGAACTTTATGCCCAACTGGTGAATGAGTGTATGGATGTCGGTGGCATGGCAGAAAACTACTTATGAACCCTGTCCCCCAATGTTAAGAGAAAATTCTGGCACTGTGTGGCATCACGAGCTCCCATGGAAATCATATAATCTGAATATTTTGTTAGATGGACTCGGGGATCAGTAATGTCTTCGTATTGTATGCTCGCCAGAAACTATATCTTTTTCTGAATTGGGGCCTTTAATATAATTGAAGATAGTGGTGAAGATGGCATGCTGGTTGCCCTAATTCCTCTTTGAAGGTCAAGCTGGCCTTGCATGCTCTCCACGGCTTTTCCCAAGCTGGACAATTCCTCAAGTGATGCCCCCTGACTTGGAGGTTGTTCGGCGAGCAAGGATGTATATCCATCTGCTCGTCGCAGTCCCTCACTTGGAGGGGAAATCCCTTGAGGCTACCTCCTTGGGTTGCTCGCCGCATTGGGACCTAGGCACCCGAAGGCAGACCTAGTCAGTCTTTCATGTACTAACGGGCGTGCTTGTTCGCAAGTTGCTCGCCCTTGTCCTTACTCTGGGCGAGCAACTTCTGGCTGAGGTTGTGGTCAGCCCAATCTATCCTATGCACTGGAACGAGATGTTCCATGGCTAGACATTGTTGTTCACCCATGGGCAGATTCATCTTGGCCCTCCAAGATGTCCACCATCTTTGCTTTATCTTTGTTTCTTCGATTTTGGGCGCTAGTAACCTCATGTTGCTCGCCCCGAGCAGATCTTGCTCTCACTACTTCAAGTTGCCGAGACCTAGACCTTGCTTGTGAAGGTCTAAATTGCCTGGAGAGCAGCTATCGTTTTGGCCAATTCATGAGGGTTTCTAGCCAATGCCTCCAAATCTGAATGCATTATATGAGTTGTTACCGATGGTTGCACCTTGTTCGTATGACGTGGATTACGGTCCTGATGATATGTGGATGAGATTCGAGTCGGGGAAACCACCATCGAGGGATGTGAAACCCGAATTTCCTTGGATTGAGGCATCCTGATTTGGATTATCTTCTCTATCTTTGAATCTTAAAGTCTGAATTCAAAGAACACCCAAAACACTTTTGTTTGAATCTTCAAAAATTTCTTAAGGATTTCTTCAAATCTTCAAGTTTTAAACTTGAAGTTCTTGCTTAATCACACTAAACCGGAGGTTCGAACCCTCCTTCTAGCGCCAATTTTTTGGTGATCGGTTCTAATCGCGTGGGTTAGTGGTTGTTTTTAACCGGTTTTAGGATCACCAAATAAGAACGTGTGATTGATTACCACCATAAATGGTAAATACGATTGTTTGGGTTATAAAATCGTAAATACGAGTATTAAATCTGTACTTATTTCGTGTGTGTGCATATTTAGGTGTATGAGTGTGTGTAATTGTGGTATTTGTGAATTTGAACTTATTTTTATAGTTGGAGAACAACTTATTTATACTAACCACCAAGTAGGAGGTGTACATGACTCTTGGACTACCAAGCTTGCATGCTTGACATGTGTCCTTTTGACCACATTTGACCTTATCTAAGCTAAAACTTAGTTACAAAGTCTTGTGTTTGATCTTATCACACATCTGTAGTTGTTCTTCATCATTTGCTTGGGGTTTCGGCCTTTAAATAACTTCTTTATTTGTTGTTCGATTCTTTGTTAAATGGTTCATAAGTTGTTTGCTCGTATGCTTGATGCAGGTTTGCCACTGGATCTTTAACATTTGTTCGTTAGATATTGGTTTGGTGTGAGGCTGATGGGCGATGTATACTCTGTAGACTGTTGAGCACACTACCTCTTAACATTGTTGCTCGTCATACATGACCTGGCGTAGGGTTCATTTCCGGCCTAGGACCTTAGGACCTGTTCGCCAAAAAGTTATTCGTCAAAAATGCTGCTCGTCATATAATACACTTCCCAGATTGATTTATGCACCCCCTAAGTGATTATCCTTGCTAGTCATCTCTGGTTTGAGCATTATTCCTTATAATCATGAATTTACGCCTCAATTCTTGTTTATCTAATCAATATTAGTTGTTCGTCTATCAACAGCTTTGATATTTGCTTAACTATTTTATCATTTATTTATTGCATATTTGACAATTGAATCAATCAGTCTGACCTTATAACTCAGTGCGCTGCCCTTTAACCATGGCTTCATAAAAGGAAAAACTCATTTTTCAGAAAACAGTAACAAGTCTAAAATCTCCCGGGCTCACACATTCCGCACTCAGGCATAAATAGATAGTTAGCCAACTGACTTGCTTCAGAGCTGTTAGTAGGTCTATTATCTATCCAGTGTCTTACACTAAACTCTGAGTAAAGGAACTTAGTTTGAAAAAGATTTGTATACGTGTATTCCACCCTCCCCCATACACGTATCTTAGACTTGCCCGGGACCAACAGTTGGAATTTCAGTAGTTTTATGGCTTTCTGAAGGAATTTATGAAACAAGGTTTTCAGAAATAGAACTTTCAGTAGGAATCTATGATTGAGAAGAAGGGTTTGAAGGCTCGCCACTTGATTTTGGCATAAACTTGGTTAAATCAACCGGTACAGACCCAATCGTGATCATGGGAGGCACAGGTGCGCTACCATATTCACGAACAATCCATTCAATCTCCATCGTAGTTGTGGATTCAAGGAGAACCATGGAGAGTTGAATGGCTTGTTGTGTTGGTGTGGATGACACAACACTTTGGTCGACACTGAGGGATTCATCTCCAGTAGCCATCGAAGCAAGTAGGTTGAGAGGATTTTCGGATGTTGTGGAGGTGATTGGTGAATTTGGTTTGCTTGAACTTTGTGAATTTGAAGGGGCTTCAGTGTTAGACAATATATCTGCAATAATTTAAAGCACCCAATTAAAATAACATTCAATTTCAATCACAAAGGCAAGATAGAAACCGAAACAACACACATGCATAATACTTGAGCCCAAAATACCTTCGAAATAACTCTATTCTTAATTACTCAATTAATTTCAGCTTTTCGTACGATAAACACTCAATTCAATTTGATATTTATAGAGTGAAAATCAGTTAATTTGAAAGCAACATCAAGATGAGTGGAAATCGTTGGTTTGGAGAGAGAGTCTGACGATTGTGTTGAGTGAGGTGAGGAACGTGGGTTGTGTTGTGGAGAGTATGGGATAATTAACTGAATAAATAAGTAATTAAATAACTACCTTAATTGAAATAATGTAATTAATCTAAAATCAAGAATTAACAATGTAATTATCACATTGATATTCTAGTTACTACCATTTTTTTTTAATCTTAAGCAAATAACAAGAGAAAAACTCTGAATATTTGAACCAAAACAGTGATAGCAAAAATGATGGCACACACACACCTCAACATTCTTATAAATATTTTATTCCAACTTTCAAGCACAAAATTACTTGATCATATTGATCCACCTTTTTCGAAGAGTACATCGTAGTTGTAAGCTATATGCCCCTAGCTACTCAGTGGATTATGACCATATTAAATTAATCACCTTTTGAAAAGAGATCATCGTAGTAGCGAGCTCCGTGTCCCGTCGTTACTCAGTAATTAATCAGATATTGATGCATATTTAATCACCTTTTGAAAAGAGATCATCGTAGTAGCGAGCTTCGTGTCGCATAGTTACTCAGTGATTAAACATCTATCGTGATTTTTCAATTTTAAAATATTTAGGAGATGTGTGTCCAGAAAATAATTTTCAAGGTCCAAATGGAAAACTTTCTACAAGAAATTCACTTAATAGACAAAATAGGTTTGACAATTAGAAATAAAAACATGACATATACTGATGTTGTTTAAAATCTTGTCAACATTTTGCACAACATCCTGCTAAAACAAACTCAGATATTACATAAACCAAGAGTTTCCTAAGGGAAGAAAACCTCTCATAATTAAGGGCTTTAGTAAATATATCAGCTAATTATTTTTTACTAGAAATATACTCAAATTTCACAACTTCTTTCTTTACAAGGTCTCTAATGAAATGGTGTCTTATACTAATATGCTTAGTTAATGAGTGTTGCACAGGATTTTTAGAGATATTTAAGGCACTAGTATTATCACAATACACAGTAAGAACATCACTATTAATGACATAATCATAAAACATGTTCTTTAACCATAGAATTTGTGTACAACTTCCTATAGCAACATATTATTATTCAGCAGTTAATTTTGAAACACAGTTCTGTTTCTTGCTATGCCATGAGATCAGATTGTTTCCCATGAAGAAACATCCACTGCTGGTGCTCTTCCTATCATCTGCATCTCCTGCCCAATCAACATCACTATAACATACTAAAGAACAGTTAGTATCTTTTGAGTACATTATACCCATCTCATTAGTTCCAGCCACATATTTTATAATTCTTTCCACATAATTTAAATGAGACTCTTTAGGTTTTGCCTAGTATCTTGCACATAAACAAACACTAAACATGATGTTAGGTCTACTAGAAGTAAGATATAACAAACTTCCTATTATTGATCTGTACAGTGTTGGGTCAACATTGTGCCCCACGCTGTCTTTACTCGGTTTTTATGTAGAACCCATGGGTGTTTTCATGCATTTAGCATTTTCTAATCCGAATCTTTTAACGTCTTCTTATCATACTTGCTTTGTGAGAAAAATATACCATCTTTACTTTGTTTAATTTGCAATCCAAGAAACTAAGTTAGATCACCAACTATAGACATTTCAAATGTTGAAGTCATCTTATGCACAAATTTATTCAGCATATGTTCACATGTTGAACCAAATACAATATCATCTACATAAATTTGAGAAATTAAGAGATAATCATTTGAATATTTAATAAGCAAAGTCCTATCAGCTTCTCCTCTAACAAAACTAAATTGAATTAGGAAATCGGTTAGTCTCCCATACCAAGCTCTAGGTGCTTGTTTGAGACCATGCAAAGCCTTATTCAATTTATAAACATGATCAGTATATTTTGGTATTGCGAAGCCTTTTGGTTGTTCTACAAAAGCTTCATCTTTAAGTATTCCATTTAAAAAAGAATCTTTAACATCCATTCGGTGTAGTTTAATATCAACAAAGCACGTAATGGCTAATAACAGTCCAATAGACTCAATTCTTGCAACAGGAGCAAAAGTTTCATCAAAGTCTATTCCTTCTATTTGAGTATAATCTTGAGCTACTACCCTAACTTTGTTTCTAATTATTATACCAGATTCGTCAGTCTTATTTTTTTAAATCCATTTTTTTCCTATGACATTAGTATGACTAGGTCTAGGAACTAGACTACAAACTTCATTTTTTTCAAACTGGTTTAGTTTTTCATGCATTGCATTTATCCAATTTTCATCTTCAAGAGCTTCAGCTACATTTTTAGGCTCAATTAATGAATGATAACATTCAAAATTTACCTGATTGCATATAGAGGACATGCAAATAGATCTTACCACATCCTTGAGTTTAGTTTCTATTCTTCTTATGGTATGTACTCCAGTGTACTGTTCACCAATTATTTTATTCATTGGGTGACTTTTTAGAATCCTGGAAGAAGGTGTTCTTCCTATTTCTAATATTTTTTTCTGATTTAACAATCTTTTCAGATTTTTAAGGCAGTGTTGACCCAGATGATGACTCATTTTGGGCAACATCCTTTCTCAGGTCATAAACTTTTGGAATCTTAATTAGATCAGCAACATCATCCTCATAATTTGTACCTGCAATACTAGAAGTGTCATCAAATACCATATTTTATATTGGATTCTTGAACAATATCAGTCCTTAGATTGTAAATTATGTAAGCTTTGTTATTCCTAGAGTAACCTAAGAAGGTCTTGTGTCAATATTGAATGCAGAAAAGACATCTGAGTTTTCTTTCAAGAATTCAATCAATGTAAATCTAGAAAAATCATCTACAACAACTAAAGAGTATCTTTTACCACCTATACTTTCTGTTTCCATAGGATCCATTAAATCCATATGTAACAGTTCTAAACATCGTGTTGTGGTGCATGAAGATAACACTTTATGTGGCACTCTTTATTGCTTACCTATTTGACATAGTCCACAAACTTTCGCATCATTAAACTGTAATTTAGGTAAACCAACTACAACTTCAAGTTTAATCAATTTCTGAATGTTTCTATAATTAGCATGTCCCAATTTTTTATGCCATAAGACTTTATCATCAGTTTTCATGCTATTATAAATATTGTTTGAACCAATCAAGTAGCAATTATCAGCAAATCTATTTCCAGTCATCAAACATTCATTGTTTTGGTTAAACACATTACATGCATTCTTGTCAAATTTAACATGTAAGTTATCATTACATAACTAACTAATACTAAATAAGTTTGCAAGAAGATCATCAACATGTAACACATTTGATAACTTTGGAAATTAAACCTTTCACATTAAGATTTCATTTTCCTATGATTTATCCTTTATAACCACCACCATAAGTTACATTACCACCATCATATGACTCATAATCAACTAAATGTTCTATTTGTCTAGTCTTATGTCTTGAGCAACCTGAATCAAAATACCATAAACCTGGTACATATGCTTTTAGAGAAGTATATACAACATTACATGAGATTTTAGTTTTAGAAGTCCAAGATTTATCAATATGTTTCTTAGAATGTTGCAACACTTTGGTAACATGACTTTATCTTTCAAATCATTCTTCAAATTTGCACAATATGGCTTAATATGACCTATTTCAGAACAGTAATGACATATATAGACTTTATCATTCTTCCTAACATGCTTTTTAGAATTATCAGAATTAATATTTTTATGTTTTGCTTTAACAAATTTAACATGCTTATCAGAAAGAAAAGGTTTAGAAGTGTCACCAACAAAGCCAAGTCCAACTTTGTTTGACTGTCTAATAGTCATAACATCATCCAGATTCAATTTTCCTTGTGAGAATTTATTGAAACTCAAAGTTGATCTTTTCAGATCCTTCTTAAGTTTACACAATTCCAAGTCATTTCTAGTCAAGATCACTTCCAAATTTGTGAGAGAATTCCTTAAATCAGAATTTTCCAAAGTCAATAACTCTAGTATCTGATTTTTAGATTCAAGCTCCTTACTCAGCTTCTGTCTTTCAGATTCACATTCCTTATGAATTTCCTTTGTATTACTTGTCTCATCAAGTAAACCATTAGAACAATTCACGTCTAGACCATTTTCACCCAGTGTTGTCTCAACTGATATGTCATTTTCATCAACATCAGAATAATAATCTTCCAGATGATCATCAAAAGTATCATCATACTCTATTCTAGCAAAAAAAAAAAACCACATTCTTCTTCTTTACCAGATTCATTTTCATCACAAAAATTATCACTCAAAGTAGTAGTCAAACTACACTTATTTTTCAGTAAAGTATTAGCACATTCATTAGCCTAATGTCCAAAACAGAACATGCATCACATTTCACATTCTTTCAATATTCAGGATCATATCTAAATCTGCTATTTCTATTTTGTTATTTTGTTTGATTGAAACTTGAGGTGAATTATTGATTTGTACTTTAGGTTGAGCAATACCTTTAGCATTGTTCATTTTCTTCTTAAGAAACTTATTGAATTGTTTAGATATGAGAGCAATGTTGTCCTGATTGTCAAGATACAAATCGATAACATCATCATCATATTCAATTTCAGTGATATAAGAAGCCTTTTCAGAATTACAAGAAGTACTACCTTTGAACATAACAACATTTTTATCTTCTTTTGATTCTTCAGCATGTGTTATATTCATTTCATATATTTACAAGTCCATTTTGAGACAAGGTATCAGTATCTTTATTACTAACCTGTATTGGATAGGATCTCCAAGAGCATGAGCTTCATTTGCAATATCACGGGTTCTTACATTGTAAGATGAGATTATTTCATCTTCTTTCATCCTCATATTCTAAAATTTTGTCCCAAGCATTCGAAGTTTGGTCCTTCGAACACTATCTGATTTCTCACAATGTTCTTGAAATCTTTCCCAAGCATCCTTTGCAGAAATGCAAGTTGAGATTAGTTTGAACCTGGATACTGTTGGTGATCGGTTCTAATCGCATGGATTAGTGGCTATTTTTAACCGGTTTTGGGATCACCAAATAAGAACGTGTGATTGATTACCACCATAAATGGTAAATTCGATTGTTTGAGTTATAAAATCGTGAATACGAGAGTTGAATTAGTATTTATTTTGTATGTGTGTACGTTTAGGTGTATGAGTATGTGTATTTGGAGTGTTTATGAATTTGAACTTATTTTTTATTGCTGGAGAACAACTTATTTATACTAACCACCAAGTAGGAGTTGTACATGACTCTTGGACTACCAAGCTTGCATGCTTGACATGTGTCCTTTAAACCATATTTGACCTTATCTAAGTTGAAACTTAGTTACAAAGTCTTGTCTTTGATCTTATCATGGATTCAATGTTGTTCGCTGTTATTTGCTTGGGGACTTCACTTGACTCTGTTGCATTTGTTGCTCGCTCCCTTGTCATTTGATTCAGAAGTTGTTCGCTTGAATGTTCAATGTTGATGTGCCTCTGGATTTTTAATTCTTGTTCGTCAATGGTCTAATTGACGTAACAGGCTAATGGGGGACGTACACTCTATGGGCGGGTAGGTGCACCACCTTCTAGTAATGTTGTTCGTCGCCCCGGGCTTAGCACGGGGATCATACCCGGCACCGGGTCTTGGACCTATTCCTTAATAAGTTGTTCGTCACGGTAGTTGCTCATTATTTGATGTACTTGTAGAATTGATTTATGCACTCCCATTTTGATTAGTCTTCATAATCATCATTTACGCCTCAATTTTTGTTCGCCTAACAACATTAGTTGTTTGTCTATCAACAATTTCCCCCTATCCTGGCCAGATGTTACCTTGGACGAACAACTTTGTGTCGAGCAACTATGGTCAGGATATCACTCTAGTGATGGAAGATGACGAGCAACTTTACATTCGACGAGCAACTTTAGGTACGCCGCTTCGTCTTCCCGAGATCTGGGAGTCGTTCAATGATGACGTGGGTGGTATGATTATGCGTCGCCCACGTGCGACCAAGCTCGAGGCCACGCGCCCCTATAATTGCGCATAGACCCTTTGGCTTTTGTACTTGCTCGAAATCAACCCCATTTTTTTTATTATTTTGACCCCAGGAATTATAGGAAATTGCATGATTTACCCCGTTTTCTACCTGGGTATAAAAACGAGGGGGAAATGAAATTTTTCCCACTCTTCACCCTTTGCTACAGAAACTTCCGGCGAAAACTTCATTCTCAGCGATCTTCAAGCTTTTCCGACAATTTTTCTTTCAAATTTCAAGGTATTTAATTCATTTTTGTTGTTTCTTTACTTCTTCTGATCTTTTTTCTTTCTATTTTCTCTTCGAAACTTGCCCCGACACCACCGTGATAACTCCTGCCGCCGCGATTCTGAGAAATTATCGCCGTGATTTTTGAAGTTCTCTTGCCGGAATTTACTAACATTTCCCAGTATTTTCAAAATTAACTCCTATTCCTCCAAATCCCATGTCCTCTCACTCGAGTAACCATGAATCTGTGGAAAATTTTGACCGCCTCTTCCCGATTGTGGCATATCAACCGCCTTTCGAAGTTTCATCAGTGACTCCCCTCGGTGTTGATTCAGTAGTTCGATCCTTGGAGGATACTAGAGCTCGTCAGTCTGGCGAGGAGGTTACGGCTCCGGCGAATAAGGATTCGGACGAAGAGTCTTCTTCAAGTTTTGAATCTGAAGAGGTGGATCCAAAATTCGATGAGTTAACTCGTGAATTTTTTGAAAGGATAGAGTTCCCAAATCCTAGGATGCTCAAAAATGAGATTCCTTCTGGTGTTGCTCGCCCATTCAAATGGTGAGCATATGTTGCTGAGTTCGCGAACAGATTTTCTCCTATCGCACGTCAAAACATGGATTTGGTGAAGACTGAATTCCAGGCGAGCAGGATAAAAAGTGTTGTTCGCAAAGATGAGCTGGACTTAATTCGGGAGGTGTATCAAATTCCCTAGGATATTCCAATATAGGCCCCAAAAAAGAAGGAGAGAGTTGATCGCCCTCCACTAGGATGTACGACGATCAACATTGATACTTTGATCACCGGTTTGAGGTTGCCCCTGCCCCCAATAGTTGGTCGTTTCTTGGAGGCCGTCAACCTTGCCATCACCCAAATTACCCCAATTGGGTGGATGAATTTGCTCAGTGTCATGGGTTTGTTCGCCTTGGAAGGGTACATTGACCGTATTACTGCCGAAGAGGTCAACTACCTTATGACGGTCACCAAATGTCTTGTGGGCGAAGAAGGATATTACTACTTGAAGGCCCGGACTGGACTTAAGATGGTAGAAGGGGTGCCAAACAAGATTAGAAACTGGAAGGAGCACTTCTTCTTCATAGGGGGTGATTGATGAGCATCTTCTGGTCCACACGGTGGTGTTGGGCGCATAAATTCCCCCACTTCATACAGAAAAATTAAATGTAAGCTTGCATTTATTCGTCTTTGGATTAAGTTGTTCTAATTTAACTCTTCTTGTTTGTTCGCAGGTCCTTGACTGCTCAAGTGGAATACGGAAGAGGAAGAGATTGGCTCAGAATTCCTCTTCACTTCCTGTCTGGTCGCTCTTCAGGACAGGGCGGACCGGACAATTTAAATGTGAATCAAATAAAGTGTCAGAAAGCTGCTCGCCTGTTCACGTATCCATGTCATCTTGAAGCCCAAGTTGAGGTGCCCCCAGGTATAAAAAATTCTAACTCCCAAAAGTAAACTTGCTCGTCAATAACCTCTTATCTTAAAACTTGCTCGTCTAACATACTTTCTTTTCTTTCTTTTTATTTTTTTTAGCCAAGCAAGTTACAGTAGTTGTTCCTCCATGCTTCGGCCTCCTCGAGTAGAGAGTCCATGAGATGCCGCCTCCAAAAGGACGAAAGGTTAAAGTGGACCCGTCATCCAAGGTTTTGGCGATGACGAACAAACCCGTCGGGGCCCTAGTTGCTCGGCAAGCTGCCCCTCCTACAGGTGCCACTCCACCATCTCTCCCTACCGGATCCCCCCATGGGGCTAAATGATTGAAATGGGGAGATGGGACCCCTATAGCCCAGGCTTCCCCTATTGGTGATAAGGGGAAAGAAAAGGTGGGAAAAGGTTCCTCCCGCGCCCAAGCCGTTGAAGTTGCTCGCCACACTTCAATTGAGCCAACAGAAAAGGTGAGCAAGGCTGGCAAAGATAGGCAGACTCCCCCAAGAGGGCCGAAGGATATTACATATCGTGGCTAGGATGCCAAGAAATTTGCGGAGTAAGTTTGTATCCCAACTTGATATTCGAGCACCTTGCAAATTCTTATTTCCATAAAAAAATTCTAAGTATTATTTATATCTTTGTTCGTAGATACCGGGCGGCAAATCATCCTGGGTGAGCAAGCCCCGTTCATCAGTATGTCTGCTCCAAAACCCCGGTCAACATAAGGGAGATCCCGGGCAAACATGTCTGCCGGGCTACTGAGTTGATCGCCCGGTCATGGACAAGGCCACTGGATAAAACAATCTCAGTATAGGGAGTGGTGGACAACTTTCACTTCTCGATGATGCAGGACGCCAACTTACTTGTAACTGCCCAAAAAGGGATGGCCCAGCTGGCTGAGCTAGAGGAGGCTGCTCGGCATTATTCAAATACTGCTTGGCAGCTCACCGAGAAGAAGGATGGACTGGTCAGCTAGTATGAGGCCCAAATCGCTCGCTTGAACAATCAACTAAAGCTGCCGACGATATTGAGAAAAAACACGTTGAAGATTATCAAGTGTTGTCGATCGAGCTCAAGAGTAAGGATGTTGAGCTCAAAGAGCAGAAGAAGAGAGGGTCTGCTGCCGAGCAAAAGCTGGCTGAGGCCGAGGATGAAGCTGCTCGCCTTAAGGAGCTGATGAGGGGGATGTACACTTCCGAGAAACTTGAGGCTGAAGTGCAAGTTCGTATGGGTCCGTCCTCAAACTTGGGGTATATTTGTGCTTACGCTGACTGCATTCGTGCGGTTAGTTGCTATGATAGACTTGATATTGTTGAAGACATCGGGAAGGACCTTGCTGAATTTGTCGAACATTATCCCCCTCCCAACGGGATAGAACTCCAGCTGGGCGACATGGAAGATTATGGGATCAAGATTGATAAACTTGATCCCAGCATTATCATTACCCATCCTCCAGTTCCCGTTGACGATGAGCAAGTAGCAGATGCCGAACAGGATGCTGCCAAGCAAGAAAAGAAAGCGGCTGAGGACATGGTAAGCGATATGATTGTTGATGTATTCCTCTTGTAATAGTTGCTCGTCATCTTTTGTTGTAGTTGCCCTTTTTGTATTAATTTTTTGGCTTGAAGCCTTTTTTATTAATGAAAGTATCTTTTGTTCGCTCATCTTCTTCTTATATGTTAATTGCCTTTATATTATTGTCTAATGATTTTGCAATTATAACATACAATATTGGGCTTTGTTCAATTTAAACTTTGCCTTAAATAGAATATGGGTTTAGCCTTAGGTTTTTCTCATCTTAAAAGACGAACAACCTTTAAACGGCCTTGATCCTTAAAATCGGATTTGTACCTTGATCTTAGATTTCTTCTTTAAACGAACAACTATACTTACATCGCGAAAATTTACAAGTTTTCCAACATTATTCATCATTAACATATACAATCTGACGAACAACTTCTAACTATTAAAACAAAATAGTTACTCGCTTATAACATTTTTGTCGAGTAACTTTACACGGAATTAAAAATGAACAGCACCAAGTTATACAATGTACCGAACATCTTTTCATTCTATACTTAGCAAAATTTTCAAAAAATTAGGCAAGTTTTTGGTTCGCTTGTCCGCACAGATTCTTTCTCGCCCACAGGTTGATCTTGTTCGCCCTATTGATAGTATTTCTTAAGATGTACGACATTCCAGGAGTATTGGGCCAGGTTGCCTTCCATGTCCTCAATATCGTATACACCATTAAGGAATTTGTCTGTTATACGATACGGGCCATCCCAAGTCGGTCCCAATACACTTGGAGGTTGGGCGAGCAACTTTCTTAAAACCAAATCTCCAACTCTGAAATCCCTGATTTTGACATGGGAATTATAATAATGTTCTGCTCGCTGCTTGTATCTAGCATTTTTTAGCTCGGCATTTAATCTTTTTTCTTCAAACAAGTCCATTTCAGTAGCTAAAGCAGAGTTGTTTGCCTGTTCATCAAAGTTGGTCGTCCTGATTGTATTGGCCTTTAACTCAATTGGGATAACAGCTTCAGTTCCAAAAGCCATTGCAAAAGGTGTTTCTCCAGTGCTAGACCTGGAAGAAACCCTGTATGCCCATAAAACTTCCGGGAGCTCTTCGGACCAATTCCTTTTGCTCTCTGTCAATTGTATCTTTAATGTATATTTGATAAATTTGTTGATAGCTTCAACTTGTCTATTGGACTGGGTATGATAGGGGGTAGAATAATGCTTTCTAATCCCTCACTTTGTGCAGAAATCTCTCAACTCTTTCCCATCAAACTGCGGACCATTGGCTGTCACAATTGTTTGTGGAACTCCAAAACGACAGACAATCTTCTGCTGTGTGATTTTTACCATAGAATATGCCTCTGCCCATTTTGTATAGTAATCGACTGCCACAACGGAAAATCGAACATTCCCGACTCCTATCGGTAAAGGGTCAATGATATCCATTCCCCATCTTGCAAAAGGCCAGGGGCTATAAACTGAAACAAGCTCTTGAGCCGGGGTGTGAATATTCGGGGCAAAAATCTGGCATCGGTGATAAGTTTTTGCCATTTTGATTGCATCCTAACGTAAAGTCGGTCAATAATACCCTTGTCTGATAGTTCTGTACCCCAAGGCTTGGCCCCCAGTGTGATTTCCGCATACTCCAGCGTGTATTTCTTCAAGTATTGCTCGTCCTTGCCCCCTAGGCAAACATTTGAGGAGTGGGATTGATATTCCTCTTTTGAAAAGCGGCTTGCCCACCAAAGTATATCTGGTGGCTCTCTTAAGTAGTTTGGCTACTTCAAAAGAGTTGTTTGGTTTTTTCCCACTCTTCAAATATTTAACTATTTCTGGTCTCCAGTCTTCTTCTTCATTAGTTTGCTCATCTAGCTGGTTAACATTATAGCTTATCGTTGACGGGTTGTTCATCTTGGTTATGACAATATCCGCCAACTCAGCTGGACCTTCACTTGTTACTAGTCGAGCTAATTCATCTGCCTGAGTGTTGCTTGTCCTTGATATTTTTTCAATGAAGACTTGATCCAACAAGGACATTAAGTGAGCAACTATTCATTGGTACTCGATCATTTGATCGTCCTTTGCTTCGTATTCACCTCGGACTTGGTTCACGATTAATTGTGAGTCACCAAATATTTGTAAACATCTAACACCTACTGCTAGAGATAGGTGGAGATCAGCGATGAGAGCTTCATATTCAGCTTCGTTGTTGGTTGCCGTGAACCCGAATCTGATGGTCGAGTTGAAAACTTTCCTGTCGGGGCTAATGAGCACTACACCTGCACCCGAGGCTATGTTGGTAGATTACCCGTCAATGTAGAGATGCCATAGGTGATCAAGTCCTCTCGTTGGATCTTGGGGGAAAGTTAGTTCGACGATAAAGTCTGCTAATGCTTGCCCCTTGATCGTTGTTCGAGGAGCATAGGTCACTCCAAATTGGCTAATCTCCAGTGACCATCTTAATAGACGACCAGCTGTGTCTGGGCGATGAAGAATTTATCTAAGTGGGAAAGTTGTTAGTACTTCGACTTGATGAGCGTATGCCAGCTTTTCGGTTGGTGAATATTTGATCTCTGTTTCGTGCAAAGGTTAGCTGATGTAATAGATTTGTTGATGGGGTTTACCATCCGGTCGCACCAATACAGAGCTGATCGCCACTTCAGATGCTGCCAGGTATAAATAGAACTTTTCTTCTGGGAAGGGTTTTGATAGGACCTTTACATCTCCTGGGTAATCTTTGAGTTGTTCGAATGCTCTCTGGCAGTTGCTCATCCATGTGAACTTTTCTTTTTTGATAGCTTCGAAGAATGGACGACACTTGTCTCCCGATCGGGATATGAACCTATTCAGAGCTGCTAGGAAACCTGTTAGTCTTTGAACTTCTTTTACTGAATGAGGTGGCTGCATATCTACGATCGCTTTAACCTTTGATAGGTTGGCCACAATACCTCGCTGGCTAACAAGATGGCCTAAGAATTTCCCTGAATGCACTCCAAAACTACTTTTCTTTGGATTCAACTTCATGTTGTAGTATCGGAGGACATCAAATACTTGGGCTAAGTGTTGAAGATGGTCTTCCTTTTTGGGACCTTTGACCACAATATCATCAACGTAGACTTCCACCGTGTCTCTGATTTGTTCGTCGAACATCTTATTCACCAGCCTTTGATATGTTGCTCCCGCATTGATAAGACCAAATGACATTCTCTTCCAGCATAATAGATTTTTATTGGTATAAAATGTTGTATTTTCTTGATCGTTGGGATACATTGGGATTTGATGTTATCCAGCAAATGCATCCATGAATGTTAGCATCTCGTGCCCTGCAGTGCTATCCACCAATTGATCGATGTGTGGAAGAGGAAAATTGTCCTTCGGGCATGCTGCATTCAGATCCGTGAAATCTATGCATAGACTCCAGGTTCCATTCGGCTTCCGAACAAGGACCAGATTTGCTACCCATTGTGGGCAAAGTGTCTGCCGGATCAGATCGTTGTCTAGAAACTTTATCACCTCTTCATTTAAAGCTTGATACTTATCAGGGTCGTACTTCCTTCTTTTTTGATGGAATGGCCTTCTTACTTGATTGATATTGAGTTTCTGGCAAGCATGCTTTGGATCTATCCCCACCATATCTGCATGAGACCACACAAAAACATCTAGATTCGCCTTAAGGAAATCTTTCATTCGGGATCTGTAAGGCTCAGGGAGCTCAGATCCTATGTACAGTTCCAGATCCTCATTTTCAGGATTAACTTTAAAGGCTTTCAGTTATTCGATTGGAGTTGCTCGTTGTTTTTGTCCTTTCCAACGAGGATCTACTATTGGTCCCTCAAGGTCGATATCATTTTTCGATGTTCATCAGGTCTGCATCCAAATGGGGTTCAAGATCATCTGCCTGTCTTGGTTCATTATTGTTTTCCAGGTTACAGTCCTCCAGGCCATTGATGGCAAGTTGCTCGTCACCACCCGAATGTTGTTCGTCCGGTGAAGGGTTTCTCCTTGGTGGCAATGAGCTGCTCGCCCAAATATTGTTCGTTAGCGGGTAGGAGTTGCTCGTCCAGATCCATACGATCCTCTTCCGCCTCCATCATATCTTTCAGTACTGATGGTTCATCAACTGGGTAACTGGTGGTGGCTTCCATCATGGACACTCGTCCTTCTTTTGATTGCATATGTAGGAGACATTCTTTGGTCTCCCTTTATTGTACCAGCCCCACTTGCTGTCGGGAACTTTATGCAATAATAGGTTGAACACGCAGCTTTGAATTCATTCAAAAAGGGTCGACCAAGGAACCCATTGTAAGTTGACTTTTGATCTACAACCAAGAAATCTACCATTCTTGTTATATTTTTCTCGGGTTCCTCAGCCGTTACAAGTTGTATAGACAACCTAGTTTCTCCCAAAGGGATTGTTACAGCATTTCCAAAGCCCAGGATACGATGATTTGAATCTTAGATATAGCTCGAATAATCTCCCAGTTGATCGAGCGTCTTTTTGAAAAGGATGTAAGTATAAGCCCCGGTGTCCACAAACAATTGATGTACCCTGGTTCCCATAATTTTGGCACAAATTATGAGAGAGTCGTTATGAGGGGTCAATATTCCTTGCAAGTCCTTTTCTGTAAAGGTTAATTCGGATGTTTGTAGAACAGATGGATTAACCCCCATTTCCTGCACATGATCAATTGCCCATAATTCAGCTTTCCTCTTACGATTTGACATTGGTGGTCGTCCATCAGAACATCCTCCGGCTGATCCTGCGGATTCCTTCATATATACATCTTCTATTGGGCGAGCAACAACGACAGGGGCTGGTCGTCCAGATCTGTTGTTCCTCGGAGGTTGGTCGTCAACCTCATCCCCCGAGTTTCTCTCCCGACCTCTCTTTCCAGGTTGCCTCTTGACAAATTCAGAGAGCTTTTCCTCCTCATAAAACTGTCAAAGTTACTTAAGCAAATCCCTACACTCAATTGTAAAGTGCCCCACACTTTGGTGGTAGGCACAATATTTGTTTGGATTGAGTTTGTCAGTCTCTTGACGAATTTTCTGAGAAGGGGAGAGCAACTCTTTCTCCTTTACATTGTTGTATATAGTATCGATAGATACTGTTAGCACCTGGTTCAATTTTTACTTCAACTCTGTCCCTTCGTTGAATGCCTTCATGTTTTTCAGGACTCGGTAACCTGTTCCGCCGGATTTTTTACTATTCTTTTTTTTATCAGGTTTGTTGTCCCCAGATTTGTTTGTAAAGCCTCGTGCATGGAGACAAATACCCCGGCTTGATTTTTGAACTTGGCATAACTCTTTGGGCACTTCAGACGTACTTCCTTCCATAAATCTGATCCTTTCTTTAATCGGCCATGACAGCTACGATCTTTGTATCCTCACTAACTGGTTCCCCCTCCAACAACACTTTATTGAATCTTTCCATGAAAGCCCGATCTGATTCATCATCATTTTTTTTAGATCTGATAGTCGGTGTTTCAGGGAAAGATACGATCCTACAGTCGAAAAGTGTGAGAGGAATTCTTGGCCCAACTGGGCGAATGAGTGTATGGATGCGGGTGGCATGGCAGAAAACTACTTATGAACCCTGTCCCCCAATGTTAAGGGAAAATTCCGGCAATGCGTGGCATCACTGGCTCCCATGGAAATCATATAATCTAAATATTTTTTTAGATGAACTCGGGGATCAGCAATGCCTTCGTATTGTATGCTCGCCGGAAACTGTTTCTTTTTCTGAATTGGGGCCTTCAAAATAATTAAAGATAGTGGTGAGGATGGCATGCTGGTCGTCCCAATTGCTCTTTGAAGGTCAACCTGGTCTTGCATGCTCTCCACAGCTTTTCTCAAGCTTGACAATTCCTCAAGTAATGTCCCCTGACTTGGAGGCTGTTCGGCGAGCAAGAATGTATGTCCTTCTGCTCGTTGCAGTCCCTTACTTGGAGGGGGAATCCCTTGAGGCTGCCTCCTTGGGTTGCTCGCCGCATTAGGACTTAGGCGCCCAAAGGCAGACCTAGTCAATCTTTCATATACCAACGGGCGTGCTTGTACGCAAGTTACTCGCCCTTGCTCTGGTCCCGGGCGAACAACTTCTGGTTAAAGTTGTGGTCGGCCCAATCTATCCTGTGCGCTGGAATGAGATGTCCCATGACTGGACATTGTTGTTCGCCCATGGGCAGATTCAGCCTGACCTTCCGTTCGGTCCACCATCTTAGCTTTGCCTTTTTCTCCTCGATTTTGGGCACTGGTAACCTCATATTGCTCGCCTCGGGCAGATCTAGCTCTAATAACCTCAAATTATCTAGACCTTGATCGTGCTTATGATGGCCTAGATCGTGCTTATGATGGCCTAGATTGTTCTTATGATGACCTCAAATTATGATGGACCTCAAATTAACTAGGATTGCTAGCTATTGCCTCGAATTCTAGAGACACTATACGAGTCATCACTGATGGTCGAGCTTTATTTGCATGTCGTGGTTCTCGATCATGGTGACCTGTAGATGATGCTCGAGTCGGGGAAACTTCCCTTGCTAGATGTGAGGCTTGAGTTTCCTTGGATTGAGGAATCCTAATTTGGATTATCTTCTCTATCTTTGAATCTTGAAGTCTGAATTTGAAGAACACCAAGAACACTTTTGATTTGAATCTTCAAGAATTTCTTGAGGATTTCTTCAAATCTTCAAGTTTTAAACTTGAAGTTCTTGCTTAATCACACTAAACCGAAGGTTCGAACCCTCCTTCTAGCGCCAATTTATTGGTGATCGATTCTAATCGCGTGGATTAGTGGTTGTTTTTTTACCGGTTTTGGGATCACCAAACAAGAATATGTGATTGATTACCACCGTAAATGGTAAATTCAATTGTTCGGGTTATGAAATCATGAATACAAGAGTTGAATTCGTATTTATTTCGTATGTGTGTACGTTTAGGTGTATGAGTGTGTGTATTTGGAGTGTTTATGAATTTGAACTTATCTTTTATTGCTGGAGAACAACTTATTTATACTAACCACCAAGTAGGAGGTGTACATGACTCTTGGACTACCAAGCTTGCATGCTTGACATGTGTCCTTTGATCACATTTGACATTATCTAAGTTGAAACTTAGTTACAAAGTCTTGTCTTTGATCTTATCACGGATTCAACGTTGTTCGTCGTTATTTGCTTGGGGACTTCACTTGTCTCTGTTGCACTTGTTGCTCGCTCCTTGGTCATTTGATTCAGAAGTTGTTCGCTTGAATGTTCAATGTTAATGTGCCTCTGGATTTTTAATTCTTGTTCATCAATGGTCTAATTGACTTAACAGGCTGATGGGTGACGTACACTCTATGGGTGGGTAGGTGCACCACCTTCTAGTAATGTTGTTCGTCACCCCGGCTTAGCACGGGATCATACCCGGTGCCTTGTCTTGAACCTGTTCGTTAATAAGTTGTTCGTCACGGTAGTTGCTCGTCATTTGATATACTTGTAGAATTGATTTATGCACTCCCATTTTGATTAGTCTTCATAATCATCATTTACGCCTCAATTTTTGTTCGCCTAACAACATTAGTTGTTCGTCTATCAACAGATACGTCAGTTGTGAAAATAGCTTTCAAGGCCTTCGAGTTGTAACTAGCCAATTGAATTTCTTCATTTGTCCAGTCCAATTCCCTTTTGATTCTGGCCTCATTGTCCTCATCAGCTGGTGTCCTTAGTTGAGTCCAACCAGACAAAACACTCCTCCATGCGTGTTCATCAATGGACTTGATGTACATACGTATTTTAGGCTTCCAATACGCATAATTTATTTCATCTAAAACTAGAGGCTTAAGTGTAGGAGTAAGTGGATATTCCATTACAATAAAAAAAATACATTACAATAAAAAAAAATACACACTAGACACATGATCCAAACTTAAAAGACTAAGTTTTTGGCTCTGGTGCCAACTGAAAATGTGTGTGGTGTTTTTCAAAGTAGTGTTAACTGAAATGTTGACAACATGTAAGACAACACAAGCAGTTACGAAGAATTATGAATATTGGAAGACTTAAACACCTTGCAAATAGAATTCAATACTTTTCATAGACTTAATCAAGTCTATGATGCCTTATGGCGAAAACTTCACTATAACAAAGTAGTGATACAAACAGAGATCTAACATAAGATATCAAAGTGGGTAAGGTGTAAACACACCGCCTAAACAGATCTACAATGACTAGAAAACTAATCACACTCAGATCCTAATCTAGCCTATCTTAGACCCCAACATTGATAGGAGTGTTGCAGCGCTCGACCAACACAAAAGGAAATAATAACTTTCCTTCTACACTAGATGTACCAGAATACTCGATAGTGTAGCTCTCGTTTATTACTCTTTGGTTTGTCCCAAGTATTTCCTGCAATTTCTTCCAGTATTTATAGATACAAGATTCAACAGCCAGTTGAGACCACTAAGTCAGTTTGGAATAAGCTAGAAACAATTCCCTCCATTAACTCCATGGTCTAAAATAACCGCCCATAATGTATATGATCTTCTCAAGTGATAATTGCAGCTGCATGACTTGGAACATTCTAGGTCTTCATCCTGCATACGCAACATCAAACAACATAGAACAATAGAGTTAATGTTAAGAGAAATGAAAAATTCAATAATGTTGTCCAGAATGTTGGCTCAACATTTTTTTCAACACTGGCATAACATTAACAGTAAAAATTGAAGAGTATGACTTATATATTACAAAATAGTATTAATCGTGATACTGAAGGATTTTTTTTACTTTTTTGAAAGAATGATACTGAAGGATATTAGATTTTTTAGATCAAGTAGATTTCAAAAATATTTGGGTCCAATAATAAAATGACAAAGTATAGAGTGAAAATGGTTTATACATGAACCATTGAAGGGTATTAGTTGTTTCACTAAATAGAATTTATTGTTTTCACTGAAGAGTATTAGTTGTTTTCATTGAAGAATATTAGTTGTTTATTGAAAACAAATTAAGACTCTTCAGTGAAAATAATTAATATTTTTTAGTGAAAATAACTACTACCCTTCAATGATTCATTTTTTAATCAATTTCACTCTATACATACTCAAATAAAATATGAAGGAAGGGAATAATAAAAGAAAACTAAAAGAAAATAAAGTGGAATGAATATGGTAAACGAAAAGAAAAAAAGAAAAGAAAAGGAAGAGCAAAAATATAAAAGGACAAAGTATAGAGTGAAACTGGTTCATATATGAATCCTTGAAGAGTATTAGTTGTTTTCACTGAAAAATATTACTTATTTGCACTGAAGAGTCTTAGTTGTTCAGTAAAAACAAAGTAAGATTTTTCAGTTAAAACAGCTAATATCCTTTAGTAAAATGACTAATACTTTTTAGTGAAAACAACTAATACTCTTCAATATTCATATATATACCAATTTCGCTCTATACATGCTCATGTAAAAGAAAAAAAAAGAGGAAAATGACTAAAAATACTAAAACTCAGAGTCAATTTGCATCGAACACCGACCCTATAAATACACAGTCTTCTATGTAAATGAACCCCCGGTGTTTTATATGGACAAATGGATCCAATTTTTGGATATCCTTAATTATATGAACATATTTTTGTTCAACTCAATATTACTGATGGAAATGTCACCTTGTTAGAATATTTATGTGATAGTAGTTAATTTACGGCCTTACTAGGGAAAAATTATACTCTATCCATCCACCAAAAGTATATTCACTCACATTATTTGTCCGTTCACAAAAAAAATGCATATTATTTTTATGAAAACAATCAATTTATTATCACCCTTAACCATCACTTAGTTACACGTATACCATCAAATTTTACACTCATACATAATTATTTTATTCATAATAAACCTCAAAATATTTCAATAATATTCTTATCTTATTTATTTATTTTTAAAAATTTCTGTCTATCCATATAAACACATTTTTCACGGAGGAAGTAATAAATAAAAAAGGAAAAGGAGAGGGCGTGTTAGGTATGAAATACATATATGTACAAAGTGGTCGCACAGCGCGTTTAGAGGACGAAAGCGAAAGGAAGGGAAATTTCGAGTGGATAGGATTGGGAGCATGCATATTCTTTCTTCCATAGATATAATGTCATGTGCTACTTCACGTGATTGAAAGCTCATTGCAGGCCACTAGGGTTTAAAATTGGCACCAAACCCTCTCATTATCCTCCCCACTTTTTGGGTAACCCTTAATCCATCCACTATAGTATAACATCTACTCTTGCCATTTCAGTTTCATAAGATTTTTATCTCATGAAAATGGTACTCCTTCCATTTCAGTTTTGTTTTCTCGTTTGATTGTGCACGGAGTTTAATGCGAGAGTTGAATTTAATATTTAAATGAATAAAGTAGTATTGAGAATAATGAATGGTGAATAAAGTTGTATTTAAATGAATAAAATTGTATTGAGAATGGTTAATGATGAATAAAATATTATTTAAATGAATAAAGTAGTTTTCATTTTAGGGATGAGAAAACGAAATTGAGACGGACTTTTTTGGCAAATGGGAAAACAAAACTGGGACAGAGGGAGTATTTTTTTTTTAACAGTTTTGATCTTATAGAAATATTACATCCAAAACTAATTGATGTTGATGCATGAGATACGCGCGTTGAATTTTGCGTAGTTGATCTTGCTTTTCTTTTTATCAATTTTGGAGAAAAATTGCACTTTTAGTCCCAATAGAATATACATTTTAAAATGACCCCTTTATTTTTTAGCAATTTTAGTCCCATAGTTATTTCCATCGGAAACGAGCAAGTTATGCTCACGGGTCCTTCAAAAGTTAATTCTAAAAATTATTTATCCATAATTGTAACTAAAATTTAATTTTAAAACTAAATAATGTGTGTATATTATATATATATATATATATATATATATATATATATATATATATATATTAGTGTATATATATGGTATACGGAAATGATCATATGTCCACCAGTGGGCACAATATAATATACCCACCGCGAATGTTATAATGACACATAAGCAGTGGGTCCAATATAATTTTAATTGATAGATTTTATTTGCTTATGTGTCATTATCACATTCGCGGTGGGTATATTATATTGTGTCCACTGGTGGGCATGAAATCATTTCCGATATGGTATATACACACAGTAAAACATATACTCCGCCCACTGGCGGACCTGTTCGCCGCACCACCCCCTCTACGCTGCCACCACCTCCGCGACCACCCTGCCTCGCCACATCGCCATATGACCACCACCACCCGCCACGAAAATCAAAATGTTCAGAAAAAAATTCACACAAAGATGGTCAATATTTACAATTGGAGATGAATGAGAGATCGAAATTTAAAATTAATAAGGGACTTTGATTTTCAGCATTGACACGAAGCTATAGTCAATTTCATAGCTTTGACTAGTGGTAGCTTTCTTGTTTCTTTTTGTTGATTTGTTACAAAAAGTGTATCGTTTATTAAAATATGGTGGGTCATATGTTAACTTTTGTGTAAAGTAGTGGGGAGTTGTGAAAAATTAAAGAAGAGTTGTTTAAAAAAATATTTATTTATTAATATATGGAGTGATGTTTTTTGCATTTTATGGAATATGAAACTTATAGTGGGACATCCGAAAAAGAAAAGTAGGAAACTTATAGTGGGAAAGTAGGAAACTTATAATTTAAATTGAAAAAGGTCTTTTTTTATATATACTAATTATCTTTTTAATTTTTCAAATTCTAAATAATAATTATTTGTGTTTTAAAAAAATCTTTGTATTTTTTTAATTATACTTAAATTCAATATACATATTTACAATAGATTTATAATTTATGAATTAATTTGATTATATACGTAATTAGTTCATTTTTAATATTATTTTCAAAAGTCAACTAATAGTTTCCATCCAAAAATTAACGGTTGTGACTAAATTTGCAAAAAAAAAAAAAGGACTAGTTTTTCACTTAGATACTAAAAGTGTTTTGAGACTATTCTCTCGGGACCAAAAGTGCAATTAACTCTAAACTTTGGTCCCATAGAGACTTTGAAATTGTGGTCTAATTTGTTGTAAATCCAAAAGATTTGATACGCTAAATCCAGAAGATTTGATATGGACATTACTTATGGGCCAAGAAACCTGATAGGCTTTAGGGTTTCTGTTATTATAAATATATCCCTGTACTCAGTATTGTATACACATACAAGAATATAATGAAAAACTCTTGGCTTAGTATGCCCCCAGACGTTAGTCATTATTGACGAAATGGATAAACAAATCGGTGTTCATGTTTTGCGCTCTTTATTTTACAACACGTTATCTGCACGAGTGCTCCTAAAATCTCCGATTTTCACAAGGTGTACTGTACCTATTCTTTTTTATTTCATTAAAGAAATTTCGTTGATTAACTCAATTTCATATTATGTTTTATACACTATAAATATGAAATCCCAAATTGTGTGTTAAATTTGTTTAACTTGCTGAGTAAATTCAAATATTATTTCTTATAATCTACTGCCTTTTGCCCGACGGGATCATCGGGCTCCCATTGAGCCCGATCCGCGGACCGAGTAAGGTCCGATCGGTAAGACTCTTGTCGAGTCCAATTCCAACGCCCTCGACGGCACAAAATAGGGTTCCGGCAGAACCCGGGCGACAACCACGTCGCTGTGATTATCGAAGCCGCCGGCATCAGCACAATAGTCGAGGCTCGCTGCAATTATCAAAATCGCTGGCAGCGGTGCGGCCGAGCGATAGCCATGACTCATCGGAGGCGGTGTGCTTGACGACCGATTGAAATCCCAAGCTTCTTAGGTTGGCGTTAATGGAGGAGGGCCTCCCGGCGGCACTGTTTTGATCCCGGTTAGACCTGCAGTCCAATTCGGGCCGTGAAACGACAACCACACGTGCCTAGCGGATTGCCAAACCGATAGCTACTGCACCTGGACTCTGCACCGTCAAATTCGGCGCCGATGTGTGTGATGGGACCTTTCATGGCCGCCATCCATGGTGGCCCTTATTAACCTGGGCCAAATTTGTTGAAATAAAATATTTGGGCCTTTTTAACTATCTTAACCTGGGCCGGTTTTCTAAAAAGTATTTTGGGCCTTTAATTAATTTAAACTGGGCCAGTTTTTTTTTCTTCTTGGGCTATTTTGTTCCTTTTAGGTTGTAAATAATATTTTTTTTAATGAATGAATAAAAATATTTAGCCCAAATCCCTTTTAGAATTAATTTTATATTAGTTCTCCATATATTAAATAAGTCCCAAATTTAATTTATGTTATTAATTACTATATATGCATGCTATATATGATAATTGCTCATGTATGCATTATTATTTTTGCACATAGTTCTTATATTATAGTCCGCATATATTGTCTGGGTGTCGGACCGTAAATTATGTTTGGGTAGACGACGTCCAATACGTGCTCCTATGTGTTAGAACATGATATAGTAAATCCTTATTTCTCCGTTGTCAATAAAAGGTCACAAAACTGACCATGCCACTTTAAATATTGTAGTGAGAATGTCTGATATTACCAAGAGAAAATTTGCTGAGCTTGCTCTCGATGGTAATAATTACCTGACATGGGCTCAAGATATTGAGATTCATCTAGACTCAACTAAGTTGAGCAGAACTATTGTCGAAAGGTCTAAATCCACTAATGCCCAGAAGCCAAAAACGTTGATTTTTCTCAGGCACCACCTGAATCAGGACCTGAAAAATGAATACCTCACTGAGAAAGACCCCAGAGTGTTGTGGACGTCCCTGGAGGACCGTTTCCAACAACAAAAAGATATAATCCTCCCTCAGGCACAATACAATTGGTTGAACATCCGTTTTCAAGACGTTAAGTCTGTGATGGAGTACAATTCTTCACTGCACCGTATTATATCTCAGTTAAAGTTATTCAAGCAAGTGATAACTGAGGCCGAGTTGATACAGAAAATGCTATCAATGTTCCACGCTAATAACCTTGTACTTCAGCAGCAGTACAGGGCCAAAAACTACACTGCCCACTCAGAGCTAATTTCTGCACTTCTAGTAGTAGAAAAACACAACCAACTCTTGATGAGGAATCATAATTCTAGACCAGTTGGCTCACAAGCAGTGCCCGAAGCACATGCTATAGCTCATGGAAATCTGAGTGGGAGTAAGCGTGGAAGAGGGAAATGAAAGAAACATATTCGGGGTAGAGGCCAAGGTCGTGGTAAATCTGGTGGTCAAGGAACCTCGAACGACAATCAAGCTCAGAATCGTGGAAAAGGTGTACCTAACATGAATTCCGCTCCAAAAAAATTTAGCTCTCAAGACAAGATTGAGCAGTCCTGCTACGTACAGATGCAGATGCAAAGGTCATTGGACCCACACGTGTCACACTCCCGAGCATTTGGTTGAGGCTTATCAAAAGCAGCAAAAGGACAACAGGGGGAAGGCCCCTCAGGGTGAATCTTACCATGCCAGCCTGCCTGAAGCAAGATTTGACCATGACAATGACTATCTCTTGGGCCTGGAGCTCAAAGACTATGGAGATAATGAGTGATTCGGATATCAGATCATTTTCAGTACTTCCATTTGATTGAGACCTTTTATTATTGTGAATCCTATTTTTGGATACATTATTTTACCTTTAGTATGACATTTGTGGTTTAGCTTTGATGTGTTTACTTTATATATGCTATCTGTTATATTTGTGGATATTGTTATTCTGATATATGACTCGTAAACATATCAGCTATTTGGTTTGGGGTATTTTCCTCTGACATGATGAGTTCAAATTGTGATTTATGTCTGGTAGATAGCGCCACCACACACACAATCTTAAGAGATATGAAGTATTTTCATAACTTGATAGAAAGAAAAGGAGTGTAACTACGATAGCCAATGACAATATTATGATAGTGGGCTCCGGAAGAGCCTCTATCATCCTCTATGGGTACATAACTCATAATTGACAATGTTTTGTTGTATCTACAGTCAAAGCGTACCCTTCTCAGTTTTAAAGATATAAGAACTAATGGCCATTGAAACTGAAACTGAGAACAATAACGAATACCTTTTGATGACTGTCTCTCGAGGTAGCCGTAAACAAGTTATCGAAAAACTTCCCTCATTTTCTTCTGGATTGTACTATACTTACATCCGACCCTCTAACCTCCATATAGCCATAAGTGTGAAATTTCATGACCCAAAATCATTTAAATTATGGCATCAGCGGTTAGGTCATCCAGGACAAATAATGATACGTAGGATTCTATCTAATTCCACTGGTCATAATATATCGAATAATAGAATCCCTCATGTTGATGAATTTATTTGTGATGCATGTTCAAAGGGCAAGTTAATAGTGCGTCCGTCGCGCACTAAAGTAGGACTTGAATCTCCAATTTTTCTTGAACGGAATCATGGAGATATTTGTGGCACCTTCACTCGGTGGACTATTTTGGTATTTCATGGTCTTAAATGATACCTTCACTCGGTGGACTTATGCCTATTTGTTGTCCACCCGCAATCAAGCCTTTGCCAAGCTTATTGCGAAAACTATTGAGCTTTGAGCTCAGTTCCCAGATTATCTAATAAAATTAATTTGTATGGATAATGCTGTTGAGTTTACCTCAAAAGCCTTTACTGATTACTGTATGGCACTGAGAATTAAAGTGGAACATTCGATCCCTTATGTCTATACCCAAAATGGTCTAGCCGAGGCGCTAATAAAACGTATCAAATTAATCGCTAGACCAATACTGATGAACTCAAACTTACCCACCTCATGTTGGGGGCATGCAGTCCTACATTCATTACATCTGATACAAATTCGTCCAACTGGATATAATGATCATTCCCCCCTACAGCTAGTGCGTGGGAAAGAACCTAATACTTTTCTCATTTGCGTATATTTGGATGTGCGGTGTATGTTCTAATAACATTACCGAAGTCTCGATGAATTTCATAGATATAGGAGAAATTTATAATCTAAATATTACTATCATCGACGACACATTTGCAGCGATAATTGCTCTTTCCATTATAAATAACGATCTGGATCCAGAACCCAAATCCATAGCTTAGTGCCAGAAGCGCTCAAATTGGGTGAAATGGAAAGAGGCAATTGAAGCGGAGCTCGTCTCGCTAAATAAAAGAAAAGTATTTGGCTCTATCGAACGTACACCCGCGCGCGCTATCCCTGTAGGATAAAAATGAGTTTTTATACGAAAAACAAAATGAGAAAAATATTATGGAGAGATACAAAGTGAGGCTAGTAGCTCAAGAGTTTTTGCAGAGACCTGGTATTGATATCGATCAAACCTATTCTCCTGTAATTGACGGAATAACGTTCCGCTACTTGATATCTTTGGTAGTTAAATTAAATCTCCAGATGAGATTGATGGACGTTGTAACCGTATATTTATACGGATCACTAGATGCCGACATCTATAATCCCTGATGGATTTAAGATTCCCCAGATGAGGAATGATGAAAATCGCAGTATGTATGACATAAAACTGCAGAAGTCGTTGTACGACCTACAACAATCAGGTCGAATGTGGTACAAGAGACTTAGTGAATTTCTCCTGAGGGAGGAATGTACAAACAATATAGCTTTCCCTTGCGTATTTATAAAAAAATCGCAAAACGGTTTTTGCATCATATCCGTATATGTTGACGATCTAAACGTAATCGGAACATGCAAAGAGATTGAATAAGCCAGTTCAATCTTGAAAGCTGAATTCAAAATGAAAATCTTGGGCAAAACCAAGTATTGCCTTGGTCTGCAGATCGAGCATCTCCCTGAAGGAATTCTTATACACCAGTCAACCTACGTGAAAAATGTATTGGAGAGATTTCACATGGATAAATCTCATCCACTCAGCAAACCGATGGTTGTCCGATCCCTTGAAGTGGATAAGGACCCATTCAGACCAAAAGGATATACAGAAGAAATTCTGGGACCAGAAGTTCCTTATTTTAGCGTTGTTGGTGCATTACTTTATCTCGCAAACTACACTAGACCGGATATTGCATTTACAGTTAATTTGCTTGCGAGATATAGCGCTTCTCCTACAAGGAGACATTGGAATGGTGTTAAGCACATTCTACGGTATCTCCAAGGGTCTCAAGATCTTGGATTGTTTTACGCTAGAAACCAAGATAAAACTTTTGTAGGTTATACAGATGCTGGCTATTTGTCTAATCCCACAATGCCATATCTCAGTCTGATCACGTTTTTCTCTGTGGTGGTACTGCGATTTCATAGAGATCGGTTACACAAACTATTGTTACCACATCTTCAAACCACCCAGAGAAAATAGCTTTATTTGAAGCCTCACGATAATGCGTTTAATTAAGATCATTGGTAAAACACATTGGTGACTCGTGTAGTATTGCTAAAAACGATACATCTTCTACTGTTACATTTGAAGACAACGCAACCTGCATCACACAAATGAGTAATGGGTACATTAAGGGAAACTTGACGAAACTTATTTCACCAAAAATTTTCTACCCATACGAACTCCAGAAGAGTGGCGTGATTACCATACAACAGGTGCGATCTAGTTACAATCTAGCAGATCGGTTCACTAAGTCCCTACCTACCTCTACTTTTGAAAAATATATTTATAGTATCGGGATGCGAAGACTTAAAAGATTGTTGTCTTTAGGTGGAGTAGCAACCTTGAAATAATCCTGAAAATTAGATCCGGAAGATCAATAGTTGCATTCCTCCTTAGCTAAATATTTTCTTGCTACCTAGCATGTGGAGTTTTCTGATGAGACATATACGTCGCCTCGTAATGTCCAAGGGAGAGTGTTGTAAATCCAGAAGATTTGATACGCCAAATCCAGAAGATTTGATGTAGACATTACTTATGGGCCAAGTAACTTGATAGGCTTTAGGGTTTTTGTTACTATAAATATATATTTGTACTCAGTATTGTATACACACACAAGAATATAGTGAAAAACTTATGGCTTGGTACGCCTCCAGACGTAGTCATTATTGACAAATTGGGTAAATAAATCGGTGTTCCTGCTCCTGCTTTGCGCTCTTTATTTTACAACATGATTAACGGCTTCAGTCACATAATTAATGGTTAAGACCAAATTAAATAAGATAAATGAAGAAGATAATTTTGAAACATAGGTATCAAAATTATTTTTGAAAAATTCATTGCAATTTACCCCTCAATGGTTGGTTGACGCATGTGACATGAAAGAAGAATAAGTTTATATACTCCCTCTTTCGGTCCTTTGGTAAGTTTTTCCTTTAATTTTTGCACAGAATTAGGAAATATATATAGTATTAAAAGTATGGTTGGATATATGTGTGGTAGAAAAGAGAAAGCAAAGAGAGATAAAAATAGAGAAAAATAGACAGAAATGTGGAAACAAATATTTTTAAAATTAATAAAAGATTTGAGTCCACTCTTACTAAAACAGAATTTAAAAAGGAACGAGTATATGATATATTAGTTTTATTGGCGACAATTCTTTCTATTGTCATACATATTGATCATCCAATGAATATGTTAGTCCTCCATTTACAAATAGGTGCATTATTTGCCCAAATGATATGTCCCAATTAGATATATCATTTCCAAAAATGGAATAAAACAACTGCATCACTATAAATTACTTTTTTCAAAAATTTCAAAATTACATCATATGTTATTAATTATTTTTTCCACGGAAACTCAATTCTCACGTTAAAATTTATGTTGAAACTTTTATTCTACTCCCAATTAAAACCTATTTTATCTCATGTACTCTCCCGGTCCTCTAATAATCTTCACATGTTTCTTTTGGGACGTCCCACAATATCTTTCACACCCAATGAATGTAAATAAAACACTCTCATATTACTCACTTTATTTCAAAATATTTTTCATTAATTGGACCAAAAAGTCAATAAATTATTTTTTCTTAAAAATGTGTCACCTCACATATAAAAATTAATAGAGGACGGAAGGTGTAATACTAATAAACAACTCTAGCATTAAATTCTAGGCTTAATTGAAATTTAAATCACAACCTTCTCCAAAATTATATTTTAAGCCAAATTTTTAGATCTTGTTGAAAAAAGCTTCAATTTACCTTTTTTGGCAATTAAGACTTACAGACAGATTTTTCTCTGTCCGTCGCTGATTTAGCGTCTATGTAGCAATGGCCCACAAATTATTTAATTAGGTGGCAAAAAACTATAAGATTTAATTGCACTTTAAATCACAACCTTTTCCAAGATTATATTTTAAGCTAAACTTTTAGATCTTGTTAAATAAAAAAATCTAATTTAATCCATTTTTTATATATAATTAAGACTTACATAAAGATTTGTAGAGACCCATAAATGATACCACGTGATAACACCAAAAAAAAAAAAAAAAAAACTTAAATATTGTGGCAATTTTTTTTAAATACAAGGTAAAATTTAAAATTAAATTCTCAAATTTCAAATAATTTCCAAAACTCTAAGCTCCAATTTCATGGTAAAATGAATTATTAAAATTGTTTTATGGTAAAACGGCTGTGTTTATCCTATTTGGATTCATTTATGTTCTTATTAATGCAATATTTTTGTATTTTGATTTCATCTTTTCTTTCTATGTGTATTCTTATTAATGCAATGATTCTGAATTTTTGATAAAATTTTAAGTTTTGTTACGTATTTAAAGTCTTCTGCCACATAATTTAATTTTTTTGTGGACCATTGACACGTAGACGTCACGTCAATAACGAGCCTCTACAAATCTGTCTGTAAGTGTTAATTGACAAATAAAATTATATTGAAGTTTTTTTTAACAAGATCCAAAAGTTTAGCGTAAAACATAATTTTGAAAAAAGTCGTGATTTAAATTGCAATTATGTTTTAAAGTTTTTTGCAACATAATTTAAATTTTTTGTAGTTCATTGCTACGTAGACGTCACATTAGCGACATGCAAATCTACAGATAAGTCTTAATTGCTAAAAATAGTTAAATTAATTTTTTTTAACAAGATCTAAAAGTTTAACTTAAAATAATTAAGCCTCAAATTCTACAAATAGTAAATGATGTACTCCCCCCGTCCCAGTTTTGCTTTCTCGTTTGACTTTACAAGAAGTTTAATGCGAGAGTTGAAATGTAGTATTTAAATGAATAAAATAGTTTTGAGAATGATGAATAATGAATAAAATAATATTTAAATAAATAAAATAGTGAAATTGTAGGTTGAAATTTAAAAAAATAAAATAATTTATTTTTATTTTGGAAAAAAAAAAAATTGAGACAATTTTTATGTCAAATGAGAAAATAAAACTGAAAGGGAGGAAATATCTTGTTTGGAACAGGAGAGAGTACGTCATAAAATAATAAGATAAGAAGACCCAGCTAGGACATATTAAGTGGATTTTCCTCTCTAATCTATGTATATATAATATTTCTAGGGTTTGCTGCACCAAAAGCTAATTAAACCATTGGAATTTTTAGGTGGGGTCAGGCCGAACATAGAGAAAGGACAATTATGTGTAGTAGCAATGGCCCTGCCCGTGTCTGCGTCTGTATGATAACGCCCTTTTGACTGGGATGACCCTATGTCGCTTTCAATTAAAAGACCATTACCTCCCACTATATTTTAGCTAATCCTTGTGTACTTCTCCATTCCATTCATTATAAATTGTTAATTTTCTTATGTTGGTAGTATGTTTTATTATAAACTTGTCATTTTTTTACAATTTATTTATTATTCCTCTATATTTTATTTAATTTTCATTTTACTATTTTTGTCCGTTCTTTTATTTACTTCTCATTAAAAAATTTAATATAATATTATATTTTTACACCAGTTCACTTTTTTTTACATATCAATAATATTTTATCTATACAATACAATATCATATAATATTTTTTTTATTACATTATTTGTACTATATTTATATTATACTATTTACTTTAATAATTATGCCCATGGAGATGAGAAACAAATTGGGGGACGGAGGGAGGGAGTACATTTTACATCTCATTTCCATTATTTTTAACATTAACACATTACATTTTTTTTCTTTTTTTTTTCTATCACACTATTTGTACTACAATTATTATAATTTAAAATTTAATTTGTGTGTTCAAAATCTAAAAAAGTTTATAATGGACGGGAGGGAGTAAGCTCTCTTTCTCTGTGTGTGTGTGTGTTTTTTTTTTTTGGGAATAGGAGTAAGTAATAAATCCCACTCTCTTTCTGTATTGTTTGATCTAAATTTTAAATTAATTATGATTTGAATTAAGAGGGGTTATGAGTTAGTCAAGAAAAGGTGACGCTGTGCTTGTCCTTGCCATTGAATTTTGAACAAGCCCCACCCCCTAAAACCCTAGCCCATAATCCTAAATACATATAGAGTAAATAATGTTGAGATCTAGGCAAGTATATATATGACTGTTTTGAGTTAATAAGCAAATGGCATTAATAGTCGTCCGATCCTCAATTCTTTTTTGATGAGTTGGGAATCCACTATTTTATTTCCATATATACATGCCGCAATTCCAGTATTCCTCTCACTGTCCTCCATCTTAATTTCCAGGCCCTATACTATATATAGAATAGATACACGGTATTTTAGTACTGAGACAGGCATAATTACCTGGACCACATGAAATGCTGATAAATGGTCGCTCTAATGTTGCTTTCAGTATCGGATAATTATTACGAGATAAAAGCAAAAGGAGGTGATTACGAGTTCTCCTCCTTACAATGTTGGAACAACAAGATAACCCTAAAACCAAATAAAAGATGAAAAGTCAGATCATGAATTATTTTAGTGCTTGCATTTCCACAAGGAAAAGACCCCCAAAAATGGAACCTGCCTCTCTTCTCATTTTTCAAAGTGACTAGTTCTCCTTTAAAATTTGTTGTCAGGTATGAAATTAATATCATCAAATGTATTCCTCTGATACCATGAGATATGTTCAAGGATACCGTAGTAATTTACAGTTGAATTTCATTTTACAAGTTTGATTGTATTAATTAATGTATATAGTAATATCAGTTAATACATTTAATTGTTTTCATTTCATACTAAGAACCCGTTTGACTAAATTTATTTGAAAAATCTTATAAGGTCTAACATCTTATTTACAGCTTATAAGTCTTTAGGAACTTATTGTATGATCTTATATATAAGCTGTTAAACACCGTATTTTGTCAAACACATTGATAATACTTAAATGCTCTTAAACAACTTATAAGTTTGTTTTAAGGAGCTCATAAGCTCAGTCAAACACCCTCTAAAATATCCTTTCATATGAGAATTTGTGCTTTCAAGTGAAATGGATCAAAATCCAACAGTTAGTTATATGAAAAAAAAAAATTCAAATCGAGTTAACACATCAGAAAATTGACTTTTATTTATAGTCTTCATCTCATTATAAATTCTCTAAATTCTCTAACCAACATTTTTAAATGACGTCAAAAATTAAAGAAAGTCACCTATCATAAATGACTTTTAGTAGGAGAAAATCAATTTTTTTTAATGATAAGAAGGGGGTTTAAATTTGAATTGGTCTCACTCATACGAAAATTCGTACACATGGATGTGTGCACGCGTGTGTAGTTGTTCAAGTTCAGATACAACGCACTTCAATTCAAATTTATCTGTAAAGGCGAATTGACAATCTAGTTCAACTGCGCAACTAGCTACTTCTGGCCTGGCCTGGCCTGGCATGGGTGCTCTTTGATTGTACCTAAACCCACTGAAGATGTAGAATCACAGTATCAAAGCCTTTAAGCATCATTATCATGCCATTGATTAATTTCCTCAGACCTCTACCTCTCTTTTGGAGAATGAATCGTTTTCCACTATTTTGCCCTAATTTTTGTCTACTACTCGGATTCTAAGTATATTCATATTCCTCATTCAATTTTTTCATTTTGAGTTCATAGGACTAAAATGTGCCACCCAACAATTACTTTTTTCTTCTACGTTACAATTTCCACGCAGAAACAGACCTATCCTAATATAAGCTACTCACAGGACACATAATTTTTTTGGAAGTAGATCTTGCTTGAGATCAAACATAATTTGGGAAAGATCTTTTAATATTTTAAATTTTGTATGTATAGAGTTCATGAAACATGAATAACTAAAGGGTATTAATTAATTTCCCAAAAGAGAATAAGTTGTTTTCAACAAAGAGTATTGGTTGTTTAATTTTAATGAAAATTCTTAGTTTGTTTTTAGTAAATAACTTATATTTTTCAGTGAAAACAACTAATACATTTTAATTAAAATAACTAATACTCCCTCCGTCCCGCTATAATGTTCTCCTTTTGCCATTTTGGTCCGTCCCACTATAAACTTCCTATACCTTATTTGGAAATCAAATTATATTATTATATTCATCTACTTTATTCATATCCACTCATTTAACCACATTCCACTTTATTCTATTCTCTCTCCATCACATCATTTGTACTATATCTATATTTTATTATCTATCTTAAATCTTGTGCCAAAAAGTAACAGGAATGTTATACCGGGACGGAGGGAGTACATTTTAGTGAAAATAATTAATATCTTTCAATAATTTATGAACGAACCATTTTCACTCTATACTTTGTCTTTTAGATTTAAAAGAAGTTGATATTAATTTTTGTAAACTATTTTACTGTCCAACATAAATTTTTGAGCCCAATTTTTATTTCTAGATAAATTACTACTTTGCAAATTGAATGTGAACAAAAGTTCAAAATCTAATCTCTAGAAAGCAAGGATTTCACCATCAATCTCAGTCACCGTGTGTATTGGGATATTTTCTGGTTATTTCTAGAGATGTAAAGAAATTAAATCAGTATATCTCACAAATCTTTGCACTTAATTTTCACTTAGTCAATATATAACCACTAATGATACAAGCTGGTTAATTACAAAACATTGATTGGAATTTGTTTTTCGTTTTTTATTTAAATAGTTCACCAAGTCGACCCATGATTTTGAGCTAAAACACCGATCTCACTTTTTAAATTAGTATGGTAGAAATACATGTTGATCATATATCCAATAATCGAATATTAGAGGTAAAACATTCGATCACTGCTTAGGTGACATGTTCTTGGATTTACATATTTTCTTTTTAGGATGGGGTGTATGTTTCTGGATTATGTGGAATTTTCTTTCCATAACAAAGGGAAAGAGACTTCATTTAATTGCAATATGTCTAATATGACTTTTATCAAATTTACAATCTGTACTATAAAAGTTTAAAACTTAAACTTTATTTTTCTAGTACTAGTATTTTCCGGTTACTCAAGGATTATAATTTTAAATTCTTATTATATATATAGTTTATTTTTATTATTAATAAATACATAACTTTTTTTAATATAAGCATTACATATTATATTCATTGTCCATTTAATCATTGAATTTATGTTTAATTGAAAAAAAAATCACGAACTTTATGATCTTTATCAATTACAACATGAACTTTTTTCTTTGCAATTTAATGAACCCAATTTTTACGTTTTGCAATTTAAAATATCTAATTATTTTTCGACAATAATTAAATGACGTTCCTGTCGAAATGTCACAAAAAAATCTATGTAGAGTCAACATATAAAATTATTTTAAAAAATAAAATAAAAGTAACGTCTTTAAAATACATTTTTTAATTATGAATCTAAAGTTAAAATGTATTTTAAAATCATTATTCTAATTATAAATAATATACAATATTATTTCTTAGCATCTACGTGAGTTTTATGTGACATATTCGACAACCACTGACAAAAAATTATCAAATATTTCAAATTGCAAACTTATAAAGTTGGTTTATTAAATTGCAAAGAAAAAAGAGTTCACGTTGTAATTGATAAAAAAACATAATGTTGTGGGGCAAATAAATCTCCACCACAACCTCGCCAGAAGGGCGAGCTAAGAAGAGGATCAGGGCGAGGTCCGAGATGATGTTTAGCCTGTCGTATTACCCCAATAATGGCGAGCTATCCAAGAGCTCGCCGAGGAGAATGACAATACGACCCCACCAGAGACCTCGCTGAACGGGCGAGGTAACCCTTCAACGATAGGCTACATTGCAGAGTAAAAGGACATGGCCCCAATACGAAGGGCAGGACAACACCAGAGCCCCGGGCTGCAGGACCCCGATACCACCATCCCAGAGAGGCCCAGGCGCGACTGCAGACTGTGGACAGGGCAAAAGAGGAAAAAGGACTGCAGGGCATGCAGTGCCCCAATATCCGAGAGACAGTCGTAAGCCGTCTATTGGGGCAGGGCAATTTGCTAGATAAGAGGCGGTTACTCCCCTAGTAAGGCCGCTGGCAGGGATAGCTGGGGACAAAACTCATGAAATCTTTACGTGGTCCCACCGAAACTAGGGCAGCAATATGTAACCTAGTTATTATTATAAATAGAGCCCTTGAGCTCATGAATAAAATATAACACTTATTAAGATTGAGCCTAAACCCCACGGTAAACCTCTGCGCATTTATTTTCGTGTAATCATTTACATTTATTACTCATATCACTTGCCTAAAGTGGGGAAGCATTCATAGTTTTCCTCCCTTAGCTCAATTTATATATTTTATCCGATTATAGCCACATAAAGCTCACTCAAATACAAATCGGGTAACAATAATTGACGCTAGAAGGAGGATATCAACCTCACACTTCACCAAAAATTTTGAAAAACACTCACTGTTTTTCGAAGGTAAAGCCTAGGAGTTCCAAGGTCTATCTTGGACCCTTAACCCATTCAACAAATGGAAAAGGCGAACAAAGCGACTCGGGCTTTGGCCAACCTGTGATCGACGGTGGTGCCTGCGACTAGGACTCGAGCAGTGACTCTGGCACGGGCCGCGGCTCACACCAACTCAAGCGGCGCCTCCGCCCGCCACGAGCAGGAAGTAGCCCAGGCCACTCAAGGAGGGGCCTCTAACCTATCCCTATTCAGGAGTACGAGACTCCGGAGCAGGTGGCTTCGGCCATTACCATCCTGAGGAAGAGGGGTGAGGAATTACGAACGAGCCAGAGTGCCCCAATAGCCCCAAGGAAGCAGCGTCTCACCCGCTCCGCCAAAGGAAAGCGTAAAATGGCCGAACAGCAAAGCGAAAGAACCCCAGCAGGACCCGAGGGGGTTACAACTTGCGACACCAACTTTGGGCCGAATCTCACTCCCACTCAGTTTTTAACCGACTGGAGAGTTTAGACCTGTCTTGGCATCCCTTTTCTTCGGCCCCACCAGCAAGTTACAAGTTCGTCACCCTAACCCGGTCGTCAATATACGTGGCCCCAGACGCAGGGGATGCATCCCCAGCCAACTCTGCGCAACAAAAGCTGAATTTTGCACAAAGCGAACTGTTAAGGAGGAATAGGCCACGTGCACCTACCCACGACCGACTCGGTCCAGGCCACAGTGCTCCAGTTGGGATTACTCCTGGAGAGGCCACGCAGGGTGCCGTGCTGCTGGCGATCCAAAGAAGACTGGAGGAGATGCAACACCGCATTGATGGGGACGATACAAGATTGAAGGCCGCCACTCAATTCCACAAGCCACTAAGCGATGAGATCGAGTTAGCTCTGGTCCAGCCGAAAATTGTGCCACCCACGATCCTGCTATAGGAAGGACTCTCCGACCCGGAGACACACGTAAGCAAGTACCGCATCTACATAATAGGTTGGGGCGCCACAGACGTGACCAAGTGTCGCTTGTTCCCATTAACTCTGGGCGAGTTCGCCCACAAGTGGTACGTGTCTTTACCCCCGAGGTCTGTCACCTATTTCTCAAAGTTATGCGACCAGTTCACAACCTACTTCCCTGTGAAGATTGCCCGACCGGAAAGTCGGAACCGCCTACTGAGGATTCAACAGGAGGAGGAGGAGAGCGACGAGGCGTACATTGACCGTCTGGATAAAGTTATCCTTATGGGGGAACCAGTGAGTGACGAGCTCACCCTCCACTCCGCGCTGGCCAGGTTCAAAGGGAAATCCCCCATGTTCAAGCAACTAACAAAAGTTTTGCCCAACACCTACACGGACTTCCACAGACGTGTTGGAGACACCGTTGCTCACAACAAGCTGCTCGCCCAGAGGATGGGCGAGAAGAAAGTCGAGGAGAAGGCTAAGGCACCCTCGGCGAGAGCAAAAAGCGGCAACCAACGCCGGTAAAGAAACTACAAAGCACCCGGAGGAAAATGGGGTAAAGGTCCAGATCTTGGACAAACTGAGAGAATCACCAGCTTTCGTCTTCAGTGCCATCCGGAACATAGACATGCTGGCCAAGCAAGGGTCCTTCAAGGTAGAAGCCGCAAAGTTATACCAAAACAAGTCTTGCCACTGTTAGGATATTTTTGTCCTAAGGATTTCTTGGTTTTGATTTTGATGATGCCAAACATATTCTATCTATTGTATTTTTTTGATACTAACTTAGCAGGTGTAAAGATTAGAAGATCTTAGAATTTTTCCTAAGGTTTGCAGTTGAAGAGTTTCAAGACTCTACAACTGAAGAGTTGATGATTAGAAGAATCAAAGTCTACACCTGAAAAATTCTCACTAACTGCAGAGATAAGATGATATGGGCTATCCCAGCACGACCCTTGAGCAGTGGGCCCATATCAAAGTTAGCACACTTGAGTTCCAGAGCAGAGCTGAACTGGACTTCACTCGACTGAAGTATTGTCTGTGACTCGCACGTGTGGATACGTGCCCAGGGTTAAAACCCAGATTCATTTGAAGATGTTTAGAGTAGAGTTGGATATTCTCTCAATTCTGCCTCTGGATGCCGTAAGATGAGAGTCGGAATACAAGAAGGCCTTTATTTGCTATTACTACGAATAATGGCACTGAACACTTTAATAAACATTTATCTTTAACAGTTCAAATATACTCTCAACTCTGGAGAGGTCACAACCACTTTCGAATGAGCTCGTAGATAATGGTGAATATGTCCCTTTCCCGAATACTGGGGCAAGGTTAGTGGAAGTTCGTATGTCAGACAAAAAATGAATAAAGAGGATATGGGAATCACCTAAAAGGACAACAGAATTGTCCTTGAGCAATGGCCATGCGCCACCTGTCCCGTACCACACTGAGTTGTGGTCCCTTAGCAGATTAGGGCTACACAAGAAGAATTACTCTTATGCCCTCTAGAGGAATAAAGGTATAAATATCCTCATTTCAACCAATAAGGTAACACAATTATCTTCACACATAAGAAACACACACTTATACAGAATATTTTCGATGGGTTTTCTTGTTTATCAAGCTTAGCTGACTTGAGCGTCGGAGGATCGACACTGGAGCCCCATCTGGCCCAATTTTGTGCAGGATTTTGCCAGAGTTAGTAGCTGTTGTTCCAGAGCTGTTTTCCAGTACATCAGAGACGAAACTGAGCTCTCTATTTGTTACCCTTTTACAGAGATGCTCTCAGGTAATTATCTACCTTCGATCTTCTATATTTTTAACATTTGTTGATGTGCTTCATTTGGTCCACATCAAATGGCGCCGTCTGTGGGAAAATGAGCTATTGACGTGAGTTTTCCCAGAAAATTGTACGATATTCTGTCAAAATATGCATGAATCATTAAAGTCATGAAGAATATACTCTGTTATCTTAAATATGACTATGTTTTCTGGTTTTCCGGTTTTTCGATTTGGAATAAAGTGGTTTCTAGTTTTTTTTCGTGAGAATCTGATGATTATGTGTTTAATCTGTGAAATAACACGCTCCTTTAATGGTTTTACATGAAAATGAGTGGATCTTTGTAGATCTAGGTTGATTATTCTGTTTTGTATAGATCTAAGAATGAAAATGTTGATTTCGTGAGAGAAGCATGCTGAATATTTATATTCGAAGTGCAAACGTGAGTATTTATTTACCAAACTGTTTAAATATTTGGGTCCGAGTAACAAGGTTGTTGTCATTTTGTTCAAAGTCAAAATGAGAAGGATGATTTGTACTATTTGATATACGGTTTTGCTGAGAAAATGGTGAATGAAGGAATTTTTCTGGAAAAGGACATGATGATTATGGGTATTTGTTTGAAGGTGCATGTATGTGTACCAAGAATGGTTTTGTTCTTTTGTTAAAAGGTGGGGTTTGATCCCTATGAAATCTGGGAATCCTCCCAAAAGTTATTTTTTACCTGATATGGTATGAGAAGTATGTACGAGCAGAGTCCATAGTGGACATTCACATGGAGGTTATTTTGTACATGTATGTCAATCTGTCTATTGCTTATGGGAAAAATTATATAAAATATTTTGTTCTCTCAGAAATGGCTGATCCCATCCCTCGCGATTTGGGAAAGGAATTTGATGGTGTTGCTGACACTTCGGTGAGTACGAACGCTCCCGCCATCACAACCTTGGAGAACGATGCCACGTGAACGAACCCAGATTAGAGTCGTAATTCTCTGATCACGATCACAGCTGAGCAGCTACAGGCTTTTATCAGAACCGCTGTGGATAGTGCTCTGGTGGCCAGGATCCCAGAAATGGGAACTCGTCCTGACGAGCCAACTCCTGACACTGGATTCTCCCTCATGTCAGTGAGGGACAATTGGCCGCTATTGGGTCGAAGGCAAGAGCTCAGAACGAGCCGGGAGCCAAGAGTTAGAGCGTGCCGGAACTTAGGCTTAGAACGTGCCCGGAGATCGAAGGGCCTGGAACGTGCCCAAATATCCTAGGACCATAAATATGTCCGGAGGTCAAAGGGCCTGGAATGTGCCCTGCAACCTTAGGGCCTTGAATGCGCTCGGAGATCAAAGGGCCTGGAACGTGCCTGGCGATCCTAGGGCCTGGAATGTGCCCGGAAATACATTGTCCACTCTCCCGGGAGACGTCCTGGGTTATAGTAATGTGCGAATCAGAGATGGCAGGACAGCTGCCGGTGGGACCGCCGCCAGGGATGACAGAGCAGCTGTCAATGGATCAGTTGCCAGAAGTGACCGAGTAGCGGTTAATAGATCAACTATCAGAGGGGGTCGAATGGCTACCAGAGCCGGTCGAGTAGCTGCTCAGACATCTGGGTTGGTTGAATATGATGAGTGTGATTCGAATGAGGAAGAGGTAGAGACAGAGTCGACAGCCGTGATTAATACCAACCGTGAAATAGCAACTCTGAAAAGGGATTTGGCAATGGTTAAGAAGCACTGTGAGAAAACTGGAAAGAAAAAAACTTGGATCCGATGGATCTCCTTTTTCAGAAGAAATCCTCTCTGATCCATTACCCAGGAGTTTTAAAACTCTGAATTTTGAATATGATGGAACAACTGATCCCCGGGATCATCTGTTGAGATTTGAGAACGGGGCGTTGCTCCACCAGTACACCGATGGTGTGAAATGCAGGGTATTTCTTACCACGTTGAAAAAGTCTGCTAAAAATGGTTCAGCCAACTATCGACCAACTCTGTGAATTTGTTTATAGAATTTAACACTCTGTTTCTGAACCAGTTTGCTAGTTCTCGGAAGATTACTAATACATCTCTGTATTTGATGATTTTCAAGCAGAAGCCGCAAGAGACTTTGAGGGAATATATTACCCGGTTTAACGAGGCTGCTCTGGAAGTTCCAGTGGCCATTGATGAGGTTCAAACAAACGCCTTGGTGCGAGGTTTGCATGATGGATATTTCTTTAAATCTCTGGCCAAGAAGCCTCCCTTGTCCTTCAATGAATTACAAGAAAGGGCCGATAAATATATTAATCTGGAGGAGGCCAGAGGTATAAAGAAGGAGGAGAATCGAATTGAGAAAAACACTGAGAAAAAGAAAGAGCCTGAAAAGAAGAAAGGCAATGATGAGAAAAGAGGGGCAACTCGTGAGAAGCCCAGGCAAACGAGATTTGAAACATACACACCTCTGACTCTGCAGCCTGCAGAGATGTTGGAGATTGTGGCAGAACATCCTAAATTCAGGTTCCCTCATTCCGCTAGAAAGGGTCTGCGCCAGCCCAGGGCTGGCCGATATTGCCGATATCATAACGAGTATGGGCACAAGATAAATGACTGTAGATATTTGAAGGATGCCATTGAAAGATTGATATAAGATGACCACTTGGTAGAGTTTGTGAAAAAGTAACGAGAAAGAGAAAGGAAGCAAGACAACAACAAGAGAAAAGATACCGAAGAAAGAGAAAAGGAGGTGGCAGAGCCACCTCGGAAGGATGGCCCTGGTCACAAAAGGGGTGATATCCACATGATAGTAGGTGGACCAACAGATAAAGATTCACATCGGGCCAGGAGGGCTGCTGTGCGATCCGTTCATAATTGGTGGGTTGGAGATATTCACGAAGAGGAAGACATGAGTAGTCTGCCCAACATTCAGTTTGGGCCCAGAGATGAGAGGTCAGTTTAGAGACCGCACAATGACGCCTTGGTGGTAACCACAGAGATTGGTGGTTACGATGTAGCCAGAGTATTTATCGACACTGGCAGTTCTGTAGATATACTGTTCCAAGATTATTTTGTAAAAATGAATTTGAACATGGAGCTCAAGCCCGTAGATATGATGCTCTATGGATTCACTAGAGGTGCCATTTAGCCCAAAGGACAAGTGTCACTTCAGGTTAGAATGGGGTGCCCACCTCTAGTCAAGGTTAAGATGGTAAATTTCTTAGTCATGGACGTTCCATCTGCGTACAGCGTGATATTGGGGAGACCATCTCTGAACCTTTTTCAGGCGGTGGTGTCCACATACCACATGAAGTTAAAATTCCCTGTTGGAGATGAAGTAGGAGAGCTTGTAGGAGATCAGATCTGCTCTCGCAAGTGTTACGTTGAAACTGTGAAGAAGGTTGTTCATTCTTCCCCATGGAATGAAGGACGAGGAGATGACCCAGGGGGAAAAAGGAAGATGGGCGCATAATTGATGGAGGAAGAGCCAGATCTGCAGATCAGGCCAGAGGAAGAGCTTATGCCAGTAGAGTTTTTTCCTAACAAAACTGGGTTCACTACCCGAATTGGAACGCAAATGAGAGATGACGTGGCTAAGGCCAATATTAATTGTTTGACGAGGAATGCAGATCTCTTCGCATTTCAGCCTGGAGATTTATTGGGAATCGATCCCAAGTTGGCCTTGCATCGTTTGAATATTGATCCAGAGGTCAGACCCGTGAAGCAGAAATTAAGGCAGTTCGGGCCAGAGAAGGATAAAATAATTAGAGAAGAAGTTGAGGAACTTTTGAAAGCCAAACATAATGAGGAGGTGAAGCATCCAAAATGGTTGTCCAATGCAGTTATGGTGGCTAAGGGAAATGGGTCTTGGAGAATGTGTATGGACTTTTGTGATCTGAACAAAGCTTGTCCAAAGGATCATTACCCTTTTCCAAGAATTGATCAGCTAGTGGATTTCAATATCTGGCTATGAGCTTTTATCCATGATGGACGCATATCAGGGACACCATCATATCCGAATGGATCCGGAAGATGTGCCCAGAGTCAGCTTTGTAGTCTCTTGCGGCACCTATGACTATGTGAAATGCCCTTTGGGTTGAATTATTTTGGTGCCACGTATCAGAGGATGGTGGATCTGGTTTTTCAAAAATAGATCGGCAAGAATATAGAGGTTTACGTGGATGATATGTTGGTCAAAAGCTTCAAATCTGAAGATCGCACTTCAGATCTGGAAGAGGTGTTCAGCGTGATCAGAGCCTATACTATTAGGTGTGAGAAGTGGAAAATTTTCAAAGCCTATAATGATCAGAGCCTATAAGATCAGAGCCTATAAGATCATTGCCTATAATTTTCCACTAAATGTGCCTTTGTTGTGAGAAGTGGAAAATTCTTGGGGTATATGGTGATGCCTAAAGGAATTGAGGTGAACCAGGCAAGAGTAAATGTGATTCTTGACATGCAACCGCCTAGAAATTTGAAGGAGGCTCAGAGGCTTAATGGACGCATTACAACTCTGAGTAGATTCGTCTCTCGCTCTGCGGAGAAGAGTTTGCCGTTCTTTAAGATCTTGCGCAAAGGGCCCAGGTTTGAATGGGATGATGAATGCCAGAAAGCGTTTGAAAATTTAAAGAAACATTTGACAGATCTGCCGGTTCTCACCAAGCCGACACCAGGGTAGATTCTATACTTGTACTTCTCTGTAGGAGAACAAGCTCTGAGCTCTTTTCTCCTCGGAGAGGAGGGGTGAAGCAGATACCCATCTATTATGTGAGCAAGGTCATTCATGGACCGGAGGTGAGATATTTTGAAGTTGAGAAGTCGGGTCTGGCCGTGATGGTGACTGTGCGCAGGCTCAGACCATGCTTTTTAAATCATAAAGTTGTCGTGAGAACTAACTTGCCCTTGAGGCAGATAATGGGCAGACCTGATTTATCAGGAAGGATGGTGAAGTGGGTAGTAGAGCTGGGGGAGTACAACATCGAGTTCGAACCCAGAGCTGCTATCAAAGCCCATGCTCTGGCTGACTTTATTCAAGAAACAACCAGAGCACAGGAACCAGAAATGCTGAAGACTTATGTTGATGGATCATCATCCATCAGCGGATGTGGAGCGGGGATTGTGATTATATCCCCCAGTGGAGAGGAACTGCAGTTCGCAGTGAAATTTGAATTTAAGACCTCAAACAATGAGGCTGAATGTGAGGTTTTAATCAGAGGAATGCGGATGTTGTGGGAGTTGGGTGCACAGAGAGAAATTGTGCATTCTGACTCTCAGCTAGTTACTCAACAACTGTTGGGAGCCTATGAGAAGAAGAACGAAAAGATGGCCAAGTACTCAAAATTGGCTGGGCAATTGAGTGCCAAGTTTGATGAATTGAGAATTGAGCAAATACTTAGAGTAGAAAACTGTAAGGCTGATTACTTATCAAAATTGGCGAGCTCTGCAGAAGAAGGGGCGCAAGGAAAGATCACTTTGTTGACAGCCGAAAGCCAGGTGTCAACTCTGGACATGGGGGCAATAGATGGAGAGGATGACTGGAGGATCCCCATTATCCATTATCTGAAGACAGGGCAGAGGCTTGATAAGCCAAATTCCCCAAAGAAGACAGTGTACCCAAGATACTGGATGATTGGCGAATACTTGTTCAAGAGATCATTCTCTCAACCATACCTGAGATGTTTGTCAAATCTCGAGGGGAATTATGTATTGAGAGAGGTACATGAAGGTTGTGGTGGGAGTCATGCCGGATTTCGGGATACAGTAAGAAGAGTGTTGAGAGTGGGTTACTATTGGCCAACTCTCATCAGAGACGCATCTGGTTAGGAAATGTGATAAGTGTCAGAAGAATGACTGAGTGATTCATGTCCCAGCAGAGTAACTGGGGGTCATGTACTCACCCTGCCCGTTCAATAAGTGGGGAATTGATATTGTTGGGAAGTTCCCCACGGTATCGAGAGGGAGAGCTTTCTTGATTGTGGCGGTGGATTATTTCAGTAAATGGGCAGAAGCTGAAGCTGTGAGGAATATTGATAAGACAACTTTATTAAATTCCTCTGGAAGAATATATGTTGCAGATTTGGGATACCAAGAATCATGGTATCAGACAATGGAACACAGTTTACTTGCTCTGCAGTTCAGAACTGGTGTTCAGAGTTGAAGATTCGGCAAAGATTTGTCTCTGTGGCTCACCCACAGGCCAACGGGCAAGTGGAGGTCAATAACAGAACTATTGTGGATGGCATAAGAACCAGACTTGAGAAAGATGGTGGAAATTAGGTCTAAGAACTGGACTCCGTCCTTTGGGCTTATAGAACAAGCCCAAAAACTGCTACGGGTGAATCTCCTTTCAACCTTGTTTATGGATCCACAGCTGTCATCCCTACCGAGGTTGGAATGGTGACCCATAGAATTCTGAGTTATGATGAGAAACAAAACTCAGAGCTGATCAGGGAGAATCTTGATATGATCGACGAAGAGCGCGAGATAGCTCGCCTCAGATCAGAGGGCTACAAGAGCCAGATGAAAGCTGCTTATGACAAGCGAGTTAAAGTGAGAAAATTTAGAACAGGAGATTTGGTTTTGCACAGAGCCGATGCGTTAAAACCCACTGGAAAACTAGAGCCGAACTGGGAGGGTTCGTATTTGATAACTCGGGTTTTAGCTGGGGGTGCTTACAAATTGACATATCAGAATGGAAGGAAGATGTCGCGCCCATGAAATGTCAACAATTTAAGGAAGTATTATGTCTGAGTAGATCAGATTCAGACCCTTTACTTATTATCAGTATTCAATCAAGCTTTGTAAGCACTGAATGTTTGCATTTTCGTAATATGAAGAGTTCAATGAAAAACCATCAGAGCCACCTTTTAATGCTCTGACGGATCCGTATCAGATCAGTGTGATGTCTCTCAGATCTACACCTCATGAGTCTTGAGAATAAGCACCGGTTGCATATAAGAGATGACTTATTTTCGAATTCAAGCTTACATCCTATCAGCCTTAACACAAGTTAAGCACGGATCACAACTGAGATATGATTTAGAGTGCACGTCTTGGAAATCTTGGCACTAGCTAGACTTAGACAACACTTAAGAAGTAGAAAATACACCATATCAGTCTTAATTATTATATAAGCTTTGGCAGAAGTCAAAGATACGAACATCTTGCATGATAAAACCGAAAATTGAATTCACGCTTTATCAGTCTTATTAGAAAATAAGCATAAGTCTCAAAAATGAATTTTATAAAACCAGATAAGAACTTAGAGATTACTCCAAGTAGTTTATGAGAAACGATAGTTCATTTTCTTTGACAAGAAATAAACTAGTAAGGGGGGCGGTAATAGGGCATAGTCGGATACTTCCCTCTGAATTGAACAAAAGAGTCTACTTCCCTAGTAGAAGTAAAACTCTGGAAGGTTGGGCATAAGTGTATACACACGGTACAACCCATTGACTAGAAATATAAATCTTTTTACAGGATCAAAAAGGCAAAAATCGAAACATATAACATGGAAAGTAAGTGCAAATAAAGAGAGCAAAGCCTAAAGATTAGCATAAGAGACATGCAGAGCAAATGTCACAAGTGTCCAATAAATGGAACGCTTGGTAAAACCAAATATTCAGAAAGTTGAAAGAGCGCGCAGGCTCTAAATAAATTCTAAGAGCACGCAGGCTTTGGAAAGATAGAAAGCATAGTAAAAGAACAATAAGGATGGCCTCACGGGTCATTTCTCTTATTCGTTAAAATCCTTACCCAGATCAGGTCCAGGGGCTTCGATATCAGGAGCAGAAGTGTCGGCAGGGGCAGATGTTGGCGCTGGTTCAGAACTCTCCGGAGCTGTCAGATAATATACCATGGGATCCGCCAAAGGAAGGTAGGGAGGAAGATAGTCTTCTCTGGCCAGTTTAGCAGCCGCCTTCCGGATGACAGGTAAAAACCATGGGTAATCAAGAGGAAGAGATGTATCTCCTTTGAAATGAGGGGAATGAGTGATTCCTTCCCTAACACGAGCGACGTTGAACTTCCTAGAGAACCTTTGCTCTTCAGCCTGGAGAGCTGCAACTTTCAAACCATGCTTGAGGAAATGACTTGAATACAGAGCCGTATCCTTGAGAAAGAGGGTGCTATTGCGGTAGGTATCCAAAAGTCCCTCGTGTAATTCTTTCATAAATGCTTGGCCAGGGGCAGTGCTGAGAATTTTCGTGCGACACAGATCAATGCCTTGGAGAAGCCCCTCAATGTGGCCTTCTTCTCTAAGTCAGCTCTTCTTATTACGGCTTAGTTCAAGCCGCTCTTCCACCTCGGATAACTTACTTTTCAATGACTCCACCATCGAGTTTTGTTCGGCATTGTGCAGCTGAAAAATACTCAGTGCCTTTGCAGTCTGGATTAGTTCCTTATCCTTGAGTGCTAACTCTTGATCCCTATGCTCCAACTGTGACTGGAGGTTCTCAACAACAGTAGAAGTGTCAAGTTCAAAACACCTAGCTTGAAGATCCAAAATCTGAAAAGAAAACAACAGGCATTTAGTAATAAAAATATTACTAAGGAAAAGAAATGAAGAAAGTTGGAGGGATACCTCTACCAACTTTTGAGACATAATGAATCGCAGCTGATCAATAGTAGAATTGGCGTCGGATGAGTCTGTCTTCAGAGATTTGAAGGATTGGAGAAATTGAAAGCACTTTTCCCCATCGGGATTCACCAAAGAATCCAGAACAGAGAGGGATAAGACTTCACCCGGAATAGAATTAGTATTGGAACCTCCCACCTTGGAGGACTTAGTCTTCTTCAACGGAGGCTTAGTTACGGGAGCAGAGCTAGCAATCCTCTTGCCTTTGTCGCGGATACGGGGGACATCTCTTGGGTTTTGTTAACTTTTCTCGGAGAGGGGGCACAGTGCGAATGAGAGATGCCTCGATGTAATGCACGTCCACTGAGGAATTCTCTTGCAGAGAGGATGATTCCAGCACGATACCACTCTTTGAATCTTCCAATCCGAGAGATGGATTGGGATCTTCGGGAAAATCACCGTCCAGGAGAATGAGAGCATCTTCCCAGCTCATATCTAGCAAGAAGATAAGCGAAGATTAGCCAAATAGCAATAGATTGACTTATAAATGCTGAAAAACTAACAAAAGCAAAGAGGGTACCGGCTCCAGGATCTGGAGGAGCTGCGGGACCAAGAAATCCAAAATGAGAAAGTGCGATGGGCTCCCTCAGAAGATGGAACATTTTGAGGTATCTATTTTCCTGAACTATCCCATTCATGCGAGACATTATTTTCCTATCGGCCAAAGGTATAATTTGCTCCATACTTTGAGTGGTTTTGGGAAATTTAGGAGTTTTATACTGCCATCCTTCACAAAGGAAGGGCCATTTTCCAGATCGAGGTGTAACAACGAAATAACTATCCCTCCAAAAGCCGTCTACACTAGGGGGTTTACCTATGAAATGTTTTAAACCTTGGCTCCTAGAACTGAAGTAGTAAAATTCCTCACGTTTTTTCAAGTCGTGACAAAAGTAAAACATCTTGGATGTGGGATTACCCCAGTTAGCCTTAAGCACCATCTAAAAAGAAATCATGAGTCAAATAGCAGAAGGGTTCAGTTGGTTAAGTGGAATCCAAAACAAGTTACATATCTCACTTAGGTATGGTGAGATAGGGAAGCGTAAAACGACGTTGAGTTGGGAAACCCAGAAAGCCAGAGAAGAGGGACACAAGTGATTGGGTCTCTCATCAGAGCGGGGTAAATCTATTAGGAAATCAAGATATAGATCAAGTAAAAGCCTAAGATCTCTAACATTATCTTCATTTAAGTTTGTTTGATTTGAATATCATTCCACCTAGACCTCTTCCCCTCGGGAAGGATGAGAATAAGATGTTTGGAAATTGGGGGATTGATGGAGTTTTTTTCAGAAGAGGCGGGGAGCCCTAAAACCGCCGTAGGATGGCGCCTAAGGACACGAGTAGAGGGTGGAATAGCGGAAGTTTTTTCTGGAGGAGGGATAGGAGGTTTTTCAGGTAAGTTCTTATCGGAGGTGGAAGAAGACGATCCAGACATGGTAAACACTAGGTATACTACCACGACAATAAAAATAGCAAGGGGAGGAAGAAATTACCCTGCGTAGGAAATAGAAAGAGCAAATGGAGATCTGGGAACGACAACTGTTGGGATTTCTTCACGAGTAATAATGAAGGAATTTAATTTTTTCTCTCTCTAAGGCGGGAGTAAAAATTGCAATAAAGAAAGGAAAAATTGAAAACCGTAAAAGACTGGTTGCTTTTTATGGGGAAGAAGGAAACCGTCTTGCTTTTGTGTCCTTCCTTGGACACGTGAATGGTTAGGGGCGGAGAAGGTGAAAGGACGCTCTCATGGGCGCTGCAGATTTTTCCTTAATTTATATTTTTAATAAAAAGAGAGGATTTGAATTAAAGGAAGGGGGATTTAAAATGACATGTGAGTAATATACAATGTACTAGCATAATACAGAGTACGGATCTGAGAAGGCATTAATGAGTACTTATTCCATATGACATCAGAGATCAGAAATCACATGGAATAGGGGGGAGTAGTTGATATGGCCTATCCCAGCACGGCCCTTGAGCAGTGTGCCCATATCAAAGTTAGCACACTTGAGTTCCAGAGCAGAGCTGAACTGGACTTCACTTGACTGAAGTATTGTCCATGACTCGCACGTGTGGATACGTGCCCAGGGTGAAAACCCAGATTCATTAAAAGATGTTCAGAGCAGAGTTGATATTCTCTCAATTCTGCCTCTGGATGCCGTAAGATGAGAGCCGGAATACAAGAAAGCCTTTATTTGCTATTACTATGAATAATGGCATTGAACACTTGAATAAAAATTTGTCTTTAGCAGTTCAAATACACTCTCAACTCTGGAGAGGTCACCGCCACTTCCGAATGAGCTCGCGGATAATGGTTAATATGTCCCTTTCTCGAATACTGAGGTAAGGGTTAGTAGAGGCTCGTGTGTCAGATAAAAAAGGAATAAAGAGGATATGGGAATCACCCAAAAGGACAAAAGAATTGTCCTTGAGCAATGGCCATGCGCCACCTGTCCCGTACCACACTGAGTTGTGGTCCCTTAGCAGATTAGGGCTACACAAGAAGAATTACTCTTATGCCCTCTAGAGGAATAAAGGTATAAATATCCTCATTTCAACCAACAAGGTAACACAATTATCTTCACACACAAGAAACACACACTTATACAGAATATTTTCGATGGGTTTTCTTGTTTATCAAGCTTAGCTGACTTGAGCGTCGGAGGATCTACGCCGGAGCCCCCTCCGACCCGATTTTGTGAAGGATTTCGCCAGAGTTTGTAGCTGCTGTTTCAGAGCTGTCTTCCAGTACATCAGAGACGAAACTGAGCTCTCTATTTATTACCCTTTTACATAGATGCTCTCAGGTAATTATCTACCTTCAATCTTCAATATTTTTAACATTTGTTGATGTGCTTCATTTGGTCTACATCACAGGAGATTACAGCTGAAGACATATGTCAATTACGCCTAATTTAGTGTAGTACTTATTGTACATTCACTCACATAGCTTAAAAGACATCAGTAGATTGAGGGAGTTTAATATATAGCCAGTAGACACAAGATGCACAGTGATTAGTTGACCATTCAGGCAGCTAACACTACAAGACAACCTATACTACAAAGGACTATGCTACATGACAAGAAGCTTTAATTGAGTTGAAGTCAAAGCTGAAGGTGATTCCCATTCAAATCACATCCCTCCAACGGCTAAGAAGAACCCCAAGACTCCTATAAATAGGAGAGACAACTCCAGAGGACAACAACAACAACCCTTAAGCTATTCAAGCAAACAACCACCATGTTGGTCCCAGGCAAGTCTAAGATATGTGTATGGGGGGAATACACGTATACAAATCTATTTCAAACTGAGTCCCTCTACTCAGATTTTAAGTGCTAGGCACCGAATAGATAATACACCTACTAACAGCTCTGAAGCAAGTTAGTTGGCTAACTATCTATTTATGTCTGAGTGCGAAATGTGTGAGCCCTGAAAGATTTAGACTTGTTTAGTTGATTCTGAAAAATGAGTTTTTCCTTTTTATGAAGCCGTAGTTAAAGGACAGTGTACTGAGTTTACTAAGTCAGGCTGATTGATTCAACACTGACAAATATACAATGAATGAATGATAAAACAATTAAGCTAATATCAAAGCAGTAAAGACTCAGAGCACTTTAACGTGGTTCAGAGACTCAAAATCCTACGTCCACGGTCCTGATTGAACAGGAGAATCCCTTAAGGATTAACTTGTTTTTAACGTGTCAAGGTGCACAATGATCAATCACACTGATCCCTAGAATTCACGAGTTCTAGTCCTCATTCCTTAACTACTATCAACCTCTACCAACAAACCTAACACTGACTCATCTTAGGGTTTTGGTTTTAGCTTGGATTCCAACTAAGTTATGATAATCCTTACAAGATAAAGTTATGCTAAGGATTGGATTATCACTCTAAGCTTAGGATATGAAAGTTAAGCTCTTTGGAATATAGATGACTCTAGACTATAAGAAACACTTGGGATATTTGTGAGGGTTCGAGTGCTTCTTTGAATGCTTGTGAGTCTTGAGTAATTTCTTGGCTTCAAAATTGACCGTAACTTTGTTTGGGCCAAGGTCTTCTATATTTATAGATGATTTGAAAAACTATCCGTTGGAGAGATAGCCTTCTAATCACCTTTCTTGTAGGATATTTCAAACGGGCATAAGTCTTTATGCAGCCGCCTACTTGCATGGATTAGGTAAATACATTAAATGTATACCCGTTGAACTCAACAGGGATGTCAGGCTTGTGTCTGGGTCTGTACATGACATGTCTTCCTCTTATTGGTCCACGTCTTTAGGTAGGTGAGAATATCAGAACTCATTCTTCAGTTCAGTCTTGTCTTATCTGAGTTCATATTTGTCCTCATCTACAAAATACGTGTCCCACGCTGACATACCTTTTGCTTGCTTGGCTCCTACTCCAAGTCTTTCCCAAATACTCAGTGCAGCCTGACTCTTTCAGGACTGATGAGTTACCAATGATCTCAGGATCATGCTCTTCATCTGAACTCTAAGTTAACTAGCTTAGAAAGATTAACTTCAGGGTCAGTGATTTTGCTTTTGTGCCTTCAGGCTTCAGTCTTGAATGTCTTTAGTGAGTTCTTCTCTCACTGAGTACCTGTAATGTAAGATATTCTAAGTCCTATTCAAACATATCATGACTAATCCTGACTAATAAACACTTAGGCAAATTCATCTTTTCAGGGGCTTTGGGATCAACTCAAAACTGACATTGTCCCAACACACCACAAGTCTACAACCTTCATTTGTTAGAAGTTTTTAGGACTAGGTGCTAGGATATTTTGTTTAGTCTATGCTTAGTTGTTGTTCCCTCACAAACATTTTAACTTGTAACTCTACCTTGAGTGGAGATATTTCTTTGTGAGTGTTTAAGTTTTTCTGAGTGAAAAAGTGAGAATCTGAGTGAATCATTATATCCTACCTGAGTTTAGATAGATCTGAGTGAGGAATATAGTTCTTAGGGGGAACAACTTTAGGTCTTAGAGAATACTCTTAGGGTTTATTTTTCTTTCGGGATTTAGGTGTGCATATGAAGTCATGACTTTACATATTCCACAAGATGTAATGTCTTTGATGATAATAAAAGTATGTATTTGTTATGAGATTTTGGTACGGTGAGATTTTACTTTATGTCAAATCATGTGTAAGAATAAAGTAGGATGTGTAAGAGAAAAGTAGGAAAAAGAATGTGAGTGAGAGAAAATTGATATGTGAGTAATGATTGAGTGAGAGAAAAGTGATAAGCGAGCAATGATAGGTTTTAGAGGCATTTATGTGTGTGAGATGAAGAATGAGATGTAAAAACTGGATGTTACATCTCTAACTAGAATGGGACGGGGGCCAAAAAGTCGTAGTCCTATCCGGGTGAATCCCGAGACAAACAAGCCCTTAGTGAATTGGCACCTAAGGGTGTGACAGTAGATGTATGAGGATTACAACACCTCTAAACCACTATATATTTTGTCTTCATTTACTTTCTGTCATTTAATTTCAAGTTCTTTATATTCAGTGGATTTAATTATTATTGTGCTTACTCATTATTGTAGCATTCATCATTTCATCTATTTTCAAAGTTAAAAATGCATATAAGGCTAAGAAAGCTACAATTGTACATTTTGTGAATCATTCAGCTGAAAACTTCAAGTCTTTGGTTTTTCATTATCACACACGCACTTTATTTTTCCGCTGCATAAAGGTGTCTCAAAATACTTTCTAAAGTGTGAGATATCAACTCTGAAATTTTGATTGTGATAAGTGTTTTGAAAAGTATACAGACTTAACTTTTCTTAAGTCTGCAGCTGCAAACTTGTTTTAACTCTACAACTGCAGAGTTAAGTCTTAATTTGAAATTTTTTTAAGTTTTGAAACTCAAAGTCTATTCCTCCCCCCATACCTTGACCACATTTGGGACCAACAAGTGGTATCAAAGCAGTTGGCTTATCACTGCTTTGACCAGTTTTTATTTTTAAGCCAGATCCAAAAATTGCTTTTGAAAAACCAGACTTGTATACCTTAATGGCCCCAAAAATGATGAAATCTAAAATATCAATGTTTTCCACAGATGAGTACGATGACTGGAAGATAAGGATGCAAGCACATCATTCCGCTATGAATGATGAAATGTGGTCTATCATTGAGGATGGACCAATCACTATTGAGAAAGCCAACACTACAGCTGACCAGACTGGGCTTGCCCAGATTATTCCTAAGCCCAAAAAGGAATGGACAAAAGAAGATAAGAGGAGAGCAAACCTCGACAATGTTGCTAGAAATACTATTTATCACTTCCTAGATAAAATTGTGTTTAACAAGAACAAAAGTTATAAAACTGCTAAAGAAATATGGGAAAAACTTGAGATGATCTATGAAGGAACTAATCAAATTAAAGAAAATAAGCTAATGATAGTTGTTCAAAAATTTGAAAACTTCAAGATGAAATCTGGAGAAACTCTTGAGAAGTTTGATTCAAGATTCATTGAGATACTTAATGAGCTTGAGTTACTTGGAAAAGAGTACTCACAAAGGGAAAAGAACATGAAGGTTCTTAGAGCACTCCCATCTGAGTGGGATATGAAAGTTGTTGCTATGAGAGAATCAAAGGATCTTTCTAAAGTATCTACCTTTTAACTGTTTTCTGACCTTAAAGCTTATGAGTTTGATATTGACATGGGAAAAGACAAGGAATCATCAAGTTCAAAAGTTACAGCTCTTGTAGCTGTAGAGTCTTCCCCTGCTATAGAGTCAGATTCAGACAGTGATGAGATGGCCTTACTTATAAAGCAATTTAAGAAATTTGCCAAGAGAGAAAACTGGAAGAAGAACCCCACCAAGAAGACTTCTGAAGGTAAGGTTAATAAGTCTAACACTACTAACTCCACTTATCTTTGCTACAATTGCAGGAAGCCTGGACACTTCATTAAAGATTGCCCCTTTCCTGAAGCAAAGAAGTATACAGAAGAAGAGAAAACTGCTAGGATGGAGAAAAGAAAGAAGTTGGACAAGGAGAGAATTAGGGTACTACTATCTGAGTTTGACAAAGCTCAGGAAGTCAGTCCCTCTGCTTCCAAACAAACTGTAAAGTGTGAGTCCACAGATTCTGAGGACAATGAAGCACTAATTTATCTTATGGCAAAGGATGAAGAGGTACAATCCTCATTTAGTTCTTTAACTGATAAGGATTCTTCCAGTGATATAATTCAAATGCTCTAAAAGGGTTTCGAATGAATGCTTAAAATCAGAAGTATGATGAACTTAAGATAGAGAATTAAGAACTGAAGCAAAGAATCAAGGAACTACTTGCTGAGATGGATGAGAATAAACACAAGCTATCCTTGATGAATGATTTGCAAGAGAAACTTGATTATCTAAAGATTAGTCAAGAAGAGCTATTTGATGAAGCTACTTGTAGAATTGCTGACCGCATATAGCTGAAAAAGGAAGTTGAAATGAAAAGTAAGAAGATCACAAACATTGAGTTTGAGAGAGATTACTTTGTTAAGAGACTGGGATGTTTTGGAAAATATTCAAGGAAATTGAAGGCAATGCTATTACAACAAAGACCTTATGGAAATTTGATAGGTATTATTTACAATCAAGATTATCTTGAAAAATCTGCACCTATCAAACAACAATAAGAGTTTGAGAGAGAAATCATTCTTTTGCAAGAACTTAAGGAACCAGTAGTGCAAAGAATGATCAAGAACCTATCTGATGAGAAACAAAGGAAGATAATTGATATTATCTATGGAAGTAATGAGATACACCAGGATGAAAAGATTTACAAGTACTTAGACAAGGTTACAACTATCTGTAAAGAAGAGACTTCAAGTCAAACTATATAGATGACAACTTACAACCAGAGATAGCTGTAGAATTCAAAAGAAAAGAGAATTTCAATAAATTCTGGAATGGAAAGAACTCCACAGCTGTTCAGCAAGTTACTCATGGAGTACCAAGCAAGTTAGGTAAGAAGCCAACAATTTTCAAACCAACTTGGGTGGTTAAGAATGTCACTTGAGGAGATCCAAATATTTGAATTCCTAAGCTCTCTCTTCACTTGTTGCAGGGACATTTGTCAACCACTCCAAAGGAAATTTGGTATATTGACAGTGGTTGTGCAAGACATATGACAGGGAATAAAGAAGCACTTTCAAACCTTAAAGAACTCAATGGACCTAGAGTAGTTTTTGGTGATAATGCTAGTGGAACTGCCAAAGGTTTTGGTTCAATAAGAAGAGGAAGTGTACAAATCAATGTTGTATATCTTGTAGATTGACTGAAGCATAATCTTTTAAGTGTAAGTCAATTTTGTGACAAAGGCTATATTGTAGACTTTACACCACACTCATGCATGATTAAAAATGTTGAAACCAAACAAGTCAAGAAGGGAATGTGTACATAGTCGAATGTAACTCAACTGAAGAGAATGTCTGTTTTATAGCAAACAACTCTACAGAAGTAAGCTGGTTATGGCATAAGAGATTGAATAACATCAATTTTAAGACTATGAATGATCTTGTAAAGAACAAACTTGTAAGAGGTCTACTAGAGACTAACTTTAAAGAAAGATCATCTTTGTTATGCATGCTAGACGGGTAAGCAAACAAAGAAGACTTTTAAAAGTAAAATCTTTGAAGGCTCAAACAATGTTTTGGAACTGCTTCACATGAGATCTTTTTGGACCCATAGAACCAGTTAGTTTGAGTGAGAAGAAATATACTCTAGTAGTTGTAGATGATTACTCAAGATTCACTTGGACTGTGTTCTTATGGAAAAAGAGTGAAACTCTACAGAGACTACCTGAGTTAATGAGGAAAATTCAAAATGAGAAAGACTTGAAGATAGTAAAAATCAAATTTGATAGAGGAACTGAATTCACAAATCAAGTCATTGAAGAGTTCTGCACACTTCATGGGATTCATCATGAGTATTCAGCTGCTAGAACACCTCAACAAAATTTGTAGCTGAAAGGAAGAATAGAACACTGAAAGAAGCTGCTAGAACGATGTTAGTGGAAGCTCACTTACCTAAAAGGTTTTGGGCTGAAGCAACTAACACTGCTTGTTACACACAGAACATATGCTTGATCAACAAAGCATATTCTAAGGACCCCTATGAATTGTGGAAAGGATTTAGTCCTAATATATCTTATTTTCACATTTTTGGATGTAAATGTTATATTCTGAATAATGGGAAAGATTATCTGAAGACATTTGATCCTATGTCAGATGAAGGTTTCCTTCTTGGATATTTAGTGGTAAGCAAATCATTTAGAGTGTTTAATAAGAGGGAAATGCTTGTGGAAGAGTCTACACATGTTTTATTTGATGAACCACACAATGATAATAGAGAAAATCTGAAGATTATCAAAGATTTGTAAAAAGAAAATAACTCTACAGATAAAACTCTACAGCCGTATGTAACAGTTGAAATTCCAGTTAGAATGACTGAACAAGGTAAAGGAGAATTTTCTAAAGAGTTACCTTGCACTGAAGCTCAATGTAAGGAAACATTTCAATCTAATCAAGATAATATTCCATAAGTTGAGGAATTAACAGAAAGACTCAATAAGTCTTCAGTTAGTGAATCTACAGTTGAACATAATATTCTTCATGATTCTCAAGAAATGAAATGGCTTAGAAATCATCCTCTTGAACAAGTGATTGGTAATGTCACAAAAAAAGTAAAGACTAGAAGACAACAACATAAGGCTATGTTTGCTAGTTTCTTAACCATCAGACATAGAAGAAACTCTTAAAGATGTTAACTGGATAATTGCTATGCAAGAAGAGCTAAATGGTTTTGAGAGAAATCAAGTTTGGGAACGTGTTTCTAGACCTAGCTATCAAAGGGTAATTGGTACCAGATGGATTTTTAAAAACAAACTTGATGGGCTGGAATTGTTACAAGGAATAAGGCCAGACTTATAGCACATAGTTATGCCAAGCTGAAGGGATTGATTTTGATGAATCATTTGCCCTAGTTGCTAGACTTGAAGCAATAAGGATATTTTTGGCCTATGCTGCGCATATGAAGTTTACAGTATACCAAATGGATGTCAAGAGTTCATTCCTGAATGGTTTACTTATTGGTGTATAATATAAAGCAAACTTTTGCTGGGCTTTTATGGATATATTCGATTTCCTTATTATCTGAAATAAATGGTTTTTCACATTATTGCATTCTTATGAATTGCTTGTATGTCTGCTTATCTTATATTGTAGATAATGTGGTGGGTTTGTAGTCACACAGAAGATCACATTGTCGGTTCCTTATAAGATTTAAACAGTATTCACAACTGAGATAGTTCTGGACAAAACTATTGGTATAAGTTGTAGTATGAACTTGTTGGTGGCTTGTCTTGGCCATTAGTTTATACTAGTACGCTATGTCGTATTGACTGGATCACAGATAAGATATGTTCTTCTATTCTGATAGTCATGAAGAACTAAAGGTCTTGGTGACTCTTATAATTCTTAACCCTAAGTGTGATATCTAGATGTGTGGCTTTCACTACTTTGATTTACCATGACTGAGAATCTTGTTGGATTCAACACACTATGTATTTTGGATAGTGGCATCATTCGCACGATATCTATTTATTGGCATTAGTGCACCGTGTCCTGGTAATCCAGGTTGATGACATCCCCTTGAGGAAACTCATAAAGGATTGTCGTATTAAACCCCGCAAGTGGATTTAATCCGTACGACAACAAGGTTGAGTGGTACTACTCAAGAAATAATATATATTAATTAATTAAAGCAGTCAGAAGCTTTAATAATTAATGGACGTGCGATATCTTTAACATGGGGAATTATAGAGTCAAATAGAAGCCCTGATTCGGTTCGGGATAGGACGGGAGTGCAATTTTAATTTTCTAGTGGAATGAATTAATGTTCACGGGCCAAATAAAGATTCTGGGCTGAACATAAAAGTATTTGGGTTCGTGAGGAGCCCAAATCCTATACATTCTAATAGATCCCTAGTCTGGCCCATGAAACCTAAGGAGTATATATAAAAGGAGCTTAATTTTGTCCAAACCCTAACACTCATATTTCATTAGCCGAAATTAGTGATTAGGGTTTTAAGGAGACGAAGTTGGGAGGCACTTTTCTCCACGTTCGCTAGTTCGCCATCCACCCGGTGTTCAAACGAGGTTGGGAGATAGACTAGAAGATCTCTAGTGGAATCAAAGCCTCCGTCTCCAAGGGTAATAAATCTAAAATAATCTTTAGATGCATGCTTTGGTTTTGTAATTGATTATACACGTTTGGTATCCCAACAACCATCTTAGGGACGGACCGTCTTCACCGGTGCAATCCATCAAATAGTATCAGAGCCAAGGATTCGTCGATTGTTGGCTCTGCCTGAGACGTGTATTTCATTTCTATTTTTATATTATTTGAATTGCCTCTCTATCGCAACCCTTGTGTGACGTTGTAATGTAATCGTTTTTCCCAACAGATAATAAGTGTGGGTAGTATAGGTTATTATTCATAGATCACTATATTAGGGTTTCATTCACTTGGTTTTATTGTATTTTGGATTGCAAGAACGGGCAATGTCGGATTGAGGGTCTGGAAACCGGATTTGGGTTTTTCGAGTTAAGGTTTTTTCGGCCTTGAACGGTGATGTTCACTGTTTTGGCCATAACTTTTGACTCGGGTGTCCGTTTTCTGCAAATAAGCCCATTTTAGTAACCTAGTGATGTTTTCTAAATTTGTTAGAGCCATGCATGGACCCCCTATGGTGAGAGCTAATTCATTTATATTGTTGAAGTTTTCTGCCAGTTTAGTTCGGGTGACGTGAATTCGAGCCGTTCGAGACCATGCCTTGCCTTGCGTGAGAGGCTGATGTGAGACATCCGTCTACACCCTTGTTTTATCATTATAATATCTTTGATAGGCTGGTTTTGATAGTTTTACAAGGGGTTGCAATAGATATGTATTTATTTATGCTTTTATTTATCATTTTGTTGCATGCTTGTATTTTATAATTTGCTTTTATTATAATTTGTTTTGCCTGCATATAACCTTCATGTTTAAATGACTAAGTGAGCTGAATATAATTTAATTGATTCATTGGCCTCCACAATTGGTCTTTAAGTAAGGTGACTGTTGATTGTGGGACCTTGGGATTCTCCCCCTAACGGATGCAACATTCACAAGCTTACTAGTTAAGACTTCTAATCAAAATATTTTAATATTTAGAAGAAGTGTGTGATCATCCCCAATGGATGTATCATTCATGAGTTCACTAGTTAAGATTATTTCAAGATAACTTTAGTCAGTTATTTACTAGCGACGTGTTCTTTGTATGATCTCATCAATTGTGAATAATGGTTCCTACAGTTAAATTGTGGTCATCACTTAGATGTGAATTTTAATATAACCCCCCAACGAGGTCCCTGTTCTAATTCACATGGCTAGTTAAGGTCCGACTATTAATTTCATTCGTCATAAAGATAAGTTTACGTGATATTGAAATTAAAGACTGGGTGTCTGGTTGATGAACACATGCTTAAATGCCCATCCTAATGTGGTTTGTGTGTGTGTTTGTTGGGCTGTTGGAGGTTGTGTTAAATGTTGGTTTTGAAGGTTTCCAATATTTTATGTTTCAATTTATGTGATTTTAATGCTTGCTTGCATTTAATTTATTTCAGATATATTAAGATGACGTTCAACCCGCTTATGGTTATTTTAAAAGAAAATAAGCTTACTGTTCTGAATTATTTGGATTGGAAGAGAAATTTGGACATTGTCCTAGTTGTAGATTAGTACAAGTTTGTGCTCAATACTCTTGCTCCTGCCGATCTGGGACCCGGTTCCACTGAAGAGCAAAAGGAGGCTCATAAGAATTGGCACAAGGCTGATGAGATGGCTCGTTGTTACATTTTAGCCTCTATTTCAAATGTTTTACAACATCAACATCAAAACAAGCCTACTGCTACACATATGATGTTGAGCCTAAAAGAGCTTTTTGGTGAGAAAGACAGGGCTGCCCGTTTTGAGGCTATGAGAAAAATTATGACAACCTCTATACCAGAGGGAGCGTTGGTGAGGGACCACTATCTCAAGATGATGGAATATCTGAATGAGATAGTGGTACTCGGGGGAAAAATCGATGGTGATTCCAAGGTCGATATGATCCTCAAGTCGCTCCCAAAATCCTTTGAAAACTTTCGCTTGAACATAATCATGAGTAAGAAGGGCTATACTGTAGCCAAGCTTCTTGCAAAGTTGGTTGTGGCGGATGGTCTCATGGGTAAGGGACCATAAGCTCATGTTTCTATTCAAGATGGATCTTCTTTGTCTAAGGGCGGGAAGAAAAGAATAAAAAGCTTTCTAAAAAAAAAGAGTAGTGGTGGAAGTAACGGTGGAAGCAGTGGGAGCAAGACAGGACATTGGAAGCCTGATTGTCCTCTCCTAAAAAAGGACAACTCTGGTGTTGGGAAAATTAGGGTAACCGAAAACTATTCGGGATGAAATTTAAATACGAATTCAAATTTAATTATTACTAGCATGAATTAATCCTAATTAATTCAAATAATAACTCCAACAACAATTTTATCATCATGCATGTTGAATTAATTCACATAATATCTATGGCGGAATAACTAAGAAATTATGTGATTACGTACCTCTTGTAGATATAGCCTTTGATTAATCACGAACGTGCTACCAACCGAAAGACCTTCTCAAGTATGTCCCTTTTGCCTTGCTTGATCACCGGTGGGAAGTGCTTTCAAGCAATTAAAATAACCAAGGAAAAAGAAAAATATTTTTGCTCTTGATTTTTTCAACACATGGAATCATGTACTTGTGGATGAAATAATCACTCCCTATTTATAATGTGTAGTGGACGAAATTTTCATGATATTTAGAGGTGGAGAAAATCTTTTCTTAGCCTCTAAGAAATCTTGAATATATCCTATATATTCTTTTCTCCATAATAAAATATTCCACAAAAATCGCACTCCACATCTAAGGGTGTAAATTTCGAAATTCTTAGGCAAGAAATCACAAGATTTAGATCTTCTTGAATATATGAGATAATCTTGTATTCCTAGAATACTTATCTTCCATTATATCTTTTCATGAAAATCAACAAAATCTTTTCTCTCCTAAATCAATAAATTTCGAATTTAAGTATGAAAAATCAGCAAATAGATTGTTGGGAAATTGTATAGACTTATGTTTTGATTAAGATGCCAAAAGGTTCCTCCTAAGTCAAATGTAAGTAAAGTATATTCAGTAGAGTTAGATTAGAATTAGCCAGTTCAAATGTTAAGGAACTGAAGTGCATTTGCTAAATTCTAGAGTGTATCTAAGAGTTGTTCGGAAGACAAAGTCCACTGAAGAATAAGTCAGCTGAAGAAGAAGCTAGTGTTATGAATGTTTTCTAAGTACATTATTACTAAGGTAGAGGATTGAAGTCCACTGATGAATACTAACAACGCACATTCAATGCTAAACACATTAAAAGCTGTTAGTTAATCTGGTTGGAACAAAGCAATTTGAATGTCAGTAAAGCTTACAATAAATGAAGGAATAAGAAGGTTCTCTCAGTTGAGTTCCACCTTAAAACTAGACAAGACTCTGAGCAAGTAGACTGCGCGGCCGAATAAGAAGATGACACGTAGGTGTACCCTACTGACAGCCGACCTATCACAGACTGACAAGTACCAAAAGTCTTGCTTTAGTTTTTCCAGAGAGCTGGTAACAGGTAAGATCTTTCAGCCGTTTCTTGACAAGATAGAAAGCTTAAATAGAGTCGTTTGAACCAATCAGATGCAAGAAACTTACTTGAGAAGATTAATCTCCAACGGGAAGATTTTCAAGAAGGTCTATAAATACAGAAGGTCATGCTCATTTCTACGCACGGGAAACTTACAAGAACAAAGCATTCTCTACACTCATAACTTACAACGAAGCACTCGAAATCACCTTTGTTTCCCAAGTGTTTCAAATTTGTAGAGAGCATACCAAACCTTCTGTAATTGAGCTTATAGCTATATCAAAACCTTAGAAAGAGATAATCCATCCTTAAACTTTGAGCTAACCTGTAAGGATTGTCTCACAAACAGTTGGAACCAAACCGTACTCAAAACCATACCCAGAGTTAGGTTGAGAGCTAGAGTTAAGAGGTGTTAGTAAGCTGATTATTGATATCAGTCTGAAAGCTGGTTATTTTGGGAATTAGGACCTGAAATTATCCTAGGGATCAAATATCCTAAGAGAGGATTGTTTGATCAGTGCACCTTGGCACTATAACACAAGAAATTCCAAAGTGAAAGGAATTCTCCTGTTTGATCAGGACAGTGGAAGTAGGAGATTCATCTCTAAACCACTTTATATGTTGTGCACTTTATTTCTGTTAATCTTTTAGTGTGTGTTGTTTAAACAAGTCTTTATCAAGCAAAATGAGTTTTTCTTAAGGGCTCACGATTCCGCAATTGAAAGCTAATTAGATAGCAACTCAACTGAAAGTCATGAACTTTCAGTGGAGCTGATATCTCAGCAAGCTTTAATTAAGTAAATCTCAGCAGACTTCCAAGTCCACTAAAGATCTACTGTCTTAAGTAAAATCTGAAAAGGTTTAAAGAAAGAACTTTGAATTTGTAACAACAGGTGTATTCCCCCCCATACATATGTGTAACTCGTTTTGGGACCAACATATAGTTTCTTTTATTTTAATCACCTTATTATTATTGGGCTACTTAATGGGCTACTTGAGGGGCCTTTAAGAAAATTAAAATTGGACCTCCAATGGGCTTCTGAATTTCAATATTGAGCCCTAATATAATTCAGCCCATTAATATTAATTAGTACCACTAATAAATTAATATTGCACTATGCATCTTAATCCATATTACGATAATATGGGCTCCCGGTTATTCTTTCCCGCGTTTAAGATTATCTAGTCCATCAATTAATTAAGCTTCTGAATAACTCTAAATTAATTAATATCTTTCACCTTGGTGTAAAGATAGCTCAACGTTATTATCCGTACCGAAGAAACTAATTCTTCACTTGCAAGATTTGGTACGATAAAACTTCTGAGCCCACCAAGGGGACAAATCACACAAGCTGTACTCGCACGCGTTTCTCCGTATTAAATCTTAGCAACCGTTGTATGATTAATATTCCTGCCCAAAGCACAAGGTTCAAAGTCACGATGATTCTCACCCAACATGAATCAAAGCAGTAACCATTAAGCACACACTGTCCTATTTAAGTGACGGAGATTCAGAAAACAATAACCACTGAGGACTAATTATAAATATTTCAGAACAGAAGAATTTATCCTCGCTGTAGGTCCCTTCAACACATACTAAATATGCTAGTGCAATCTCTTAGTCAAGACAGACCAATCTGAGATATACACATCGACCTTTCACTGCGGATTGTTCAATTCCACCTAGGTCGTGAATTTGTACCTTTAGTTACAAGGAAACTGTTAATGTGATCTTCCGTGATCGGGTATCACCACATTAACTACAATGTAACACATACTACTTGCAATTATATCTTAAACAAATGCAATAAAAGATTTATTCTTATAAACAATTGTTTAATACATGAGTTATACAAAGTAAAAACATACTTTCATGTATAACTCCAACATCTGGTACGTCTGTTGCTCTAGTTATTGAAACATGCTTCATGGCTTGTTCTGCCCTTTCTTGGGTAGTAGATACAGGAGCCACTGATCATGTTTGATATACCTAGCGGGGGTTTCTGCAAACAAGGCAACTTAGTGAAGGCGAGATTACTATCCATTTGGGTAACGCTACAAGAATAGCAATGGTCGCAGTGGGAGATGTGCAGTTATATTTTTCGAAGTCAAGAAATTACTCAAGACGCACAATCATTCAAGCATTCATAGAAGCAATCAAAACCCTCATAAATTTCCCAAGAGTTTCTACAGTCTAGAGTCATTCTGTATTCCATTGAGCTTTCACATACATATCTTAAGCTTAGAGTGATAATCCAATCCTTAGTATAGCTTTTCCTTTAATATTTATCACACCTTAGTTGGAATCCAAACTGAAACCAAAACCCTAAGCTAGTCAGTGTTAAATTTATTGGTTGAAGTTAGAAATTGGTTAGGAGAAGGAGAGCTAGAACTATAATTCTAGGGATCAGTGAGATTGGTCATTGTGTACCTTGGCACGTTAAAAACAAGCCAATCTATTAAGGGATTCTCCTGTTCAATCAGGACCGTGGACGTAGGAGCTTGAGTCTCTTAACCACGTTTAACCTGCTCTGAGTTCTTTACAACTTTGATATTGTGCTTATTGTTTATCATTGTTCATTCATTGCATTATTTATCAGTGTTGAATCAATTAGCCTAATCTTGAACACATTGCACTGCCCTTTTAACCACGACTTCTTAAGTAAGAAAAAGTTAGTTTTCAGAAAACAACATAACAAGTCTAAAATCTTTTAGGGCTCACATATTTTCCGCACTCTGGCATAAATAGATAGTTAGCCAACTGACGTGCTTTAGAGCTGTTAGTAGGTGTATTATCTATTCAGTGCCTATCACTAAGACTCTGAGTTGAGGGACTCAGCTTGAAAGAAAGAAAAATTTGTATAGGTGTATTCCCCCCCATACACGTATCACTCAGACTTGTCTGGGACCAACAAGTGGTATCAGAGCAATGGTTCAAAAGAGCACTTGTCAGTGATACGACCTTATCAAGATCACCATTCCCAACGTCAGAGGACTAGGATATGATGATCAACCCATTGGAGCACCAATTCCAAAAGATAGGAGTCAGCTCAGCAATGATGAGATCAAGATGATAGGACTGGACAACATGGCCAAGAATATCATCATCCCTACGGTGTCGTTCGAGAAGTCAATGAGGCTGATGCATTTGAAGACTGCTAAGGAGGTATGGGATGAGCTGAACTAGATGTGCGAGGGATCTGAGAAGCTCAAGGAGAACAAGAGGAATATTTCCATTCAGAAAATTGAGAGCTTCGAGAGCTGCCTGAGGAAACTATTGATCAAATGGAGTCAAGATTCATCAAGATGATGAATTAGTTGGTGATAATAGGGAAGGAAGTCCCTAAGAGAGAAGTTGCTTCAAAGATCCTGAACGCTCTCCCTGAGAGATGGGATAACAGTGTTATCATGCTAAAAAATACTCAGGATATGAGCAACATTACTTCAGCCCTACTTTTCTCTGAGCTCAAAGCTTTAGAATTCGACTTGAACAAGAGGAAGAAGAAAGTAGTAGTTGAAGAGGAGGAGAAAGATCTAGAAAATATGTGGCATTCAAAGCCAAGTCAGAACCTGTTGATTCACCATCAAAGTTACTAATGGAGATGAGTAAAGAAGAGCTCGCTAAGGAGTACAGTATGATGACCAGACGGTTTGAAAAGCTGAATTCAAGGTTTGGTCGATACAAAAAGTACTATCAGGACACAAGAGAAAGGAAATCTTAAGGAAACCACAACAGTTCAAGAAGGTATGAAGACCGAAGGAACACTGACCAGGGACGCGATCAAGGTGAAGAAAGGAGGTACTCTGACCCAAAACCTGATCGTGAGGAGTTGGACCAGAGACGTGCTCGTGACAACAAGTACTCTAGCAAGACTGAAAGTTCATCAAGACGGAGGGAACCTGACTCAAGAATGAACTCTGATACAAGAAGAGAAGGAGGACTAAGAGAGACCTGAGGTATGCGGATAGGAGAGCCATGCTCGCTGAAGATGCACCTGACTTGGATGGTCCTGAGGAAAGGTCGCCTTAACTCTTTTTCGACGATGAGTACGATGATTTCTGCCATATGGCTGGGGAGCAGCCTGAGGTAAATTCTAACTCTGAATGTGCTTCATTCACTAGTCAAAATCCTGAGCCTAGCTCAGAGTCAGTTAGAGAAATGAACCTTCAACTCTGCCTTGAGCAACTGATGGTTGATTTCTCCAGGCTGCAGGAAACTAATATCTTCTTGGCTAAGGAGAATGAGAAATTGAGTACTGAGGTTCAAACACTGACTGACCAGTTGACTCAGTCAGATCTGAAGGAATCCTCTCAAATTGTAAGGCTAACTCAGGAGATTGACATGATCAACTCTGAGCGCTTTCCAAGGGAGAAGATTCTCAAGTAACGGGTTGAAGATCAACTTGTCAAGAAAAATGAGCTAAAGACACTTAAGAGTAAGTTTGATGACCTTTATGCCAGACATGAAAAAGAGTGAGGATGCTCTCAAGAAGAAGGTAGCAGCAATGAATAAATCCTCAGTGGCTGTGGAGGAAATAAATAGCTGCCAGAAACTTGGGAATGAAAGATCTAGGATTGACTTTAATTCCAGGAAATCCTCACAAGGTCAGTCTCATGTTGCTTCAGGTAGCAACACTGAAATGATGTTGTTCAGGCAGGCCCAAGTACAAAGAAGGTTGTGTACAAGGCCCGCCAAACTGACAAGGGTAAAGAAACTGTTGAGACAGTCAGGGTTGCCCCAAAGGTTGTGAAGCTAAAACCCAAGGGAAAGGCTAAGCAACCTAAACAGGCCACTGAGAGCTCAGGCCAGGGAACTTCTCAGCGCAAGCAGAGGAGGACTCAGGCCAAGAGAACTCAGACTGCTCAACGGGGGTATTATCATGCTTGGCAATACCCTCAGGGAAGGCCGAACATGATAGCACCTCCATGGTTTTGGCAACCTGATACCTATAACTGTTTTCCAATCCTCACTTGCCTGGGGGAATAGAAAACAAGGCCCCAGTCAGGAACAAACCCCAAGGCCTACTGCACCTAGGCCTAGGAAGAACAGGAAGCCAGCCTCAAAGGCAACCACTCAGGCTCCTGTGACTCCTAAACCTGACACTCATACACCATCTTCCTCTCAATCAAAGAAGAAGAAAGTTGTATATGTTGATGTGAATGGGAGACAAATCTACTCCTCTGAGGCAATCAGGGTAGTCAAGCAGGTTTGGATCCCGAAAGGTACAACTAACACCATAGGACCCAACACCCAATGGGTACCTAAAGCCTGATTTCATTGTAGGCGGTTGTGGGCTACAAGAAGAGGAATGATGACTCAATCAAAGAAATTTGGTACTTAGACAGCGGATGCTTAAGGCAGATGACTGGAATGAAGAGTCTCCTTCAGGATTATAATGCCAAAGATGGCCCACATGTAACTTTTGGTAATAACTCTAAAGGTTTAACCAAAGGTTTTGGTACTCTTGTTATAGGTACGGTCAGAGTGGAGAATGTGTCCTATGTTGAAGGAATGAAGGACAACCTGTTGTCAGTGAGCCAGTTCTGTGACAAAGGTTTCAGTGTTGAGTTTTTATCGAATATTTGTTTGGTCAAGAACAAATCAACACTCCAAGTGCTTCTTACAGGTATTAGGAAAAGTAATGTTTATTTAGCTGATTGGAGCAGCACTATTCCTGATACTTGTCTTGTTGCTAAAATCTCTTCAGAGCTTAGTTGGTTATGGCATAAAAGATTAAACCATCTGAACTTAAATATTATTTACAAAATTTCTAGACTTTCATTTGTTGAAGGATTACCTAATGAAGTTTTTAGCAAGGATCATGTGTGCAAAGCTTGTCAGGAAGGGAAACAGGTCAGAGCTACATACAAAGAGAAAGCTACCTCTCCACTGACAGTGTTCTTCAGCTTTTGCACATGGATTTGTTTGGTCCTGTAACACCCATGAGTATGAATGGTAGGAAAAATACCCTTGTGGTTATTGATGATTATTCTAGGTATACTTGGGTTATTTTCTTGTGGAATAAAAAGGAAACACAGGTGAAGCTTCCAGAGTTGCTCAGGAGACTCAACAATGAGCAGAATCAGTCCATAGTCATTTTCAGATCTGATAAGGGCACTGAATTTATAAATTCATATATTTCTGATTTCTGTAATGAACTTGGTATTGTTCTTTAGACTTCTGCAGCTAGAACCCCACAACAAAATGGTCTCGCTTAGAGAAGGAATAGTGTTGGAGTTATACGTGAAAGTATGCTTTTAATTTGTATAACTCGTGTATCAAACACTTGTTTTATGAGAATAATTCTTTTATCACATTTGCTTTAGTTATGATTGAATGTTGAATATCTATTGCAAACCGTTCAATATATGGTACTAGTTGCATTGTAGTTAATGTGGTGATACCCGATCACGGAAGACAACATTAACAGTCTCATTGTAACTAAACGTACATTTTCACGACCTAGGTGGAATTGAACAATCCGCCGTGAAAGATCGATGTGTAAGTCTCAGATTGGTCTGTCTTGACTAAGATATTGCACTAGCACATTTAGTATGTGTTGAAGAGGACCTACAGCGAGGATAAATTCTTCTGTTCTAAAATGTGAAGAATTAGACCTCAGTGGTTGTTGATTTCTTAATCTCCGTCACTTAAATAGGACCGTGTGTACTTAATGGTTACTGCTTTGATTCATGTTGGGTGAGAATCATTGTGACTTCGAACTTTGTGTCTTGGGCAGTAATATTAATCATACGACGGTTGCTAAGATTTAATACGGAGAAACGCGTGCGAGTATGGCTTGTGTGATTAGTCCCCTTGGTGGGCTCAGAAGTTTTATCGTACCAAATCTTGCAAGTGAAGAATCAGTTTCTTCGGTACGGATAATAATGTTGAGTTGTCTTTACTCCAAGGTGAAATATATTAATTAATTTAGAGCTATTCAGAAGCTTAATTAATTAATGGACTTGATAATCTTAAACGCGGGAAATAATAACCAGGAGCCATATTATCGTAATATGGATTAAGATGGATAGTGCAATATTAATTTATTAGTGGTAATAATTAATATTAATGGGCTGAATTATATTGGGGCTCAATATTGAAATTCAGAAGTCCATTAGGAGGTCCAATCTTAATTCTCCTTAAAGGCCCCACAAGTAGCCCATTAAGTAGCCCAATAATGATAAGGTGAATAAAATAAAAAGAATATATTATGCTGATTTTTTTCTCTAATTTTTGAAAATAGAAGATCAAGGAGAGAAGATTTTGTTGATTTTCTTGGAAAGATATTATGGAAGATATGTATTCTTGGAATACAAGAATATCTCATATATTCAAGAAGATCCAAATCTTAGGATCTCTTCATGAAATTTTCGAAATTTACAAGTAAATAAGGAGTGTGAGATTTTTGTGGAATAAAAGGAATATATGAGATATATTCAAGATTTCTTAGAGTCTAAGAAAAGATTTTCTCCAAGGCCCAATATTCCTTAAAATTTTGGCCACTATGCTTATAAACAGGGGATGATTATTTCATCCCCAAGTACATAATTCCATGTGTTGGAAAAATCTAGAGCATAGATATTTTTCTTTTTCCTTAGTTAGTTAAATTATTCGAAAGCATCTCCCACCGGTGATCGAATAAGGAGAAAGGGAAATACTTGAGAAGGTTTTTGGGTTGATAAAGCGTGTACGTGTTTGTCCCGTTTTATTCAAAGGCCAAGTTCTACAAGAGGTACGTAAGTCATATATTTTCTTGTTTATTCTGCCATAGATTATATGTGAATTAATTCAACATGCATGATGTTAAATTGGTTGTTGGAATTATTATTTGAATTATTAGGATTAATTCATGCTAGTAATAATTGTTTTTAAATTCGTATTTAAATTTCATCCCGAATAGATTCCGGGCACCCCTATTTTCCCAACAACTAGTATCAGAGCCACGGTTTCGGGCTCTGATCTTTAAATTCGAATTTAAATTGTTTAAACATTAAATTGAAATTGGATAGTAGAATTGCTAGATCTTTTTTACAAGTATCCAATTGTCATGGTTTTAATGTTGCTATTTTTCATGCGTGTGAATTAATTGTTTTTAATTCGATTCGTTCGAATTCGTTTTTCTCGTGAGAAAATCTACGAGTAGATTAGTTATTTTTACTTTGATTCGATCATTGTAATAGACTAGTCTAGATCTAGTATTTATTTTTTTGTAAAATAAATTGTAACCAGATCGAGACGAAGAACGAAGAATTAAAGACGGCGTACCCGGACGACGCATGCATGCGTGTTGCATGCATGGACGTAAAATCATGCATGGGGTGGAAAACGAGAACAAACGGTGAAACCCGGTGCACGAGATGCACGAGGTGCACGACCCGCGCACGACCCGCGCACGACGGGTACCCGACGACGCAAGGGCGCGCGCGCGAGCCTCGACACTAGGCGTCTCGGCAGCTATGGGCGAGAGGCGCGCGGCCCACCTCCGTGGGCCGACGCGCGCCGTATCTCGGGCCGTGGAATTTTTTTTAATTCCAGTTCTGCGTTTTTTTGTGTGATTTTAAACGTTGTCCCGAACCCCAAACGATGTTATTTTTTGAAGAGTGTTGTTGTTCAAGTGGGAGCATGTCGAGACGAACGACGGAAAGCAACAAGGACGATATTTCGTATCAAGACGTGAAGAAATTAAACCGTGACAATTGGATTTGAGTGCTCCAATGTGTTTAATTTTGTTTTGATGGATGTTTTATTTCGTGCACTTATTATTATTTGTTAATATGTGTTTGCATGAATTTTATTGTCCAAGAAAAACCTTACTTTCGAAAATTACTAAGTATGTTTATTTAATCAAAATTTTATTCCGGATATTAAAATTGGATTAATTTGGCCTCCATAATTTATTTATTTGTGAAGTTCTTTTAGAATACATTTCCCCCTCGGATCGGCCAAAAGAACGGATTTCACATGAATAAATTCCGAAAGGATGATTGTGGATTATTACTAGTGACGGTATTGACCCTCACCTCGAGTGGCTTGCTCAAAGCGAAATAATAATCCTGTATTTAATTATGGTTATTACTTAGGCATAGGAAATTGATATTAACTTACTCCCCTCGGAGTCACTGTCAATTTCTATGTGGTCAAAGTGGGAGCCAACTATTAATTTTGAATTAAGGATTTGTAACTTTTAAGTTTGTGATCCGCTTAAATGTATAGACCACCCCTCGTGGCGTATTTAAATTGTTTTGAGATGTTGGCTGATGCATGATTATATTGTTTTAAGATTTTAATATAATTGATGTGATCGAATTATGTGATAATTTTGTATTTTTCTAGATATTGATATGAATGTATGTTTTTTCTCAGTTCATCATGTCGCAACCTTTTAATCCACTGTTTAGTATACTTAAAGATAACAAACTTGTTGGTGAGAACTATGTTGATTGGAAACGTAATCTTGATATTGTCCTAACCGCTCAACACCACAAATAGGTACTTACTACTCATAAGCCCCAAGAGCCTGCCGAAGATGCGACCAAGGCGGTCAAGAAAGAGCATAAGAGTTGGTTTGACTCCGATGAGATGGCTAGGTGTACTATTCTGGCTTTAATGTCAGATGTGTTGCAACACCAACACCAACACATGGAGACCGCCTCTGAGATAATGCTCAATCTTGAAGCGATGTTTAAACATCAGAACCGTACAGCTAGGCAAATCACCATGCGAAAGATGCTTTCTTTGAAGATGGTGGAAGGTACGCCCGTAAGGGATCACGTAATCGAGATGATGGGTTATCTAAACAAGTTGGAAGTACTTGGTGCGGAATTTGATCTCCCTACTAAGGTCGATTTCGCTCTCTATTCTCTGCCAAAGAGCTTTGAGCAGTTTTAGTTGAACTATCAAATGAATGACCGGGCAAATAGTTTGCCCGAGCTCTTGCAAGATTTGGTGTCGACGGAGACTTTAATGGATCATCAAACTGTTGCTATGGTGGCAAACGGTTCGTCTGCCTCTTCGGGTCCCAAGGGAGGAAAGAAGAGAAAGAGGACGAAAGGTCAGACCCAAGAAAATCCAACCGTTGCGAAACCCAAGGCAAAGGGAGAAGGAGGTGGAAAGAAAGCTGCTAAGGGTAAGTGCTTTAATTGTGGTGAAAAGGGACATTGGAGGGCGACCTGTTCTAAGCCTAAGAAGGCGGTAAAGAAAGGTAAATCTCATTCTTTAGTCGTTGAAACTTATGTTGCAGCGTATGCTGCCCACGTTTGGGTAGTGGATACCGGGGCAACTGATCATATCTGTTTCACACTTCAGGGGTTCTAGCTAACCCGACGACTTAGCAAGAATGAGATCACCATCACTTTGGGCGATGCTACGAGAGTGGCAGCCGAAGCAGTGGGAGTCGTGCACCTATCTTTTGAAGATAGATTTTTAATTTTAAGAGATGTTTTATACGTTCCGAACTTTAGGAAGAATTTAATTTCAGTTTCTAAGTTGTTTTTTGATGGATATTCAGTTACTTTTAATAAAGTTGTTACTGTTTCTTTTAAGAATGATACTATCTGTCATGGAACGTTGGTAAACAATCTCTATACGATTAAGTGTGCACACCACTCAAATAATGAATCTAATTGTTAGGATAAATATTGTATAGTTTTGATGAGTTAAAACAAACCAGAAGATGTAATAGGACTATCTGGACCTGTTAGCCAGATGATGATCTAGATTAGGACTTAGTCTAGGGGGAACTGCCAGACCAGAAGACTTCATCAGAAGAGTTACCAGAAGACCCCACCAGAGGACTTCACCAGATGAGATCTGACCAGAGGCAGAAGACCTTCCCTAGACCAGACGAGTCTGGTGGAACAAAAGATGCTCAGTTTGATCCCCTATTTCTACTGAATATTCTGGTTGTTAACCAGATCTGGACCAGAAGACACCGAGGTTGCCTGGTGTCTGGTCTTACCTTCTCTGGAGAAAATCAGAGTTTTGGCAGAGGAAGCTACTGACCGTTGGTGATTCAAATCAAGTCAAACAAGATCGGATTGGAAAGTATTTGAAGTCAATCAATCCAAGGATCCCACCAACCCAATCAATCAATTAGGAAATTGATTGATTGGAAGCTTCCTTAAATAGAGGATCTGATTGGATTAGCTCTCCAACGGCTATACCCTAATCTCCTCTATAAATACAAGAGTGCAGTCTCAAGAAAAAGCTCTAGAGATCCTACGCGCACAAGTCACATTCCAAGCTTTTTGATAATCACTCTTAGCACTTTTATTGTTCACATTACATATCTACTCTTAAGGAGTTATTGGACTTTAACCTGTTCATCTCTAAGATAAGGTTGAAGGTTGCTTACTTTAGATTGTGGTTAGATCTAAAGAAGTTGTAAGAAGGAACTGGTACTTCAAAAATTCCAGTACGTAAGTAAGTTAGTTGGTTGATAGTGAGACCCCTTGGATAAAAGGGAGAGTGGACGTAGGATATTCAGATCTGAATCACTATATATCCGGTGTTATTTATTGCTTTTGTTTATTTAATCTCTTACTTGTTTTGTGCTCTTATAATAAGAAGTTTGTTAAGACATAAACTTAAAGCTTCCGCAATTAATCTATCTAGTGGGACCAACAAGTGGTATCAGAGCAGTGTGTCCAACGACCACTGCTTTGTAAAGCTTTTGGTGGTCACCGGGCAGATCCATTGCTCTTTATTGTTTTTGTTCAAATTCTTGTTAAATCCTTATTTTAGTAAATATGTCTTCAAAATCTTCTTATAAGAGTCGCAAACTGCCAGAATTCTCATTCGAGGATTATAGCCACTGGAGCTTCATGATGAGTAATCATCTTGGAGCTATTCACCACCGCATGTTAGATGTGGTAGAAAGTGGCCCAATTCAATTTTACTGGACTCCTATTGATAGTGGCAGGTCAGAGTCCAGAGAAGAAACGAGTGAAACTGCCCAGAAAGCTGCTGAGGACAGAGTTCCCAGACAAAAGATTCCCAGGAAGAGAGATGAGTTAGACAATGATGAAAGAAAGCTCTACAACTTGGACCAGGTGGCAAGAACCGAGATCATCAACACACTTACTAAAGAGGTGATTGAAAAAGTCAGAACGTGTGCCACTGCCAAGGAGATGTGGGACAAACTTGCACTACTCTGTGAGGGAATAGAGAAGATTAAAGATATCAAGCTCCAAGTTGTTCAACACTCGTTTGACACTTTCAAGATGAAACCAGACGAGACCATTGACCAGCTGGATATGCGTCTCACAAACCTCCTGAACAAGGCTAGTGCCTTAGGTAAGACCTATTCAGAGAAAGAAATAAATTGTAAAATATTGCGTTCACTAACCAGCAGGTGGACAATCAAAGTCACTGTGATCAAGGACAACAAGGATCTCAACACTCTGGATCATCATCTTCTGTTGTCTGATCTCAAAGCTTATGAGTATGATCTTCAAGAGGAGGATCAAACAGAAGAGGTTTCCTCTTCTGGTCAGAAAGGAGTTGCATTCTCCTCAACTATCAAGACTGATGACAAGCCAAAGGAGTCTACTGCAGATGACTTAAGCCTCAAGGAGCAGGTAGCACTTTGAACTCGTAAATTGGATAAAATGAGTTCAAAATATGGCAGGTACAAAAGGCATTGGAAGGAGTCTACCAGAGACAGGAAGAGTTCCTTCAAGCCTGTAGAAAAGAAGAAGACATCTGGAGACTCAAGGGAGACCAGATTCAGAACTCCAGAAAGGAGGAGAGATGACAACCCTGGCAGCTCTGGGAGATCAGATTATCAGAGGAGGGATGGTAGCTTTGGCAGACCTGACTACCAGAGGATAGAGAGTAGTCCAGCCAGATCAGACTACAACCAGAGGAGGAGAGAGCCAAGTCCTAGTCCCAGAGGAGACAATGCCTGCTACACATGCAACAAGACTGGTCACTACAGTTATGATTGTCCTCAACTTACTCCTAGGGAAAGAGAAGAGAAAAGACTCAAGAGAGATAGGAGATATGCAGACAAGAGAGCATTACTGGCAGAAGCAGAGGAGGAGGACACCAGTTCCAGTTCTTCTTCTTCTGATTTCGGGTCTGATGATGATGTATGTCTAATGGCAGACATCAATGAGGTACAAGAAACTACCTTAGTCTTATCAAATTCCAAATATACTGAATCCTCTAATTCATCTGGTAACTCCAGAGAGTCTGATATGCAGTAAATGCTATTAGATCTCCAAAATTGTGTTCAATTATGTCAAAAACTTGAGAAAGTGAATGGTAGGCTCAGAACTGAAGTTCAATCCTTATCTCATGAACAAAAATCCACCAGAGAACTCATGAAAGATCATTCCAAAGAAGTTTCTAAGCTTCAGGATAAGATCACAGAAAGAGATACTCTGGTAGATCAACTCATGAAGGAAAAGAACTCTCATGTAGAAGAGTTAAATGAGCTTAGAGCCAAATACCAGACTCTTATCAAGGGAAAACAAGTTGAGCAAAATATTGAGATACCTATGCCCAGAGAAGATTCCATGAAACCAGATGTTCTATCTATTATTTCAGGATCTTCTCAACGCATAAATGATAAGAGTGGTTTAGGATATCCTGGAATTATTAAAAGAACTCATAAATATTGCTTTACCAAAGACAAGTCTATAAGATCTGGTGACTTTGTGGAACTCCGGAATGAAGAGGATCCTTCTGGTCGCATGGTGGTTCACAGACCTGGTTGGAAATGGGACCCCCCTGCTGATAATTCAAAATATAATCCAGAAGAGGTGAATGTTCTGGAAGAAAAAATTCTAGAGCATACAAGTCAGAAAAGAGAACCTATGAAGATTGATGGTTCTGTTCAGATGCCTAATCTGATTAGAGAACCTCAGGGAATCCTAAAAGAGTGGAACCTAAGCAGATTAGGGGACCTCAAAAAGGAGACTCTAAGAGGAAACCTAATCAGAATAGGGGATATCAGAGGAGATATACTGAACCAGGGAACCTCAATCAGAATCAGGGATCTCAAAGGTGGAATGCTCCAAGAAGATTCCAGAACAGGAAACCTCAGAAGGAATCCTATCATCAGAATAGATCCAATTTTCAGAACCAGAGTAGGTCTTCCAGACCCATCTATAGAAAACCAAATGATCTGGGTAGTTATGACACCAGAGATGGTTCTTCTAGGATGTACCCTTACAACCAGACCTTTAAGACCATGTCTTTGAGGCAGGCCATTCCAAAGGCCAGATTTGAGAAAAGATACACCAGACATGTTTATAGGAAAGGTATTCTTATCAGACCAGTAGCTCAATATGTCATTGTTAGAGGACATGTTTTGGTAGATAGATTTGGAAGGAAGATAAGATCTCCTCATCCAGCAAGGGATGATCTTTATCTTTGGATTCCTACAAAAACTTGCAACTAACCAATCAGGACCCAGCACTAGTAGGGGACCTAATTGATTTCTCTGCAGGTAGATAAGAGCCCATTGGAGAAAGGACTATTAAGCAACCATGTCTGGTACATTGATAGTGGATGTTCCAAGCACATGACCTTCCAGGATTACAAGGCAATGGATGGGCCAAGAGTGATGTTTGGTGACAACAACTATGGAGTCACCAGAGGTGTTGGAAAGTTGACCTTTAATGGAGTATCTGTAGATGAAGTCTATTATGTTGAAGGACTCAAGCATAATCTGCTTTCAGTATCCCAATTCTGTGACAGGGGATACTCAGTGAAGTTCTCTAGTGATTCATGCACTGTCTTTTCTTCTGATTATAATGATATCTTGCTAATAGGCTTGAGGAAGGGTAACATTTATCTTGCAGATTTTTGCAGTTGCCCAAGAAATGCTTGCCTGGTTGCTAAAGGATTTGCAGAAGATAGCTGGTTATGGCACAAGAGATTGAGCCACTTTAACTTCAAAACACTGAACAAGATTGCCAGAAAAGGTCTAATTCGAGGTCTTCCTAACGAAGTGTTTAAGAAGGATTAGGTTTGTGGTTCATGCCAGAAGGGTAAACAACCCAAGACCTCCTTTAAGGATGTCCAGAGCACAACCACAACCAGAGTACTTCAACTACTTCACATGGACTTGTTTGGACCTGTTTCTCCTCTTAGTTTCAGTGGTAGGAAGTACACCTTGGTGATAATAGATGACTTTTCAAGATACACTTGGGTAGTGTTCTTGTTTAAGAAAAATGAAACTATCACTAAACTGCCAGAGTTCTTCAAGCAGATTCAGAATGAGCAGAACCAGAGCATAGTCAGAATCAGAAGTGACAAGGGGACAGAGTTCTTGAATTCACATATTGCAGATTATTGCAAGGACCATGGGATTTTTCATGAGACATCTGCCGCCAGAACACCCCAACAAAATGGAGTAGCAGAAAGGAGGAATAAAACCCTTAAAGAAGCTGCAAGGACTCTTCTAGCAGAATACAACACACCACAAAGGTTTTGGGCAGAAGCCATCAATACAGCTTGTTATACTCAGAACAGATGCCTAATTGCCCAGAGACATAGCAAGACTCCCTATGAGGTATGGAAAGGTAAAACCCCATCTGTTTCATACTTTCATGTTTTTGGATGTAAGTGTTTCATCCATGACAATGGGAAATCTAAATTAAAAACCTTTGATGCTAAAGTGGCAGATGGAATATTTTTAGGATATTCCAGCACCAGTAAAGCATTTAGAGTTTTTAATAAGAATTCACTTTGTGTGGAGGAAACACCACATGTTGTTTTTGATGAATGTACTGTTGAGTGCAAGGTGGAATTAAAGTCTTCTGGAGAGACCCAGAATCAGACTACACCCAGAGTAATCAAGGTCACTCCACCTATTCTTGATTCAGACTCAGATTCAGATTCAGATGGTGACCCATCTTCTGGTTCTCTGAAGAAGAAGTCTTCACAAGGTGCAGAACCAGAGGAGGTTGGAACTCCTGTAAGGGGAAGCTCTTCTGCAGGTGGTGATATTCACCAAGGTACTGCAGAGAATGATCAATCAGGCAAGACCATGGGGAGGATGACCCTGGTTGATCACCCCAATGACCTAATTATTGGAGATCCAACTAAGGGTGTCCAGACCAGGAGAACTCTTAACTTAACTGCCTTATTCAGTTGCCATGTATCCTTGATTGAGCCCAAGAACATCAAGGAGGTATTGAAGGATTCAAATTGGATTGTTGCTATGCAAGAGGAGTTGAATAAATTCACCAGACAGGATGTTTGGGAGCTGGTAGACAGACCAAGACATCAAAAGGTGATAGGCACTAAGTGGGTTTTCAAGAATAAGAAAGATAAGAATGATGTCATTACTAGGAACAAGGCAAGGATAGTGGCTCAGGGCTATTCTCAGTCTGAAGGAATAGACTATGATGAGACTTTTGCTCCTGTTGCCAGACTAGAAGCCATTAGATTGTTCTTAGCATATGCTTCTCACATGAAGTTCAAAGTATACCAGATGGATGTGAAATCTGCCTTTCTTAATGGGATTCTCATTGAGGAAGTGTATGTGGAACAACCTCCTGGTTTTGAACAATGTTACAAAGTGTTTAAGCTTAAGAAAGCTCTTTATGGGCTGAAGCAGGCACTCAGAGCATTGTATGACACTCTATCTCAATTTCATCTGGACAATGGTTTTACTAAGGGTAAGATTGATAGGACCTTGTTTAGGAAAGAAGAAGGAAAGGACATCCTTCTGGTCCAAATATATGTTGATGACAATATATTTGGATCCCCTAACAAGAAGCCGTGTGAGAAGTTTGGTGAACTCATGCAGAGTCAGTTTGAGATGTCTATGATGGGTGAAATGAATTATTTCTTAGGTTTGCAGGTAAAGCAATCAGAGAAGGGAATTTTCATAAATCAGGCAAAGTACATCAGAAACATGTTAGAGAAATTTGGAGTAGGATCTAGCAAAGCAGCCAAGATCCCTATGATGACAAATTTCAACATGGACCCAGATGAGTTTGGAGAGAGTGTGGACCAGACTCAGTACAGAGGACTTATTGGTTCTCTTCTGTACCTGACTGCAAGCAGACCAGATATCACTTTTGCAGTAGGAATGTGTGCCAGATTTCAAGCTAATCCTAAGAAAAGTCATTTGGCAGCAGCCAGAAAGATATTGAAATATCTCAAGGGAACAATGAATTTAGGATTATGGTATCCTGCAGATGACAACTTAGAGTTGAGTGGTTATTCGGATTCTGATTATGGTGGATGCGGAATAGATAGGAAGTCTACAAGTGGAACATGCCAATTTTTAGGGAATAAATTGGTATCTTGGTTTTCTAAGAAGCAGACTTCAGTTGCTACATCAACAACAGAAGCAGAGTATATAGCTGCAGGGAGCTGTTGTTCACAACTACTCTGGATTAGTCAACAGCTTAGGGACTACCAGATTAGAGCTAAGGATATTCCAATCTTCTGTGATAGCAATAGTACCATAACAATCACCCAGAATCCAGTTCTTCACACCAGATGCAAACATGTTGATATAAGGCATACTTTTATCAGAGATCATGTTGAGAAGGGAGATATAAGGATGGAAAAGATTGCAACAGAGAAGCAGAGAGCAGATACTTTGACTAAACCATTGGCTGAGACCAGATTCAGAGAGTTAGCCTTTGAGTTAGGATTATTGGATCCAGAGACAGATTTGTTTTAGGGGGAACATCAGAGAAGTATCCTTTATTTATACCTTATTCCATAATCTTTGTTCTTTAAAACTAACATACCTGCAGATTAGAAATATCAGAGAAGTTACATCTCCAGATGAGGTATACACCAGGTGACACTTGTACCAGATGAGGTGCTGAGTCAGATTCCAGAAAAGACCAGCGTCTTCTCTGATCAAAACCAGATGGATTTCCATCAGATGAGATGTAACGCCAGACTAGTTGTGGTATCATCTGGTTACAATACCAGGTGACAGGTATGCTTTTACTTTTCTGGCCCCTGATCATTGGGATACACCTTTTATATTAGTAAATACACCCAAAACGTTTCAACTTCAGAGTGTATTTAAGACTAGGGTATAGGGCCTAGGCAATTATTTCGTTTTTTCTCTTGACTGCCACAAAAACCCCTTTATGCCCAGTCTCAATGACCACGCCTACGCACCAGATTAAATCTGTATTTTACCTTTTAATCTTGGCCATCAGATTTAATTACTGTGCAAAATGTCAATCAATTCAAAAATTTATTTTGTTCCCTAATTTATATTTGGAAATTACACGCGTTCACTTCATTAACTGTTCTTACCACGCTTATTACCCTATTTAAATCAAATTTCTTTTCAATCTGTCTTTTCACGTTTCCATATTTTCAAAGCCCTAACTTCTCTTTGCAAAGTTTCTCTCTCTCTCTCTCTCTCTCTCTCTCTCTCTCTCTCTCACAGCAATGGCCCCTTCGTGCAACTTCGATCATGAGTTGATGATGAAGAAGTTGAAAACAGAGATGGTGGTTGACTTCTACACCACGAAGACCCTGTGGCGCTGTCGATTCTGGAGTTGCTCCAGAAAGCAGGGGTGGAGAAGTTGATTTCAACGGTTCCAAGAAATTTTAGGACTTTGGACGGATATGCGGCCCAATTTCTGGTTCGTATGAAGATCCACGACGACTACATTTCATCCAAGATTGACCAAGATGATTTGGTGTTTTCCAAGCATGATTTCTGCGCGTTATTTGAAAACATTTCGGCAGAAGGGGTAGATCCACTGATGTATAAGGAAGATGAAATTATTGATTCATTCAAAAAAATTTCTAGATCTTCTTGCCAGAACATCACGAAAGGATTTTTAGATAAGCATTTAAGGCAGAAGTATAAGGTGTTGTTCGATATAATGGTGAAGGTGCTTATGTGTGAAAATCACAGCACATATGCCATTTTCAATGGCCGGGTGTGTGTGATGCGAACATTGTACGATGGAGTACAATGTAATTGGACGAAGTTCTTCTGGGATGTGTTGAGGAAGAACAAGTTGAAGGTGAAGAAGGAGGCTTGTCCTTCCCAGCCAGGGGAGTTGCAGTTCTGTTTCACTGCAAATGTTTCGTTGGGAACGAAACTAACTTTGATTTTGGATTCTTTGCTTCCGGACAAGAAATGGAAGGAGTCCTGGTGCAGAGGATTCCATAAGTCCAAGATACTATTCTCCAAGGATGGTCCTCTCCATGGTCATGCCGACTCTGATGGAGAGCAAGCCATCCCTGCCCCCCTCTTCAAGCAGTACCCTCACCTGCAAAGGGGCAGAAGTAGCAGAAGAAGTAGCAGAGTAAGAAGAAGACTGCTGAGGCTACTGGTTCTTCAACCATAGCTTTCTCTGGCTCCTCGGAGGAGGACCAGATCCCCCTTCTTGATGTGCTGAAGAAGAAGGGTGATGATGATAAAGCTGCTAAGAAGGCAGGAGCAGCTAAGAGGAAGAGGCCAGAGGAGGCCAAGAAAGCTTCTGCTAAGAAGCACAGAACTAGCAGAAGGGCAAGGAAGACTCTTTTGGTGGATGAGCTACCAGAAGAAGAGGAGGAAGAAGTGGCAGAAGAGGTTGAGCCTCTTAAGAAGAAGCCCAGAGCCAAGAGAGCCATCTTGCAAGATCCAGACTCTGGCTCTGACCTGGGAGATGCCTTGGAACAGGCATTAGAGGAGGCTTCTTTGCTCATACCAGATGATCCAGAGGTATCAGTTCCAGCTGGTGTTGGCCCAGTTGAGGTAAATGCTTCTAACCCTTCCCCCATTAATCTTGTTACCCCCACTACCTCTCCCCCAGAAACACATACTCATCACCCCGAGACTGCTCCTGGTGCCCCTACTGCCTCACCAGAGCAGACCTTACCAGATACACCTATATACACTACTTCAACCATCCCTCAAACACCTTCTTCCCCACCTTCCCAAATCCCTCTTAATACAAATTCCTCTCCCCCAGCTCCTGTACCAGAAGTGCCATCAACCTCTTCTGGTGCAGAACCTCCACTTCCAAACACCTCCACCTCACAAATTCCAATCCCACCCTCTGTACCAGAGATCCCATCTACTTCTGGTGCAGAGCAACCCATTCCTTCACCCTCTACCTCACAAAATCCAAACCCTCCCCAAACTCAATCAGATCAGAACTCAAACTTGAACCCTCTTTCTATGGCATTGGGATTCCCTGCCCTTCCCCCTTCTCCCACATGCCTTACCAGCGATGATAGTGAAGATGAGGAAGCTTCACTTGAGCCTGATCACTTAGCACCTTCCTCCTCTGCCTCTTGGCCCAAACCCTTCACTTTCTCATCTGCAGAAATGGGTCCCATTAGGCAGAGTATGAGTGTGAGTGCTCAGCTCTGGCTAAGAGAGCAGTTTCCAATCTTATTGGAGAACTTACCATTATTGGCGGATCTGACTGACGCCAAGGTCTGGAGCAAGGCCAGATTAGAGGATGTAGAGGATCTGATGCTGCTGCTAGAAGAGATGACTCCCTCCACATTCACAGCCTGGGAGATTGAGCTAAAAAAGAAGATGAATATCCAAAATCCAGCGGAGCTAGAGACACCAAAGGCAGTGAAGATGTTGATTCGTACTTTGCTCATCCAGAGAGGAGTAATGCTAACTCCTGAGGGCTTCTCTTACAATTTTGGCCCTCACTTCTCATTTCCTCCAGAGCTCTACTCAGATGAGGTAGATTTTGATATGTCTCCTGCCGTGCTCCAGAAGATGAAGACTTTCTTCAACGAGCAGATCATGCAGATTGGGCGGTTCTCTAAGGCAATTCAACATATGGCCCCTGCTATGATACAGCACCAGATTCGGCAGGAGAGGAGGATTTTCCTTGCAGATCAAGTCTACTCTTGCTGAAGTTAAAGCTTCTTTTAAGGCAAATGGTCTTTTTGTGAAGTTGGATGTGATGCACAGCCAGAAACAACTCCAGGAGCATGTGTTGGAGCAGCTGAGGCCAGTTTCTGTGTTGAAAGTTGAGTTGGCCACTCAAATTCTGCAGACTGCTAAGCTCAAGGATTCACTCCAGGAGATGCTTGCCAAGCAGGAGAGATTAGTTGCAGAATCTCAGGCTTACCTGGAGGAGGCTAAGCAACTTCGTGATCTTCACTCTTCCTCCAACACTGCCTTGCCTGATCTCATAAGGCAGGTAGTGCAGCCCCTTATTGATGAAGTTAAAAAGGGGGAAGAGAAGGCCAGAACTGATATGGCGAAGAACCAATGAGACACTCTCTAGCCATGGTGCTCGTCTGGACCTGCTGGAGAACACTTTGGTCCAGGCTGAGCTGCAGAAGAAGAAGAAGGAAGAGCTCAAATCTCTCACCATGGCTAAGCAACTTGCTGCAGAAGAGGAATCCTCAGAAGTAGAGCAGGATCCCATTTCAATCTCTGGACCTGCTAAGAGGAAGTTTAGGAAAGTCAAGAAGAACTTCCTTGAATCTGTTGTTGAAGAAGCTCAGAAGAGATATAAGGAAGAGACTCCAGAGGAGAAGCAAGCTTGGATAAGGAAAAACATAGATGAAGAGCAGAGGCTCAGATATGTTAGGAGGCAGAACAAGAAGACCATAGAAGCTGGTGTTCCTTCTGGTGCAGGTGGATCTAGTCAGAGGAGGAAAGCTCCTATTGAGGTGATGAACATTTTGCCTCTCATGACAGAAGGGTCTTTTGACTCTACTGTGCCTGTGCCTTTGATTGAGAAATGGAAGGAGGCAAAGACTCTCTGGTTCATTCAACACTATATCCAGAGGCCAGCACCAGAGGATGATGAGCGGATCTACAGAACCTTTCACTCTTGGATGCAAGCTTATGATGCAGATCTGTACAAGCAATTGATGGATTCTACTATTGAGTTCAACTTGGAGGTGACTGCTCCTGAGTTTATCTATCTCAACACTCCTATGAATGGGAACCAGGTTGATTGGGCTGAGCTGATGAGATTGTACAAAACCAAGGTGTTGGTGAATTTCACTCCAACATCTTCTGCAGAGTTGAATGCCGTCCAGGATAGGTTCCTTGACTGGTTTCTTGTGCCTAAAGAGAATAAAAGATATGCATAGAATAGGACCTGATTTGAAATGTAATCTGTAATCATTCTATCCTTATGTATCAATGAAAATCATATCTTCTCTGTCTCAAAGACAACTCCTTGTTGTCTTATTGTTTGCCTGATAAGATCTACTCTAAGTTAGTGTTTTAACTCCATCAAAAAGGGGAAAATTGTTAGGATAAATATTGTATAGTTTTGATGAGTTAAAACAAACCAGAAGATGTAATAGGACCATCTGGACCTGTTAGCCAGATGATGATCTAGATTAGGACTTAGTCTAGGGGGAACTGCCAGACCAGAAGACTTCATCAGAAGAGTCACCAGAAGACCCCACCAGAGGACTTCACCAGAGGACTCCACCAGAAGACTTCACCAGATGAGATCTGACCAGAGGCAGAAGACCTTCCCCAGACCAGACGAGTCTGGTGGAACAAAAGATGCTCAGTTTGATCCCCTGTTTCAACTGAGTATTCTGGTTTTTAACCAGATCTGGACCAGAAGACACCGAGGTTGCCTGGTGTCTGGTCTTGCCTTCTCTGGAGAAAATCAGAGTTTTGGCAGAGGAGGCTACTGACCGTTGGTGATTCAAATCAAGTCAAACAAGATCGGATTGGAAAGTATTTGAAGTCAATCAATCCAAGGATCCCACCAACCCAATCAATCAATTAGGGAATTGATTGATTGGAAGCTTCCTTAAATAGAGGATCTGATTGGATTAGCTCTCCAACGGCTATACCCTAATCTCCTCTATAAATACAAGAGTGCAGTCTCAAGAAAAAGCTCTAGAGATCCTACGCGCACAAGTCACATTCCAAGCTTTTTGATAATCACTCTTAGCACTCTTATTGTTCACATTACATATCTACTCTTAAGGAGTTATTGGACTTTAACCTGATCATCTCTAAGATAAGGTTGAAGGTTGCTTACTTTAGATTGTGGTTAGATCTAAAGGAGTTGTAAGAAGGAACTGGTACTTCGAAAATTCCAGTACGTAAGTAGGTTGGTTGGTTGATAGTGAGACCCCTTGGATAAAAGGAAGAGTGGACATAGGATATTCAGATCCGAACCACTATATATCCGGTGTTATTTATTGCTTTCGTTTATTTAATCTCTTACTTGTTTTGTGCTCTTATAATAAGAAGTTTGTTAAGACATAAACTTAAAGCTTCCGCAATTAATCTATCTAGTGGGACCAACACTAATAACACGTCGATCATTTCGAGTAATAAAAGAAAGCGTTCTTCGGAGATGAACGAAATACTTCTATGGCATCTTAGACTAGGTCATATTAATCTAAAGCGGATAGAGAGATTGGTGAAAGACGGATCCTTGGAATCATTCCAAGTCGAACCGTTTCCTACTTGTGAATCCTGTTTAGAGGGTAAGATGACCAAGAGGGCATAAGTCTGAAACTTTTGATAAGTTCAAGGAGTTTAAGGCCGAAGCCGAGAAATATAGGGAAAAGAGTATCAAGTTTCTACGATCAGATCGTGGAGGCGAATACCTCAGCGATGAATTCTTGAACTACTTATCAGACAAAGGGATCGTATCCCAGTTAACCGCACCGGGAACCCCTCAACAAAACAGTGTGGCGGAACGAAGAAACCAGACTCTTTTAGAGATGGTCAGATCCATGATAAGTTATTCGGATATACCCAAGTCGTTTTGGGGTAATACCTTGGAAACAGCGGCTTACATTCTAAACTTGGTGCCATCCAAATCGGTTCCTAAAACCCCAATGGAATTGTGGACCGGGCGCAAGCCCAGTCTAAGACATTTGCGGATTTGGGGTTGTCCGGCATACGTGCTAGACAAGGAAGCCGGTAAGTTGGATCCACATTCGGAATTAAGAATATTTATAGGATACCCTGCGGGAACGAAATGGTGTATGTTCTATAGTCCCAAGGATCAAAAGACTGTGATCAGTACACACTTTAAATTCTTGGGGGAAGACTATATGAATAATCGGAAACCTAAAAGTGAAATTACCTTAGAAGAATTGAGAGGTCAAACCTCGATACCAAGTATATAAGATGATGTACCACACGTCACATCTTCACAACCAGAACCCCGTCGTAGTGGGAGGATTGCTAGGCAACCCGAGAGATTCATGGGGATAGGAGAATCTTCGAATTTAGTTCCCGGTGATGAATCAGACCCATGGACGTACAACGAGGAAATCCAAGACAAAGACGCGGAGTCGTGGCAAATGGCAATGGAAACCGAGCTGGGTTCGATGGATCATAATCAAGTGTGGGAGTTGGTCGAACCACCCTATGGGGTAGAACCCATTAGATGCAAGAGGGTGTACAAGAGGAAAAGAGGACCGGACGGAAGGGTTGAGACCTTCAAAGCAAGGCTTGTGGCCAAAGGGTATACTCAGAAAGAAGGGATCGATTATGAGGAAACCTTTTCGTCTGTAGCTATGCTTAAGTCCATCCGTATTCTCTTGTCGATCGCTGCGCACCTAGATTATGAGATTTGGCAAATGGATGTCAAGACAGCTTTCCTTAATGGAAGTCTTGACGGGATAGATATCTATATGCAACAGCCCAAAGGTTTCATTGAAAAAGGCCAAGAGAATCTCGTATGCAAGCTTAAGAGATCCATTTATGGACTTAAGCAAGCATCGCGTACTTGGAACCAGTGTTTTGATCAAGTGATTAAGTCTTATGGGTTTGATCAAAGCGAGTTCGAAAGTTGTGTGTATAAGAAGCGTGACGGAACTGCGGTGGTATTCTTAGTATTATACGTAGACGATATTCTGCTCATTGGAAACAATGTAAAGGTATTATCAGACGTAAAGGTATGGCTGTTAAAACAATTTGATATGAAGGACTTAGGGGAAGCCGGTCACATCCTTGGGATTAAGATCACTCGCGATCGCAAAAAGAGGATGTTGGGCTTATCGCAAGCTTCATACATTGACACTGTTTTGAAGCGTTTCAGCATGCAAGATTCCAAGAAAAGTTTTGTACCTTTTAGGCACGGAACCTATCTATCGAAAGAAATGAGCCCTAAGACGCAAGCGGAGATAGATGACATGAAAGGTGTTCCGTATGCTTCGGCCATAGGAAGCCTTATGTATGCAATTCTGTGTACGAGACCGGATATCTGCTTTGCCGTGGGCATGGTGGCAAGATATCAAAGTAATCCTGGGAAAGACCATTGGACTGCCGTAAAGTGCATCTTGAGGTATCTGAAAAGAACTCGTGAGCGGATGCTGATTTACCAGTCAGATAGTCTAGTTCCCGTGGGATACACGGACTTGGATTTCCAATCAGACATAGACTTAAGAAAGTCAACCTCGGGTAATGTGTTTTACGTGGGAGGAGGAGCCATTTTATAGAGAAGCGTTAAGCAGAAATGCATCGCCGATTCGACCATGGAAGCCGAGTATATAGCTGCTTGTGTAGCAGCGAAAGAGGCAGTTTGGCTCAAGAACTTCTAAGTGGACTTGGAGGTTGTTCCGAATTTGCCCGACAATATAACTGTCTTTTGTGAAAATGCCGGTGCAGTTGCAAATTCAAAGGAACCGAGAGCCCACAAGGCCAGCAAACACATAGAAAGAAAATACCATCTTATACAAGAAATCATTAAGAGAAGAGATATAGAGGTGGCAAAGATAGCGTCGGGTGACAACCTAGCGGATCCATTCACAAAGGGTCTGCCTCAGAGTACATTCGAGAGACATGTGGATGGAATGGGAGTCAAGACTATTGCCAATCTGCTTTAAGTATAAGTGGGAGGAATTATTAGGTTAGTGTAGGTTGACATGAGATGTCACGTAGAGCTACTACACTAAGACATGCGTGATGTATACTAAAAAGCAGGCTTTAAGTATAAGTGGGAGATTGTTGAA